>JAGSMW010000024.1:6000000-7200000 GCA_029286795.1 Byasa hedistus
TAGTTAAGTTCAATCTCGAATTATTACTATTATCTATATTATGGTAATCTCTCAATATTTTAATCACAATTTCTTACTACATATATTTTTGTATAATTCATCTGTATTAATATTTTCGTATATACATAATGTACATTGGAATCAAAATTCGTGATAGGATATTATTACTGCGGCTCCAATGATTCCCGTTATCTGCTCCCATACAGTCCGTGTTGTAGTTTTCGCTCGGCGGAGCGCGAAATTATTGATTGTTGTAATTAATTGCAAACAGTCTACCGATAAAATTAATATCAGTTTAAAACAATGCACATTTATATTATAACATGTAACGAAACTATATTTGCGTCATAACGGTAAACCAGTTATATATCTGTTAAAAGGTGATAAGCGGATCTCAATTAATGTGGCGTTATATTAACGATTGCTTTTGTACAAACGTTCAACGATTGAATTTAAATTATATTCAAATCATAACTGTTTGCAAACTACAGCTTAACTAATACTTGGTTTTCACTATGTAATGTCACTTTTGCGTATGATTCATATCCTATTAATATTTTTGATTGTTCAAAAATAAGATCTGTTTGTGTTTTGTACTGGTTAGTAAATTCTAAATTTTTACACATACAATCTTGAGAGACTGGTTGTGAGCAAGTTGTGGTGACCATTGTAAGTACTTAGCTGTTCTATAAATTGGATGCCTACATCCGAAGATCGGAGTAAGAGGCTTTCCTTGGGAGAAGTCTAAAATTTTCAAGCTGTGAAATCAACGAAACTAATCAAATTTAAAATTATTTCCTATGTCTTAGTCAAGTTCTTGCTAATTCTAAAGTTTTCAATCTTGATAAACGTTTCTTTGATATGTGATATTACTATCACCCAACATTACAATTGTAAAGGTAGAAATTATAATAGTAATAGTTTAATATATACTTTGTTGTCTACAGTGTGCACTGGCAAGGGGTCCGCATTCATCACTGCCAGCCGGGACCTCACTAATCCTCATTAATTACTACGCAATTTTAAATCTCATTATTGTCGTCCAAATCGGTCTGGCATCGATTTTTCTCGATGTGTGCAGATGCCACGGGTGGCTCGCATATATTATCGCTGGTACGTACTCAGGTGACACGGACGGTCACCACGCTGCACTTATACAATACGGGATGAACAATTAGCTTATAATAATTTGTGTTAAGCAAATATTTTAACTTCTTTCGCAACACTGCTATTACCGCTTGTCTTGTAATTTAAGTCTCCGGTTCGATTTTGTCTAATTATGAATTATCTTCACAGTATTATTGGTTAGGAAATTTAATTATCTAAAACTCCAATAATTAATTTGAAATTAAAGTCGTTAGTTAAGCTTTCAAAAAGTTATAAAATAAATCAGATGATATAAAGAAAAACATTTATAATCACTAACAGATTGAGCGAGTGTGTCGGCTGGTTGTAGGACTCCGCTTGTGCATCGCAGATCCTGTTTCTACTGCCAAACAGTAATGTGCAAACATTACTGTGTTCCGGTTTGAAAGGAACTGTAATCTAATGAAAGTACTGGGGCAACAAGACTTATTACCTTATGTCGTAAAGCGACGAGCGCAAAGTGGTGCAGTGTATACCATCCTAACCAGCGCCGCGTTGTTATGTACAAGCGTATCATTTACCATCAGGTGAACGTCTTCCTCGTCTCGTAGAATAAAAATGAGCTGTACGCTCATTAGCCAATTAATAATTGATGTCAAAACCCATGGTTACCTTATTGTACAGTAGGCGTACGTCCGTGTGTCCATCGTATGGCATTGGCGCAAATTAATGAGGGTGGGATATTTATTTCAGGGTTTCGTTTGCCGATGCCAGCCAGAATATCAATTCACCTCTCGATCAATCTATCCATAAATAGCTGCCGTATAGTCGGATGATATGCAAATGCACCGGCCGTCGGGGCGATGCAGTAATGAGCTCATTAAGGTTGTTGTACTGCTGTACTACCGGAGTTGAGGTTGGTAACGGGTCAGCTGTTCTGACCGACAAAAGGATCAGCTTTAATAGGTACTGCAGGTTCGATGCAAATCTATTAAATTCGTATAACCGCTTTTACATCAATAAATAAACTTAGTCATCTTGAACATTATATGCAACGTTTCATCACTAAACCATAATTGTGATTTATTTATATTTCTCCTTATAGGATACCTGATAAACAAATCGCCGTCGCGGTTTTACCACCGATAAAATACAAAGCGTTGAACATAATTATTCCTTACTGATATTTTTAGTATTACCTGATTGCGTCAGCGTAAAAGATACTAAATACGATGACTTAAATACACTGCAACGCTTGTAAAATACCAGGTGGTAGGTCTCTGTTGCCGGAGACCGTCTGGGTGGGTACCACCGCAGCTCCTATTTCAACCGCCAAATAGTAGTGTGCAAACATTACTGTGTTCCGGTTTGAAGGGCGCTGTAGCTAGTGTAATTACTGGGGTAACGAGACTTAAAACCTCATGTCTCAGCGACGAACGCAATGTGGTGCAGTGTATACCATTTTAACTAGCACCACGTTGTCATGGGCAAGCGTATCACTTCCCATCAGGTGCGCGTCTTGCTCGTCTCGACGCAAAGTAGTATAAAAAAAAAAAACTCTTTCAGAAAGAAATGAAGAATAGGAAAAAGAGAAGAGAAATCCGAAATAGAAATAAGATATGATAAGAGAATGATAAGATAATAGAAATAAGAGAATACGAAAATCCAAAAAGAAAAATGTCACCGGCAATCGAAGTCATGACCTTTTGCCCAAAGCATGATAATTAGCTTCTAGTCCATTCTGGCACAATCTTAAAAGGTACTAGATACCCGGATAATAAGAGAAACACATGCATCTTCTTTCCGAGTAGATTCTTTTTATGTCTAAGTCATATGTAGATTTTAAAAAAAAAAAAATTATTTCTTAATAACTACTTTAAAATTAATTTTTGTTTTAATCTTTCTGCTTTGTAACAAAATTTGTAAAACAGTTCCGCGTTGCTTGCATCATTTAAAAAAATTGAGTAGTTTGTGGATAGGTAGTCGAAAAAAAGAACGAATAGTGTGTATTTAGAGTTTTATTTTATAAAATTAGTTCCGCTACAAATAAACAGAAATGGTTTTAACGACAAGCGGAAATCACAAATCAATTGCTACGCAACTTAGATTAATGGCTTTTAAAACATTGTAACATTTTAGTATTGCACATGATGCCTTTAAACGCGATCAACATTCAACGAACAGTTAAAAATGTTGTCAACACAATTTATTACTTTTAAAATTGAAAACAAAACGCATTACTACGATAGATATAATTTTCACAACCTTTATAAGAAAATTCAGGTGTAGTTGTTTGATTAATATATACGATACCACATTGTTAGTCGTAATCATTAAAAAAATTAACAGGGTTTTGTAACGCTTGATCCGTATAGTTATTATAATAGCATTTTAAAGAACAGAACAAAGTATATAGGAAGTAATCGAAATAAAATATTGCACATTAGAAGAATTAGTAAATAATAATGTCGAAGCGATAAGCTACATCGATAAATGTCTACAACTGGACAGATCTCATATAATCAACAGATAATGTCTAATATCTTATAATTAATATAATATACATCTACTCAACTGTATAATTGCAAAACTATTGCACTTTACAAGATGCATTTACAACAACTTATTTATTTACAAATTTATTTACTTTACAATATCTCAAAACGTAAGATTTGATAACTTAAAATGCTAAAATATTTAATATTGTTTGTTCTATATTTGTTTTTTCTTTACCAAAACTATCTAGGAATATCAAAAAAGAAATTCGTGTCGTGTTGTAAAAATTTTGGATCGTTTATATTTTGTTTGTAAATGAGCATAATCACTTAAATCTAGTGCCAATGGCATATGACCTTCTTATTGTTTGTTTTAGTTATAATGTATATTTTTTAAACATAATTCTCAAATGTTTATTACAAATCGATAATACAGTTGTTTTTTTATTGTATTTAAATAGATGAATAATAAACTTTACAGAAAATAGGCTTGATCGCCGGTTTGCTCACGTTGTTACTGTAAATTGTCCCTATTTATTTTTCAAAATCGTATCGTTATAGGACGGGAACGAATTCTCATTAAAAGAAAAATTGACAAAATTCAACTATAGAATTTTTCTTAATTAAATCACACAATTTACATGCGAATTAATAATATCTATTTCGTTGCACTAAACCTAATAAAAAAAAAATAAACGTTTCACAAACAAAATTTTCGTTTGAAAATTTACATCACGTTACTCGACAATTAAAATATCTTAATCACTTTCTATGATTTAAACTAACTGAGGTATCGACATGATTTCTACAATTTTTCTTGCCCGCATTAAAACTTAATTTTACTCTAGGGTAATCTTAATATGGTCTCCAGACTGTATTACTGTCCGGCTGAGGGTTGCCACGTTGTCCGAGACTGTTGACTCTGCCGTCTTCTCCCCTCGACGCCGCCGCTGCGCAAGAGTTGCCGCCGCCTAACAGCAAATCTCCCTGCACGTGGTTCCCATGCTGTCTGTGATTATTAGTCGTGGACGAAATCTGATCCATCATAGTTTGAAGCTCGTTATGGTGATTTTGTGTTGAGTGGATGGAGTTGGAGTGCAGGGAATGGAAGTTGTGAGTTTGATTCGCGGCGGTATACAACTGGCTGTAGAGCAAGCTCGCCGGCAGCACGGGGTACAGTGAATTGTTGCAATTACCTCCGCCGTACGAGGAGTTCTGCGAGCCCATTAGCGCGGGGAAGTTGCTGCTGTTCGAGTGATTGTGAGCGATGTTTGTCGAAGTGTTGGAAGTTAGTAAATCGTCCTGCACCGGCGATTCGGGTTGCGAGCTGTTGTCGCTGAGTGAACGCGGGCCCGTCGACAGACCGTAGTCCGCGTTGTTATTGTACCGCGGCAAGAGGCTGCCGTGGTGAGAAGGCGAGGTGCCCACTAGACCAGACAGCTGCTGATCCAAGTCCACGCCGGTAGTATCCGGTAGAACTGCGCAAATAGAAAACGGATTAGTCGCACAGATATTTGAGTAATCAATTATACAAATATTATATCAGAGTATTTTTTAATACAGATCTGTTAAGTGGTTAAAGTTAAAGTAGCTACAGCTTCAGTGACACTTGAGATAAACTTCGACTAGAAGACAATTATAAATGATTTCTTTTAATCGTCATTATAATGACATGATTACCATGACGTTACCGCTGTTACCGAAGACACGGTTCCTACGATTGGTACTCGGCGTGTCTCAGGCAAGATCTGCGCTTGCCGTTTTTCCTCAATATTTTTCTATCGCCGAGATTTCGGGTTCGTATATCTGTTCGGCGTGCATATTGCGTGTAAGTATAGTTTTATACGGCGATATATTTTTCGTGTCGCCGCGCCGGCACGCATCGGCAATAAATTCATCGTCCGGATCGGGAGCGGCCGGGCCGTAGTAAATTATAATGAGAGGCGGTTTAACGTCCGCTGGACCAGCGCTGGCCATATGATTTTAAGGAGGATGTCGCTCGTAAACAATGTTGGTGCGTTTAATTTCACCATTCTGGTGTAATGAATTATAGTCTCCGGGCTGAATTAAATTTTATAAGCGATAAATCAGGTAACAACAATGTTCTGTTCGCTGAAGAAAATCAACTACTGCGCTGTAGCAAACAAACTATAGATAATATTATTTTAGTTAGTTCTGTCTAAAAAAAATCTATTTAAACCTTACTGATAATACTTACATAATAGTGGAGAGTAGTTATTTTGATTTTATATAATAATTTACAATCAAAATACAAATCTTCACTCGGCGGTCTAGCAGTTGTTCTTAATATAACAATATACTAAATATTCAGTTTACTAAAAGTGTTACGATATTATAAAACCAAAATTCATTATAAATAACAATACTTAAGACAGACTACACCAAACCAACAGCAATATAAACAAAAATAAAAGATACGTCACTAAAGTTATTTTTGAAAGTGGCAAAACTATTTATCAAGAGAAGTAGCTCAAAGTTAAGAATCGAATTCTGTGAGTAAATTTTGGCGTTTCAAATATATACATAAGAAGGTAGATGGCTCAAGAAAAAGTAGATGAATTGGAAGAGAATCACAGTATCTAAAATCCCATAAACCACTCTGACGGATAGAGATGAAGGAAATAGCTAGATTTATCGCACAGTTCCCATGCAATGGGTTAAAGGATATTTGGATTATGTTACCTGTGTTATTCGCTCCAAAATCCTGTGGCGGTGTCTGATCAGGCACAGTTCCCGCGAAGCCAAGCGCAGGTGGATTGAACTGGGTGGCACTGGGCGCGGCACAGGACGGCAGGTAAGCTGGGTAAGCGCCAGCGCCGCCGTAGCCCCAGTGCGAGTTGCTCGAACTTAATCCGAACTGACTCATATCTGCAAGGAAATATCATTACAGCGATCGTAATTTACTATTATAATTACGTACATAAGTATTTAATTACAACTATATTATGATGATGGTGACGACGGGGATAGAAATATGTTAAATGTCATCTGATGATATTTAGCGGAACTGTATGAGAATAGATCGCCAAGTTAGTAAATGTATTTACTTATTTATCTCTTAAAATCTTGTAATTATACGCAGAAAGCCTTTGCTTTAACCTTGATAAGGTTATGAAGTTTGTTGTACTCATTATATTATATATTGGAATAAGTATAAGATCTTTTTGCTGCTTCACTGTGTTTAGTAAGTATCCTTTTAGTTCTCTATTTTGGTAACCATGTAAATATCTCTAAGTTTATAATATTACAGCAAAGAGAGATAAAATGTAGATCAAGCATTTTTATATTAAGAAACTTTAACTGTCTGTCTATTTATTGAATGCTGGTGTATTTAATAAATAGAGAGCACTCTTCATAGTCATTTAACATCATTTGAAATTGTGATCATAAAAAAATCAATACTAACACTGCCTTTTAGGTCAGAATAAGTATAAATAAAAATTCAGTTAGTTTTATTCCGGATTGTATCAAAATCGTTTTGCGAAGCAATCAATCAATCAAAAACATTTCGTGTCTCCGGAAGTGAAGTTGCAATCGTCGTTATAAAGATATCGGCGCCGGGTCGGCCCGCCGCCGCGCGCCACCCCATCCACACGTTCCGTCCACTTTATTTTTTCGTCGGGTATTACCGGCTTTTATTTTTCGGTATCACGGTTCCGTTTTTGGCCGGCGATCGGTGGAGTCGGTTTTTATACGATACGCGCCGATTTGTGAATGGTATTTTTTTTGCAGGTTCCGAGTTGTTTTGGCGCTGCGTGGATACCGGCGCGGCCGGCTCGCCGCTTGTCCGACTGCACTCGGCCTTTTTGTCGGGGCTGATTGAATCTGCGCTTTAGTGGACGTAGTTCAGCGTATCGCAGTACGGCGGCTCATTCACTTTTGAACGATCACCGCCATTTATAAGGTTTTAGTTCAACGTGTTATGGACATTCGACGATTACGGCCGCGATAATCTATTTAGCGGTAAATAACTTTATTTTCGATTTGTATAAATATTATATGCTATGACTAATTCGTACTTATACTGGGTTTCATTTTGTTGGTATTTTATTCATACCAACCACAAACAAATAATCAATTTCTCTCTTAAAAATCTATAAAACTACTTTTGTTATATACTTATACCTTTTTTATATGTTAAACATAAAACTTTGTAACTGCATATTATTGTTTACTAGTAAATCATAGAAAATATCATACGATATCCAATTCAAAAATATAGATATGATTAATTGTTATAAATTAATAAATGTTATTCACTTACTCTGACAGGAGGTGATAGGCGGCATACGGAAACCGCCCAAGGGGTCCGGCGGAAACGGAAACGGACGCTGACCGAACGCGAAGTGGAACTGCTGCTGCTGCCCTAGGAGAGACAACACTACATCAGTACGATACAGGCTGTCCTTTGCTGGTAACACTAAAGACAATGATAGAAAACAACCAATAAACCGTTGCTACAATAGAAGATAATACATAACAAAAGGTTAGTAAAACATATTTAATTTTTTTGTGCGTTATATACTTTTTTAGTATCTTATATACATTATATTTAACTGCATATCATAAAAATATTTTATATTAATTAAAACTGACCTTAGATTATTATTTTGACCAAATAAATTTTTTAATGCATAGATAGATAACAAAGCCAAAAAACGGACTTGGTTCAAAATCGAAACTTTTTACATTTTATATGTAGCGAAATAGATAGAAATTTTAGGTTCGTTTCATTAAAAAGAAATTACATATATATAATTGTTAGATATTGAGAAAAAATAATTGTAATTACAGACATTTTGTTAGTAAAATAGTAGATGTATTGAGTTTTCGAAAGACTAAAATCAAAACATAACATCGTTTCGCTATAAAAGATAGATGATAATACAATCAGCAGTGTAAGTAGATATCAATATAAGTTTTTAATTATCAACATAAATCACATTCAGATCTCAATACACTGTAACTTAGGGAATACAGTCTCAATTTTTTCCATTTTCCTTTCTAATATCGCGTATTAACAAAACTATATGTATATATATAATGTAGTGTATATGAATAGGGGTACTCCCTCCTATTTGTGCCTGAAACACTCGATAATTCATTGACACTTGTGACGCCGCTCCCCCAAATTCTAGCACGTGTAGGAATTAGTATCGCACGCCGTGTATGAAGTTCCAGCCGCTTTATGTATGTGGAATTATTGATGTAAGTCTATCGCAGCTACTGAATAGTACACTACCAATTTAATTAACCTCCAATTTACAAACTTAACGCAATTTTAATAATAATACATAAATTTCTTTATTCAGGTACAGACAACGCCATGTTTTTCAGAAATGGTTAGATTAAAATCAGTGAATTAACTCAAGGTTTATTTTTACTTATCATACAGAAAAATGTGGTGTCAATGATGAAAATATTTCACCTGATCACTCATGTGATTTCTAGAGTATTTGTTGGTATTTGTCTTAGCTGGGATAGCTAGGTAGGGAAGTAAATATTATTCGTTTCTCCAGTTTTGCTTTTTTTATTTTAAATTTAATGAAAAAAGATAATAAGCGAAAAACTATAAAATAGATAATGAGGTAGTTTTGAAATATCTTCATGAAATTCATTCATACCTATATTAGTTAATATATGATGTGTATGATGGTGATTTTTAAACTCTTATTCAGTTTTTTATAATTAAGTAACTTTTGTTAAATTTATTTAAAAAAAATTTACTTGAACTGCATTTTAATTTACATTAGATTGAAACTCTCCGTTTCTAATCGGTGACACCTACAAGCTGAAGGCTCCACATTCAGGTGACGCGATCGTCTAGAATTATTCATGAGACGGGCTTGTTGAAAGCCTATCGAACATCCATTCAATTCGATAAGAGAATTAGCAGTAAGCTCTCTGTATGTGAAAATTAAACGTTTCAAGTTCATTGGTGATAGTAAATCAAATTTCTTTAACAATACGACTCCTATGTGAAATAATTAAAAATCAAAGTGAAAGTAGCTGCTGAAAATGAAACCGAAATTGGGATGATTACGTCATGAAGAGCCTGCGATCTTCTAGAAGACAATGTTAAGGATAGAGCAAAGTAGAAAGTAAGAAAGCATGAGTTTAAGTCACATTTATTATGTATACTCTTAACACATTACGCATATCACTTCTAAATGTTACGTATTATTACTTAAGTAGTTTTACTTACTACCCTACTTCTTATGAGCTGAAATATGCACTGTGTTAACGATTAAGAAGAAAAAATAAAGATAAACCCTAATGCGCACTAAGTAAAACAGAAACAATAAGAAAACTTTTTCATTCCTGAAAAACAATGACAAGGCGACCAACGTGTAAATCGCGAAATAATTCAGGTGACGCTTGCATTGAGCATCACCTTTTCCACGACACTCTTCACTAACGTGTAGTAAGGATATCAGTAAACACACAAACACAGGACAATTTCAATTACTTTTCAGTTGCCGCAGGACTGTTCAGTGTGGACATGCGTGATTACTTGTGCTTACCATTGGTCTGTCTACCAGCTGATATTTTACTGTAAAACGATCGTCAAATTTCTTTAAAAGTTTTAATCAGTACATACTATTACGTACGTTATAAACATTATTACTAGCACTTTAGATTATCATTAGGCATAAAGCGATTGTTATACGAGTATCGTAAAAATAAACATCATTAATAATATATAGTAAAGATCCGATCAGCGATGGAAGTGAATCATACTTCACTTCATAGTAAAAGAGATATTTTATGAGTTATTATACACATCAAACATTTTTACAATATATTATTAGTTTATATTACAATTGATGTATTATCACGACTAAATTTTGGATATAAAAATCCTAATATAAATTCAAGGAGACTTGTCCCGATGAATAACTAAAGGGTTGCTCCTGTTCAGGATATAATTCAATCCTGTCACAACTTCCGCGGTGGCGCGACGTCAGTAATAAACTTTTTCAATTGACACTCAGTTTTGCGCTATGAATTTTAAAGCTTTTTTTATCATCACTCCGTGTCTGTACTTGAATTACGCTATTCACGAATGCTAAATCAAGCTGTTCTTCGTAAACAGTAACTAGTTTATACAATGTTATTTTATAATAACCAGTAGAAAAACATTGTCTATGGCTATGTTTTGTACTACTGCTTCTCTTCGGTTAAACTCATTCGAATAGAATATTAAGAAAAACATTATGCAGATGTGTTTTATTATTGATTCTGTAAAATGTATTAAAGACTACTTAGATACAATATCAATAAGTGTATATACCGCAATATATACACTGTGTGTATGTGCACGGTACACATTAAGCGCTGATATAAGCCGTTCGATATTCACAATGTCAAATTGACAAATGCAGATGCATCCAACTGAAAACAATTGAAAATGCCACTCACACAACAACATTAATACATGTACACACACAGAGAGAGACACACACAGACGCCGCCGGTCTACAAAAGGCTTCGAGTGTATAAATCAACGGCGCAACAATTACACACTTTCATGGCAAGTCGGAATTAGAAACTGTCATTTGCACCGTTCGAGGGGCTCCGTGCGTGTGGGGGGGAGGAGGGAGAGAGTATGTTACGGATGGGAGGGAAAAATGGGGTGGTAAAGGGCTACCGTGGACCTGATTAAAGGATTACACTGAGGGTGGCGTCCGGTCTAGTTAGATTTATTAAGCCAAGTATTTCAACTAGTTAGCCTTTACTATTTTGTTTTGAGCGCCGGGTACATCGGCGTCGGGCGGACAGTCTGAACTGAATTTAAATTAAACATTTTCTGCATCTAACAAGTTCCTCACTTTGATAGGGAAATGCAAGCAACTTTTAATGAAATAAGAAAATTTTCGTTCAACAGTTTAACCCGCGAAGACAGTAGTTACATATATGCTCTGTATAAATAACTATTGCCTTCTCTCATTCATCACCAGATATCTCTCGTAATCCCAGTAGTTAAACTACAGCGCCCAAACTAGAACACAGTAATTCACCTCCCCATTAAAGCAAAAAGTTTATCTAAGCATAACATTTTTATCATTCTACAATCAGCGCTAAGGTAGTAGCTCTTACTGGTGGTAGGTCTCTGTTGCCGGAGACCGTCTGGATGGGTACCACCGCAGTTCCTATTTCAACCGCCAAATAGTAGTGTGCAAACATTACTGTGTTCCGGTTTGAAGGGCGCTGTAGCTAGTGTAATTACTGGGGTAACGAGACATAAAACCTCATGTCTCAGCGACGAACGCAATGTGGTGCAGTGTATACCATTTTAACTAGCACCACGTTGTCATGGGCAAGCGTATCACTTCCCATCAGGTGAGCGTCTTGCTCGTCTCGTCGCATAGTAGTATAAAAAAAAATTGATAATGATTAAACTTTCCCCAATATCTAAAGGATGAAATTCAATAGCTTATTATTAAGATTAATTTAATTGTTAACACGATAATGTTGTTGGCTTGTTTACAGACGTATTGGAGTTAATGAACAAACAAACTGTCTGACCGCGCGGGTGGTCCCCGCACGGAGCGCTGCCGGCACCGAAATAGCCAGACACCGATGCCTTAAGAAAAACATCGTTAGCAATACGTCCGATTATTAAATTCTAGGCGGCTACTGTACGCCGGCAGTAAACCGAACCACCCACCATATCGGTTAAAAATAGTTAACGCAGGGAATGGAGCTATAACATCTTCGTACCCACAGCTTCATTGTTTTATTCAACAAAGCGACGAGCGAGACGTTCACCTGATGGTAAGTGTTACGCTCGCCCATGACAACGTGGTGTTAGTTAAGATGGTATACACTGTACCACATTTACCTCGTCGTCTTGAAACAAGTTGATGTCTCGCTACTCAGTAATTTCACTAACTTACTACTTCGTTCGTCTACTCTTCTCTTTTGCTGACTGCTGTTTGGCGTTAAAAATTGAAGTTGCAGTGATTCTGGCAAAAGAGACTTGGCAATAGTAAATCAGATATTACAAATGTGTGTGCAATAAAAAAAGGGATATTAATCAGAATATTTTTTATGTTCGTGTAATATAATTATATTTCTAGTGAAGTGTAGATTTTTTAAAGGACAACTGCAAACTTTCTTAGTAGGTTAAAAATTACATATCAAAAGGTTATAGTCTTCGTTTTCATAATAGCAAATGTTTAAATGTATGCTCTTTTATGTTTAAGTTATTTAGATAGTATTAAGTAGTTATGTTGTAACCGTTGTATAGATTCCGATCGGACGCGAAACGCCGAACACAAAGGCCGACCCGATGAACATTGTAATGAACAGCGCGCCGCATTAACAGTTCCCGTACCAAATCATCGACGCCCGTATAACTGCTTACTAGTACGTACATCGTGTAAACAGTCGTCGGAACTTACTGGAATTAAATAATTTATCGCCTCCGTATAGAGGCTGCCGGCATAATAAATCAATATGCAGGGCATGCATGCGAGCGGGGCGCCGGTCCCGGACCCCCCGCCACCCGCGACACACCCCGGCCCTTTCTTGACTAATTAATTAAACAACCGATTCATTACAGCATCCTCCTTTGTGCCCTCACATTCGTCTACAGAGCTATCGAGCTATCGGGTACAGACAGCATTCAGATTGATTTAAAATGTAAAACAGTTATTTTTTTTGTGAACCGCTTCACCGTCATTGTTCCGTCTGTTGTGTCCATCATTATCAGCCACATGGTCATTTAACACCATGTGAAATTAAGATCATGTATAATATATAAATTACAAGAGATGTCCAGCAGTGGACGACCATCGGTTTAAATTATGATGATAATAAAGTATTAGTTTTAAAAGTAATGGGTGTTGATAGAATTATTAATGACTTTTATAACCCCATTGAACATAAAGCCAGGGCCTAAAACCCACTAACTGGAATTAACTAAATATCACCTTAATAATTATGGACCCGTTACCGTTTCCAACCTTAATGTACTATTACTGATATGAGCCACACTATATATTGTATATTTGCAGTTATGCCAGATACGAATCTTCTTTTCACGAACTCTCAGTTTGGTATGTCACAATCTTACCAATTTTACATAGCAGGCAACTAGGTAAGTATACAGCTCTTATTTCTACCGCTAAACAGTAAAGTGCGAACATTACTGTGTTCATTTCGGTAGACGTTGTAGCTGATAAAATTATTGGGTTAACGAGACTTAACATTTTGTCCCAAGTCAAAGAGTGTTAGGTGATATTATATCTCAATAAACGCTATATTGTTAAGGCCAAGTTATCACCAGTTAAACGACATGATGGTTTCATCACTTATTGAATAAAACAAATATGTTTTAATGATTTGAATGTGGATCATCAAAAGAGTAACATTGTACTTTGAGCGCTGACGGTACCTAACCCTTTGGCTGTCGGGGCTCCAAAGACCGACACTATCCCCGAGCTCGCAATTATTTTAATTTCTTCCACGTGATGAGGATTGATCGAGCATTAGGTGTGATTTGGAGGAGCGGCTCCAACGGAGACCGTCATTTGTTACCGTCACACAGCGGACCACTCGTGCCCCTGTAGCATTAACAACTTTTGTGGGCTTCATTGTGTTTGTTTTATATCGATTAACTTTTACCCTTTTGATTAGTTGTAATGGAAACATATATGTTGGTCTGATCCAAACAGCACTAGCGGCAAATCAAAATCCGGCAAAGGTCGGATCTTTATAGCGAAATTTTCCTAGTTTTCGTTAATTATACGCATTTAAAATGTATGATGATTAATATGTTTAAAGACATGAACCTAAAAATAAAATCGATACTACTATTTACATTTTGAAAAGATATTGGAGAATTATTATCTGTACTACTTTTAATATCATTACAGCTTATACAATTTTAATAATTTGACAAAATACAATAATCATCAGACTTTTGAAGAAGTGATGAATGATCCAGATGTATTTATTAATAAATAAATATTATATTATTAATTTTAGCTAGCCCTGAGTCTGACATGTAAAAACCAGCGGTAAGACTAATGCTCATACTAAAAAATATTATTTATTAGATTTTGTTATACGTTAATATCTTTAACTTGAATTAAAGCGTGTTTTAAACAGACTATTTAAAAACGGTTATTATACAATGTATAGATTATTGCGAGAGTGTTGTGTGTGTGAATAAAAAAATAATTTCGCAATGCCAACTCTGAATACCGGCTCCATTACAAATAAACAGCTAAATTGCTTCTAATTTCACGCTACGAATATATAAAACGGAAAATCCCGTAGAAGCGGCCATTTTGAGAAATTATTAATAAATTACCTTCATTATGGAGCTTGTTTTCGAATGTTTTGCGGTTGTTCAAGTTTGTTTTGGATTGCTTCTGACGTTTCAAACATTCGTTTGCTATTTCATTTTATTTCAACCGCAATGATATATTTTCATAAGCTATGGAGTTTTTCAAAGTGATATATAACACAATTAAGTAATGTTTTAAATGCTTTCACTTGTAATAACTTCTATTTAATAATCATGGAATAGTTCACAAATATAATAAAACTATCATGTTAAACAGACAGTAATAATAGAAAGAATCTTAACAAAATCGAATTCCTTTATATTAACGTTTTCACGAGTTAGCCTCGTAATTTAATTTGTATTTTTAGTTGTGTACATGAAAGTATACATCATTGGTTTCTCAAATCCAAATTGATATATCAAGTAAGTATTAAATGTTTCTTTAATACCATTTGCCGCATATAAATAATGAATGATTTTTTTTAACAGTTATGTTGTCTAAACGAGCAAGGAGGTAAATGTTTCACCTACATAGATAGCTTATAAGTTACTGAAATCATTGATGATAAATACTTTATTCAAGTGATATAGCAACAGGCGCCTTAAATCGGCCAGGACTTTGTGTACCGGCACCGAAGGTAAATCTGACATCAACATATTACTGGTGTTCTCTGTTGCCGGATACCGTCTAGGTAGGTTGTTGGTATGACCGCAGTGACTATTTTAATCACCAAACAGTAGTGTGCAAACATTACTGTGTTATGGTTTGAAGGGTGCTGTAAGCTAGTGAAATTACTGGGGTAACGAGAACACTCCACGTCTTAAGGCGACGAGCGCAATCTGGTGCAGTGTATGGTATACAACTCAACCAGCGCCACGTTGTTATGGGCAAGCGTATCACTTACCATCAGGTGAATGTCTGGCTCTTCTCGTGGTCTTGTTGAATAAAAAAAAATAGTGTATAGATATACTAACTGGTTTTGGAGCGCGGCTCCCGCGGACCGTCGACGGTCACCTTGATGGCTTTGTTGTACGTCGTCACTTGCGGCGGGGTGGTCGATACCGTTATCGTCAGTGTGAAGGACTTGCCTGAAACAATTGAAATGTTCATTCGTTTCTTTATCTATACTATTACAACTTGCTCTTGATGTAGGTTTTCATTTAACGTGTTCGATGAAAATTATTATAGAATTGACAATATTTTGGACTGGAATTTAGAGTCTAGTCATCTACGCTATGGCACTGAATTTTTTTAAAACTGATTGCATTGCGTGTTCATATGTTAATAGAGTCTTTGATTGTTTTAACTTAAAATTCACAATAATGTTTAAGACCTTTATAAATAAACTTTAGAATTCTAGACAAATTACGAACATATTAACTACCCCCAAATTGATATAGATTAATCACATAAAATAATACTTAATTAAGAAAAGAAAACCTAACATCACTTCAAAGTTTTTGTGATTTGTTGTTTGTTAAAATGTAGCATCAAGGACATGGACATATAAAGATCGCTTGGATGTTTAATATATTTCATGTACCTTATAATTTTAAATGTCTGGTTAGATTAACAGTATGATAGATTATAATCTGTATATTAAAATTTTATTAACCCGCACCAATTAAGAAATAGATAATATATTGTGCATATTATTATCGACCGCATGAAGGTAATATTCATAAATATTAACACAATCAAAGTGCAAAATGTTCGTTAAAGCTTTTATTTGGCATGACAAGCTATAAATTTCAACTGCGGTCTCCACTCTACTCGTCGAAAGCCCACTTTTTGTAGTTCGATTTTGATCACTTGTTCGAAAAGTTAACAATTTATTGCCGGTCGGTTTTCAATTTCGCGTCCGTTAAAAATTTTCAGTTTTCATTTTAGGTCGATAGTGGTTCCGATGGAAGTAACTGTCTATCCAGACTAATAAGTTTTTTATTCGTCATTCGTCCATAGATATTCTGTTTAAACTTTATAATTTTTATATAAACGTTTACAAAAGGGGATAATTGAGTCGATGAGTATCATATCCCGCTCAAACGAAACGAACACTCGAAACATAACAATCTCATTTGGGGAGTGGTGAATGTAAAAGAGCAACTCGTCAGTGCGCGTCACAAACAACGAGCCGACCACTTCATCACGGCATAACGCCGGCAATGAAAAAAAAAACATTTCCATCTGCGGAAAAACCGCAGTTAATATTAAATGACCGTCCGTCAAAGGTGTATTGTAGAGCGCTTTGCTCGCTGCGGGATGCAGCCAATACCGATTTTGTGATTTTTCCATTTCCAACCCCCCCCCTATCTCCCGCCGGTGTGGGAGGGCGAGTGACATGTAAGCTTTAATGGGGCCTGAAGCGGGACGCCGTCGGCTACACGCGAAAAAAAACTGGGCGAAAAGGCCTCATTCATACGTGATTTCATGTGTAGGCTACTTTCTGCGGGCGCGGCGTGTGGCTCGTTAAAAATGGACGGCGGACACGAGTCGGGGCTGTTGCGGCCTATCCGAGTTTATTAACAGGCCGGAGGCGTCCGTATTCCCACCAGGTCGGCTCCACTCACAACCGGTACAAATACTTGTATTAATATAATTTTTTTATCTCTTTTATCTCATTGAACTTTATCACAACAGTTTCTATTTCAATATTCTCCATTTACAGATCTAGGTACTACTACCGCATTTATGTAACTTGATGAGTGAAATCTGTGCCTTTTCTTTTACTATCTTCAAGTTTTTTTTTCTAAGTCGTATTTCCTCATGACTGAGTGTCGTGGTCATCGTGTTTTTATTGAAACACACGACGACACTCTTGGCAGTTATAATGGAGTGGTTTGCCATTGCCTTCTCCATTTGACATACTAGTCCGACACTGACGGTCAATGACGTAGATATGCAGGTTTCCTCACGATGTTTTCCTTCACCATCAAAGCGCGTGATATTAGTTGGTGTTATACTAACTGCACATAAATTGAAAAATTCATTGGTGCAGGCCGGATTAGAACCCGGTACCGCCGGAGTGGAAGGCGGGCGTTCAAACCACTAGGCTATCACGGCTATCTAAAGTTAAGTGTTGTAAAATTTTATATTTCTGTGAATATAATTATGATTATATTTATAGGTTAAATAACAACCTGCGGGTCTACACCAATCGTTTATCGGAAACGAAAACAAATGGCAGACGTAGCGTCTGAAGACACGGTGCAACGGTGGTGAGTGATGTACCGTCGGCAGCTCAGCGAGGCGCGTACCAGCCGCGGCTTGCCACCGACCGTCATGCCGCGCCTAAATAAATAACCCCCCTACTTAATGCCCCCATCACACGATACGAACGCGCCGTTTTTACGACCCGACAATATCCGCACTCACCCGCTACGAATGACTCAAAGTGTCCGGGATTCCTACCGATTAGGAATTGTCATAATCCGTATAAATCTCAGACACCATTTCTAAGACTTTGATTCAAAATAGACAGGGATTTTAGCACTGAATCATTCACGTCGGTGAATGGCGATATTGGTAAGTAGTGATTGAACTATCATCACCATCTCAACCTTCGATCACATAGACCTAAATCGCGAAGCTGAAGTATGATACACACAAGTATATCATGAAACCAATGAACCTATTGAAATATAAACGTGTAAAACGTACTATTGTTTAAGAATTTCTTACAGAACTTATTTTTATTAAGAAATTCTGTTATTTCTATAAACAAGAAAGAAATCTTTTTAGTTCTGTCAAACAAATTGTATACCAGTTCAAAGATTCTCAGTGGAAGTTAATGCGATAGCAAGACTAAAAAAGCTTGCCTTAGAAAAACTTCAGCACAAATTAAGTTAGTTTTGAAGTAGATAAAAATTATAATAAACAATATTCCTGTATTGGTTATGTTTATTTCGAAAAAAAGGTATCTGGAGGAAAACAATTACATTTTTTTAATATCCGGCATTTATGTTACATGAACTTGGTAACCTTGTCTTTTGACATGAGCGTGACAGTACTGTACTGCGAAAGACTGAATAACTGTCAAGCATTTCACATCGAAACTTCTTTAACGGGACTTTTTAACGCCATTCAAGACATGTTTATTGTAATGTTAAATAGTTTTATATAAATCAGTGTCTTAATCATTTCTATTTTTTGATTGTGTTGTATTTTCTAGGACTTATATGAAAATACATTGTTACGCCGTTTAGATTTGCAATTCGTTGTCGTAACAATTTTTGAAATATAACTTACGTGTTATCAAATATATCACTAAATAAATAATTAAGTATGTAAAATAAATATTATTTATGTATAATAGCTTTTATGGTCGAAAACTACAAAATGAAATCAATTAAAAGTTTTGTTCAATTGATTCCACTGGGATCGTTTTGTACAGAGATAATAATTATTATGTTTTCGATATAATATTAGGCATAAACTTCAAAAAAGATTATACTGTGATGTACTAATATCCACAATAAGTTTTTATGTTTGAATTTAAGTTTAAATTCACCAGTACAGTAATTAAAAACACTAAGCGAGTAGTAGTCGTACTCGCACTTCGCGACAATGTCCCAACTTAGACGGCACGCTAGTCGTCCGGAAGGATAATAATAGTAGGATAAGTGTAGGTTTTGTAAATCTAGTATTTAAACATTGCTAAAATAACTAACGAACTGTTAACTAGTACTAGATTTGTTTAATAGCAAAACCAAATTAAATAGAAGTATACATGTAAAAGAAGGCGGTAGAGGTAAAATTTTATTGGTAAACAGGGTGTTGATGCTAAAAAGTTTGGTATCCGCTGTTGTAAGCTATGCAATGAGACTACTTTTTTAAAAAAACAGAGCATAAAGAAAAGCTAGATGTACAATTGATGTTAAGTGATACGCCTGTCACAAAATATGCACTTAGTTGTGGAGTTGCGCGGCTCATTATACGAATACCAAAAGTGTCTCTCCTGTTTATAACGAGCCTTTAGTTAAGATATTTATAAAAAAGCAATTTGCGCTCATCATCTTAAAAGTAAACATGATACCTATGTAATTCACTAACTATATTACCATTTAACAGTAATAAACTAGTGCTTGGTTTCCTTTATCTGAGACCCTAAAAGTGAATATGTACCTCTGCGGTCAAATATTAATGTGTTCTGGTATGTTCGGTGCTTACGGGACACGGGAAACAAGTTTTAACATGTTAAGTTTCGGCAGAGGTATATTATTATATAGTATTTCGTATCATTAAGTAAACGTCGTATTAATCTAGTCACTGTCGATTAAAACAAAATTAAAGGTTGATGAAGTGTAGACCACGTCCATATTATACTTTCGAGTATGCGGGGTCTTACACGGAGGTCCCTAATAGCTGGATGCAATCCAATTTGACAGCTGTCAAATACACTCCTTGCCTTGTCAGTCGCGGCGATTAGAGCGCTGTGTCGCCTGGTAACGATGTGCTAATGCCCCACGCGCGCTAATTGACTGAATTAATATGCTGATGTAAGCTGAGGTGTCGCCAGTTGTGTCGCAGGACTCCTGATATGTGTACTGTAGCCGCGTCTATCCGCAGAGCAGAGGTAATACCCTCCCGCAAACTGATATTGTACAGGTATTCTGTAGCAATACCATAGTTTTATTATTATTGAAACAGACGTAAAGCGTGAAATATAATTTAGTACTTTATGACTTACAAATATTTTAAGGACATACAACTAGCAGGAAAATTAGGAAAAACATCATACAAATAAAAAAACAATAATAATTTACGTACAAAATTGTCTTTTACGAGTAATTAAAGTTTGAAGTAGTTATTTAAACGATTACTTTAACTTCCATATTTCATATAATAAGGACCAAGCTATTGTTGTTTGTGATACATATCCGTTTGTAAAAAGAAAAAGTTTTAAAGGATACTAATATTAGTTTGGTGAAGTAGTATTTAGATAGTGTGTTATTATAAAAGTTGGAAGAAGCGTGGACGGGCTAATGGAGCGTGCGGGCGCGCGGCGCCACAAAGCATAGTTACGCAACTTGCGGGCCCGGCTTAGTTAGCACAACTACCCCGAAACCATAAATGAAATGCTAGTTTTCCATCGCGGCTAACCGGGTAACCGGTCGGCCGGTTAACCGGGCGGGTCGGCGGCCGGGGCTGCCGGTTAACCGGGCGCCGCCGGTCGCTGCGGCCGCGTTATGGTTGACAAGGGCCGGTTATGGCGGTTGCGTGAGTGTGGCGGCTGTCTACACGATGTTTGCGTGTCGCCCCGCCGGATACCCGACCAACTTTTAACATCTTTCCCACTTAACTAACTCACTAATCGTTTCATTTCTGTTCTTTTTTAACTGTCGTAGCTGTGTGCGATACGAATGGGAGTCGTTCGATTTCTTTTATACACGATTTCTGTTCAACAATAGTAGTAATTAATTTTGAGAACGTTCGAGTTCCGTTTTAAAAATAATACGGAGATCAAAGAGGCGGAGCGGGAGCGGGGCTGCAATAGCAATTAAGGCTTCCTTACGACCGTTCCACGCAGACCGCGATATATATTCGCAAAAGAACTCTTCAAAGGAAAAATTTTATTCAAATGGCTATGCGACCGCAGGCGGCGCGGCCCCGCCTCCGAGGAAGACGTTGCTTTTCCGACATTTTCCATTGGTTAGCGAGCGAGAAGGCGGGCCGCTTCTTCAAGTCTTGCCCGAGACTAACTTTTCATTTGCACAGCTCTGAAATATTGCTTTAGATTAAAACACTACGGAAGTTCGAGTTGCGGTTACGTTCGAGACTGTTTTTTGTTAGCGAAACGCTCTATGCGATATCCATTGGATATTTTCCTCTTAATATTTTTAGTATGTTTAAAGGAAAAAGGTAGACGTTGGCTTAGAAAATTTGTTGTAGAAGGTTTTTATACAATTTTTATTAATAATGAATACAGCCTTGCATATAAAAGCAAACCTTGATTAACAATAGTTTTTCGCTAAACACTGTTTCTTAACAAAAACAACAATTTTTTTTACTGAGACGAGCAAGACATTCACCTGATGGTAAGTGATACGCTTGGCTATAACAACGTGGTGCTAGTTAAGATAGTATACACTGCACCTTGAACATAAGGTATTATGGTCTCGTTACCACAGCAATTTCACAAGCTCACAGTGCGTTTCAAACTAAAACACAGTAATGTTTGCATAATACTGTTTGGCGGTGGAAATAGGAGCTGTGGACCTCCCTAAACGGTCTCCAGCAACAGAGACCTATCACCATCTAGCTCTTATGCTATAAGTATAAAGGCTTTCGCTTGGTGTTGCTGTATGATATAAACTTAATGCTCACTAGTCTAAACTCTTTTTGGAAAAAAATTGTGACCTTAGTTACTCATTGCTTTTTATTTATCGATTCCGCACACATTAGTGATCCACGTATTTTTCTTATAAGAATCAAACAAAAAAAGGCACTAAGAACTATAGGAATGATATAAATGTACCATTTTTTGTTCAGTGACATTACATTAATAAACCCTATAATTTCGAATATTTTAATCTGCTTTAAACCACAAAACCATTATCTCACAGTTTCCTATAGAATTATAGATAGATAGATTAGTCGCAAAAGAAAAATAAAATTACAAGATCAACAAATGAGCACAGATGGGTTATTGTATAAAGAAACATAAGTAACACCTCGTTACTACAAATGTGTTTTACCATCGATAAAAACAAAACAGCAAGAAGAAAAAAGAGTATATCACGGGTTTATACAACAAATTATATTATAACGAGGGTTATACAACAAATTATATTATAAAGAAGCTTTTGAAACAACTATTAACCCCAACATCGAAAAACTATGCACCGAAAAAGTTGAAATACAATATACTAGTTAGCTAAAAACTTACCACCAAGACGAAGGTTGTTGATTTCTTCGTTTAAAGAACGAGGGCATGTTTACTCTGCACGCTCCTAGAAGTTACAATTAGTAGTATTTGCGGTACAGAAGGGAAAAAAGGATAAGTAACCTCATGAGTAAATATTCTCGAAGCTACTGTTGAGATATTTGATCCATGAATTCTCCAAAATGGTAATTTTAATTTACGCAAGTCCGACTTACTTAATTTTTATTTAAATGAGAGCTAAGTTCGCAATTTTTCTGAACTCTTACTTCTTTGTTATATGCTCACACCACATGAAAGAAAAGTATTTTTTATTTAAGCTCTAACAGTATTAGCGTTTTTTTTTCTGATCAAGGATCTTAATGGCGATTGAATTTAGTATGCTGGCCATAAGTTTTTAAAACGAAAGTATGCCGACGTCCATAGAAATCTTCAACACCTGAGAAGTCCCAGTCGCCTTTCGAGAGTTTCCAGATCTACATGCTCGTTTGGATGATTTTTAAACCGAGGGATTTTTTCCCAACTATTCAGCTAGTTACCAATACATATTTACAACCAAATCGCTAGTTATCATGTAAACCTGCCACTATATCCGCATCGTACTGTTCCTGCCATCCCCATATTAAAGCCAGATTAATCTCTTTCTTTTTCCTCGTTAACATCGTCTAAAATAGATTATAAAAGCAAGCAATTATTATCTCTATTAAAATGTCTTCAAGAAGTTCTAGAAAAGAAGTTCTAGTAAAATATATATTTTACTACCAATAACTTTACTATGCAAGGAGACGTTTACCAAGGTCATAGCAATGTTTCCAAATCGCTTTTTGGTATTACAAGGAATCCTCGCTTGTGTAGACGGTGTTCTGTGCGAGAAACCTGTGCCAGTACAAAATTTTACTAAATCCACAGATCTATAGAAGAAAAGCCCCGAATAGATTTCATTATGAGCAGAGTAGAGTACTCTGTATTTAGAACGATATCTTATATAGAAGATGTTTGATGGAAGAAGAATACAGTAACAAATTGCAGGTAATTTATCAAGACCGATGTTTAGTTACGAATAGATATTGATAGATGTGTACATAGTAATGATAACGTAACATATTTCGATTTTCATGAAAGTATAAGTAATATAAGTAAAAGTTAAGTGGCGTTCCTTGAGAAAAATCTATAGTTCAAAAATATGCTGAAATTTAAAAATTTCATATTATCAATGCAATTTATCGTTAATTTATGAATGTAATAAATTCTGGACTTTGAGGTTCTTCGATTCGGATATGTGAAAACAAACCTTTTTTTATGCTATGTTGTGCTTTGTCAAATAGATCTTTGACCTTATATTAAATTTTTGGAAATTGGTCAAGAAATTTTGTTAGTAACCCCTTTTCATAATACTGAAATAATTACATGCTATTTACTGCTCATCCCATAAATTATGTTTTTGGTCCGAATCTGTGGATATACGTTTTTGAGTTTTGATTGATGAAAGAGTTGTTTACCGCTGATTAAGATATGAGAATCAGAGTATTAAGGCCAAACACGCTTCACCAAGGCCTTAATGTTAATTTAACCCCATACAAAACTGAGGTTGTGTTATTCATTGTAATTAAAAAAAAAACTTCAAAAGTTGTAAGAGATTTTTACCTGTAGCTTTTGTTCTCAAATAATTATGTAGCTACTTAAAATTGTGATTTTTAGTATCTATTATCTGATTGCATCTGCGTCAAAGAAATTAATGCGTCGATTTAAATGCTCT
Organism: Byasa hedistus; assembly: GCA_029286795.1. Taxonomy (NCBI): domain Eukaryota; kingdom Metazoa; phylum Arthropoda; class Insecta; order Lepidoptera; family Papilionidae; genus Byasa; species Byasa hedistus. Next base: position 6,024,541 of record JAGSMW010000024.1, read on the forward strand.
GTAACGCTTGTAATGTTTAAACCGGAAAAGCTATGTGGATACATTTTTAGAATAACATGTAGTACAGGATAAGGAGACGACAAATCCGAAATAAAAAGTCCATAGCTTTTCCACTTAAGAAGATATAAAGGGAAAAAGTTAGCACTGTGGAAGGGAAAAAAATCACTGAGAATCGTACTTGTGACCTTTGTGTCCAAATTTAGAAAATTACCATTATATATTATTAAAAGTAATAGAGACCCAGATAATAATATGACGCATGCGTCGTCTTTCTGTCTCGTTTGACATGTTTTAATTTCGTTGTTTGATTGCTGTTTAAATTTGTGACGGCGCATGAACTGCACATAAAATGGATGCGGAAGCTCGCAAGTGCGTAGGGGAGCGGCGGGCTAACAAAGTTTGTTAGCGTGCGTATCGACGGCGCGGTTCATATCCAGATGCCTGTATCGCACATTTTTTTATTCAACGAAACGACGAGACGAGCGAAACGTTCACCTGATGGTAAGTGATACGCTTGCTTGCGTGACGCTAATTAGGATGGTACACTGCACCGTATTGCGCTCGTCGCCTTGAAACACAAGATGTTGTCTCGTTATCCCAGTAATGTCATTAGCTTACAACGCCATTCAAACAGTAATGTTTGCACACTGTTTGGCGGTAGAAATAAGATTTAGCGTTTTATAAGCAAACATTTAAAATTTTTATTTGGACTTGTATTCTTCTTATGTCTCAAGGCGACGAGCTCAATGTGGTGCAGGGTATACCATCTTAACTAGCGGGACGTTGTTATGGGTCTACGTATTACTTACCGTCAGGTGAACGTCTAGTGCGTCTCTTCGCCACGTACAATAAAAAAAATATTTTATTCTATTATCCTTAATCACCTATAATACTTTGTTAATTTCTAGCCCGTTTTTTCATATTGCTGTTATAATAGAAATATAATCTGTGTCTGTGTTTTCTTGTCCGCTTCTATTACAGGACCAAAGTTAATATTAATAATGATTATTATTTAAATGAAAATCGATTTCGTATTAAAATCGATTAGTGGTTAGTTACAAATTACTCTTAAAAAGAATATGCAACAGTATTTGTGATTGTATTTCGATTTGAATATAAAAATTAAATTTAAATGAAAATTTTTATGTCAGTACTGTGTAGTCTGATCAAAATTGTCTTTCGTTAGCAAATTAGGAGTTCATTAAAAGAGATTGGTTCACATCGTTTACAAATAAATAAAGCATTTTTTATAAATACAGATTACTTTAAGATTGTATTAAAAATAGTTGTTTCTTTAGGAGATGAATAAAATGTTCGTGTGCATATTTTCAATCACTTTGGTATTAGAGGCGTCGATCATATACTATATTCCTAACCAGCAGTAACACAAATATATTAATTATATTTCAAATAAATATTAGCTCTTTAAAGTTCCCTGAGAGGTTAAAAATATTTTTGTTAATTCATAAAGTTTATAAAGCAGTTAAAAATCTATTTGACTTTTCATTTTGATATGCCTATTAAGGTAATGATACTTGTAACATAAATGTAAGTAGATGTGTTTAAATTTCTTGCTAACGAATTTAAGTTAAATTGTCAAAATACGTATGTTATCATATTATATTATACTAGCTGACCCGACAGACTTCGTTCTGTCAAAAAAATTGGAATGTGGCAGTTTTTTGTTCTTACCTATTTTATAGCCAGCGCAAAAAAATCTGGACTGAACCGTCACTCTGGTGATAGGGCGGTGTGTGGGGTTCAGCTCTAAATATGTTCATCTAATAACTAATATTTAAATATTAGTGGGTTCCAGAAGAGTGGCCAAAGTTATAATTATAGTACATAAATTATATTTACTATTATTATTTTATTAGGAACAAATAACTGTTACATTCCAAATCTTTTTGACAGAATGTAGTCTATCAAGTCCGCCAGATGGTAACGCGGATTGTGCTCGACTGATGTAATGTAGTGAAAACGAATGCATTTTATGTCGCGCGCCGAAACTAAAACAAAAGAAATAATACCGCGAAGCCGACCTAATTGAAAATCAGTAAGAATGATCTTTAGCTATTACATTTTGTGACTATTTATGTTATTATTTCATTCGTTTTAATTTCGGCTCGCGGCGATCTTCCGACGCGCATACGCACACCATTTTGATAGAATAATTGAATTTGAACTTTGTGCAGCTGTAATAAAGTGCAAATTGACTCTTTAGCGTTACGAACGCACCTACATTGCTTAGACAGCAGTGAAAGCTTGTTATTTAATATGAACTTTTGTTTGTTTGTTTCTGGTTACTGGTTTCTGGTTTACTGGTTTACTGGTTTACTGGTTTACTGGTTTACTGGTTTACTGGTTTACTGGTTTACTGGTGTACTGGTGTACTGGTTGTACTGGTGTACTGGTGTACTGGTTTACTGGTGTACTGGTGTACTGGTGTGTACTGGTGTACTGGGTACTGGTGTACTGGTGTACTGGTGTACTGGTGTACTGGTGTACTTGTGTACTGGTGTAACTGGTGTACTGGGTACTGGTGTACTGGTGTGTACTGGTGTACTGGTTGTACTGGTGTACTGGTTTACTGTTTACTGGTTTACTGGTTTACTGGTGTACTGGTGTACTGGTGTACTGGTGTTACTGGTTTACTGGTTTACTGGTTTACTGGTTTATGGTTACTGGTTTACTGGTTTACTGGTTTAACTGGTTTACTGGTTTACGGTTTACTGGTTTATGGTTTATGGTTACTGGTTACTGGTTTACTGGTTATGGTTTACTGGTTTACTGGTTACTGGTTTACTGGTTTAGCTGGTTTACTGGTTTACTGTTTACTGGTTTACTGGTTACTGGTTACTGGTTTACGGTTTACTGGTTTACGGTTTACTGGTTTACTGGTTTACTGGTTTACTGGTTTACTGGTTTACTGGTTACTGGTTTACTGGTTTACTGGTTTACTGGTTACTGGTTACTGGTTACTGGTTTACTGGTTTAATGGTTTACTGGTGTACTGGTTTACTGGTTTAATGGTTTACTGGTTATGGTTTACTGGTTTACTGGTTTACTGGTTTAACTGGTTTACTGGTTATGGTTTACTGGTGTACTGGTGTACTGGTGTACTGGTGTACTGGTGTACTGGTGTACTGGTGTACTGGTGTACTGGTGTACTGGTGTACTGGTGACTGGTGTACTGGTGTACTGGGTACTGGTGTACTGGTGACTGGTGTACTGGTGTCTGGTGTACTGGTGTACTGTTGTACTGGTGTACTGTGTACTGGTTTACTGTTTTACTGTTTACTGGTTTACTGGTTTACTGGTTTACGGTTTACTGGTTTACTGGTTTACTGGTTTACTGGTTGACTGGTTTACTGGTTTACTGTTTTACTGTTTACTGGTTTACTGTTTAACTGGTTTACTGGTTACTGGTTTACTGGTTTACGGTTTTACTGTTTACTGGTTTACTGGTTTACTGGTTTACTGGTTTACTGGTTTACTGGTTACGGTTTACTGGTTTCTGGTTTACTGGTTTACGGTTTACTGGTTTCTGGTTTACTGTTTACTGGTTTACTGGTTTAGCTGGTTTACTGGTTTACGGTTTACTGGTTTACTGGTTTACTGGTTTACTTGTTTACTGGTTTACTGGTTTACTGTTTACTGGTTTAACTGGTTTACTGGTTTAACTGGTTTACTGGTTTACTGGTTACTGGTTTACTGGTTTACTGGTTTCTGGTTTACTGTTTACTGGTTTACTGGTTTACTTGTTTACTGGTTTACTGGTTTACTGGTTTACTGGTTTACTGGTTTCTGGTTTACTGGTTACTGTTTACTGGTTTCTGGTTTACTGGTTTCTGGTTTAACTGGTTTACTGGTTTTACTGGTTTACTGGTTTACTGGTTACTGGTTTACTGGTTTACTTGGTTTACTGGTTTACTGGTTTACTGTTACTGGTTTACTGGTTTACTGGTTTACTGGTTTACCTGTTTACTGGTTTACTGGTTTACTGGTTACTGTTTACTGGTTTACTTGGTTTACTGGTTTACTGGTTTACTGTTTACTGGTTTACTGGTTTACTGGTTACTGGTTTACTGGTTTACCTGGTTTACTGGTTTACTGGTTTACTGGTTTACTGGTTGACTGGTTTACTGGTTTAGCTGGTTTACTGGTTTACTGTTACTGGTTTACTGGTTTACGGTTTACTGGTTTACTGTTTACTGGTTTACTGGTTACTGGTTTACTGTTTACTGGTTTACCTGGTTTACTGGTTTACTTGTTTACTGGTTTACTGGTTTACTGTTTACTGGTGTACTGGTTACTGGTTTTACTGTTTACTGGTGTACTGGTGTACTGGTGTAACTGGTGTACTGGTGTACTGGTGTACTGGTGTACTGGTGTACGGTGTACTGGTGTACTGGTTTACTGTTTTACTGTTTACTGGTTTACTGTTTACTGGTTTACTACTGGTTTACTGGTTTACTGGTTACTGGTTACTGGTTTCTGGTTTCTAGATTTCAGATGTCAGATTTCAATTTTTCATTTTCCATTTTCCTTTTCCCTTTTCCCTTTTCCCTTTTCCATTTTCCATTTTCCATTTTCCATTTTCCATTTTCCATTTTCCATTTTCCATTTTCCATTTTCCATTTTCCATTTTCCATTTTCCATTTTCCATTTTCCATTTTCCATTTTCCATTTTCCTTTTTCCTTTTTCCATTTTCCATTTTCCATTTTCCATTTTCCATTTTCCGTTTTCCGTTTTCCATGTTCCATTTTCCAATAACTGCCTCATTCCAAATCTTTTTGACGGAATGAAGTCTGTTAGGTCCGCCAGACGGTAACGCGGTTTGTGCTGGACTGATGTGATGTTGTGAAAAAGAAACTAAAACAAAATAAATAATACCGCGAAGCCGACCTAATTGAAAATCAGCAGTAATGATCTTTAGCTCTTACATTTTGTGACTATTTATGTTATTATTTCATTCGTTTTAATTTCGGCACGCGGCGTTAGATCCTCCGACGCGCATACGCACACTTTTGAAAGAATGATCTAATTTGAACTTTGAGCAGCTGTAATAAAGTTAAAATTGACTCTTTAGCGTTACGAACGCACCTACATTGCTTAGACAGCAGTGAAAGCTTGTAATTTAATATGAACTTTATGAAATAGCAATAAAGTTCAAATTGACCCTACATTTTAGTTAGAGAACGTTTGTATAGGAAAAAGAAAAGCGCTGTTTTTAGGGGCTTCCCGGCGATTATTCGAATTTTTCTCAAATTGGCCAAATTGGTCCTGGCGTTGTAGAGTGATGCGCTTACCGACACATATTTGTATTATAGATTAATAATAAATTATATTCAATGACATTAGTTATTAATAAATAAATAATAAAGTTGCTTGAGAATATATTTATATGTAGACGGAGTGACAAAAGGCATAATGTTTGAGAGATAAAGAATTCGTTGTCATCCCCACTCCGTGCTGTGTACTGGTGAGAGGTGACACCGGTACACACGTGGAGGGGATCACTTACCAAGTGATAATAATTTTTTTTTGGAGTTTACAGCCACGCGGTTTGATACGTGGCCATGTACAATTGATGATATCGAGCGAGACAAAAATATTAAAATGTCTATTAAAAAGCAGGGGTTGGTGATAGAAAAGTGCAAATTTAGGGTTGTATGTAGTTTTTGATGCCACACAATAATAAAATAAAATAGAAAAAAAAATCTCAAAAAATAAAAAAAAATTTTTTGGTGTGGGCAACCCTGATCACTTAGAGGTTTGAAAAATAGATAGTAACCGATTCTCAGACCTACTGAATATGCACAAAAAATGTCATAAGAATCGGTAATGCCGTTTCGGAGGAGTATGGGAACGAACATTGTGACAAGAGAATTTTATATATTAATTATATTATGTATCGTAAGTTAACGATGGCAATCATTTAATATAAATCCGCTAAGGTTAATTAAATTTGTTTAACAAACAGTAGAGAGTAATGGTTAATTTGTAATAATTTCATTGCTTTTTAATGCTGAAAATTTTCGATTGTACAAAAAAAGTTTTATCACAAAATTTTAATTAAATCATATTTTATTTAGATTTTTACGTAATGTTAGACTTTTTGAATGTAACATTTAAAGTGTGAAAACCTAAAACATTCGCTTGTTAAATTTTCTTAATAAAAGGGCGGGTGAGGGCGAGGCGGATATCCGCCCACCCTATTTGACATTCACTCGAGTTTCTTAAGTTGTTTGGAAAAAGTTTCGGATGTATTTCAATGTCACGGACTTTTCCCTAACTTGAAAACTTTAAGAAGATTACAAGTAAATTTGCGTGATATCGTTGATCTGTTAATCGTATAAAGTTTACATTTCTCTGTGATTACATTTATTCTGAAATTAATGTAGTGATTTTGATTTAAAATATTTTTATAGCAAAAAGTTGAAGTTAATACTGTTTTGACTTCTAAGTGATGAAATTCTAAAAGTGTTTACTGCATTGTTATAAATACGATTAACTTTGATATTTATAGTATTTAAATACGTCTTTTTTCAGTTACGTTTGAGATGTTATATTAATTTATATACGTGTAAATATGTGGATTAGATGTGATTTTTTTTAAGAGAATTTTTGGATTTTTTATAAAATTTTTTATGGAATTACTTATTGTATTTTAAGACATTTTGTAGTAATACTTAATGTGTAACAATAACTGCACCTTCAGCACTCACCGCGACCACTGCGGCCGACGAATCTGAGGTCGTTAAACTTTGCCACTTGATTCTTCATCACCGCCGAACTGTTCCTGAGCTCCGCGCAGCAGTTCTCGTCGTTGCCGGCGCGGACGGTGACCAGCGTGCCGTCACCTATATCGCCCAGAGCCACCACTTTGAACGCCACTGGTAACGTCTTGTTAGAGCGCCAGTGCGGCGGCAGCACCGTGCAGACGAAGTGAGGGCTGCCAGTCCTGACCAGCTCGCCGGGATGTTCGGAAAGAAAGTCGCCCAGTGTCCTCTCTGCGAGTATGTCCGAAGTCATCTTCGTGTAAGTCTCGTGGAGCAGTGTCGAGCTGGTGTCTGGTGACACCGCACCGCTCGACGCCCCCGTCAGGTGCATCCTCGACACCCGCGACCGCTGCGTGCTGCACATAGGGTCCACTGTGTTCACTCTTGCTACATTTCACTTCACATTTCACATCGCTATCACCCCCAGCAGGACAGAACCGAACTCCCCTATAATTTTCATAGTGACACACACACACGTCGAGCGTCGCACGTTGAGTGGTTACTACTCGTATTGTTTAGAAGGGCTCAATCACTACACGGGCGCGGGTACGTCGCGCAGGTTGCTAGGGAACGCGCGCGTGGCCACTTGATGCGGTGACGTCACGCGGCCTTGCCACACTTTTTTCCCCGGTGAATGAAAAGTTCGTGTGCGGGCGGGCGGGACGCGGGGGGCAGATTTTTTCGAACGCCGAGGGTGACTCCCCCGCGCGCCTCGCGAAACTTTTTCACTAGTATCAATGACGCCACTTTGCCGTATACGCGATAGTACGCGCGTCGTGTCCGTCCGCCGCTCCGAGTGAGTTGTTAGTTTTATTAATTGAGTTCGATTTGTTTTTCGTGTATCGGATGCGTGTAAGTGATATGCGTGCGTCGGTGTTCGCGTCCGTGTTGCGAGTCGTGCCGCTCTGGGTTCTCGTTTGCGGTGTCCGCCAACGGTGGCTATTAATACGCGGCGTACGTCCGCGCCCGTCGACTTCGGACAAAGTTTCGCGGGCGAGTCGGTGCGGGTGCGGGTGCGGCGGGCGCGGCGGCGGGCGCGGCGGCGAGCGAGAGGCGGCGACGGCGCGGGCGCGGGCGCGGGCGCGGCGGAGCGCACTTTGCGGTCGGGGTGGGCAGGGTTTAAAGCCGCCGAAGGATAAAACATACAAATAAACACGTGTTCGCGCCGGCGCGAGCGAGAACTGCGCCGCGCCTCGCCGGGAGCGAGCGAGACGGAGTCGCCTCTTGCGGCATTTAGCGGCCGATCAGCCAGCCGGCACCCGCCTGCCGCAACCGAATTTCAGCCGCTGCCGCCTTCGATGATGTTAACTTTGAAACCTACATCTACTACCATCATTCTACGCCGTATATTTGACGATCGTGTAGTTAAACAAGTGTTTATTTACATTTTTACAAAAAAACTAAACATTCACATTTCAATTTCGTTAACAATAGTGTAACATGTAAGTGTAAATTAAATTAATAACAATAAAAACATCATTCTAAGTGATATCCAAATTTAATTTGTCTTATACTGAAACTGTTTCAGCGAGTGTTTTTTTTTTGACGAAAAAGATAAACGATTTTTAAACTTTAAAAGTATTAATACCACAATTAAAATTAAATCTCATTTGTTATAGATTAAAACTGTTTAATAAATTATAACAGTTTTATAAGTAGTTTGGTTTTATATTTTAAGCAGTTTAAGTAATTGTTAGATACGCAGAATCTTCAACGTTTAAATTTAACGTAGTTTTCTATCGTAGGCCGCTACGATACTATGCTACGCGTATATGTCTAAATATTTTTTTGTGTTTAAAATAAACCTTTTTATTTCTTCCGCCATGATTTCTAAAGTAGTCTCTATTATTTATTATGATTATGATTGAAGATAGTTACAATTATACAGAATAATGAAGAAAGTGAATTAATCTGTTTTCCAAGTTTCATAGTAAAATTATCACAGACATTAATAGTTATAAAAAAATTTGATTAATTCAAATTAATAATACGATTTGTTAAAACGCCTTTGAATATTTTCATCGAGCTATTTTTCTGATATCAGAACCCTGAGTCCTAAGCCTTCGTCAATAACACTAACAGCACAAACTTAAAGACATTATACTATTATACAGATAAGATAAAGTTTATAGTTGATTTTATGGAAATTGTAGTATATTTTTACGGGTTTATTGCTAGTTTAACTCTATTTAACAAGTAAACCTGTCATTTAGGTTAACCGCTATTAACATTTCCACTACAGTTAGAATCGGTTTTGGTTTCATAATTTAATTCAGACAGAGCCTCATATTATACATAGCTACAACATCAATGAATCGAAAATACAAACGATAATGTATTTGGTAGTGTAAAGTAATCCCTTTCGTGTGTGTCTCTTCTTATATTATATATAGAGTTACATCGATTTAGACATAAGGTATCTTTTCATCAGTAAGTCATACAGTTGTCGTGTTGAATGTATATTTCAGCGAGATAATTTACTATGGATGGATTTGGTGAAGATCGTAAACAAGTGATACAGGTCTTATTGTGTTGTTAAGACATGTTTATCAATAGGTATCAATTGATAATTTCTTATTACTTTGTTGTATGATTTAATTTGATCTTATAGGTATATTGTAGTGTTTGCTGTAGCTAGTGTAATTACTGGGGTAACGAGACTTAACACCTTATGTCTCAAGGCGACGAGCGCAATGTGGTGCAGTGTGTACCATCTTAACTAGCACCACGTCATGGGCAAGCGTATCACTTACCATCAGGTGAACGTCTTGCTCGTCCCGTCGTATAGTAGTATAAAAAAAATATTGCAAGGATGCTCAGAAATCGTTGAACAATATAACTTAAGTATTTTAGAGATACGTACTGAAAATTTTCAGTATCTCTGAATCTTATTATCTGTTATGTTACTCAAAATAATTTTTTTTACTGTAGAAATAGTTACAGTGATTCTTCCAAGTCGTATTTCCTCATGACTGAGGGTCGTGGTCATCATGTTTTTACTGAAACACACGAGATCTCTTGGCAGTTATAATGGAGTGGTTTGCCATTGCCTTCTCCATTTCACATACTAGTCCGACCACAGACGGTCAATGACGTAGATATGTAGGTTTCCTCACGATGTTTTCCTTCACCGTCAAAGCAAGTGATATTAGTTGGGGTTATACTAACTGCACATAAATTGAAAAAATTCATTGGTGCAGGCCGGATTCGAACCCGGTACCTCTACAGTGATACCCGCCCAAAATATAATTTTTTGATGACCTAATAGAATTTTTTAATCTTACCCGTTTTAATAGAATTCATACGCGACAAGAATAACCGTTAAATAAAACTGTTTTTTTGTTCTGAACGATGCAAAGAGAATTTGTCTCACTACGTAGTATTAATTGACTTACTATAGATAACAACAGAAAAAAGGGCCAAAAAATTATGATTTTTCATTTATATGTGTAATAGTAGAGTAGTAGTAGTAAGTAATGCTAGATAATAAGATATTATTAGTAGTAAATTATACAAACCGTGGGATAAAAAGTCCTTGAACAATAATATAAGGGAAAAACGAGAAAAACATTGATTGATTTTAACCACAACTTTCTTAATGAGATTATCTTTATTTGTGGTTTAAGTGTGGTAAACATTACATGTGTTGTAGTAAACGCTAACCCTTTCATAAACCATCATAGAATTATTATTAAAGTTAACTATACAAAACTACATCGTATTTATTTGCGGAATAATTTCACAAACTATGAATGTGTTCGTGTAACGAGACACCATCTTAAAGTGAGGGGTGTCGCGTAATATGAAGTTAACGAAGCCTGTTAAGCGTTGCCGGGATACCCTCCACCTACTTGCGGATTTAGTTTAGGTTTAACCTTTTAAACTTGTTACTTAAAGACCTTAGTAACAAGTTTAATGTAGAATACGAAATTTTAAGCTCCAAATGTCTTCGTAGCAGAGTTTGATATGGTTTAAGCAATATCCTGGTTTCGCGTAGCAACATTATTTCTTGAACAGACCTTGTTTATTAGTTTCTTTTATGTATCAGTTGATTACTTAAATAGTTATAATAATGTCTGACATAAAAATAAGTTCTTCGTCGTCTTATGATAAGTAATAAGTCTCGTTTATTTGTCAATAAGTTAATATACAACAGTAATGTTTTTAAATATGCGGCGGCACAAATAGATAATGCGGCTGCATTCATCTAGATCGATCTTCAGATAAAAAGGTCTACCCACCTTGAATAACAATCAATCATCTTATTGATGTATAAAATGTAGATTAAATCTAGTTTAAATGCGTGTCCTGAAATCAAAAACCGATGCTCCAAGATTTTAACTTCATTACTTTCAATGTTTCGTGATTAAATCTATTGAGTCATTGAATCACAGTTTGATCTCACTCCCAATTAAGGTTAACCTTGATTTTATTAAAAAACACAGTAACAACATAACTTCGTTAAATTAAACAAATTAATATTTTAGGGTAAGTACAGGTTAAAATTTTAGGGTATAGCTATTAAATCTCAAACCATAAGTTACTTTTTCATTCTCAACTACTTAAAAAAAATGTTAAATATGCATTATTCAAGTAAATTGTTAACATGGTTAAAATTTATTTATTGAAACATTTAATTTTATATATCGATCCGTGTATTTTACTAATATTAAATTTATTCATTAAAACGCTAGTAAACTTTAGTAATGTAAAGCAACTCCTATCCCAGAAAATCTTGCCTCATGATGCAATAAATCTCTAACAACAATGCATTGATATTAAACTTTACAACCCCCTTGCTTCGTCTCGTGCTGGAGCTGTATACCAGATGTTCGATAATGGTCTTTATTACGACTGTGTAAGGTGTATCATGGGGAGGCTCTTTGACAAATCTCTCCCATTTCGTTTCATGTCATGTTCGGTCCTCCTGATAGCCATTAGAGCCGCTAGTTGCAGCTGTCACTTCACAAGCAACCTGACGCGAGCTTTATTCCCATCTTAGTTGCTAAATGATGATTTTTGAAACTACAATACAGATGCAATCATCAAGTATGTAAATTTGCTTATATAGATAATGTATACGAGATATTTCACATAATAAAAATTATATTTTTGCTTAGTCCTGACGCCATCTATATTGTTTGTTTGTTTACAATGCTCTTCCAAAATTGATATACTTTGAAAGGTTTACACTATTTATTACCTCAATAAATATACACTGTAACCTCTTCAATGGAAAAGACATGAATGAAATTCAAATCAATTGCCGCCTTTGTCACTGGAAAAATAAAACTCCTTTACTTACTATAATCATAGTTAATTTTCATATGCGGAATCTTTAATTTTTTTGCAATTATATTATAAACATATTAATTATATATTACAATTCGTCAGTAACGTCTTTTAGCAGCCTGATACCATCTACCATGAGGTAAACCGACGATCTGGTGTAGGTTATGGAAAATCACTTAATGCCTGTGTTCAGCAGGGTGAGTATTAACTGATGATAGATAGACATGTATTAAATTAATACCATTCCTTTTTTTATAAAGCTACGTAACATAAGGTTATTACAATAGTCTCAACGAGATTTTTTTGTTCTATACTAGTACATACAAGCAATTACTCAAACTTCAAGGAGATGCTAAAATTAAATAGTTTAGATTTTAAGTATAAATTATATATACAAGAAAGATTATATTTTTAGCATCCAAAATAGTTCTTTAGTGATGTACCTAGAAAAAGATTACTTTTTTCATGCGGCTCATTTGCTTATAAATTATTATAAAATAATCTATGTATCGAAGTAAGAAGTTTTACTAGCGGAACTAGCAGTCTAGATTTTGTAAATTCTATATAATATACTAGCTGACCCGGCAGACTTCGTTCTGTCAAAAAAATTGGAATGTGGCAGTTTTTTGTTCTTACCTATTGTATAGCCAGCACAAAAAAATCTGAACTGAACCGTCACTCTGGTGATAGGGCGGTGTGTGGGGTTCAGCTCTAAATATGTTCATCTAATAACTAATATTTAAATATTAGTGGGCTCCAGTAGAGTGGCCAAAGTTATAATTATAGTACATAAATTATATTTACTATTATTATTTTATTAGGAACAAATAACTGTCACATTCCAAATCTTTTTGACAGAATGTAGTCTATCAAGTCCGCCAGATGGTAACGCGGATTATGCTCGACTGATGTAATGTCGTGAAAACGAATGCATTTTAATGTCGCGCGCCGAAACTAAAACAAAAGAAATAATACCGCGAAGCCGACCAAATTGAAAATCAGTAAAAATGATCTTTAGCTATTACATTTTGTGACTATTTATGTTATTATTTCATTCGTTTTCATTTCGGCTCGCGGCCATCTTCCGACGCGCATACGCACACCATTTTGATAGAATAACTGAATTTGAACTTTGTGCAGCTGTAATAAAGTGCAAATTGACTGTTTAGCGTTACGAACGCACCTACATTGCTTAGACAGCAGTGAAAGCTTGTTATTTAATATGAACTTTGTTTGTTTGTTTCTGGTTACTGGTTTCTGTTTCTGGTTTCTAGTTTCTAGTTTCTGGTTTCTGGTTTCTGGTTCTGGTTTCTGGTTTCTGGTTTCTGGTTTCTGTTTCTGGTTTCTGGTTTCTGTTTCTGGTTTCTGTTTCTGGTTTCTGGTTTCTGGTTTCTGGTTCTGGTTTCTGGTTTACTGGTTAACTGGTTTACTGGTTTACCTGGTTTACTGGTTACTGTTTACTGGTGTACTGTTTACTGGTTTACTGGTTTACTGGTGTACTGGTTTACTGGTTTACTGGTTTTACTGATTTACTGGTTTACTGGTGTACTGGTTTACTGGTGTACTGGTTTACTGGTTTATGGTTTACTGGTTTACTGGTGTACTGTTTTACTGTTTACTGGTTTACTGTTTACTGGTTTACTGGTTTACTGGTTAACTGGTTTACTGGTTTCTGGTTTCTGGTTCTGGTTTCTGGTTTACTGGTTTACTGGTTTACTGTTTACTGGTTTACGGTTTACTGGTTTACTGGTTAACTGGTTTACTGGTTACTGGTTTACTGGTTTACTGGTTTACTGGTTTACTGGTTTACTGGTGTAATGGTTTACTGGTTACTGTTTTACTGTTTTACTGTTTACTGGTTTCTGGTTTACTGGTTTACTGGTTTACTGGTTTACTTGTTTACTGGTGTACGGTTTACTGGTTTACTGGTTTACTGGTTTCTGGTTTACTGGTTACTGGTTTACTGGTTTACACTGGTTTACTGGTTTACTGGTGTACTGTTTACTGGTTTTACTGGTTTACTGGTTTACTGGTTTACTACTGGTTTACTGGTTTACTGTTTACTGGTTTACTGTTTACTGGTTTTACTGATTTACTGGTTTAATGGTTTACTGGTGTACTGGTTTACTGGTTTACGGTTTACTGGTTACTGGTTTACTGGTTACTGGTGTACTGGTTTACTGGTGTACTGTTTTACTGTTTAACTGGTTTTACTGATTTACTGGTTTACTGGTTTACTGTTTACTGGTTTACTGGTTTACTGGTTTACCTGGTTTACTGGTTTACTGGTTTACACTGGTTTACTGTTGTACTGGTTTACTGGTTTACTGGTTTACTTGTTTACTGGTTTACTGGTTTACTGTGTACTGGTTTACTGTGTAACTGGTTTACTGTTACTGGTTTAACTGGTTTACTGGTTTAGCTGGTTTACTGGTGTACTGGTTTACTGGTGTACTGGTTACTGGTTACTGGTTTACTGGTTTACTGGTTGTACTGGTTTACTGGTTTACTGGTTTACTGTTTACTGGTGTACTGTTTACTGGTTTACTGGTTTACCTGGTGTACTGGTTTAACTGGTTACTGGTTTACTGGTTTATGGTTTACTGGTTTACTGTTTACTGGTTTACCTGGTGTACTGGTTTTACTGATTTACTGGTGTACTGGTTTACTGGTGTACTGGTTTACTGGTTTAGCTGGTTTACTGGTTTACTGGTTTACTGGTGTACTGGTTTACTTACTGGTTTACTGGTTTACCTGGTTTAACTGGTTTACTGTTTACTGTTTACTGGTTACTGGTTTACTGGTTTACGGTTTACTGGTGTAATGGTTTACTGGTGTAACTGGTTTACTGGTTTACTGGTTTACTGGTTTACTGGTTTACTGTTTACTGGTTACTGGTTTACTGGTGTACTTGTTTACTGGTTTACTGGTTTAACTGGTTTACTGGTTTACCTGGTTTACTGGTTTACTGGTTTATGGTTTACTGGTTACTGGTTTACTACTGGTTTACTGGTGTAACTGGTTTACTGGTTTACTGGTTTACTGTGTACTGGTGTACTGGTTTACTGGTGTACTGGTGTACTGGTTACTGGTGTACTGGTTTACGGTTTACTGGTTTACTGGTTTATGGTGTACTGGTTACTGGTTTAACTGGTTTACTGGTTACTGGTGTACTGTTTACTGGTTTACTGGTTGACTGGTTTACTGGTTACTGTTTACTGGTTACTGGTGTACTGGTTTACTGGTTGACTGGTTTACTGTTTACTGGTTTACTGGTGTACTGGTTTAACTGGTGTACTGGTTTCTGGTTTACTGTTACTGGTTTTACTGCTTTACTGGTTTACTGGTTAACTGGTTTACTGGTTTGCTGGTTTACTGGTGACTGGTTTACTGGTTTCCTGGTTTACTGGTGTAACTGGTGTACTGGTGTACTGTTTACTGGTTTACTGGTTTCTGGTTTACTGGTTTACTGGTTTACGGTTTACTGGTTACTGTTTACTGTTTACTGGTGTACTTGGTTTACTGGTTTACTGTTTACTGGTTACTGGTTACTGGTTTACTGGTTTACTGGTTTACTGGTTTACTGGTGTAGCTGGTTTACTGGTTTACTGGTGTACTGGTGTACTGGTTACTGGTTTACTGGTTTACTGGTGTAACTGGTGTACTGGTTTACCTGGTTTACTGGTTTACTGGTTTCTGGTTTACTGGTTTACATGGTTTACTGGTGTACCTGGTTTACTGGTTTCTGGTTTACTGTTTAACTGGTTTACTGGTTTAACTGGTTTAACTGGTTTACTGGTTTACTGTTTACTGTTTACTGGTTACTGTTTTACTGTTTACTGGTTTACTGGTGTACTGGTTTACCTGGTTTAACTGGTTTACTACTGGTTTACTGGTTAACTGGTTTACGGTTTACTGGTGTACTGGTTTAACTGGTGTACTGGTTTTACTGGTGTACTGGTTACTGGTTTACTTGTTTACTGGTTACTGGTTTAACTGGTTTACTGGTTTACTGGTTTACCTGGTGTACTGGTTTACTGGTTTACCTGGTGTACTGGTGTACTGTTTACTGGTTTACTGGTTTATACTGGTTTTACTGCTTTACTGGTTTACTGGTTTACTGGTTACTGGTTTACTGGTTACTGGTTGTACTGGTTTTACTGCTTTACTGGTTTACTGGTTTACTGGTTTACTGGTTTCCTGGTTTACTGGTTTACTTGTTTACTGGTTTACTGGTTTACTGGTTTACTGTTACTGGTTTACTGGTTTAACTGGTTTACTGGTTTAACTGGTTTACTGGTTTACTGTTTACTGGTTTACACTGGTTTACTGGTTGTACTGGTTTACCTGGTTTAACTGGTTTACTGGTTTAACTGGTTACTGGTTTACTGGTTTCTGGTTTACTGGTGTACTGGTGTAACTGGTGTACTGGTTTACTGGTGTCTGGTTTACTGGTTTGCTGGTTTACTGGTTTACTGGTTTACTGGTGTAACTGGTTTACTGGTGTACTGGTTACTGGTTTACTCTGGTTTACTGGTACTGGTTTACTTGGTTTACTGGTTTACTGGTTTACTGGTTTTACTGATTTACTGGTGTAATGGTTTACTGGTGTACTGGTTTACCTGGTTTACTGGTTTACCTGGTTACTGGTTTACCTGGTTTACTGGTTTACCTGGTTTACTGGTTTACTGGTGTACTGTTTACTGGTTTACTGGTTTACTTGTTTACTGGTTTAACTGTTTACTGGTTTACACTGGTTTACTGGTTAACTGGTTTACTGGTGTAACTGGTTTACTTGGTTTACTGGTGTACTGGTTACTGGTTTCTGGTTTCTGGTTTACTGGTTTATACTGGTTTACTGGTGTACTGGTGTCTGGTTTACTGGTTTACTGGTTTACTGGTTTACTGGTTTGCTGGTTTACTGGTTTACTGTTTACTGGTTTCCTGGTTTACTGGTACTGGTTTACTTGGTTTACTGGTTTACTGGTTTACTGGTTTACACTGGTTTACTGGTTTACTGGTTTACTGGTTTATCTGGTTTACTGGTACTGGTTTACTGGTTACTGGTTTAACTGGTTTACTGGTTTACTGGTTTAACTGGTTTACTGGTTTACTGTTTACTGGTGTCTGGTTTACTGGTGTACTGGTTTACTGGTGTCTGGTTTACTGGTGTACTGGTTTTACTGATTTACTGGTGTAACTGGTTTACTGGTTTACTGGTTTAACTGTTTACTGGTTACTGTTTACTGGTGTACTGGTGTCTGGTTTACTGGTTACTGGTGTACTTGGTTTACTGGTTTAGCTGGTTTACTGGTTCTGGTTTACTGGTTTACACTGGTTTACTGGTGTAACTGGTGTACTGGTTTAACTGGTTACTGGTTTACTGGTTTACTGGTTTATCTGGTTTACTGGTTTAACTGGTTTACTGGTTTACTTGTTTACTGGTTTAACTGGTTTACTGGTTTGCTGGTTTACTGGTTTACTGGTTTACTTGTTTACTGTTTTACTGTTTACTGGTTTACGGTTTACTGGTTAACTGGTTTACTGGTTTAACTGGTGTACTGGTTACTGGTTTATGGTTTACTGGTTTACCTGGTTTACTGTTTACTGGTTTACTGTTTACTGGTGTAACTGGTTTACTGGTTTACTGGTTACTGGTTTACTGGTTACTGGTTTATCTGGTTTACTGGTTTAACTGGTTTACTGGTTTACTGGTTTAGCTGGTTTACTGGTTTAACTGGTTTACTGGTGTACTGGTGTAACTGGTTTACTGGTTTACTGGTGTACTGTTTACTGGTGTACTGGTTTACTGGTGTACTGGTTTACTGGTTTACTGGTTTACTGGTTTAACTGGTGTACTGGTGTACTGGTGTACTGGTGTACTGGTTTCTGGTTTCTGGTTTCTGGTTTACTGGTTCTGGTTTACTGGTTTAACTGTTTACTGGTTTACTTGGTTTACTGGTTTACTGGTTACTGGTTTACTTGGTTTACTGGTTCACTGGTTCACTGTTCACTGGTTCACTGGTTCACTGGTTCACTGGTTCACTGGTTCACTGGTTCACTGGTTCACTGTTCACTGGTTCACTGGTTCACTGGTTCACTGGTTCACTGGTTCACTGTTCACTGGTTCACTGGTTCACTGGTTTACTGGTTTCTGGTTTCTGGTTTCTGGTTTCTGGTTTACTGGTTTACCTGGTTTACTGGTTTCTGGTTTCTGGTTTCTGGTTTACTGGTTTACTGGTTTTACTGTTTACTGGTTTTACTGTTTACTGGTTTACTGGTTTACTGGTTTACTGGTTTACTGGTTTACTGGTTTACTGGTTTACTGGTTTACTGGTTTTACTGTTTACTGGTTTACTGGTTTACTGGTTTCTGGTTTCTGGTTTCTGGTTTACTGGTTTTACTGTTTACTGGTTTTACTGTTTACTGGTTTACTGGTTTAACTGGTTTACTGGTTTAACTGGTTTACTGGTTTTACTGTTTACTGGTTTAACTGGTTTACTGGTTTAACTGGTTTACTGGTTTAACTGGTTTACTGGTTTACTGGTTTAACTGGTTTACTGGTTACTGGTTTACTGGTTTAACTGGTTTACTGGTTTAACTGGTTTACTGGTTTAACTGGTTTACTGGTTTAACTGGTTTACTGGTTTAACTGGTTTACTGGTTTAACTGGTTTACTGGTTTAACTGGTTTACTGGTTTAACTGGTTTACTGGTTTAACTGGTTTACTGGTTTAACTGGTTTACTGGTTTAACTGGTTTACTGGTTACTGGTTTACTGGTTTAACTGGTTTACTGGTTTAACTGGTTTACTGGTTTAACTGGTTTACTGGTTTAACTGGTTTACTGGTTTAACTGGTTTACTGGTTTACTGGTTTAACTGGTTTACTGGTTTAACTGGTTTACTGGTTTACCTGGTTTACTGGTTTAACTGGTTTACTGGTTTAACTGGTTTACTGGTTTAACTGGTTTACTGGTTTAACTGGTTTACTGGTTTAACTGGTTTACTGGTTTAACTGGTTTACTGGTTTAACTGGTTTACTGGTTTAACTGGTTTACTGGTTTTACTGTTTACTGGTTTACTGGTTTTACTGTTTACTGGTTTTACTGTTTACTGGTTTTACTGTTTACTGGTTTACTGGTTTACTGGTTTACCTGGTTTACTGGTTTACTGGTTTTACTGTTTACTGGTTTACTGGTTTACCTGGTTTACTGGTTTACTGGTTTAACTGGTTTACTGGTTTACTGGTTTAACTGGTTTACTGGTTTACTGGTTTAACTGGTTTACTGGTTACTGGTTTACTGGTTTACCTGGTTTACTGGTTTAACTGGTTTACTGGTGTACTGGTGTACTGGTGTACTGGTGTACTGGTGTACTGGTTTACTGGTTTAACTGGTTTACTGGTTTACCTGGTTTACTGGTTTACCTGGTTTACTGGTTTAACTGGTTTACTGGTGTACTGGTTTTACTGTTTACTGGTTTACTGGTTTACTGGTTTTACTGTTTACTGGTTTACTGGTTTACTGGTTTACTGGTTTACTGGTTTACCTGGTTTACTGGTTACTGGTTTACTGGTTTACCTGGTTTACTGGTTACTGGTTTACTGGTGTACTGGTTTTACTGTTTACTGGTTTAACTGGTTTACTGGTTTAACTGGTTTACTGGTGTACTGGTTTACTGGTTTAACTGGTTTACTGGTTTAACTGGTTTACTGGTTTAACTGGTTTACTGGTGTACTGGTGTACTGGTTTTACTGTTTACTGGTTTAACTGGTTTACTGGTGTACTGGTTTACTGGTGTACTGGTTTACTGGTGTACTGGTTTACTGGTTTACTGGTTTAACTGGTTTACTGGTTTACCTGGTTTACTGGTTTACTGGTTTACTGGTGTACTGGTTTTACTGTTTACTGGTTTAACTGGTTTACTGGTTTAACTGGTTTACTGGTTTACTGGTTTACTGGTTTAACTGGTTTACTGGTTTAACTGGTTTACTGGTTTAACTGGTTTACTGGTGTACTGGTGTACTGGTTTACTGGTTTAACTGGTTTACTGGTTTTACTGTTTACTGGTTTACTGGTTTACTGGTTACTGGTTTACTGGTTTAACTGGTTTACTGGTGTACTGGTTTACTGGTTTTACTGTTTACTGGTTTACTGGTGTACTGGTGTACTGGTGTACTGGTTTACTGGTTTTACTGTTTACTGGTTTACTGGTTTCTGGTTTACTGGTTTACTGGTTTACCTGGTTTACTGGTGTACTGGTGTACTGGTGAGAGGTGACACCGGTACACACGTGGAGGGGATCACTTACCAAGTGATAATATTTTTTTTTTGGAGTTTACAGCCACGCGGTTTGATACGTGGCCATGTACAATTGATGATATCGAGCGAGACAAAAATATTAAAATGTCTATTAAAAAGCAGGGGTTGGTGATAGAAAAGTGAAAATTTAGGGTTGTATGTAGTTTTTGATGTCACATAATAATAAAATAAAATAGAAAAAAAATCCCAAAAAATAAAAAAAAATTTTTGGTGTGGGCAACCCTGATCAATTAGAGGTTTGAAAAATAGATAGTAACCGATTCTCAGACCTACTGAATATGCACAAAAAATTTCATAAGAATCGGTAAAGCCGTTTCGGAGGAGTATGGGAACGAACATTGTGCCAAGAGAATTTTATATATTAGATATAGAATATTTTGTCATTATAAATCGCATACGATGACCATATTCAATATTATAATAACACATTAGCGTGTGGTTTATTAATATTGGAGACTACCTCAAAGCTTGAAGAAAGTATATAATAAAGCTATGCAGATCGGTGGGTCCGCTGCGCAAATATTGAACGAGGGCTCCCTTACAACACAAAATCAAACCTTTTATTTAAGTCCGTGCACACAGAGGGCCACATTGTTTGCGAGGGCTGAGGGCCGAGGGAGATAGTTCAACAACCCTTTGGCTGACCAGATAATAAGCAGCGTCCGACAATTAGAAAATTGTATTCCGCTTTGAATTCGCTCGGCACATTCCTTATCGAACTTTACTTGATTACATATCGCAAATGGACATTGATATTACGATCGACTGAAAGTAAGTAAAACAATTCATAGAAATATTGATACTTTAAATAATTTAATTAGTCCAAGTATAAACTCATAATCTTAAGAAATCAAAAAGCAGATTATTTTAACATTAGTTTCATTCGTTACAATTTTTAAAGCCTTTAACACGGAACTTTCACAAACCTTTCAGCAAATGATAGGTACCGTATATTTCAGAATAGATTAATTGTGTTAATTATATTAATTGTATATGTAAGAGAATATACCTGAAACTGTAATGGAATTGCAATAAATATTTAGAGGCTAAAATCGGGTATAACGAAAGGGCAGTATAAGCCGGGTAAGCAGTAGCATTTAGCCGCCAGATTGCAATAAACACAACGGAGTGGACGCGTAGCCCGCCGCTACGCCGGACACAACTGCCCGGAACAGGGAAAACTGTGGAGACGATTCCAATATAAATTTTTACCACTTCATTTTAATTTTTCACCTTGCACAAGAGTCGACAATTTTCGGAATCGACAGCTAACATTCAGGCAAGCAAGAAGAAGATATTACTATTTAGTAACAGTACTACAAATAAAGTAAAAACCAAACAATTATTACACGGTAATAGAATATTACAAATGAGCTTAACTAACTATATCGGCAGTCATATATAGAATGAATATAAAGGGTAGTAGGTACAAAAAGAAAACTATCAAAATACATACATAAAAATACACAATATTAATAATGATACGATAATTATATATCACAGTAAAAAACTAGAATAATAAAAAGAATCTGGTACATTAGAACAGCAAACTTATCGAAGGAAGTTTTCAAACTAGACGATAGCTTAAGAGCGAGTGTTTACTGTTAATATTACTATAATTGGATAAGAATCAGTGAAGTTAATGCTCAGTGCCTTGCATAGCTTATAACTATGATCTTTGCGGGAGAACGATGACCAGTACCAGACGTCTATTGGCTGATGTTTATGATGATATCTAAGAACGGATCGCTATTAGCTGATGATAATAATAGACAAACCCATCCTATAAGATCAGAATATGCTGGAATGGCTCAAGGGTTAATTTACACGCTTTGGACACAAAGGTCATGAGTAGGATTTTTAGTGATTTATTCTGTAATGCTTTTTTATCCTTCTACAGTGCTAACTTTGACCTTTCATATCACGCTTGCTGGAAGAACAATAGACTTTTTATTTCGGATTTCTCGTCTCCTTATCCTGTACTTCATTTTATTCTGAAAGCGTATACATGCAGCTCTTCCGGTTTAAAAGTAACGGAGTATTTAAATCAGCGCATCAGTCTCTTTTACGTTGATGCAATCAAGTAATAAGTAGCGAAAGGTTGAATATCTTGGCCACGTGTTTCGGCACGATAGATATCACCTGCTTCAACTTATAATGATGGGCAAAGTAGAAGGAAAAAGACGTGTTGGACGCCGAAAAAAATCCTGGCTACGGAACATAAGGGAGTGGACTGGTATCACCAACGTGGAGCAACTGTTCCGTGTGGCTCAAAATAGGCAGAAATTCGCAGAACTGACGGCCAACCTCCAGTAATGGAGAGGCACTTTAAGAAGAAGAAGAATCAGGTAATAGAGAGTATAAATAGTTGGAGAAGAAAATTTGTTTAAAAAATATTATGCATCGACTCCACAGCTCGCACGGAAATGCAAGGTCCTAGTCCGTCGCCCTCGTTAGAGAAGCTCAAATTAATGCAGGCCATTCTCCGGCTGACGCCCGCCCAGTTGTTCTTAAATCTAATTACCAACCCGCACACGCTCCCGCTCCCGCTCCCGCTACCGCCACCGCGACCGCTCCCACTGTGCTCGCAGACTGATTAATCGCACTACCTACACGTATAATGTTACTTTGACAATAACATAGGAGAGGCCATTGAGGCGTTGTTTTGAGGCATCCGGGCGGTCAGGGCGAAAGTGCTTGCTTACTTGGATATTTGGGTCAGTTAAGGTTTGCTGCATTCGAGCACGGGAACGTTGTACGGTGACCTAATTAGAATTTCGACAACGTTTACCTTAACCGGTAATTATCTTGCCGAATATACTGTGATACATTGATGTGGTACTTATATTTAACTTAATAAAGTTAATACAAACAATGTGTACCAACTCGCACTTGCGCCCGTTTGCTAGATAAAAGTCCTTGATTTTTGTGAAA
This sequence comes from Byasa hedistus, assembly GCA_029286795.1. Lineage (NCBI taxonomy): Eukaryota > Metazoa > Arthropoda > Insecta > Lepidoptera > Papilionidae > Byasa > Byasa hedistus. Next base: position 6,047,874 of record JAGSMW010000024.1, read on the forward strand.
GAAGATCCATAGTTTGAGGGTAAAACATTAAGTCTGTTTTTAAAAAATAATATATTTAACAGTTATCGGATCTGATATGATAAATTTGCTGTAATCCCATAAACAAATGTAAAGTAATCGATTGAGAATCATATAAGATTGAAAAGGTTGCCTTTTAAGTGTATTTATTTGCAGTGGTGTATAAAAAAAATATTAATCGAATATCAATTAACGTTTATGTATAAACAATAATGATATGTTCTATAATATTAATATATTCTTAATCCGCTATCGAAATTCTTGTCGGACGGTCCAATTAAAATATTAAAGCACTGTACAATGAAATACATCTGCGCTCCGGAGGCCGCGTGAAACTTTTTAAACTTCCGCAAGCATGTCGGGGGTGCGGCTAAAACGGAAGTTGAACGCGAGCTTAGAATTGTTCCAACGGAAAAAGAAAGTTTAATTTTCTACATTTCAAAACAACAGTCGGCTTCTCTCACGAGGGATAATGGCATGAACGTGTTAGCCCTTTGTTACGTCTGTACTCGCAAAAAGTAATGTTTAATGATAACAAAGTTAACACCTCCTAGCTTGTAGGATACAATGACTACCTTACGAAGGTCCCTAGTTCGTTTGATCTCCTGCTTAAAATCTACAGCTATAACATCAACACCGTGTGATGTATGATATAATATAAGAACCAGTGTATATTGGACGAGAGCACTTTACCATATAACACTTCATCGTTACTTGAAACCATGGTTTATTACATAACTCAAGTAAACTGGTTATAATTAATATTATTAAACAAATGACTAAAGTTTTTTGACAATAAAAAAAAAAAGATGTCTGTTGACGTAACATCGTAATTTTATAAAGTTTCAACTTGTATTAATTATTCGAAAACTGTTATTTACTACTTTCGGATAGTTATAACCTATTGTATAATATCAGATTTTGAATTCATATTAATAACATTATTTTAATATCCTCTTAGTTAGACATAACAAAAAGTTGAAGACTGAAAATGCTCCGTATCAATTTTCGTATTTTAAACCCTGTGTGAATTTTTTAAAGTGTTATTTCAAGTGCAGTATGGTTCATGTGCAAATACCTGGAGCGTCGCCTTTGCAGGATGCCTCGCGTGGTTTCTTCGGCGAGGAATCCGTGCGCAGACAAAAAGTGCTCCGTCGGCGCTACAAACGAAAGGGTCACCGGACTCGCCCTCCGCGCTCGTTAACACTGACAGCGATTCTCAAACTGTTGTGCATATATTTCTTTTATTTTACTAAGCGACGGGACCTGATGGTAAGTGATACGCTTGCCCATAACAACGCAGAGCTGGTTAAGATGTTATACACTGCACCACATTGCGCTCGTCGCCTTGAGACATAAGGTGTTAAGCCTCGTTACCCCAGTAATTACATTAGCTACAGCGCTCTTCAAACCAGAATACAGTAATGTTTGCACACTACTATTTGGCGGTTGAAATAGGAGCTGCGGTGGTACCCATCCAGACGGTCTCCGGCAACAGAGACCTAAAGGCTAAAGACTAATCATAACATCAGCATCATTAAATTTTTCGTATAAACGTTTTCTTATTAAATTTTTTATATTCATACTTTTCAAATATATTTCAGTCATTTATTCAAAATATTTAGGAAAAGAAAACTTCAAGCAATTGAGGGTTATTAGAAGCCTATAAGATTTAAATTACTAAAAACTGATCAAATTAGTTATCAAACTGTTGTTAAGCTGACACGAACAACTAAACTCTGGCACTGTATCGTAAGAACGAAACAAATATAATATCCTCTCATCATCATCTTAATGAAGTACCTTCTTTAAACTATAGTAAAATATCTTCTATCAATATAATATTACTGGTTCTCTTTTCATCTCTTTTGATATTAGTTTTATAGTTTCATTTCTTAAAATCGTACATATCAAATAATCTAATGGCATGTCATTTATGACTTACGTTATTCAAATGCGAGACTATATTTATTTAAAAATTGTAAACATTGATTTTAATAATAAAGTTTGAGAAGCTCAATTTTGTACTGCGTATAAATCTATGTATAATTCTCTGACGCTTAGTTGCCTAATGAAAATGAGCCCTTTCTTCTACCCCACGGAGCCCCGCACGGTCAAGCGTCCCTCCGACATCTGCCCGAGGAGCCTTAATGTCGGCCCCGTGTGTTTCAAATGGAAATCGCACTTGCAATTTATCTGAAAGGGTTACGAAAATTACACTCCCCCCACCCTTTAATATGTGTTTTATTGCTAATTTGGCGAATCCAAAAATAATTATAGCAAACCCAAAAACAAAACATTACTCTACTATATATAACTAACGCAAATTATTTAGTTTTTACTACGAACTATCGTTCCTTTTTTATTCAAGAGACAAGCGAGACGTTTTTCCATAACAACGTGGCGCTAGTTATGGTATACACATCACCACAACCAGTAATCCACGTCTTCAGAAATAAGATGTCAAGTTTCGTTACCGCTGTAATATCAGCTACAGCGCCCTTCAAACCAGAAGCCAGTAATTTCCACACAACAGTTTGGCGGCAGAAATAAAAGCTGCGGTGATACCTACCTAGACGGTCAATGTGGCTAGCAGCTAAGATCTGTTCGATAATTTTGATTAATAAAAAAAAATACTTTGATTGATGTTTCATCAAAGGATTACAGAAATTAACACCATAAAAGTTAGTACAAATAGTCTCTATGATGTTATACGACATCATGGATATATACAGAAAGTATCCCGAAAATCACTGTTGTGTACTTTAATCTAAATAGAATCTAATTAGGCGGGGTTTGGAGAATCTAATGAGGAATTCCAATTAGATATTTGGTGTTTCCTTCAGCGAATTCCGAGTCGAAACAATTATTGTTATCGGCGCCCACCCGCGCGGAGATGCTTTGATTCGGTCCGCAATTATTTCGTAACGCGCCTCCGACCGCTCACAGCCCTTTTTACGAGCCTATCTCTTTCATAGAAAACAACTATCTACAGATAGCTACATATAGAAATTTAACAAATATTACAATCCTTCAACATAACGAACACATATTCTTTGGTAGTTATTACATACAAATATCATTCTTTACAACGAAGCCATGCTTTATCTAACTAGAAGTTTCATTTTGAATATTTCATTCTATGTATCTATATATCTATTATTAATATAAATATACAGACCAATTAAGACTATTTACGATACATTAAATTTACGAACTCACTAAATAAAATACTATATACTATATCTTAGATTCAGGCTTTGTACGTTTATAATATTTTCGACTGAAAATAATGATTTTCGCCTGATAAAAAAATCGCATTGCAAGCTTCCATTATCATCATTATTTTAGCCAATCAATATCCACTACTAAAGAATTGAAAGGCCTCTTTAATAACACTTATGATTATTGTGATCTTTATCAATTCATCATTTTCATGTAATTTTAAATCTATTATCATAAACATAATAATATTAGTGTACTATGAATTATATAAATAAAAAGAATCAAATAAGTTATTGGTTGTAATCCAATTAGAAATTCTTACAATTTCTTTACTTCTGGACGTGGTACCTACATTTTGTAATTCATTGACAATAAGAATTATTCATAACGCATATAAATATTATATATAATGTTATATTCAACAAATCAACCTTCCTGTATATAATACAACCGTCTCGCTTGCTCGCCCACCGTGCACGCGGAAGAGTTACCTTTTTTAAGTCTAACCACTTCCCTGGCAGTTAAATAGTAACACCCGTACAGTTATAGAAATACTTAACTACGTTTATTATCAAGATGGATACGCTCCTTTAAATTTATTTCAAAATTTTCTTTATTTAAGATATCACTTTAATCAATGTTACATAAATTATATTATACAATAGTTTATAACTAGCTGTTACCCGCGACTACTCCCACGAGGTATTTAACAAACAAAAGTTATTAAGCAAGGGCAGTAAAGTGCAAATATTACTACGTTTTAGTTTGAAGAGCATTTGTAGTTAGTGATACTACTAGGATAATGAGACTTAACTCCCAATGATACTTGGGCCGATCCGAATTAAGATGTACTTTTGGATTTTGGATACACTAGTGCTTGACTACGATCCTACCTGATGGTAAGCGGCGATGTGATCTAAGTGGTAAAGCGCACTAGTCCGGAAGACACTAGTTTATTGACGATGCGATAGTCTCTCATCCTGATCAAATATCTCATCCAGGGAAGTCTGTGGGCTTTAGCTTCTACTAGACACAGCATACATGAGCTCTAAGCAATAGACTGACAGAAGGCAATGCAAGACTCACTTTGGGTCGTTACGCCAAAGCACAATAACTGCACTATTTATTTATATAAAATACTCAAAATTAGATATACATTTATACAAATTAATGTAGGTATTAAAGCTTTTAGTCTGCCAACGAAGCATGGAACGAAGTATGCTAAACATAAGGCTACAAGACCGGTGGAGATGTACGAAAATAAGGGAAAGAACAAAGGTGAGAGATGTTTTACAAACCATAAGAAAACTGAAATGGAACTGGATTAGACATATAATTAGAACTATAAAAGACAAATGGACGAAGGACGTGATAGAATGGTATTCTAGAAATGGAAAAAGACAACGAGGACGTCAAAGGAAAAGATGGGAGGATGACTTTACAAAAGGATGGAGAAGGTACGCTCGTGACAAAGAGAAGTGGCAGAAACTGGGCGAGGCCTATGTCGAAGGACAACATGACCAACCAAGTGATTGTTAATGTTGTTTTTTAAATTTTAATAAATAGTGTTAAGTCACTGCAAGCTTTTAAGAACCTTGTCAGTAAATTCTATCTTTTATTATAAATGTAATAATAAATTACTTAGACTATTCATGTATGTGTATATAAGTATATGTTACTACATCTATTCTTATATATTATATTTCCTAATAAAAACCCACACCAAATTTACTTATTACTTTACATATTTTCCATCCAAAGGTTGTCTGGAAGAAATCGCTCATAGTGATAAGACCGCCCATTGTGCATTTATCATATAACAAGCAATGTGATTTGTTAATTTCTGTATCTTTTGGTGTGCAATAAAGAATTTTCTATTCTATTCTGTTCTATTCTAAGTTTAGAAAATTATATTATTATATTAGTGTAAGTTAATTTTTATTATGGTCAGTGAATAAAGGCTTTTATTATTTATTGTTATTATTAATGTAGATATTGTATACAGTATGTAACGTATGTGTAGATGTACATAAAGTTGAAAATATTAATTTCTCCATCCCCTGCTAGGTGGGGCAGTCTGTATGCTCATCAAACCGCGCTCGCAGCCCGCTGAGCGCAGTTACATTACGCACAGCATTTTGTTTATACAAACACGCTGTTTATCTGGCGCTATAACGATCAATTCGCATTTGATCTCTAGTTTTGAAGCGTCGATTTAATTACGTTACACCAATTAAAACTTTAACGTTGGATTAGTTTGTGTTTGTTGAAGCGAAGTTGCGGTGAATTGTTTTTAGATGGGATACAGCGCTGTGATGTATGTGTATTTCAAGATGCCTGTAATCGTATACTGAAATAATTATTAAATCGTACTGAGGGCAACCTTGATGCCTAGGAGCCATTGTTTGCCAGTTAAGAAAGAAGAAACATTCAAGATAATAAATCATAGTAAATAAAATAATAGAGAGAACAACAAAAATATATCTTTACGTGAAATACCACAGATTGATTTTGTCTTCAATTAATAAAGACACAGCATCCGTCTAAGTTTTATAAGTAAAACTTTTTCTTTTTTGAATGATGATGTCTTGTTACTCCCAGTAATTTTATTTACTACAAAGCCTTTTAAATCGGAACACAGTAATATTTGCGTACTGCAGTTTATCGGCGGAAATAGGTGCTACATTGTATCTATTTAGACGATTTTAATAGTTTGTTTTAAAAAAAGACAAAATGGTGTACACATGTAAGAACGAAACTTAGCTTTTGTCGAAAAATAATCTCCTACTAGTTATGCTTATGAAGAAATTAAAAATGTAATTACTTATACTAAGTCTTAGCGATACAAACACAAAAATTACCGGTAACTACCCCAACTAATGTTTACGTTGTTTATAACTCGCCGCCAGTTAGCCCCCGGATGTCTCTGATAATTTATACATTTCAAGGCTTTAATATATCTAAGAATATAAACAGAACATAAATTGCTGTACCATAGAAGGTATAGCCAATTGAGTTACCATTAGCATCAACACAAAATCAATTAGACATATGTTACTTATAAGGTTACTTAAAAAGGGATTTTGGGGAGTTAAGTTAAGGTTTCGTTTTGTTTAAAACGTGTAGTGGCTTATGAAAATATTAGTTGCGGATGGGAACTTTGGGAATTTGCATAAGACGCTGTCACGAGGTTCTCAGAAGGGTTAAAGTCTCGAGGGCTCTCCCGCTGATCCGGGAGGCTTATCCTGATAATTATTTCAATTGTTTATGCCTGTCGACATTGCATTCGGATAGAGAATTATAGTTTGTACGAACGCTGTCTTCATTAAGTAAGCCGCCGTCCGCCTGTCAGCGCGTGATGTATGAATTGGGGCACTCCTGAGCCACCTACAGACGGATCTATTGAGCGATATTATTGTGATTTAACAATTCAATCTAATAGAAAACTTTAAATCAGATATTCTAATAAAGCATCAGTTACATTATCAACGTTTGAGTATTTAATGAGTAAGTGAGAAGCATAAGTTTAAAAATCTGTAGCGCAAAAATTAAAAGTCTATGTAACGTTCAGTATGAATACTAGAGTCATGAAATATTTACAGTTTTTTTTTTATTTGAAATGAACTCTTCATATACCTGATAAACATGATTATACTTAAAGTGACATTTGGCGGAAAATTTAAAATGTATGATGAGGTAGTAAGACGCTTTGGATAAAAATCTATCTTCATACAAACTACTGATCAATTGATACTGTCAAATTGTGTTAAGCATGACATATTCTCTATGCTATTCAGGATGTAAATCAACAAATTCACTGAAAGCCTTTCATTAACTCTATAACTTAACTGGCTACAGCATCCTTGAAACTAATGCACGGTAACATTTTTACACTTGAATAATAAATAACATTTAAATTTCTTGTATTAAGTTTTCATACAAATTTCTACTCTAAAACGTATTTAAGTACAACCGAAACAATATGAATAGTTTGCTTTACATGTAGATTATATCATGAAGTTAGCCGATGTTTACGGGTTGCACGTTTAAGTTAACAATTATAATAAAATTATATTTAGTTAATAATGAACAATCTAGATGTGTTTGTAGAAAAAAATATAGTAAATTTAACGCTGCCTTAAATCGAGATGGATTTTAGCAATTTAGGTTATGTGAAACAATGTAACATGATATAAATATATTGTAGCGAACAACGCGCCGCTTCCCCTCGAGTCGATCCTTCAAACATTAAATACGACGATCCCGTCTAATAATGTCTCATTATTGTTAAGAATTATTAAAATTAAGGCATCCCCATACGAAGGCAACTTGGCTTAATGAAGCAGATTAATTAAGAGCATTACTGTTTAAATTTAAACATATGAAGTTATTTGTTTGAGCAGCGGAGTAACTTGGCAGTAAAACAAAATGGTTGATCGCTTTCTGATATTACTCTTGCTAAATAATATAATGATGATAATTATCACAATTTTACAGTATTAAATTTATTTAAATTTTCATTGGGTTATGTAATATAAACAGTCCTATTATTGTTTCCACTATTAGAAGTTATGACCTTCTTACAAAAGGACCCAAGGCTGTTTAAACATTACCCTGGCCTATAAGTTGGTAGTTTAAAAACTGTGATTTTTGGAACTTGTCGATCATTTGATGACGTATTTCTTCAAAAATTCCTTTTGTTAATACAAAACCAGACAAAGTTCTTTATAAACAAAGCAATCTGTGATAACTTGAATTATGAAAAATGGTCTAAGTGATGAGCAAAAATATGTTTTTACACGAAGTTTTATATTAACATTTGTAATCAGATCATGTAGGATCATGTTTCACAACTTACTGTTATATCTAATTATTTAACTTACCATATGATAATGTAGTCTACTTATTAATTAATTGTATTTAAGGATTTTTACGGAGTTTTGAAAAATAAAAATTACTCATAATATACAAAATTGTATGTTAGATGTCTCTCAGAATACAACGTACAAAGGCGAGCTGCTTGATCATCCATTGGAATCCTTCCAATAGGGAATACCGGACGAGATCTCCTTTAGGTACTCCCCTCGCAGTCTCGCCTCGCCTTCAAGTACGGTTTAATTAACTTAATAAATACACATACACTCCGTTTCATTAATCGCATACGTCGAATGTTATGAGCATCTCCACACAATGAGCCGGAAGGATCCTTCTGCTAATATACATACACTTAGATTGCAAACGGAAGGAGCAGGATATTAGCACCGTCCCGGCGCCGTATTATTTGTTAGTCCTTGACAAAATCTATTACAGACATTTCATGGAATTAAATACTTAAAAGAGATTTTTTTGTTACCAAAAAATCTAAACAATTACAAAAAAATCAAGGAGACGGTCATTCATATGATGGAGAAGTGGTCATGATTAGATTTTAATAATCACTATCTGCTTGGCATTACAAAAATTTAGTTCTCGTTATTCAAGTAATTACCATTAATTTTAACTATAATAATAAGTAATTAGTCAATAGTGTCTCCTACTCCTATAGCCTATAACCAGCAGACCACCTGTGGTGTGTATCGGCTAATGATAATGATGATCCTACTAATTACAGCAGAAACACCACTTTCCAAACTGGAACACATTAACCCACTACTTACCATCAGAGATTTTAGACAAATTATAAGCACCAACTTTAGGGCATTTATAACTTAAGTTATAATTATGGGTACGTTACCTTTTATTTGTTTGCTTTATATTCGAATACATTCTATAGTATTAATTTATCAAGTTAAATAGAGGCTTGTGATATAACCTTAATATTGCCAATGAAATTAAGATAGATCTCATATATAATTTTTTTTCTTTCAACATGAATTATTAACTGGGTATCCGGTGAAAAAAAACTGCTCCCGATAGATAATCCGTCAACAACAACCATTACACAAATGTGACTCGATCCCGGCAAAAAATGTACGGCAGACTGCTTGGCACCAATTTTTTTTAACGTAGATACGTAGAGCTAAACAAATAGTGGCGGAAGGTCCACCGCTGACATGTGGCCATGACTCCATGGGGACCATAAATCTGGATGCCGGAAATGGTCACGAGCGGTACCCTCGCAAGTGATGGGGGACTGAAAGAATTTTTTTATAGAAACTCACGTCGCTCTACTACTTGAAACTTGTAACAAATACATATATAACATCAATTATACAGACCAGTGAGTAAAATTGTAACGTACCATAATAATAATATTGTATCATTTCATTTTTATCATCATATAACATAAAATAAATGTTACACTTACCACTAACAACATGGCGCTAGTTTAAATGATTCTACACCACATTGTCCTCGTCTCAAGACGTGAGATATTAAATCTCGTTACCCCAGTAACTTTACTAGCTAAGACGCCCTTCAAACTAGAAACAGTAATATTCAGCAGAAATAGAAACAACTATGGTACCTTATACAGTCACCAACAACAGAGAAATACCACCGGTAACAAAATTGAGATTAGTATTATGTGATACTTCAGGTTTGCTTATGGAAGATATTCTGTAGTATGCCAAAAACTAAGGATTAGGGATAGTTCAATTTGTTAGTGTGGTCTTGACGAAGGATTTGTACATCACATATTATTTGTATGTCCTAAACTCAATACTTCTCGGTAAGACTCTTTGCCTGATGCATATGAAATGATTCAGATTGATTATAAAGTGATTGAGATTGAGCTAACATATATTGCAAATAAAATGCTAGCTCAATCAAACAATAGTAATGGTGTATGTTTTGACTTGCTTCAGATGCTGGATATCACGTGTTACTCAAGAATTTTTAATAGTAATAATAATCTTCTGCGCTCCTATGATTGATGCGATGTTAGCAGCTTTTTTTTAAGAGAAGCCATTAAGGATAAAGAAGGAGAATGGAAAATATAAGAATGCTTTGGATTCTTTGTTAAATATAAATTTCCGTTAGAAAGAAAGCGACGGTATCTTCGCAGACGATATTGATAATTAGAGAGCTTTTTCTTGTTATTTTAGGAAATAAGATTATGTGAGACTTGTGCCCTCTAAAACGCCTCAAATGCATTAGGAAAGGCATCAGGATCTCTTACAAAACGCACCGGCGCACATTACCGATCCATCAACACAAAGCCAAGTTTTATATACGCAAAACGTTAACAGGAAACGACCGCGAAATTCGTCCCGGAATCATTGCTAACAAACAGGACCCCCGCAGGGGTGTGGCGGGGGTCCGGTCCGTTAAATAAAACGATTACAGCCAAAATCTAACGGCACTTCAAACGGCGGATGTGCGAAATTACTCCGCGCATAAACGGAACCATCATTGTAACACGTGTAATTCCGCCGCACGCCCGCCGGCGAAGAGCCGCTCTCTCCCTCTCCCTCGCCCTCTCTCCCCGTCCACCGGTGAATAATTGAGCGGACCGTGAGAGATGGAGCCGCGAAAATATGAAATGATACTGTCCGTAGATTTGCGCCAGTTAGCTCGTACGCGTTACGAGCACCTGTACAAATGAGCGCCGGTGTACTGCCGCTCGTGTCGTCCGATATATACAGCGTGTTCAACATGAGATGGACGCGTTATTTGTTTAGTTGTCGCGCGGACCGCTTCGTTATAACGGACGAGTGCCGATTTATTTGATGTATTGTTTGCGGTTAATGTTTTCAATGTTTATTACGGGACTTGCGTATTTGCACAGGTTCACTTCCTCGGTTTATCGTTTTTTTTCGGTTTTCCCTCTTTTCCCCGATATTATTGTTCAGGGATTATCCTACTATTTACATATTACCTATCATTGCAAAAATCGTATTTATTTATTCTTATTTCTTTTTATACTACTATGCGACGAGACCAGCAAGACGTTCACCTGACGGTAAGTGATACGCTTGCCCATGACAACATGGTGCTAGTTAAGACGGCATACACTGCACCACATAGCGCTCGTCGCCTAGACACATAAGGTGTTAAGTCTCGTTACCCCAGTAATTACACTAGCTACAGCAAACATTTCTAATTATTTTTTTATTAACTCTTGTAAACAATCTCTATCTATTTTTAGCCCTGTCGCTTGCTCGAAGTCATACCGTAACTTCAGTTTATCTTTATACATTGGCGATACTTAATATGTTTAGATAATATATAAGAATCATTGAGAGTCAATGGACTAAAACAGCTTGTGCTCCTTGGCTAGAGACTGAGATGTTAAGTCTCGTTACCCCAGTAATTTCATCAGTTATAACGCCAAACAAACCGGAACACATTAGCACACGCATTAGGATCGCAGCAGTGGTATCTACCTTGATATTCTAAGGTGATATAGACTGCCCCTCGTTTACGCCCTTTTTAATCTATCTTAACTGTTATAATAAACTTATAAAATTGTCTTTACTTACTTTAAAAGCTTCATCAATTATTTTACAAAACAAAGAATTTCTACTATAATGTAGAATTGTTCCATTTTATTCATTGTGACCAAATAAACGACTTGTTGTAGATTTCATTATAATATAAAACTTTTCTTTAGCCATATTATTGAAAATACGTTAGTATAAATAGTTTTACATGAAAACGTGTCAAACATCTAAAAGATCGCAATCAACTTTCACATTTAAAGTAAATGACACAAACATTAAACTGTTACGAATATGCGAATCTGAAAAGTAATCTCCTTAAGAACAGACAAATATAGAGAAAAAATAATGAAAACAAAGCGGCGCGCACGCCGGTGTGTCTAAACCGGGAAGCGAACCCGACACCCTGACCGCGGCCCACCAGCGCGCTTCCTCGCCGAGAAGTTTTTGTTGCCGATCAATTTATAGTTCCGGCCACCCTGCACTGGACACGTGGGGAAACTAAATTGATAAATTTAGAAATGTACATATACACGAAACTAAACTAATACATATATTACTTAAGCTAAAGATAATATATCTCTTGAGTTGAAATAATAGTAATCGGCCGGTAAGTGTGCTTGTTTAATTATAACCGCAGCTTAAGTTATTTATAACAATTAAATTCATTTTCTCTTTTGAGTGTACAAATAAATGAAATTTATCCGCCTCTTTGTGACACTAATATAAAAACTTATAACTTAACATCTATTCAACAAAATAACCAATAAACTAAATTTGAATATTTTTTTTGTTTGTTTTACACAAACCTATTTAGTAAGACCGTGGTTATCGATATTTTTCAACTATATTAATTTTTCCTCAATGATAACTTTACTACCCGAGGTCTCCAGCGTTTTTACATATAAATCAAAAAATGGAGACGAAAAATCTCCGACACAAGTAGCTTTTGTTGTGTCTGAGAGCGTTTTAACTGCTATAGCGTCAAATGGTATTTTTTACTTATAATACATTTTAGATATAGAGAGAAAACATAATAATAGACCAACGGGATAACTTGACTGGTGGAAGGTCTCTGTTGTGAGAGTCTGTCTAGGTAAATGCTATAGCGAATTGATGCCGCCAAACAGCACTCATGTAAATATTACTATGTTCCGGTTTAAAAGGCGTTGCAGCTAGTGAAATTACAGGGAAGACTTCATCTTGCGGCAAGTACAGTAAAATGCAGTGTAACTAGCGCCACATTGGTATGGGCGAGTGTATAACTTACTACCGAACGACCGACAACGATTTGTCACTTCGTCAAATAAAAAAATATTTGCGAGTTCCAACTGCCATGGTAAAATATTATAACTTCAGAGATTTAACTAAGTGCAAATATTAAAGCTAAAAGTGTTAAATACGCCGTCGAGACGTGGCGGCGAAGAGCGAAAACTTTAATGAGTGCTCATGTATAAAAGTTCGTAGTTGCTTGCTTTTTCGTTAGATGGCGCTGTACTGAATTTTTTTACTTTTCACTAATGTCCATTGAATTACGAAACTATGGAACAGCACATTTTTTATTATTAAATAAACCTCTTTAGAATATTTTTAACGATTATCTAACTTGTAACATTCACTGATGGTTTAATATTTACTTAGTTGTTATTATTTTACGATTTAAATAATATATAAAAGTTTTTAAGAACAAGATCGTTAATGATATCTAAAGCATATTTATAGCGTTGATCAAAAATAAGCTTGACATCAAATCGTTAGAATAAAATTTTAGTCTATTAAAAACTTGCAAATCCCAAAAGGAACAAAAAATACATGTTAATTCTTATTATTAGACCATTTGCCATAAATTTTTCTAAAACTCCTTCGACAATCATGGTGTCGCTCAAGAATTTTGATTTAAACCGTCAGCTCTATTAGAGTATTGTATTGACTCGTACACCAAAATTATTATCCGTTTTATAGTACAATGTTTAACCGTCACTACATTTTTTAAAACACTTTCTATAATTTATTCTGTGACTCATGTCAAAGTTCTTTGCTAGAAGACAATGAATGCTAAAAAAAAACTAACAAACGAACGAAGAATCTGTTTCGTACTTAGTTCAGTTTTAAATATTAATTATATCAATGTAACGGTATGCTGAATTAACAAATGCATGTTAAAATTTGTTACATGATATTTTACGTTTTTATACAATGTGTGTAAATATCATTTGTTATTAATACTCTTTAATTAGTGTACTCAAGAGCTCTCGTTTTGAAATAATTAATTCAATGTAAAGAACTAACAGATATAAATAAATAAATTTAAAAGTGCAGAAGAATTGGGCAATTTATAACTATTATTATTCAAAGAATTTTTTCATATTTCGTCATCAACATCATCACCATCATCTTGAAAGTTCTTCGAACTGGAGCTTGGCGGTTAGATGGACTAAACTATTTCGATCTTTAAGTTAACGTTTGGTTTAGTAATCACAATTAGGTATCATATCATACTTAGTAAAGATAAATAGTAAAGAATTGTTAAGTTTATTTGTTTTTATATATAGTCCAGGTCATAATTATTAGTTGTGTCCCTTTTTTATGTTTTATTCAGCAGCGAACGCGCCAAAACCCGGCCATGCATAATTACCTCCCGCGAGGATCGGCCGGCGAACCACCAACACAGAGTGGAAGAGAGACGTGTAAGTACTATATACTTTTGATATTATTTTTTACAATATTTATTTTTAAATAAACGCGACTGAAACGTGTTAATTATAATCTGTATAACCATATCTTTGGACTCCAATAGTTGGACTTTATAGTTTAATCGTTTGTGCATTGAATTCTGCATTCTAGACTTTGGATGTAAAGTACTGACATACTTCCACAAAAAAGAATATTTTTCGTATCCAACAATTTATTTAGAGTTATATCTTACTCAGTCGCCTTTAACTGAGTGTGACGGTAAGAATATAATATTTCACACACCACATCTTGCTTTTGACAGTACATACAGAATTCAATGATTTATTTCTGGAATTGACAATTGGTGGTCTTTGAATCTAAATTAACAATACAACCGTAAAGACAGCGTAAAATTGTAAAATTTAAAAGCTTATATGTTATAGTGACAAATCCCGGGATAGTTTATATTATTCGTAGATATTTCATGTTTACATCGTTACTACAATCAACGTAATGTTCATATTTTATTAACAAGAATGACACATGTCTAAACAAAGATAGACTAACAACAATTTAAAATAATTGATACGTAAATATACAATACAAATAATACTGATATATATGAACTTGAAACATCTGGACAAGTTTTAAATTGTCGTCGAATTTTTCTGTATAATTTTTATAATACAAAACCGTTTTACCATTAATAATATTTATGCAAGTTAGCTTCTTTAATAGTGAGTTTAAAAATTACAAAAAAATACACAAAATTTTAACTACTCCGTAGACGTCGCTGTCCGTTACCGTACTCTTGTATGCATTTATCGGTGAATTACAACGACGGACTGCAGCTAATGTATATACGTATATTAATGATATTTCACACTTGTTGTTTGTTCGTCGATACATACTGACGTATACTGGTGGTAGGTCTGTTGCCCGAGACCGTCTAGGCAGGTACAACCGCAGATTCAATTTCTACCGCCAAGTAGTAGTGTGCAAACATTACAGTCTCCCGGTTTGAAGAACGCTGTAGCTAGTAAAATTACTGGGGTAACGAGACTTAACACTTTATGTCTCAAGGCGGTGAGCGCAATGCGGTGCAGTGTGTACCATCTTAACTAGAACCGCATTGTTATGGGCAATCGTATCACTTACTATCAAGTGATAGTAAAAAAATCGAAAAAAAAAATACTTTTATGGAGGCTGTTAAATATAATATATTAATTTTATAAAACAAGTTGTTAAGATTGTTTCCTTGTAAGTAGGTTACCACCACCATATTGTTGTAATAATGATTATTGCTCTGGTAGTCATAAATATAAGAACTAGAGTTTTTAAGGCAAGCAAGCTTTTATAGAGGACTAGATTTTCACCTAAAATCTTTTCATAGTTAGATTATAAGCTAATTCATTGTATATATATAAAACAATTAAATAAACTTATTTACATTATTTTCACACTTAATTCAATCGTTTGCCTATAGCCCTAATTTTAAATATTTACTACAGTCATAAATTCTGATGTTTCATGTTTTATTTTTTATATATATATATATACTACTATGCGACGAGACGAGCAAGACGTTCACCTGATGGTAAGTGATACGCTTGCCCATGACAACGCGGTGCTAGTTAAGATGGTATACACTGCACCACATTGCGCTCGTCGCCTAGAGACATAAGGTGTTAAGTCTCGTTACCCTAGTAATTACACTAGCTACAGCACAATTATGTTTATTCTTCTTTATCGGTTGGCACAACACTATATTTGTAGTACATCATTAATTAGTACGCTCGCCTTTTGACTACTCTTCTATGAATCTCACGTAAGAATACGTTGAACGTAAGTTTGCGGTTTACTTTAATAATATTGAAACGATAAATTCAATGTAACCTTACCACATTAATAAACATTAACTATTCAGTGAAATCTATACAGGACTGTCTCTGAAAAGAAACTGGAGACAAGTTTATTTTGTGGATGATTAAAAGAGTAAACTGAGGTTAAGTATCAATGAATTTAACATCAGGTGTTAAGTCTCGTTACCTCTGTAATTACACTAGCTTACAGCGCCATTCAAACCGGAACACAGTGATGTTTGCACACTACTATTTGGCTGCTGTAATGGAACTGCGGTGGTACCTTCCTAGACTGTCTCCAGCTACAGAGACCTGTCACCAATAAAATGCGTATAATGTTAATTGACTAAGCAGTAAATCGTAAAGCATACGCGTCCAGAATACTTCGGCTCTCATGTGTCGAAACAAAGTTATAGTTGAGGTTTAATAATGTAAGAATAGTAATTAGCAATGAGGTTTTAGAAGAAAATCTACCATTAATCAAACTCCACAACATCCGACTGCGGACACAAAAAATAAACATATGTATTCTATTAAAGCTCTTTCCCGCTTCCTTCACTCAAGTTAAACTACATGAAAAATATACTGACACATGCAAAAACTATTAACACGAAGCGGTTTCGTTATAAACGCAATGTAGTGATAAAGAAAAACGACAACGAATTCCGGCAGCGGCAAAAAACCGTAACATCGCATACGCGGAAATGTAATAACGTATAAAAATCGAATAAAGAGGAGCACCACGGATATAACCGAATTAGCCGCTGTAGGTAGACGGCACGGTGCGCCGTTCATTAGGCTTGTTTGTAGAAAGCTTTTGCAGGCAAATGAATGGGATTTATACGCCGGCTGTTAAATCAACGCGGCGGTGCGGCCGCGGCGCGAACAAACACACGCCCGCCGTCTGCGTTTGCGGAGGTCAGCTCTAATTACCTAACTAACATTTAATACGTCACCTGGCAGCATCAAGAAGATATCTTCATTAACCCTGCCTTCAGACGAACGAACGAAACGAAAGGTCTCTGTTGCCGGAGAACGTTTAGGTAGGTACAACCGCAGCTCCTATTTCTACCGCCAAATAGTACTGTGCAAACATTACTATGTTCCGGTTTCAAGGGCGCTGTAAACTAGTGACATTACAGCGGTAATGAGACCAATATCTTATGTCTCAAGGCTACGAGTCACAGTGTACATTATTTTAACTATCGCTACGTTGTTATGGACAGGTGTATCACTCACCATCACATGAACATGGCTTCATCTAATAAAATAAATCTGAAATCAGTTTCCTTCAGCGTCAAGCAAAGGTTAAATTAATGCTATTCTTAAAATCCCGAGACTAAGTAAGAACGCTAGCTAGTAGCTACAGTTACGATTTTCTTAATTTATGCTTGATAGTTACACACAGTAACTTTATGCACACATCCACACTATCTTATAACGATACTTCTTTTTGCATGTCTTTAACTACCTCCGTGGCGCATTGTTAGACTTTTAATAGAGAGATACCTGGTTTGATTCCATGGGTACGTTTAATGGAGATTAGTTAGTTGGTAGTAAAGTTTTTAATCTGGCGCCTTAACACCATTCCTCTGTTCAATGTTCCTATGAACAAGAGCTAGAGTATTCTGAGCGAGGACGGCTCACAATCCACGGACTTACTTTTTTAAGTATGTAGTTCTGTAATAAAAATATAGCATCGCATCAACGTATGTGAATAATTTTTAAGATAGCCTGTAATCTATTTATTCTAACATGAAATTGAGGATAAATTCTATATTTATATCCATATCAATAGTTAGAAACTTTACACTGCTATATCAAAAAGTTAATTGTTGCGTTTCGCCCGATCGCGTTGCACAAGTTTAGCAGTGGAGGCGACCGAACAACTCCATACCGGGAGGGTTCGGTTAAAATTGACATTGCATTTTTATCCAAACAGCGCGCCTACAACTAACTGGACGGAGAAACACCGCAAACCCGAAAACCTACATCCGTCCGATTTGGTAAAAATAAACAAACAGAGACGAATGGGGGCCCGAGCTGAATCGATATCCGACCGTTGAGCGGATCGCCCGTCAAACTTTTGCAATACAACCAGCGGAGCGTCGCCGCGCGGCCTCCGCCAGCCCCGGCCGGGCCAGGGCTTCCGAAACTGTGCAATTGGGAACTCTGATAAAGCGGCTACATTTATATTTCACAACAGTTCCATCACCATGTTAATCATACATTCACAACACTCTCAAAACAACAACAAAAAAAAAATTACATTATGAAGCTGTACCTTTTTAGATACATATTACATTTAAATAGAAAACTTTAAATATATACGTTTCTAGCCATGAAATAATGACAACAAATTCGATTCTAGAAAGGCTTGCTTCATACAATTTCTGTGAGTAGTTAAAAAGCAATGAAACCCGATTTAAAATTGTCATTCTTTACGTAAACTCATAAAGTGAGTTATAAGAAGTAATTACAATACTAGAAATTAAAAGGACCACATAACAAAACAAAAACGTAAACAAAGTATACTAACATTTAACAGAAACTAGTAAAGTATTCATAAATTACATCACAATCATTACAAGAGTTACTACAATACAAAGTGTTGAACTTTAACGCTTTATTTTAGTTGGTGTTGAACAAAAATCTCAGATCTTGTATGTCAGCTTACTTGAAATTTTAAGTAACGAATTCAAGGAAAGTTTAGGTAGCCGTGGACGAAGCCACCCGCAGTACGGTGAACCTCCGAAACTAAATACGAGTACGTAATACACCGTATCCAACAATAGAAATTATAAATAGCATTGAAACTCAAAAAGCGTTAATATCTCAAAAAGGAGATATTTTTTCTAGCAATAACTAGGTTAGTAATACGGGCAGCGACAAAGGGCCATGTCGAACAATGCAACATCTCTGACGCAGTATTACACGGTGGATATAATTAGTTATGGTGTACGGATTTAGATTTTGTTGTTGAGATAATTTCTGTGAATGCGCTGAACAAACAGCTGCTCCAGATTTGCGAATTGACAAGCCGGCGCTGCATTGAGATGTCATGTAGGAAACTGATACGTCTGGCACACAATGAGGCCCAAAAAATGGTCAGTTGTGGGTGCATTACAGCGTTTTTTTAAATTGAATCCCGAGGAATTGGACTTTATGAAATTTAGAATAATATGTACTATATTCGAATCTAAGAAATTGGATATGAGTTACATGTTAGGTCTCACTTTACTATTGTATGTGTCATCATGTTTATGTTATTAAGGATGTAATAGTGTTCTGTTTTTATATATATTTTAAGTAGTAATTGTATTAACTCTTCAACTAAATCGTAGCCTGTCCAAAATATCTCTAACCTTAAATTTTGAGCTTCATTTCCCAAAACAGAAATAGAAATATCACAAAACTAATCTCGTAAAGTTAATTTAATGTAAATCTAAAAACATAACTATTTATTTGCCAAACAAACTTAAAAAATACCAGTAACTTAACGAAAGTATAATTCATAACAAACATATTTCTAAACAAGCGGCGGTCTTGTTTTCAATGTTTAAACGGTACATAAACACATTGTGTGCTGATGAGGAGAATGAAAAAAAATAGGATAGAAAGAAGCGTAAATGAGCGTGTTCCGGCACGCGTCCATCAGACCCGGGGCTGACCTTCGTCAAACTGATACATCTGACAGATTAACGCGTATCACTGTTATGCAACACACTGTATATCCAGTGAAGCGGACATTTATTAAAAATTACCCACACGCAAGCCTGACGATCGACACAGCGAATTTGATGGACGGATGTATGCTTATTACCATTTTACGTTGATTCGCAAACGTGTTCATGGATATATCTTTTACTAGCAATTCTATATGAAAATCTTTTCATGTTACCTTCATTCATTTAATGAAGAATTGTAACACGGTATTACACAACTAGGATTCCAAAAATCACAAGAAATCACAATAGCGATTATCAGTCACAAGTATTTGAATCGAGATTTTTTATTAGTGGTGATAGTTAAGATGATATCGTCTTGAGACACATGATATTAAATCTTGTTATTTTAGTAATTTCACTAGCTAAAACGCTTTTGAAATCAGAATGTTTACACACTACTGTTTAACGGCAGAAATAAATGTGGTGTTCCTTACGGTCTCCGACAACAGAGACCTACCACCACTAAATATGTTTATAAACAAATTTTAACTTCACGTAAACGAAGCGAACTTTAAGTACTTTTTTATTTAAACAGATTTTTTTATGAATAAGTCTTCAATTATAATTTTAAACGACAAACAATAAAAGGCAGCTATCAGGTCAAATGCTCATCAGTAGAGAAAGCTGTTGTTATTCGAATATGTTAGTTTTTTTATCGGAAGATAAGTCAACGATCTTACTCCTTTACTACTATACATTTACATTCTCGTCGGATTTTACTTTTAATTAATACATGTTTATCAATACCGTCTCTGCCGATGACTAAGATATAAGAATTGATCAAATCTACTACATTCCTTCTGTTTTGGTCTGAAGTTAAATATATACATATCTTTGTGTATATCTGTATACAAAATGAAATTCAAAAATCATTGAGTTTATTTTACGTAGCGTTAAAATTGCATAGCTACCAAAACTTTCACGAGCATTATCTTCTCAGATAACGGCCGATCGTTTCTGGCAAACGAAACCTTTTTTCAATATACGCGCGCTTCGTTATCGCCTCTATAAAGTCGCGGTCTCACGTACCAAATGTTCAGTTTGATTTTTCAGTTTTTAGTTTTTTTTTTTCACAAACCGCTGCCGTTTTGCCTCTGACCGAAAGTGCATTTGAAAATCTTTCATATACCGTACTGTGTTTTCATTGAAATGAAACTAGAATTGTAAGTGTTGTAAAATTTTTTGACATATGATCTTTTTAAGTTACCCAACCTTACATACACTGTACTATTTAATATTATTTATTGTTAAATATAATAAATGATTTTTTTTTATATTTGCTTAACAATTTAACATATAGTCAGGATTGGAAACTACAAAATTAAACGCGTGGAATGACAAGTATTATTTTGTTTTTATGATGATAGATAAGATCTAAAGGTAATATTTGTATGACAAAATGTTTATGTAAATGAAATTATAGTTACCTCTAAATGAAATAGAATCTCAAAAGCTTTTTTAAGTTATAAATATTCAAGTGGCAGTGTGTATAAGCGGCGCAGCTGAGAGCTGTCTCGTGGGAGAGTCATAAAGCGGTGTGGGCGGAGCGCGGTCGCTTCGTGGGCACCCGCTCCACGCATCACCACCACCGCCACCACTCCGCTAGGTTAGCGCAATATTTAGCAGATAAATATATATTTTTTTATTCGACCAAGCTACGAAAGAAGTAAGACGTTCACCTGATGGTGAGTGATACGCTCGCCCATAACAGTTTAGCGCTAATTAAGATGGTATACACTGCGCCACATTGTGTTCCTGGACTTGAGACATAAGGTGTTAAATCTCGTTACCCCAGTAATTTCACTAGCTGCAACGCCTTTCGAACCGGAACACAGTAATGTTTACACAATTACAATTTGACGGCTGAAAAAGGAGCTGCGGTGGTACCTACCTAGACGGTCTCCGGCAACAGAGACTTACCACCAGTAAATTTAAATAATGTTATTAAACGTATTAACTATTATGATTTAACATATAAACACATTTTAATCTGGAAGTATGTAACAATTATAATATAACCGTATTCAAATTCAAATCATTTATTTGCAAGAATGTGGTAACAAACATGATGGTTTATAATAAAAAAATAAGCGCACATTCTACTTAATACTAAGCATGCAAATCTTTGCATTTATTTACTTAATTAACACTACCGGTACATATATACACACTGGAAGACAACTAAATACAATATACATAAATACGTATATCTGTGATTTGATTGATTGTTCAACAAGACGCTTCAACTCTTCCCTATCTGCTGTTTCTCTTTCACACTAATGCTGTATTTATTGTAAGATCTTTTTCGGTAATAGCATACAAATTGGGGAACGAATTATCTAAGTGAAGGACGTATTAAAAACTGCTGCTCTATTCCTCGTGTTAATCTCTGTTAGTCACCTTTTACGACACGCTGAACGACGGAAGGTATAAATGATAGTGCGAAAGGATGAAGATATTTATTACTTAAAAAAGCATCTAAACAAATTATTACGCTATTTTTAGAAGACGCTATATGGAACAGTCGCATCCCTAGCTCCAGTCGGGGAATTTTCTTATCTTCACTGATAAAACAACTTTGTCAGTGAGGACCCGCTTCCAATATGCTATGACTCCAGCGCGCGCCATTTGTTCCTACATTACTTTAACGTGTGGATGAAATATAAAACGATGTAATCTTTAATTTACTTATAGACGATTTAAGTAATTCGTGATTTTCAACTTCAAGTAATGTAAAAAAAAACACTTCTTAAACTTCAGCTGTAAACTTCTAAACATAAGTGTCTTTAGATAAACAGATATACATATTCTATGTATGTCCGCTTTTACTGAAAACTAGTTCTTTCTTCTGAAAAACACATCCGTCTTATTCATATCCCGTTATAAGGACTTCATCTAATATAGAAATATGAACCTTACTATTCCTTCTACTTCTTTATGCTAAATGGCCTCTCTTAAACGAAGTATACCAACATAACTTTACTATTTACCAATTCATTTATAATGAATGACACTACTACTTTATAGTCTTGTCTAAGTTATTATAGCTCTAAAATGTTAGGATGCTTGTATTGCCTATATAAAATATAACATATACAAAACCAACTTCGTCATACGGAAGTTAAATACATATAAATAGCAATCACCGATAAGTACAATTAAAAATTAAGTAGATCTCTTCCCATGATTTTCCAAAGATGTCTCACTTATTTAGCATCGACTCTGTAAAACTTTTAAATATCATTACTCTTATTGAAACATATTATGAAAATATGTAACAATCCGAATAAGTCATAATAGTTGTATGTAGATAAAATTGGTTACAGTTAAAATGTCTATTGTAATTTTTACAAGTAGTTGCGAAGTACATAGGTAATATGGATAATATGGAGAGTGTATCGTGAAGACAACGGATGGCCGAGCTGGTAGAGCGTATAATTTAGACTTTATGGGGTCATTAGGCGGCAGAAGGCCGGCGGGCCGACTTTTTGTTTGAAGGCATCGCAATTAACCCGTGAAACGATAATCGATCGCCTCTTGCCCACTTTAAACTGTCGCACATTTGTTTTTATTGTGAATTAACTGCAGCTTTTGTAGTAAAACCACTCCACCAGAACCCTCGAGTTGTAGTGAACTATAGCATAACAATTTTTCGTAAGTTAGAATTTTTACACTGCAACATATTGCACCGTTTTTAATGTTTGCCGTAGCATTTATCAAATTATAATACTTTACATTTCTATATTGAGATTTTATGTAATGACATTCTCCGTATTTATATATCTGTCGTATTTCGGTAATGCTTCATCATTGTTACTAGTTAATATCATATGAAGTTGAGGTGATGTATTATAAAAATTCGTGCTTGAATATATGTAGTTGTGTCTGTGCTCCCCATCGCATCTTCATTATCAACCGCGCCATCCAGCTGATGCGGCCGTATCACGAGTACCGGTTCCGAGATCAGCGGAAACATTCAATCACGTCTCAGCTTGTTCCTTCCCGAGACAGATAAGATGTTTGTTTCCTTCGCAGACGGCAGGGGGGTGAGCGGGGCGTTGCTCAGAGGAGACGGGGGAGCGGAATCAGGAAGTGGCATTTGGCACGGGCAATTGACGCCGCTGATAGGATCGCGAGCTGAGTTTGCAGGAAAATAGTCCAAGAGACAGTAACTTTTAATTTAATTAAAGAAAAAACTTATAATACCATTTACTTATGTTTTCTTCTAATCTACATTGAGACTTCTGTCTAATAATCTATTTTATCTTTAGTATATACATTTCTTACTCATATTTATTTATTCTAACTTCTCACATTACTCTGCTATTTATATATTTTTTCTCGCCCGTCCTACAAGGTTGCCTGGTAGAGGTCGCTTATAGCAAAAAGCATCTTAAGCCTAGTTTTAGTAAATTTTCCTTATTGTGTTATATGTGCAATAAAGAATTTATCTATATATCTTTTTTGTATAAATCTCATACATAATAATATAAATTAAAATTTGTAAAGAAACTAATTAGTAATTAGTAATTCGTTTATAGTTATAACATAAGTCGCGATAGTGCAAATACCTAAAAAAAACAGAATAGATAATATAGTGTAAGTATCTTTTCCGATGTGTTTGTTGTTAAGCACGAATAACAACTACAAAGAATAAAGGTGAGTATGTACTTTCAACTAAAAACAAAATTTGAAATTATGTAATTTCAAATTTTGTTTTTAGTTAAAGTGAAATTATGTAATTTCAAATTTTGTTTTTAGTTGAAAGCATTTAGATATAACTAAACAGGCAATATTTTTGTTATAATTATTATTAACATTACATATCATAAAGCTTACTAAACTTGTGAAATTTTAAACTGTGTTGTAATAAATAATAATTTAAATATAGATTTCTCTTAACGGATTAAATGCTTTTGTATGTAACGATTCAGTGTTAAATATTTATTTATTACGAAACCAACGGCGTTTAGAACTTGTATCTTATTCTCTAGGTATTTTTAAATTAATAAAAGATTTGCCTTTCCAAGTAGCATGTCGACAGACAGAAAATTGATACCAACAGATGTGGAAAATCGATCTAATAATAGCATTTTTGTAAGGTACATTTAAAATTAATAATATACGTTCATATTACTTATTACGTTACATATTTTCCATCCAAAGGTTGTCTGGAAGAAATCGCTCATAGTGATAAGACCGTCCATTGTGCATTTATCATATAACAAGCAATGTGATCTCTTAATTTTCTGTATCTTTTGGTGTGCAATAAAGTATTTTCAATTCTATTCATATATTCCTGAGTCAAAAATTATTAGATTTCAATTTAGTAAGTTTCTAGAAGTATAGTTTATGAGCTCATTATTTTAAAATGATCTCTAAAAATATTTTTTTCTTTATAATAATTTTGGATTTTTTTTAACAAATGAATGGTATTGTGTAGCTGGTGGAGTATGCGGTGTGAGTCAGCGCGCTGCGGTGTCGGCGAGCCGCGACACCGCTTCCGATACAGTGACTGATACTCCACCTAACTAAGCCGTATTTTATACGCAACATTAAACTGAAAACAATTCCATTTTGTTTCGCGAATGAAAAAAAAAACATATCTTTACATGAGACGTAGATCGTACACAGTCGTGAAAGCCTAGTCGTTTGAACGCCTGCCTTCAACTCCGAAGGTACCGAGTTCAAACCCGGCCTATACCAATTAATTTTTCAATTTATATGCAGTTAGTATAACGGCAACTAATATCGCGTTTGACGGTGAAGGAAAACATCGCGAGGAAACCTACATATCTATGTCATGACCATCCGTGTTCAGACTAGTATGTGGAATGGAGAAGGCAATGGCAAACCACTCCATTATAACTGCCAAGAAAATCGTCGAGTTTCATTACACATGTTGACCACAACCTTAAGTCATGAGGACATACGATTTAGAAGACATGAGACGTGCTTAAACTTACATACATACAAGATATATAGCACATATAATTTTATACATTCATTGTGAAACATCGAC
The DNA here is from genome assembly GCA_029286795.1 of Byasa hedistus. NCBI lineage: Eukaryota > Metazoa > Arthropoda > Insecta > Lepidoptera > Papilionidae > Byasa > Byasa hedistus. The sequence continues at coordinate 6,073,783 of JAGSMW010000024.1, forward strand.
AAGTATATATAAGACTGATGTCGGAGACCGACTAAGTAGGTATTACTGCAGCGTCTGTATATTATCTATTTTGTGCTATCGTTAAACCTTACTATATCCAGCTTTACAAACCGTTGTGGTTAATGATAGTACTGTGACTAGTCTTAATATCTTGTGTCTCCGGGCGATGATTATACGTTTAAGTTGGATTGCGAAAAATTTGTCACTAATACACATTACCAACTTGACAAGTCGGAAACGACGCATGCGTAATCTTGTTATCCGAGTCTCTTTTACCATATGAGATGAAAATGTGCCGGAATGACCTAGCGGATAATTTTCATGCTTTGAACACAATGGTAAAGAGTTTTTTGGTCGGTAGGTGCCGAAAAAGTTAACACGTCCTTCTGTGTACTAAATTTTCAAAAATTGTTTTAAATAGCAAAAGTTAAGTAATTTTGCTATAGAAGGTATACAATTGTTCAGGAAAGGTGACTCACGTGGTTCATATGTTTAAAAGTGATTAAAAGTGTTACTATTGCACCACTCGCCAGCTTATCGCGTTCACTTGTGATTTTGCTACTAAATTGCAATGTCTCAGCTTGAGGAAATAAAGATCGCTCAGAACAACCTTGAAGAGTGTTTTACTAAAAGAATGGCTGAACTGGAGGCGCAGTTGCACTCCGGTGGCCCGGCCAAAGATACGGTGGCAAAAGTGGCTGAAGAGTTCCGTGCCTTTCGTGAACTAATGTTTTCTATGCTGGGTTTGCTTCGTAAACAAATTAATGAATGTACTAACCTGCTAGATGTTATGGAAACCCGACACCGTCGAAAGGCACTCATTTTCTTGGGGTTACCAGAGACTAAAGATGAAAACTGCAAGGCCATTATAGAAAGCACAGTCCATAAGATGAAGGTAAAGGACTTCACTACTCCTAGTTTAGGAGTTTGTCATAGAATTGGAGTCCCCAACAAGGATCATCATCGGCCGATTCTCGTGAGATTTACAAATATTGACTCAAGATCTGCGGTATGGAAGGCCAAATCTGCGCTGAGAGGGACATCAACTTCAGTCAGAGAGTTCCTCACTAAGACCAGACAAGCTATCTTTGGTAAGGCTAAACAGCACTTCGGTTTGAAAGCATGTTGGACACAGGATGGAATTGTGGTGATAAGAACTTCAGATGGAGCCCGACATAAAATCATCACAATGGACGAAATAAACCGTCTCACAGAAAAATATCCAACGGTAACTTCTGAACCCACACGTATCACTGGAAACTCGGGATCTTCAGCACTAAACTCCAAGTCTCGTAAATAAATTATACACTGCATCGTATTTAAACTTTCAGCTAAAATCTTATGTTTAAACGCTTTTATAAGAAACTAATAATAGGCCTGTTCACGAACCCACTACTAACAGCAAAGTTTATATTGACACAAATTATCTACTTATTTGCACTATAAGAACAGATATACATTTTATTTCTTTTTTTTTTTTTTTCTTCTCTTTACTTTTGTTTTTAACTAGACATTTGTATGTATTTAACATTATAAATCTCGCAAGATAAACAACACTAAAACGCTAAGATATTCAATGTTATCCGATCGTTTTCTAAATGTATAAATGTTTGTTTACTTTTGTACGTCATAATTGTATATGTTAGAATTTGACCGTCGACGGTAATTGTAAACTTTACCGTTCGGATATTTGCTGTAGTGCGTGTCACCGTTTCGTTGTGTTCGTGAACAATAATTAAGAAGTGTGTCATTCGTAGTTTTTATTTTTATGATTTTTATTTCTTTTAAATAGCATGATTTATTTACCTTTTGTTCACTTCTTTGATATTCATGTACTATTATTATTATTTTCTGTCGTAATTTCATCAAGTGATTTGTAACTGTGTTCGCTGGCGGGTGGTGCAGAGATAGAACGATCGCTTGTGATATTTTTGCACATTAATATATATATACATATTTTTTTTTTTATGTTTATACAAATATTTATCTACAGGATTATAGAACATATATTTTTATTTTATTTATTATTTACGTATACATATATATATATTTCTTCATAGAATGTCTGATGAGGATTCATTTTATTCTTTTGATTATTTAGATGATACGGATACATTATCCAGCGATGACAGTTATCACTCCCTGACTGGAACGTTGAGCGATTTTGTACGAGGTGCATTTAACCAAAGTCGGTCTTTGTTAAACGTGTGTCATATTAATGCACAAAGTGTGCCCACTCACTATAGCGAACTCGAAGAGACTTTTGGTAATGCCAATCTTCATGCTGTTCTGATCTCGGAGAGTTGGCTGAAACCTAATCTTCTTTCGACCTCTTACCCCCTTCCTGGCTTTACTCTGATACGTAACGATCGTGAAGGCAGAAGAGGAGGTGGTGTAGCTATATACCTCCGCTGTGACTTTCCTTTTAAAATAATTGCTTCTTCCTCACCCGTTAATTACACAACTGCTGAGTTCCTCTTCCTCGAAGTATGTATCCGGGGCATAAAAATTGTTCTCGGTGTTGTTTATTGTCCACCCTCAGTAGATTATTTCTCCAGTGTCGAAATGATTTTGGAATCTATAGGGTCGGAATATTCGCACCATATCATCATGGGTGATTTTAACACAAACCTCCTTGCTCTTTCCTCGCCACGGTCTACCAGGTTACAACAAATAATTAAGTCAAATGGCCTGCATGTGTTCCTTTACAACCCACTCACCACAATATTAAGGGAGAAGACACATGGCTCGACTTAATACTCACCTCAAACCCTGCCCTCGTCTCCTCCCATGGTCAGCATTTTGCACCTGGGTTTTCCCACCATGACCTTATCTACCTTTGTTACGTCTTAGAACCTCCTAAATCCCGTCCTAAAGTATTGCACAGACGTTGCTTTGGCCGTATGGATGTGGAGAAATTACGTATAGATGCTTCCACTTTAAATTGGGAAACTGTTTTTAAAGCTAGTACTATTGATGAAAAACTTTGTGCCTTCAACGATGTTGTCCTCAGCTTGTATGACAGCCACGCTCCTATTAAAAAAGTGAAGATCAAACGTCCACCAGCGCCTTGGTTAACTCACGAAGTACAAATTGCAATGAGACGAAGAGATAAGGCTTTTCGTAAATACAGAAATGATCGCTGTGAAAAAAATTGGGATTTGTATAAAACTGCAAGAAATCACTGCAACCAGATGGTACGCAACGCTAAACGCCGTCATATTCTTACTAACATTAATTCATCGTCCCCCACAGCTATTTGGAAGCTCCTTGGAACTCTTGGGATTGGCAAAAAAAAAAAATTATACTGAACTTCCAAAGACAGTTGCTTTAGATGACATAAATCGCTTTTTTTGCGCCCATACTCCCTTGGACTACCAAACGAAATGTGAAACCGTAAACTATATCAAGGGTCTACCTAGTCCAAACTTCGAAGAATTTGACTTCTCCTTTGTTGTTAAAGAAGAGATTAAAAGATTATCCTTTCCATCAAGTCCAATGCACTAGGTTGCGACAATATTAGCCGTCGCATGATTATCTTTATCCTGGACTACCTTCTTCTTCCTATCACTCATATTATCAACTTCTCACTTGATTCTGGAATTTATCCTTCACTCTGGCGTAAAGCGTACATTGTCCCCTTGCCTAAATTACAAATCCTTCCTTACCATGTCATTTTAGACCTATATCTATACTTCCATTCCTATCCAAAGTACTCGAAGCTTGTGTACATAAACAATTATCGCAGTTTGTATACCACAATAACGTATTAAGCCCCTTTCAGTCTGGTTTTAGACCGAGCCATAGTACCGTTACGGCTCTCCTTAAAGTTACAGGTGATATTAGGACAGGCATAGAGAACACCAATGTTACCGTGCTTGTTTTAATTGACTTCTCTAACGCTTTTAATACCATCGATCACGACCTACTACTTCAGATCCTTTCCCATTCAATGATCTCTTCCGCAGCAACAAATTGGTTCTCTTCCTATCTTCAAGGACGCCAGCAAGTGGTTCGCATCAACGAGACCTCATCAAGCTGGTGCAACCTTAGCGCTGGTGTTCCTCAAGGCGGCATATTATCTCCTTTGTTATTTTCAATATTCATCAATCTCATTACTCCTGGTCTTCAGTGTGCATACCATCTGTATGCTGATGATTTGCAGTTGTACGCACAGGCGAGTGTAGATAGTGTAGATGTAGCGATAGGCTTGGTTAACAAAGACCTTGAATATATTAAGAGTTGGTCGCAAAAGTTTGGACTAATTGTTAACCCTTCCAAATGTCAAGCCATTATAGTGGGGAGCAACCGGACTATCTGTAAACTGGATACAACAGTATTACCTTCGGTAATATACGATGGTAATATTATAGAATTGTCACCATCTGTTAAAGACCTTGGACTTCACATAGACACAACTCTTAGCTGGCAGCAACAAGTGGCGAATGTTAGTCGTAAAGTAACCGTACTCTACAAGCCCTCTACCGTTTGAAAAACTTTCTCCCGTCTAAGACCAAAGCGGTGATTGTGCAAACTCTAATTATTCCCATTATTGACTATGGTGATGTGTGCTATTTCGACCTGAATGCAGACCTCCTTGATAAGTACGATCGACTTCTAAATAACTGCATTCGATTTATTTTCAACCTCCGTAAGTATGATCATGTGTCTTCTTTTCGTTCACAGCTAAAGTGGTTATCCATCCGTCAGCGCGAAGTAACACACGCTTAACACATTATTTTCTATTCTGACATCTCCAAAACCACCTTCTTATCTTACTTCCTATTTTACGTATTTGGGTTCTAACCACGACAAAGATCTTCGCTCATCTAGCAACTCCCTTCTTTTATGTCCGTCGCACACCTCTGATGTTGTTCACTCTTCCTTCCTTATTCAAAGTATCCTTCTCTGGAATGCGCTCCCTCTCGAAATCAGAACAGCAACTAATCGTCTCACGTTTAAGATAAAAGTTCGGGAACTTCTTCTCAACGATGCAATGAACAAATCTTCTTAATCTTTTATATATGTATTTGTTATTATTTTTCTTTTTTTTTTTTTTTATTTTAATAACTTTGTGTTTATGTATATATATATATATATATATATATATATATATATATATATATATATATATATATATATATATATATATATATATATATATATATATATATATATATATATATATATATATATATATATATATATATATATATATATATATATATATATATATATATATATATATATATATATATATATATATATATATATATATATATATATATATATATATATATATATATATATATATATATATATATATATATATATATATATATATATATATATATATATATATATATATATATATATATATATATATATATATATATATATATATATATATATATATATATATATATATATATATATATATATATATATATATATATATATATATATATATATATATATATATATATATATATATATATATATATATATATATATATATATATATATATATATATATATATATATATATATATATATATATATATATATATATATATATATATATATATATATATATATATATATATATATATATATATATATATATATATATATATATATATATATATATATATATATATATATATATATATATATATATATATATATATATATATATATATATATATATATATATATATATATATATATATATATATATATATATATATATATATATATATATATATATATATATATATATATATATATATATATATATATATATATATATATATATATATATATATATATATATATATATATATATATATATATATATATATATATATATATATATATATATATATATATATATATATATATATATATATATATATATATATATATATATATATATATATATATATATATATATATATATATATATATATATATATATATATATATATATATATATATATATATATATATATATATATATATATATATATATATATATATATATATATATATATATATATATATATATATATATATATATATATATATATATATATATATATATATATATATATATATATATATATATATATATATATATATATATATATATATATATATATATATATATATATATATATATATATATATATATATATATATATATATATATATATATATATATATATATATATATATATATATATATATATATATATATATATATATATATATATATATATATATATATATATATATATATATATATATATATATATATATATATATATATATATATATATATATATATATATATATAAAGAGTTCGATTCTCAGTGAATTATTTTTGCGTTCTCCCTTCCCCATTTCTGATTTCACTTTTTCTATCTCCTTAACCGGAAGGGCAATAGACTTTTTATTTCGGATTTCTCGTCTCAATATCCTGTACTCCATTTTATCCTATTAGATTATCCATGTAGCTCTTCCGGTTTAAACGTTACAAGCGTTACAGAGTATTTAAATCAACGCATTAGTTTCTCATACGCCGATGCAATCAGGTAATAGATACTAAAATTGAATAAACTTTGATCCCTTTTTTTAAATTATTGCATACCAATACATAAAAGTGTTTATATGTAAAATCTAATTTGAAATATTTAATATGAAAAAAACGACAGTTCCATAACTAATTAAATGTAATTTTTTTTTTATTAATGAATGAACAGACAACAGCAGGTTGAACATTAAACGTTGTTAATTGCCTAAACAAAACAGAACAGGTGATGCCAAAAAAAAATGGAAAATCCACCTGTTACTATACCTTACACAGATCGGGGTATAATCGACCGGCAGTATTATTTATTTGTTTAGAACTGGATCAAAGTAAATGCCACCATTAGGTTAGCCGCAGGAGATGCGCGTTTTATATCTCTATTGGCGTTTTTTATAGTTAAAGTTATAAAACGCGTCGTGTGTCCGCACCCTAATGTCTTACAGCTGACGCTACTAGTCGGTTACGGTAATAAACAAATAATATTATATTTACATCATATAAAGCATTTATAAAGTGTTTTTATATATAACATTATATTAGTACATACATTTTTATTTTCTTGCTCTCCTTGATATTATTTTTCAATGCTTTTATTTATCCTACTATCTCCATCATTTACTAGTAATGCTATCATATTATCTATCATAACAAAACTGTTATATATTTGTATAAAAATCATATTTATATGTTTTCATTTCTATTGTTTAGTACAGTATATATCTTTAAACAATATTTGACAAACTTATTTCTGACTAATTTATTTACTATAGTCTAAAAACATTACCGTGTTCCAGTTTGAAGGGTGTTGTAACTGATATTACTGGAGTAACGAAACATAACATCTTATACCTCAGGCGAATAGTAGAATGTGGTATTGTGTATCTAAACTAGCGTCGTTGCTATGGGCAATCTTATCACTTACCATCAGGAACTTCTCGGGAGTTCGCCGATAAAAAATTCCAGAATTATTTCCTTACATTTAACTAGTTTTTGAAGCATTTATCCCTTATAGATATCAAACTCATGGACTCCAGTATTAAATGTAAAAAAAAATATATAAAAGAAAAACAGGATCATCAGAAATCATAACAAAAATATCTACCTCGTCAAACTTCTAAGCGTCGCAAACGCGACTTCTTTCTTCTTTAATATTTTTCACATCTCATCTTCGCAAGTCTCGTATGTGCCAATTTGTTATAACTAACATTTACTTTTAACGAACCACCAACTTCTTCGGTAATTGTAAATACTTTGATAACTTAACTGTGTACTTTTACATACAGCTTCGTTTGCATTAAAGTTTTCATTCACCGACAAAATTACTGTTCACATAGATTACATTCGTTCTTCTACTCTTTTATAAAGAACATAAAAAAATTGGGTAAATATGTTGTGTGAAAAAAACTATTTTAATAGTGGTAAGATTTTTCCGAAATATTAATTATTTACAATATTTAACAATATCCTTCTTGTTCTATCAGACACTAAGTTTCTGGTTGTTGCATTCAGAATTACTATATTTAGATATCAAGCTATTGAAACTGAGACGTACCATTTGAGAAGAGACGACTAAAGCTGATCAGTGCAATGACAATTCCTCACCAAAATCTGGTTAGGTTAATAAAAAATTATAACAACACCGGCCAAACGTTTACCACAAACTACGTATGTATGTTTTGTGCTGTACAATTCTTATGTGGGTACTATTAACTACACCATAACCGTCGGAGCGTGTACTGCCGGTCACGATACATTGCCTCCCACCTTCCACCATTCCGCGTCGGTTAAAATATAATTGCCGTTGGAAAACACCAATTGGCCCCAATTTTATGCGTCGTTATAGAAACTTATGTAACTTGCCGCGCGCATAAAATTTCTAGACCCCTTTTTCTGTGCATATTTGCAAATTGCTTTAAAATAACTAATTTCATAAAAATATGTTTAATTTTGAACTGTTTGCTGATATTTTCTGGTGGTAGGTCTCTATTGCCGGAGACCGTATAGGTAGGTACCGCCGCAGCTCCTATTTCAGCCGCCAAATAGTAGTGTACGAACATTACTATGTTCCGGTTTGACTGGCGCTGTAAGCTAGTGAAAATACTAGAATAACGAGAATTAGCACATGTCTCAAGACGAAAAGCGCAAAGTGGTGCAGTGTATATTATTCTAACTTATGCTGTCAGGTGAACGTCTCGCTCGATTCGTCGCCATGTAGAACAAAAAAAAGTTTGGTTAAGCTACGGTTGAACTAAATGTAGTTAAGTAGATATTTAAAATAAATTGAAACATTTACAGCGAATAAGTTGTCACGCTCTGTGCCGTATTCTGAAATATTAAATAAATTATTAAATATGATAACATTTTTTTTAAAAATCAAACGAAAAGTCAGATGAAAACAGGAGCGGAACTGATTCAACACTCCTAATCAAGATAATTAAGAGCTGCGCAAAACAAAAATTTTATTGAAAGGCGTCGCCGTGTCACACGGCGTGAACACACAATGGCTCGGCAGGGAGCCGCGGCGCGCCTGCCCACATTACTCAGGGGCTGACACATTTTGTTCATATTTCATAATTTTTTTTTATTACTACCATGTTAGCTTTTCGCAAGTCAAAAATAATCTTTATCATATATTTAGTCGTACCCGGTGCAATCCTTAAATGTGAACAGCTCTTGTAGTCCAACGAAAGTAATTAATTCAAAACGATAACAATATTAGTACAACTTGCTAGAGTGTGTCTTTTTATCAATTACAACTCATATGACAAACAAGTTTGAATAACTTACAACTAGGTGTTTTCGCAAATTAAGGTTTAATGGCTCCTATAGATGAAATTAAAAACATAAAACTCATTGAATTACAAATGAACACCGAATTCACATTCCATTTTTTCACAATTAAAAATTAATTATGACATGACTATTTTTTTATGAAATAAAGAAATTATTGCATGCAGCCATACGATTAAAAAAAATTGAAACAAAAATATAAAAAAAGCACTATGTACTTATTAATTCAAGGCCAATTAATCCGCAGCACGACTGGCTAAAGCTGCTGAAGGTTAACAAAAAAGGTAACTGCGCTTTACATTCGTAAACTACTTCAGCTTAGTATCGATTATCGAGTATCGATTTTATTGCTTACATAAATCTTTTTTGGTATTAACAGTAGCGAACGATTAGTGCCGGATGCCAACCCTAGTTCCAATGTCACATTAGACATAGGCGAGGGAGCTCAAAGCTCACAGGGCCGAAGTCGCAGGCGAGGTGCGCGTGCGTTTGTGACCGCCCAGCGGTGCGGAAATCGCGAGAGCATTGTGACAACCCTAGCGGGTGAGCCGCCCGTCTGCCTCTTTACTACGCCATTTATATTGGTGCTGCCCCTCAATTTGACCTGGTGTTTAATGAAGTTTTTTTTTGGAATTTTTTATGTTTATTATCTTCTGAATAAAGATGCTATAGAAGATCGATGATTTTTAACAATAAAATGATACCTTTAAGCTTGTTTACTGAAGTCTAGTCTCTGTTGCTGAAGATCAACGCAAGGCCTATTTCTGCCGGGTAATATCTTGCGTTACTATGTTCCGGTTTAAAATGAGTTGTAGCTAGTAAAGTTACTGGAGTAACTAAACTTAAAATCTTATGTTTCCCGGCGACCAGCACAAGGTATTGCGCTCGTCGCCTTGAGACATAAGGTGTTAAGTCTCGTTACCCCAGTAATTACACTAGCATACAGCACCCTTCACTCGCTTCTTTCGTTATCGAGATCATAAAGAGCTGACAGCAATCTTTGAAATCAAATATCATACGTCAAAAAAGATTGATTATAGATAAAATATCAACATATTTATAACAGAAAAGTTAATGATTGAAATTAAAACAAAAAAAAACTCTGGATCTTAACATTCCTCATTAGTAAATGCCGCTGCACTATCCTCGCACCTGTGAACTGGAGTAGAACAATGGCGTGCAGCACAATGTGCCCAGCGGGTGGAAATTCATCACTTTTAGCTGATGACGCTCCATTAAAAGCGCCAGCACCACTACACCGAGCAGAGGACACTGAGAATGCATTTGTTGCAGACATCACAATGTCTCTAACGTTCCACCTCCTAGTTAAAATAACATCAACGTGTAAGATGTGTGGATCCGACAAAAACAAACTTTATGTTGATGAAACTCATGGAAGTTAGATTTGATTCATTTAAATAATAGTAAACATTTCCGAAATTGACGCTTTTAGTATCTATCACTTGATTGCATCAACGTAAAAGACTCTAATGCGTTGACTTAAATACTCTGTAACCCTTGTAACTTTTAAACCGGAACAGCTGCATCGATACTCTTTTAGGATAAAATGAAGTACAGGATAAGCAGACGAGAAATCCGAAATAGAAAGTCTATAGCACTTCCGGTTAAGGGAATATAAAGGGTCAAACTTAACACTGTAGAAGAGCAAAAAAGCAAAAAAGAAAAAATCTTCGAAAATCGAACTCGTAACCTTTTTGGCACATTCTAATCTTAAAAGGTAATAGAGACCCGGATAATAAAATGACGCATACGTCGTATTTCCAGATAGGTTCAAATAGGTTAAAAAACCTAATTTTTGTAATTCAACGAAGCGATGAGACGAACTGGACTTTAACTGATGGTAAGTGGTAAATCCATAACAATGTAGCGCTGGTTATTACAACATATACAGATGAGACAAAAGATTTTAATTATCGTTACCCCAGTTATTACACATACATAGCAACACAGTAACGTTTACACACTACTCTTTGGTGTTAGAAATAGACGCGATTTCCTTACTAGATACAAAATTTAATACGGGATAAAATATTAAACGTACAAATTTCAAAAAGTAAGCCTAAATAATAAAGTTAACATCATACGATATATTAAAGTATTTAACGACATTTCCAACAAGAGAGAAATCGATTTCATTGTTTAATAAAAAAAAAATAACAGAGTGCGAGGGGAAAACGGGCCGCAAGGGTACAAAAGCAGTTAAAAAGCGCGGATGTGAACATTTGTAGCGATAATTTGCGCCGCAAGCCCGTGGGGTGCGCCGCGGCTGCTGTTGAAAGAATGATACATCATCAGACCAATAATAAATCACACGCGAGATTCAATTAGAAAAATACGTCCGGCGGTTTTTGGATGGAAAACGGTGGCACTGTGACGCCTCTCGCGGATTCGAACCGCGTACGGCGGCTAATTTGACGTTTCGTATTGCATCATCAATCAGAAGCAATTAACAATGGGCCGACGGCAGACAGCGAGTGGTGTTTGCCGTTTGTAAAATTTCACTTTTAATTATATACCGTAACTTACGTACTAACTTGTATTCAAGTTAAATACAGTTTTAATAAAAATAATTTTTCGAATTGAACGAATTTATTAATCGAATCTGTTTTTACATGTATACAGAACAGAACAGCATGAAACCGTATTTCGAAATACCTTACTAGAGATCGATGTCTAACATTAAAACATCATCAGTTGCGATCTTGATAATTGCATAACCTCATCCTTATCATTTCTGCATCAGGATAGATAAGAAGGTAATGCCAAAGGTACTAAGATCATCTTTACACAATGTGTTTAAAGATTAATACCTTTTTACAATTAAAATTAAAAAAATTTCGCATTTTAAGTATATAGTTTTTGGAGACTTCTACTGGACACAAATTGTCTACTGCTAAATTCCTTTTATCATATCAGTCTATTGATAGTCTACTGCTCGTTCCAATCCGAGGTAATTGGTATACTTGCCACACTTATAACGTAGATTGAAAATGATCACAAACCCTAACAGCTTAACTTTTAGTATAACATTTCATGAATTTATAAACATCGTCATGCTTACACAAAATAGATGATATACGTTAAGTATTGGATTTGCGTTATTACTTTTTTCAGTGACCATATCATGGAGCAACATTCTTCGTGTGTGATAGTACGGTGGCGTGGAGTCAACACGTGAGGCGTCGCGGCACTCAATAACTCATTGGCGAAATGTAGCGTGGGGGTGGCGCGTGTCACGTGCCGGTAATGAGTTCCATGCACACACATACCTCCCCCACCAGCTCCCCCCTTACTCCACGAGGAATGTCACACATACGCCCAAGCGCCGCCGATTATTTTGATTTACGCTTTTTTTTTTCCTTAATAACTCGTGCTAGTCTTGTTAATTTGTCACCGATGAAAACATTCGATCGCGTCACATATTAGATTGGCGGATCGAGTTATAAACTTGGCTTCGGATTCGAATCCGTATGCTATTCGTAACGCGTACAGATTACTTTTGATTCTATAATTATATATCCAATATTGACTTTTTTCTAATTCACTTCGGTTTTAAATTTAAGTGAATAAAAATAGTTATGTAGCAATACATTAATTAAAACTCACATTAAACGTCCTCTAATAAAACTTTTTTTAGCACTTTTATACCCTAAACTCTTAACTAAAACTCTGATGAGATTTCAATAGCTTATTTTTTAAAAATTATTATACAACTTTTTCCATTGAGCTTCACACAACTATCATATTAGATTTAATTTGTGTTTGTATTACTCGTTAAATCCATGTTGCTTAGTTCCATATATTAAAATGTTCTCAGTGAGGCTTTTAAGGAAGCAAATGTAACTATTTTTATAATTTTGCTTGTATTCTTTCCACTTTTGTTTCTGTCTGTCTCCAATAAATAAATAAATAAAAAACTTTCCGCTATGCACTTAACATTCAATCCTCACAGCCAATTTCAGATGTTTGTTATCAGAGACTGCTTATGTACTTTCAGTAAATATTACAGTTTTCTAGTCATATTGAGACCTATCACGTCTCCTATCTCCAAGCGACGTATGCCATTTTGTGCTTTAGGTACATCCACTATACGTGCTGTTCGTTACATTGTCGAAAGAGTAAGTGAATTTTTAAACAAATATTGTACATGTATTAAAAAATCCGAGCTAAACATTTAGTATTAACATGGTGATTTCATTTATTTAAAGGCAAACGGAAGGGATTGCGCTTTAAGACTAAAATTCACTTCCTGTTACACAATAGGCGGCCACTTCACCTGTAATGCGCGCATGAGGCCTTTAATACGCGGTGCCGCGGGCGCTTACCGGCTTTACTCTGTTTGCGTACCTACCGCTCGGGGCCGAACCCTGCAGACTTACGAACATCCAAGACATGTCTTCAACAATAATCTATGATTTTTACTGGTGGTATACCTCTATTGCCGGAGACCGTATAAGTAGGTATCACCGTGGAACACACTACTGTGTTCCAGTTTGACGGCCGCTATAAGCTAAAGAAATTATTGGGGTAACGACACAACATCTCATGTCTTAAAGCGACGAGCGTTATGTGGTGCAGCGTATACCATCTTAACTAGCACCGTTGTTATAGGTAAACGTCTTGCTCGTCCCATCATAAAAAATAATAAATTAACTACCTCTTTATTATATACATTACGATGAAGATGTCTCCGCTTTACTACAAGCCCTAAATCGTCAATAATACCTTTAGTGTGATTATTAATAATTATTACAAGAAATTAAAGGCAAATTTTGCTTAATGCGATAATCTTATTTAGGTTCATTATTTTATTACAGTATTTTTTTTATTTCATTTAATTTTTATCTTCATTAACCAACAAACGACCTTGATATACATGCAAACCGTTCATTAACCTTACAAATTAAAAATACTTAGATAATAAGTTATAAACTGCAAACGCTGTTGATTTCTTAACAAATAAATAAAAGTAAACATAGATTTTGTATTAAATATTAAATTAAAGTTAAAAACTCTAAAACGATCACAAATATGTGATAACATCGTGTCATTGATAAGTACAGTTAGACTATATTTTTCTGGGGATTAATAGCTCTGTGGTGTAACCGGAAAGGTTCCCTTAAATTCAAGTGACCAATTACGAAGTTACATACGGTCTTTACCTCTTACCAACTTTTGTGTAAGCCACTTCACCCGTTTTATGTAGGGCCAACATATAAAAACATTGAGGTTCGAGTGCTCTAAAGATCAGCGGGGTCCCCATTCCTCCATAGAACTCATTTCTATAACGCATCATCGATTGTAACGAATTTTACGTGATAAATCTTACTGACGGTTTAAAATGTATTCGACTAGTAATTTTTCGCGTAGCACTTATCAGTTAATTTAAGGAAATACACAATCATTAATAAACAGTCATTGATCTATGTGATAGTTCATTTTAAACGTTTGGCAAAACCTAAATGTTAATATGTGAAATGTATTTTAACTTCATCATTATCAATCGATGTCCAACAAAGAACAATATCATTACAGCAAGAACAACGAAAACAATTTGTTGTTTTATATGTTATATTTAAAACGGGTTGCAATTAAGCTGCCATTTGCAAGCGATTAAGGTAATTTTTGATTGTAAACGTTTTATATAGTGACAGGAAAGGGTTGGGAGAACGCGCGCTTCCGGTGGGTAATTTAACCAACGCCGCATAGACCACATGGTGGCCATAAGTTATCCTAAATTATTATTTAATCACAAATTAAAACGTCTACTTTATGATCGCATACGCATCTTAATCTAGATTAAATTAGATACATTTTTTCAGAAGGAGTTTTTAATCAGATTTTTTAAGGCTGTGATAAATATCCTTATAACATTTTGAAAACGCTGTCAATATAAGTAACGCGTATTACAATATAGATTTTAGTTCACCTATATTTTCTAGACTTTAGGTGAAACAAAATAAAAATGGATTATGATTAATAAAAAAACAACACGTCTGTTTGTCAATAATTAAGTATTTACTAGTAAACTACAAATTCTTTTAAACATTTAGTAAAACTAAAGAATAGTAAGGTTTTTTTTTTTTTAATAGATCAAAACTGATCTAATGCAAGAATAATGAATAACAAAATTAAGTCATCTCCAGCCACGTCAATGAATCTATTCAAGTTTCAAATCCCGCATTTTTTTCTAGACATTACCGAGCGGCTTCGCCGGCATCCCCTTCACTGTAACAACCCGAAAGTCGGTAAATAGCCAACAAAGGAACTCACAATGCCCCAATGCCAATGTTTGGGCCAAAATAAAGGAATATCTTTGGAAGTGCACGCTTTATTGTGCGCAGGCGCATTGTTCCGTCGCGCAGCCATTTTACAGGGAGGGTTGCACAAAACCACTCGGTAGCTGTCGGTCCCAGCTTCAAAGCGCTCATGTTTACAGACAATATTATTTTTATTGCCGTAATTGAATTGCTTTGACTGTTCTGCCTGCTAGCAGAGCGGCGACATCAACCCACAGTGATCTAAAACTTTCTAATTTTTATTATAATAAACAACTTGTTTTTTTTCACGCCTGCGGTTTTTTAAGTTTGCCTGTACATTTTTATTGTTATACGTGAAATATTACCAGAGATAAGCTTCTTAAAAATCAACATCGAGTAATACAATGATCCCAAATGTTCAACGTATTACTTAATATTCACAGGATCAAAATTGGTATTTTGAGATCTTCTCGTGCTAAAAATTGTTATTTTTGAAATAGTTCAGAACATTAAAACGACGAGCACTAAATCGATATATGTAGTATTGGTAGTCAATAATTATTATAGCTTACGTTACATTTGCGTCAACAGTTCTATTTTGTAATAAGTAAGCAGGTCGGAAGTTCGGTCGCTGTTGTGTGGGCGTTGCACGATGTCTTATCACTCTTGACCTTTATCTCAGATTTCGGATCTTTGAATCCTACATTTATTAAAACTGTATACAAAACACAACAATCTAATATATCTTTACACAAATTTTAAATTTTTTGACGTTATAATAAAAACTGCTCATCATTTTGCTGTTAAACAAAGAATAATGCATTCTATAACTACGCTCTGTGTGGCGAGGTTTTAGTTATTTTATTTCATTTCATATTCACATGTTTGAATAATTCATTGTTAAAAATTATAAAAAAACATACTGTTTATAACTATACATTTTTGTCATTAAATTTAACACAAAAAAACGTTTAAATGATGCTTAAATCACATATAATAAGCGAGTTAAATCATCGTCTTATGAATTTTGTTGATGACCTTTGCTATGGCCTAGATATTAATAAACTAGACTTAATTATCTACCATTTGTACTAAATTCCACAGGATATTAAGTGACAATAAATCTGTAGATGGTAAAGCGTGTTCACACAGAATAACTCTCTTCCATATTTGGACAGTCAGGACAGTAATACTGTTATAAAATCAGATATGAAAAATCAAATATCAATCTGCTTTAAAAATGTTATCTAAGCAAAAATTATGGTTTATATGTGCCTGATAATAAATACGGCACTGACTTATCTGTAACTTAAGTATAAAAGATACAAAAAGACAAAAATATTACAACCCCCCTTAACAAAGTTTTGATGGACTCCTAATTTCTTTTCTAGCATTTAATTATATTATAAATAGTTAAAGAGTCGTTGATCAGTTAGTCTTGAAAATTTAAATTATTAAATAATAACAATTTAACTAAACGTTATATATAACCAAAAGAGAATTGTATATTTAATAGATATTTTATGGAAATCGTTTATAATATGGTTATTTTTATAGCTTTATCTAAAAAATTATTGAACTCTCCGACGTTTAACAGCCTTTCTTTATAAATTTAAACCGTTTCTGATCAATAGTTATGGACAACCATTAAACTGATTTTATAACGTGGCAGGGCAATAATTCGCCATTTGCCAATTACGCTATAAAAATGTATTGTTCACTAGCTTTAAGTAATAAAAGTATAACCGACAAAGCGTCAGTAAGGAGCTCAAGGCGAAATGAACAATTACTGGTTGTATCCAATGAGGCAACATAAAAGAGGCCGAATTGAAAACAGGCGAGCAGTAAGAAAACATTCCTCGGTTAGTTACGACTACTACCTGTTAGTTGTTTAAGTTAAAGAAATTGTTTTATTGGGCCTTCGACCTTATTGTGGTTTTAGATATTTTTCGAATTGCTAATATAAAACTAAAACATTTATTGTGGTACATTCGAAGAAATGTTAAGTTAGAAGCGGTAACTCAAAAGAAACATCTTTCATCATAATTACTTTTAGGATTCTAGTTTTATCTATTAAAAATTTCTAGATATTTTATAATTAAGGACATAAAAGAACACTGTATATTCATTATCATTCATCTTTCGAAATTTTTCGTCATCTTTACCAAATTTTTATAAAACATTGCATCCAAACACACCATATGAATAAATTCAACGCAGTGTGGTATTAGTACTTAATATACATTTTAGCTGCTTTAGTCGTATTATACCATAATACTAATCATTATTACTAGTAAACATAACATATATGTGACTAACTGTAGTTCCTTCTTTGACACTAATTGGCAGCTTTTCTCTTTATGCTTACTTCTGTCATGGACTCGTCAGAGAATTTGTTTTCGCCTTATAATTAAGCGTATGTAACAATTAATGCAGTAACGTATACTTGAGCTTTAAGATTTTATATTTAATTTACTTATTTTTGCCATGGATTTATAGTAAGGCATTATATTTTATTATTGTATATCTAATTTTTACACTATACGTAACAAGATGCGAAGGGGTGACAAGTTCATTTACTATTCTACCAGGTGGTAGGTCTCTGTTGCCGGAGACTGTCTGGATGGGTACCACCGCAGCTCCTATTTCAACCGCCATATAGTAGTGTGCAAACATTACTGTGTTCCGGTTTGAAGGGCGCTGTAGGTAGTGTAATTACTGGGGTAACGAGACTCAACACCTTATGTCTCAAGGCGACGAGCGCAATGTGATGCAGTGTGTACCGTCTTAACTAGCTAGCACCACGTTATGGGCAAGCGTATCACTTACCATCAGGTGAACGTATAGCTCGTCTCGTCGCAAAGTAGTATAAAAAAAACAATTGAAATCATACAAATATGATATATGCGAAAGCGAGTTTGTTAATTTTAAATAAATTTATTATTTTTGTTTAAGTTAATAGTTTCTGATTTCATTGCTAATCAAAATTGAGAGATAAAATCAACATTGTAGAGGGCGTAGTCAAGGGCGAAAGCTAGTGTTTACTAAAAACTTTTTGGGGCCAGCGTCTCAAAGCGCGGGAAAGTGGAGAGAAGTTCTAGACAAGTTTCCCGGCCCGCCCGCCGGCCCGCCTCCCGCGTTCCACCTCTCGCTCGCACCTCGGCGCTCCCGCTTGCACCGCGCCGCGGCGGCTAACCGCAAGCGGACGGCTCGCGAATTCTTCACTAATGCTCTATTGGAGCTCACCGATCGTCACGATTGGTAAATATATCATTTAGGCACACAAGGAGGTTTTATGATTAATCAGCGCATGAAACAGTTTTTCATTATTAAATTCAATTAAACAAATATATACACATTATATTTGCATGACTGATGGTAAGTCTTTGTTGAAACGCTTATTTATACCGCTAAAGAGTAGTATGAAAACGTTACTGTGTTCTGGATAGGCGGGTAAGGTAAAGAAGTTACTTATGTAACTTAACGTAACATCTTATATCTTTAACGACGAGCACAATGTGGTGCAGTGTATATCCTAGTATATAGCGCCACATTGTGTAGGATAGTATTAGTTGCCATAAGGTGAAGGGGCTGCTCGTTTTATCACTTTGACAAACAAAATATAAAGATAATTTAGAAAAATGGTTATAAAAATTAAGTTTGTACTGCAATTGCAGCGATTATAAATGAGAAACAGAAACGTCGATGATCGGGATTCCTCACATACCCCACTGATATGAAGTGCCACCCCGCGGGCCGCCGTCAACTCGAAAATCATAATTTTTCATGAGCTCGTTGATAGGTTTTCGCGCCGGCCGCGGTTTCCCGCCGCCCCGTGTCCTAATTACCGTCGCCTCGCGATACGTCACCGTGGTGATTCAAAAAAACCAACCCGTCTCGTTCTAACAAGGCCGGTGTAGCTCGCGGCATCCCGCTCTAACGGGCATTTTTATAAAAACGCAGAGACCGACCGCGGCCGTCCCGCTCGTTCGCGCCGCGGCGTCACGCTGCCCACACCCTTCGTCTCCTTCGCGCTTTTTACGAGACGCAGGGGCCGCCACCCGGGTGGGGGCGGCGACCGCGCGAACGCAAAATATTGACCATCGGAAAAAGTCGCACCGTATCGCAGTCATCAGTCGCAACCGGGCCCCGCGAGCACGCGTCCCCTCGCCACCACTTCGTGAGTCTCCGGCTTGCGGTCTCGGCGGCGAGCGCGTGTACTTTTCCCGAGTCCCCGCCCGGCGTCTTGCCGCACCCAACAAGTGGCGCGTCTCCCGCTCGCTCGGTCGCCTCGCGCTCATACTTCCTGCAACTTCCCGCGGCGCCGCGCGCGCTTTGCCGCGACTTTGAAACTTTTCGGCGGTTCGTAACCGCGTCGCGTGTTGTACTTCTGTGCCGTGTTCGTGGTTAGCGGGTAGCTCTGGAGTCGATGCACCTTCCGCACGCTACCCCACCTGCCCTCAGCATGGCTGACGTATACTCGCACATTCACGAGTACTACCGGCAGAGCCACGGCGAGCTGGTGCAGACCGGATCACCGGCTGTGTTGTGTTCCGCGCTACCCGGCCACTGGCGGTCGAACAAATCTCTGCCTGTGGCGTTCAAAGTGGTCGCATTAGACGACGTTCAGGACGGTACACTAGTGACGATCAAAGCTGGAAACGATGAGAATATTATGGCCGAGTTGAGGAACTTCACGGCGGTGATGAAGAATCAAGTTGCGAAGTTCAATGACTTGCGATTCGTGGGACGCAGCGGACGTGGAAAGTCATTTACTCTGACTATCACCATCAGTTCGTTTCCAAGTCAAGTAGCGACTTACTGCAAGGCGATCAAGGTCACTGTTGATGGACCTAGAGAACCCCGAACTAAACAAAGTAAGTACCTAGCTTTTTGACATGTAATTTTATCACTTAAAATTTATACTTCATTTATGGTTCTCATCTTAATTTATTTTAATGATTGACGTAAAATACATAATTTATATAATATAATGTCTTTGAACATATTTCGTCAAATTTAGTTTTTAAACGAATTATCAATATCAATAAAACCCGCGTATATGATTGCAATGCGCGCGCGCTGGCCTGCCGCCAGTCCACAACTCCGAGGCCAATTTTGCGGCGCCAACAGTTAACCACATTTGAACCCGTTTTATTTTCGATACACACGCGAATAAAAATTTCATTCTCAAACGGCGTGTCATCAAACTGCCATAAAACCGTCCGTCGTATTGAAACTTCTAAAGCAGACGCTATATGTAATTTTTAAAATAGAACAACAGAATTTATTTTTCGTCTTTATCATAACCATCTGAATTTATGGACAAAGGTCTTATGTAATATATTGCACATTTTTTTTTAATAATTGCAATTAAATTCGGTATGCAATAATAAAGTTTTCTCAATCTGACCGCCAAACTTCAGTTTGAAGAAGGCACCTTATGATGATGATGCAATAATATATATTTTATTCCTAATTCAATGTACACTCTTTTTAAACATATTACTATATTATTTTTTAAGTTAATATGTTAATTATATATAAGCGAACGTTAAATATAATATTATTATTACTACTACATTCACAAAAGTCAAATCTAAGGTTTAATTGGAAATGTAAATCATAATATCGATTTGTGTAAAATAATGAATAAAAAAATGGAGTATTTATATATAAAACGTCCGATTTTTATTCATACTATTATACTATAAAACTAAACAAATATTGCAAATTTAATTGTCAAACATTCGAAAACTGAGAACTTTGATATAACCACTAAAAGTTACTGTTTTAATTCGAAGATATTTTCGTGTTCCGATGGATACATTGTTATTCTGGTACATCACGAGAGCCGTCTGCTTGTGTGCAATTGTAACAACGAACCGAGAATCAATCACACAGACATTAATTGTGTACTCCGTTTAATCTGGGAACAACACGGAGAGTTATTGTTGAGACGGTGGATGGGTTCCCTCCGAAAATAGTACCCGATTGTTTCCGCCTTTATGAGACTAGCAACTTAAAGTAATGTGTTTTGACGTTAGGCTTATAAATGGTTATTGGTGTTAGAACAGAGGAAGCTTTAAATGTGCGTGTTTGAATGTTGGATAAACTGACAGCGGGTAGTGGGTTGCCATGTTCACACAAAGTAACCAACTTCCAAAAGGTTAATTATAGATCGTTCTATTTGGTCGAAATATAAAATTGGTGGTAGATCTCTGTTGATGGAGACCGTCTACGTATCACCACAGCTGTTAGTTCTGTTAATAAATATGTAGTTTACAAACATTACTGTCTCTTAAAGGGCATTGTAGAAAGTGAAATTACTTAGGTAACGAGATTTGACACCTAATTCATACATCGCGAGTACAATGTGGTGCTGCTTAAATCAGCTTTCAACTATCGCCACTGTAATGAGCTAACTTCTAACCATCAAGTAATCTATTCTTTCATTTAGTACTAAAATTGTCTAAACAATGTTTTGAAATAAATAAATATTAAAAAAAAATAGAGCAGCTGGTGTTTCTGCTTTACATATTCTATAATAAACATACATTTAAATATAACACGCAATAAGTACGTGTCTTTAAATAATACCACATACTGTAATGAAAAAATAAAATGAAACATACAATGATATGGTAAAATTTCAAATGATAATCAAACAGTGGATACGATCGAGGAATCGTACGGGAATCATAATATTTTGACACCACAAATCTATTTTAGCCCGGACAACGTTCACAGGGGCCGTCTGTATAAACAAACCGTTGCGCCCAAACTTCGGCCAATAATAAAAAAAGACAGTATGCGGAAAAACTAACATCCTCGAGCGATAAACATCAAAGGTTAGCAGTTGATACAGCGATCAATCGGCGCGGGCTAATGGCGGTGTAACGGCGCACTAATTAATGTTGGGAATAAAACTTGAATTAGTCCTGTTATACACTGCTGTGTGTGTTAAGGTGGTTGTACACTAAGCTGCAATGTGTAGGAGTTGTGTGTAACCAAAAGCTATGGAAGAGACACCGCGGGCTTTTAGCTCCGCAGCGAAAATCCCTTGTAGGATTTCACCACGAAATAAAAAAGTTTACAATGTATTTCAAAATACTCATTTTTTATCTACAATTGAGCTCAATTTTAAATGTTAACTGGTGATGGTGTTAGCTAACGAAACAAGTTAGACAAACCATACTATCATCAAATCTTCCACTGCGTTTCATTCATAATTTCTTAGCACGTTCACTATGGAATTATCTTTTATCTATTAGAAATGTACTGATAATATTATTATTATCAGTATATTTCTGTACTGATATGATTTCAGAATTTGTAAAAAAAAGGCCTACTTCTATTTAAAATTTACAGCAGAACTGAGAGTTTGTGGAGGTTATTTCTATGTATTGGCGACAATGATCATTTACATCACATTCTATAATAATTCGTAAATGTTCAATTTCATTTGTATGTTAATATCCAAACAACAATCATAAAGTCGAGAGATATATGTACGTAGAATGAGACTTAAGCGATTGTTACTCGGGCCAATGGTACTATGCAGACCACAGCCCGGCTCGCGTACACAAGCTCGCCTTCCCTCCTCGAACATAAATCTTATGCACACGCCGCATGCTTCAAGATGGACAGACGTCGTCTGCACCCATTAATCTTACAAATGAACGAGCAATCAGTACTATATATCTTAAAATAATTGTATATCACCCTGAAGGAGATATTTAATATAAATGTTAATGTTAGAAATGAAAATAATTCAAGATAATGTATAAAGAACAGTAATCTATATTGATATCGGTACTTGAGTATGCAACCACAGTTAAAGATTTAGCGGTTTTATAGTTAGGTTAGATTAAACTTTTTTCTTAATTAATGAATATGAAACATTTTACCAAAAGTACGATAACAAAAACAAACTAACCTAACCTCAAAACCGCCAAATCTGTAGCTGCGGTAGCGTTAAAACTTAAGTACCTTATTATGTATAACATCTATATGCTTAGTTAATGAAACTACATAAATTTGTAAATGATTGAAGACAACACAATTTTTATCTGAACTAACATGAATAGAACGATGTTTTAAAATATTTAAATGATAGGGAGCTGTATTTTTTGATGTAGTAAATGAAAGGATAATTAAATGTGACATGTATGAGACCATGTTATGTTGTACTGGTCGGGCAGTAAGATGGCGGCAGTCGTCACTGAGTACAGTGGCGGCGCGGTGCGGCGGGGCGGGTAAGGTACCGCGCCGCACTTGCTGTCTTCGGCGGTTAGCAAGTTTCATGGCGCGGCCACGGTCGCGTAACAGATGTAAACAATCTCGGGGCCGCGTCGTAAAGTCGTTTGATCTCCCCGCCAGCACCCGCCCCGGAGGCGGCCGCCTCTAAAATATGGATTTTATGTGTCCCGCTCGCTGCTAAAATACCACATCCACACCCAGCGACCCTCATAACCGACATGCGAACGAGTTAATACGAGAAATTACTGCACCGGCTACACTAGCACTCCGCTCTCACTCCGACAATATTATTGGAGACGAACAAATATTATTAACTCATCACAAATTATTTGAATAATATAATATCGGCGAGGCTTAGACAAGAGGACCTCATTTCGGAATTGATCCCATGTAGAACTTTCCCAGAAAGCAAAAGACTACAAAGTACTGTATATAATATATATTATAATATTGATTTTTTCATATTCAATGCAACTAATACAGGACCTTAATTTGACATGGTGATGTCAAAGAGACTAAAGATGGTGAAGCGAAGGATATTCCTACATATCTATGTTAGAGAATAGGAAGTAAACATGGTAGTGTTTACTATTTACTTATTTCCTCTACGATAACCTTAGCTTTTACTGTCTTCGTGGCGCAATGGTTAAGTAGCTTGTAACACGGTTATCGCAGGTTCGTTTTCAACACGGCTAGCTACCTCTTTCATGTTGTAAAACTACTACATTGCCGTGTTCCTGCTATCAACATATAAGTACCTGATTTACTGTGGGCTAGCAACTTCTCAATCGACGACTTCATTATCATGTAATACCATTAGTAATTGAATGTAAGCGAAGTAATACATAAATCTGATCCAAGTTATTCAACGTGCGGATCTCGTCCATAATATAATTTACGATCGACTAGCGCTCACATCTCATTTCAGTTATTTAACGCCTATTCCGACACTTATGTCGGATCGTTAGTGTGTTTACTGTCGGAGTACCGAACTGGTCGGCTCGTACACGGTTGTTTCCCGTTGACACTTCAAAGACGATCTTAATTTAGATTACTCTAAACAATAAAAGTAGAGAGTTATGCGCCTTATAATTTATAAACGTTTTGCGTGATCTTATAAATAAACTCGGCGATGAACTAAATGTATCGGTTAATTTAATTGTTAACTTTTTTACGGATATTTCGGTTACACTCATAGGCCTCTTTTGACCTTTAATTTTGTGACATATAGTCTACAGCTTACTTAGACATATTTCCTAACCCATTTGGCTATTGTGATAGAATAGCTTTGACTCTCTCCTTGAAAGAGCAGGTTCTAAATCTTACCAATGACAATATGAAGTGAATTTACAGAAACGTTAAATATAAAAGTACGTTTACTAAATTTTTGAGTATTTTAAAAGGTGTTAAAATTTAACAAAGTCAAGTTCTATAATCCTGACATCCTAACCGCAAAAGAACACTTCAGAGAACTTTAATCGTACTATACATACCTTACATTTATTGCGGTTATATTTGCTAACAACGTTCGCTCATAAACAAATTCTAACCACGTTAAAAAGAAAAAGAAACTATAATATTTTTACATAGATTGTTTAGACAATGTTTGTTTTTGAATTAAAATTAAACTTATTACAAAAACTCATTCAAACCATGTGTAAGTAGTTAAGTAAACTAAGAACTATTGGAATATGTCATTTAAAACCAGTTAAAAAATGTTCTCCTATTTATAATTTTTACATATCGTAGCCCGTACGTACATTTCATTAATTTAGTGCTAACTTTGATACGATTCAAATAACTTAATATCGAAAATCGATTGAGAACTCCATCTCCTAAAATTAACGGAAATACGTTGGACTCATTGTTCAGCACTCGTGCCCTAAACGATTGCGGCGATATCGTTTAGACCCACCCGTTACAACTTTAACATTAGCCGCGGCGGGGTCGGGGAGCTGAATTTAATTGAATACAGGCATTAACAAAACAGAAAGGGCCGTTTCCGAGTTCCACATCCAACAATGTGCGCCGAGCCGCTCTCCACGGATTGCGTGACAGCGACGGGCCATCCATCACTCCCTAATTTAAAACACTCGCGATTTGGGAAGCCCGCACCGAACACCAGCTAATCTCCCAGCCTGCTTACGAAAATAAAGCGATCAACAAACATTCTTAATGTCTAATAAAAACATCAACACACCTGATTATTTACAGCCTAACAGCTCCGTCGTTAAAGCGCACTGATCCAGGCGACCTAATCCATCTTGCGCAACGTCAAACTTAAAAAGCGCCACTGCGATTAGGACAAAGCGCGATGAAGTGATCGTAAAAAATCGATTTGGTAATAAAAAAAAAACCCGATAGATCGCGACGAACGGTAACGGATTAAAAACGCTATAAAACCAAGAATAGAGCGGCAGTGGCGTCGCGTCTTCAGTAGGCTATCGATTAAACAAATAAAAATGCGTTTCGCCGAGCTGAAAGGCGAAAGGCAATGTGACGTCGGAGGGTCGTAAAAACGTATGGCACAGAGGAGCCGGCTTGCTAGCAGTAAACCGGCTCGTTCTGTATACAGGCTCCCTTGTTATAGTCGACGGGCGAGGTAAACAGCGAGCGGGCATGTCGCCGGCTTTACTGCCCTCCTTTGTGAGGCGTGATTGCGACTCGCGGACGTGGCCAAGACCTGGCCTCCTAACTGCTTATTACTAACAATGTACGAATCGGATTGCTTCCATTTGTCGAATGCGTAAAATTCTTATACCGTTCATATTAGAATTTAGACGGAAGTTGAATAATTGGTATACTAAATACAAACCACGTTAAGTTTATACCTAATAATCTACACTATAAAAAGCAATGATGTAAAAACTAATTTATTAATATTTTCGGTAATGATAAAAAACTGTAATTTAAATAGCAAACCTGTGGTAGATCTTTATACTGGTGGTAGATCTCTGTTGCCGGAGACCATCTAGGTTGGTACCACCGCAGCTCCTGTTTCAACCGCCAAATAGTGTGCAAACATTACTGTGTGCCGGTTTGAAGGGAGCTGTAGCTAGTGAAATTACTAATGTAATGATAGCTAACATATTTAGTCTCAAAACGACAAGTATATTTTGTTGCTGTGTATATCATTCTAACTTATGCTAAATTAGTGCCAGCGTATCATTTATCATCCGGCGACGTATTGCTTGTCTGAAAAATCACGAGTTAAAAATTCGAAAATGTTTAATTGATTTCTTTTATAAAAAATACAGTATATTAAAAGTAAAAAACATACGTTGTCGTTAAATAAATTGCTTAATTATTCTTTCTTGTTACAGATTACGGATACGGGCACCCAGGCGCATTTAATCCGTTTTTGCTCAACCCGGGGTGGTTTGACGCTGCCTACCTCAACTACGCTTGGGCGGATTACTTCAGACCACCGATGAGAGATCAGGCTGCATCTCTCGTCAAAGGTAATATATAAATTTATATTTATATCTTATTCTATACAGTAATGTCAAAACTTACGATTATAGTAATAATTGAAAAATAATCATAAACAAATAGGTTATTCATCATAAATTTTATTTTCTGTAATCAATTATTATCTATCATCAGGAATAAAGTCCGTAAATACCGTCCTCTCTAAACGTATAGAAAGTATAATCAAGAGAACATAAAACCGGAGTAGACGCGTCCGATATTAACAAAGTATAATCCGGTGCATCCGAAACTTCCAATCGACGGATTATTTGGTATTCGTTAATTCAAAAATTCTCGATTTCGCAAACAGCACACGAAAGCGTGTTCCTCGCACCACCACCTCACCACCCCTCAAGGCCGTACAACGCAAAGCGGCTCAAATAAAAGAAACTGCTCTTGAGCATTGCAAAACAACGCGCGGCCCGACCGAGCCGACCACCCGCTGAAGAGCGCCGCGCTCGGTGGGGGCGGCGGGCGCGCCGGACAGCACACGGCTAAAAAAGCAACGCCTTCACGTTCGAGAGAGTGTGGAGTCAATTTTATTCCAATGTAGGCGACCGCGCCGGCAGCCACTTTTTGTTTCCGCCGCCGAAACGCGAGGAGCCCTGTGCTCAAACACCTACCCGACTTTTATTAAACCGACGAGCTCCGTGCTCACATACGCCCGTCACTAACGAATGTTCATTATCCTGGATACTTCACTGCCATTTTAAAATATACGCATTCGCGTTATTGTACGAATAATAATAACTAAAACGTTACTTAATGCTTATTAATAATATAACATATACATAAACAAATAATATCGTACAAGCTACACTATTAATATTGATTAAAAATAATGGTGAAAGAAAAACAGAATCAAATGCAATGGCCGGGATCGCCTCAATCAGGCGCGACGCCGATATTGGCCCCCGCCGCACCAAATTACCCCCTAGTTACGACCCCCACCCACCCCCGATCCCTTTTAAAGTGGTCTGCACACCGCTGCCACTGCTGCAAATATAAAAAGTGCAAAACGGTATCGCTGCACCACCTCCGCGCTCTTTGTGGCCCAATCTGCGCCTCCGTCGTGTCCTTTTTATGTGCAAGCTTCTCTTACACGCCCTCGAGAATCAAAGCTCGCGCTGAAACACGAACTTTTTGAGCTCGGCTAATGAAAATTTCACGTTTCGAGCTCTTTGTCCTCTCCGTGTCGAGATAGCGATGCGGCGCGGCGCTCCTTATCTGAACGTAGCCGGGCGCGCTTTGTGCCTCGACGCGACACCTCGCCGCGTGCACGGCATCGCTAATGCGCGCACTACAACACACGCGAGACGCACCGGGCTGAGTTACAGCGGCACGTCCTGTACTCCTACCGGAGAACTATGTCGCATTCGGAAAAATAAATATTGCACCCTCACCCTCACGATATCGCACTAAAAAAACCTCCCTTTCGTCGAAGCCGCCTTTAAACGCCTACAGATTGTACATTATCCTTAGTACGATTATGCACCCTCGCTGTTCAGGGAATCGACGGAGTGCCTGCGGGCTCCGGCTGTCCCCGGGGGCTCGTATCTCATATTACTTCATATTGGCAAATCAAGCTACAGAAGGACGACCGAAAAGCTTGTTTTATTATGTATAACCAATTTTACATCTATCCTGTTCTAAAGATCAATTTTTCCACACAGGTGCTACTCCTATATCAACGCCGCCAGTGACGATACCTGGATCGGAACTGTTCCCGTTTCCTCCTACGATGACAAACTTACCGCCGGCGGGCCTGTTACCGCCGCCCGGCGCCTTTCTACCACCGAACGGACTTCTGCCCTTCACGCCACATCCCGCTGATTTAGCATTGAAGTCTTTACCCCACGAATTGACACTGAAGAACGGTGTTAACCCATACGAAGCTTTGAGGCACTTACAAAGCAACGTATCATCGATGGATACCTCCAGCGCTCGTTTATCACCGACAAGCAGTAGACAGAGCGGAAGCCCTAGGAGTATCGCAAACGGAAGTCCGCGATCTAAAGCAGACTCGAAATCTGAAATTAACTCAACGCACGACGCGACAATATCCGACGAATCAGACGAAGAGCCCATAGAGGTGGTTAAGTCCGCATTCCATCCAACGCGGCCAGCGAATGTGGAACTGCAAGAGATGAAGCAGGTTCAAGCAGCTGACTCCACAGTATCCGACAGGCCAAGACTACGGAACGAGTTGAAATCACTATCGTCAAGGTCAACTAGAGTCCTGTCCACTAGTCCAGCATCTACTAAAATCAGTAATGGAACTATACCAACTCACAAATCGGTGTGGCGGCCATATTGAAATATTAATGACACTATAATTTTATTGAGTCTCGAATGTTGGGACGTTGAAATGTGATATCAATGAGCTTGTAAATAATATAGATCAGATATTTATTGTTAGATGGTAGTATAGGTTATTTAATTTCAACTCTGAAATCTATCAAGTCATTATTGTATAGGCGATGCGTAATAAATTAGATGAATTGTTATGGTCATTGTTAAAGCTTTGCGGTATAGAGATAATTATTATTACATTTTATAATATTTTCTTGATATAGTTTAACGAATACAATACGTAATGTATATTATTAAGGCCTTGTAACGATCGGAAATTGACTGATACTTGTAAAAATAAAAAATCATTTAAAATTGTATAAATGTGAATATTGTTAAATTTATTTATTGATAAATCAATGTACAATAATCGTTTTAGATATAGACAATGTGAAACTTGTAAATAGTGTAGAATATTCGGGAAAGATAAAAGATGATTCTGACAAATTAAACTGAATTTCATTGTTGAACCTATCTTAGTAATAAACTGTTAATAATACAACGTCTATTTAATCCGTTGTAATGTTTATAGTGACTGCAATCGTACAACGTGTAAAACAGATGTTCCAAATGATCTTGAGACTAACAAAACTTTTTTTTTTGTATTCCAACAACAGACAATACCATTTTATTCTTCACAAGAAATAAATTCGTTAACATAAAAGAACTTTATGTTATCTATTAACATAATAACTATTACATTTAGAAGTACGCCATCTTTCTTTTGAACAGGATTTTTAGTAGCTAATATGA
The DNA here is from genome assembly GCA_029286795.1 of Byasa hedistus. Lineage (NCBI taxonomy): Eukaryota > Metazoa > Arthropoda > Insecta > Lepidoptera > Papilionidae > Byasa > Byasa hedistus. The sequence continues at coordinate 6,104,287 of JAGSMW010000024.1, forward strand.
AAAATATTAAAATACATAAATTGTAGTTAAAAATTGCTACACTCTTCCACGCTTCTTACATTCTAACCCTCGTAAAAAAAGAAGGGTGTGGTGTGTCTGTCTGTCGCCTGGTAGCTCTTATGCAGATGAACAGATTCCGATCTAGTCTTTCTTGTTTGAATTACGTCCAGATGAAATGTTCTTAGTCGTGTGAAAATTATAATCTCTGCTACTTTTACTACCTAAGTAAAAACTTATGTCTGGGTGTTTTTAAAAATCATCTTTAACATCGCTTTACGAATTTGTTATAACAAAAAGTTCTATCAAACGAAGTTTTTCAATGATACCAAATAACAAATATGATAAGTCAAAAAGTGACAAGCGATAACTAAACTATTATTTCCTTTATTAATCATTAATAATTTGATATATTCAGTAATGAAAATAACTGATTTTTCTATGGCGTATTTGAGCAATCAACAAAATTAAAACCAAGGTTTTGCTAACACAAATCATAATTTTTGTAATCGATCTGAAGTGAATAAGTATAATAAAAACAAGTTAAACAGTAAATATTAATTGACGGGGGAACATACCGAGAAGCGTATATAAATTCTGTCTGTCACTTACTAAAATTTACTCTTTAAATTTTATAATAAAACATTTAACTATTTAATAATGTATATACGCAAATAGTAGACAACTTAAAAATATAGATCATATCATCATCAGTCGATAGACGTCTACTGATCGACAAAGGTCTTCCCAAAATATCTTCACACCCATCGCTCGCGTTGTTACAAAGTTAGCTAAGATCAAAGTTAAAGTTGATATTTTATTATGAACTTTAAGTTATAGTAGTTACTACTCGAACAGCGATTCAAAATCAGTCTTGGCACCTGATAAGAGAGCACTATGAAAGCAGTTTAATGAATTAAAATAATCCAGAGTCCATTTTTGGTATAGTTAAGTTGCAGAGTGTAGCTAAAGTAAAAATTGTGTAAAAATGGTGATATGCTATGGGGGCAGTGTACGGGTCGGATGGTGATGGCGTGCTATCAATTGTGTTTGCGCCGGTGCTGATCCGGTTAGCTGATTGCAGGGCCCCGGCGCGTCCCCGCGGTCAGCCGTCCGCTCCTCAAACAAACCGGCACACGGATGTTCAAAATCAAATTCTAACTATAACACATCTGCGCTGCTTCACGGAGGTATCAGGTTTGAGTTCAAGGCCACATGAGGAGCTTGATTACGTAATCCGTAACAGAATTTCTGTAACCTAAGTAACAGTATATAATAACCAGAATATTATTAGCTTTACGATACACGGCCTCATTGGCATTTAACACCATGAACAATTGAAGTCAAGTGTTAGTCAATACTCAAATATTTTTTTCCTGGTGGTAAGTGATACGCTTGCTCATGACAACGCGGTGCTAGTTAAGGTGGTACACACTACACCACATTGCGCTCGTCGCCTCAAGACATGAGATGTTAAGTCTCGTTACCCCAGTAATTACACTAGCTACAGCGCCCTTCAAACCGGAACACAGTAACGTTCGCACACTACTATTTGGCGGTTGAAATAGGAGCTGTGGTGGTACCCATCCAGACGGTCTCCGGCGACAGGGACCTTCCACCAGTAATATAAAATGTAGTATTACTTTAGTCTGATTGAAACATTTTACATTTCAAAACAAATAATAAAAAATACATAAAATTTGCATACAGTTGTTCATTTTCAAATATAAATATTTATTAATTTCAACTCCAGCTTTTTAAAGTAAAAATGATATGATAAATCCTAGTCTCATCTAGTATTCCTTTGTCGGTGTAGTCCAGTGAATAGAGGTACCTCATTATGTCGAGCTTTGATTCGCATCTCACAGGCGTCGAGTTTATGATTCGCTTTTTGGTTGAAGCGACTCCATGCATTACGTGTTCCGCACACACGGCCGTACTATTTGTACGTATTAAAAACCTGTGGCCAGACGCGGCCCGGGCTCCACTGAGCGGATTTTGAATTTGGAATTTCGTTTGAGAACGCGTCTCAATGGACGAGTGATTACGTAATACAGAATGCACTCGTTAAATTAACCCGCTCTTTAACTGATGGTAGATCTTTGACCGCGTTGGTGAGTACCACCACAATTTCTATTCTTACCACCAAACAGTAGCATGCGAACATTTCTTTGTCTTAATCTTGAGTTTCTCTTCGTATTATTTTAGTTTTATCGTTGTGTCACATTATTATATATGCGAGTAAGTATTTTTTGTCGAAACGTACTGTTTGTTATAACGAAATGTTAGTTTAGAAGTTTTATAAACATGTTGGACTAGATTTTTTTTGTTGATAACACACAAATATGCCACTTTGTTTTACAATACTATTTCTTTATAGGAAAGATGTTAATTAGCAAAAGTAAAAGTTGTATAAGGGTCTATGTAAAAATATTTTAAGTGAATTCTTTATAACTTACACAGTGAAATATTCACAAAAAAAATTGTAACAATAATATTAGTCACTCAATAATGAATAGCGTTGTAAGATAGCGAAATTACTGAGGTAATAACACGTTATGTCTCAAGGCGACGAGCGTAATAATTCCCAGCACGTCTCTACGTTGTGTGTGTACATGGTCTAAAAGACTAGTGGTGAGTTTGCAGTCGCAAACACCCGTGATGTGGTGCTGGTGAAATAATTTGTTCCCACACACATCAAAAAAACGAGCCGAGAGGGAGTTTCGAGGGGTTTTTCCCCTGGTAAAAAAAAGCCGACGAGCGTAATGTGATGCACTGTATACCATCTTAACTAGCGCCGCGTTGTTATATACAAGCGAATCACTTTCCATCAGGTGAACGTCTCGCTCGTTTCGTCGCTTCGTATATAAAAACGACCTGATGAAGTTCATATTGTGAGTGTATTTGAAAGGTTTAGAAAAAAAATACACATTAAATATATACGGGCGGTGTTCTGCTGAAATCGCCGCACGAGCCGGCTCCGCCCGCGGCTCCATCGCTGACAACACATATCGATAAGACCGTGCCGGCCGCTTGCTTTTATTGTTTCAGCCGTTTCAGCGGAAGACCCGGCCGACACCCCCGTTTGCCTTGCCCCGGGCGGGTCGGTCGCTAAAAAAAAGACCTAAATGGATCCACTTCTAATGCCCGTGTAGGGTATGTGTGCTAAAGCGTGAGTGAGCCTGGAAAATATTGCTCCATGCTTTGTCCATAATACCCGTATGTTCGTAACGAGGTTAATTGAGTATCGTGCCCCGTACCATCACACAATGTAAGTGTTTTACTGGTTTATTATTGGTAATTATAACTTACATTTAATATTATTCTTTCGTATAAAAAAAGTAAGAAACTAGCCTTACTTGATGTTTTACAGTCGCCTGTAAACTACTGTAACTCGCAGTTAAATTGTAACCTGTAAGAAAAGCATTCAAAATTAGATACATTAGTGTTTAGATAACCTGACGTTATGCATCTAGGTATTTATTTAAATATGATGTTTGTACTTTTAAAAGTAATATGATAATCATTATCTCACATGCTTTATAATTCGTCGTTAAGCTTTCAGATAGTAACTTTGGATTCATTAGAAATATCATCAGAAATAGACGAAAACTCTTTTCTTTAGTCATATATCACAATGTTACTAATTTCATAGAATTGGAGAATATTTAATTTTCTTACTTTTATGTTTATGCTTAATATCATCTTTAATCTATAGCATGTATAGCAACCAAAAAGAATTTAAAATTTAGTCCCTTTCATGACAGAGTTAAATTTTCTTTGTGAAATATTAAATCTGAAACAAATATTATTGAATTGTATGAATATCTTCTACATAGTAGGTTTACGTCAGAATAATATTTTGATTTACAATAAAAAGCCCGGTTTTCGCCACTCCACAGTAAAGAGGGGATGACAGGGCTCGACTGGACAATGGCATAGAAAGAAATCACGCCGATAAAATTTTAATGCCTATATAAAAAGGCTATAAATTTGATTTACGCACCCCCGACCCCCGTAAAACGGGGTAATAGCGAAAAATAACATGAGATAATGTTTGCTAGAAACATGGGGTTGTCAGATACTGCTCTGTGCGATACTTGGACATTGTTGTACAAAAACTTCGTATACCGTATTATACGAACCAAACACAAGTTATTTAACAAATATCAGTGAACTCGTAAACTGTTTGATATATATTTAACCATTTGTACAATGAAAACAATCCTTCTGTTATAATGTAGACTATTCTCTACTATTTCCTTTTATAAATATTGAACATTTAATCGCAATACAATCATATGCAGGCAACACTACAAGTGAAATAAAAATACTTTAAGGGAAGTATATATATTGAGGTAGCTGCTTCGTAATGTTTGGACGGTACGCTTTTAAAAATAATAAATTCCTTATAAGGCCGCGTCAGGAACACAAGACGAGTAGAGGAACCCACTTAAAAAGATTGGCACTCAGCGAACCGGCATAATCTATGCAAATTACGTCAAATTAGGAGTCGTCAACACGCTACGCCTCCGCTGCGTAATTTCGAAGGCAAACCCTCCTTTATTATTAATATTTATTCCATTCCTTCCGTCCGAACCGAATCAGGAGAAAAAGAAATATAAAATCCGTACGAAATATTTCGACCCCTTAATGAAACGAATAAATAGCCGCCTACTGAGGAAAACTGGAGGAGGCCCGATTTATCTCGATCCATTTTATTACACAAATTTATTCGGACCCGATAAATCATAAAACATCTGTAGAGCTTACGGTGAACCGGGAGACGATAGGTTTGAAGAACGAAACGACGGGAAGAAAGTGGACAATAGGGAACTTCTTAAAAGTCGGCGCGATGAAAGGCGGCCGCAATAAAAAAAAGCAGTATAAAACCCACCGTAAATATTGTTATGTTTAATAGGCCAGAGCAATATCATAAAAATTTGTTGCCTAGAAGAAAGCTACTGTTGCTATAGTTCACAAGAAATTTCTACCTGTTCCGGAAATTTAAAACCATTGTTTCCGAAAACTTCTTTGTATCGATTAACTTATTTTCAACTTTGCGACTAATAATTAACGGCGGAAACGTTGTCTAGCAGATCGAATGCGTCTTAAATCAATTCCTCCCCGACGTAGGCGTAGGTATACCAAATCTACTCGGCTAACCCTCGTTGCATACACAAATTGCACACGCCTAAATGGGTTTCAGGGTCCATCCACTGGGCCGCTAGTCATTAACTCACGGAAGCAAGCACAGCGGACCAATTTCCCCGGCCGGTCGCCAATTAACGACACTTGGCCGACGCTGGCCGACGCTAACCAAAGGGTTAGGGTAAGATGTTTGTTATGATTTACGAGAGGCTACGGCGACCCCAACAACGTCTTACCCGCTTGATGTCATTCTAAAGCTTAATTACTTATTCATTACACTTGTTCTGTCATCATCGTCTAATCAATAAAACGCTTGCAAATTTAAAGTACTTACTCTTTTTTACTTAACGTCCAATTTGAAACTTTTTATTTAGTCAATTAATGTCATATGATTATTAACATACAGTTTATAATTTATGTATAGAGGCTACAAATATTACTTCTGCTTGTGACATAATTCAGAAATTGTACAGTAACTTTAAAATGCAACGAAATCATTACATCCTCATCATTTATCTTTTCCAATTTTCTCTTGGTTATAGACTTCTTCAAAGTAAACCTTTTTATATATCTCATTAGCTATTTCATTTCTCCGGATTTTTTCTTTTCATAAGTATGTAATGAAAGTATTTAAAACGGAACTTAAAACTTTAATGAAGCGAATACTAGTTCTATGATAACATAATGTGAACGAGAATTATTCTTAAGTTGCGAGATAATAACATAACTACTAATTACAATTTCAATTTACGTTCTTCATATTGTTCCTAACAATTTACCTTCAATTTGTTTCTTTATTTTTAAAATCGCACAAAACAGTTCGGTGCCTACACAATGTTAGACTTAATAAAAACTAATTCACTCTAATGGCGAAAGTTGTAAAACGCGTTTTTGCAACGGCTAACGGGAACGATTCTTTCCTGCGTAATGTTTAAGCAATATAAAAATATCTTTATTTGCTTAGGTAAAAGTACACAGCCGGGCTGTATAAAACTATTGCTCCAAAATCGGTAAAAAGTAGAGCCCAAAAGTAAAGCATTTTTTACGGCCATTAACAAAAGCTTTCGTTCTGTTACACAGTGAAATATGTAAATATTGTGCAACTTGAAAGATACGCAGTTAAAAAAAACGCTGTAACGGTTGTTGAATATTGCTTTTTTTTAAACTAAATTGCTTTTTATGTTCAGTGCTTTAAAGTAACGTAAAATGGTAACGTGTAATTATTAGAATACTAAACGTATTACCACTTTTATTATTTACGATTTTTTCTGTTTATAATGTTATTATATATGTTTATCATTAATTAGTTTTAATCATTCGAGTCCCGAAACAGTTTTACTAACAGTTGGTGGATACCAAACTTCGACTTTTTTTAAAAAGAATGTTTAATTAACTAGTAATAAAATTTTTTGATCACATTGTAAATCAATAATTTATTACAAATTTGAAAAAGTCTATGTCACTTTATTTACGTATTTTTGTGTCGACATACAAAATTATAAATTTTATTTGCAGTTGCAAGTCTACCAGTAATCCGGCTAGGGTTAGTACTTGCAGCTAATCTATCGTAGACCAGAGAAGGACTGGATTCGTATTTTATTAGCCTGATCAAGTTTACAAAAGTAGATAAATCATTGTCTTTCCCATTTGACGTGTGTTTTGTAACTACAAAATATAATACTTCAAAACTTCTCAGGATATTTGTCTGCGGAGCAGCTAGAACTAGACGCCACACATTCCGTTTTTAACATTTCCATAACTTCTCTCTCGCCTCCGACATTATTCAATTTGTGTAACAGGTGAGGCCGCGAATTCAAATGAGATGCACGCCCCGCGCTAACCTTACTGCGGGTATTTCAGAATTGAGTGGTTTCAGACATTTTTTCCACCTCCACGTAATATACAAATGCCTTTAAAAGAGAACCGAAGAGGAAAGTTTCATATTCCATATGTTTTTTTACTCTAGTTTACCTCCTTTGTGTAGTTAATTTTTTAATAACTCTAACTCGAATGCTAGCAGTATATTCACGTGGTAATAAATGATATAATCTTCTCTAATTGAAATCTTATTAAATAATATACTTTATACTTGGCCTTAAGTTTTCAAATATGCCAGTGAAAGTCTCGTCAAAATCGGACCAGCCGTTCCGGAAATTATCCAAAACAAGTAGGCGGACAGACAAAATTTTAAATAGATTTATGAGTACCGTGAAAAGGTTGAAATACCTAAGAAAACATTTTATTTATCTGGACAACAATTTGTTACAATTAGGACGAAGAACATTAAAAAAGTACTATAACACAGAGAAAATTTATAATAATATTAGCGAAGAGGATCAGAAAATCTATGCACCGAAGGTTTCGTTATTTACGTAGATCAGAGCACAAATATTTAATATTTAATTTAATACAGTGATTGTAACGAAAATATGAACAGATTGAAACTGCCTTTACCGCAATTGGTACAGTTATTAAGAAACTTAACAAACCTAATCCTAACAATTGAGGAGACGAAAACAATTCCCAATTAATTTATTACACTCCTCGTCCAATTGAACTCCGGCGGGACAATCGTCTGAGGTTAAAATCAGTTAAAAAATGCCCGCTACAAATTACAAAGCATTAAGATGTTATTTAAATGATTATAAATCTGTCATGAACCTAAAAGAAAGTAATAACAAACGACGACTCGTTTATCTTAATTTTGTTTTGTGGATTGTTCGTCGAAATAAAAATTATTGAAGAGGTTAAATAAAAGAGTGTGTAACAATTTACATACCGCAGTTGTAAGACGAGATAGAATATCACAAGTTTACGTGAAAACAACTTTTAAAGGTTATGATGAATAATTTTTGAGGTTTTTTTTTTCTTCTACAAAGCGACGAGACAAGCGAGATGTTCACCTGGTGGTAAGTGATACGCTTGCCCATAACAACGTGGCGCTGGTTAAGATGGTGTACGCTGCACCACATTACGCTTGTCGACTTGAGACAAAGTTTTAAGTCTCGTTACCCCAGTAATTTCACTATTTCACAGAGCGCTTCAAACCGGAACACAGTAATGTTTGCACACTATTATTTAGCGGCTTAAATAAGATCTGCGGTGGTACCTACCTAGACGGTCTCCGGCAACAGAGACCTACCACCAGTATCATATGATCTTTATCAACATATTGCGCTCGCTAACTCACATATGATTGAAAAGATAATCAATAAATTTCATGATCAGTACATTTCTAATACATAACACGATACATAAGGTTTTTATGACTATACACGTATAACCTGCAATTGAAATTAAACAAAAGTTGATAATATGGAGTCGTCTGAACAGATTTTTGTAAGTTATTACTGCAAACTTTTAAGATCAAGTCATCTTACAATAAAAGAATTAGTAAATTAAAATTATTTAAGTACACACTTAACCAGACAGACATACAAACATCCAGATGTCTCCGGGGTTAAAAAGCACTACAAATTATTGGTATCGTAAAAGAGAGTACAAACAAAGAATATGAATGCATGAATTTCCATTTCTGTGTGTATTTACTATAAAAAAAGTAGTCGCGGATTACTTGTTATCGATCGGTGCTCGTCTCGCTGGCTACTCGGGTCCGTGGGGCCCGCACATCGCGTTTTGGTGTTAACTCATATATGGCTCGTTAATTTTCCTTAACGCCAGCGCCGATGGTGCCGCGGCGTACTAATGAATTTCAATTTGTTGCCGCGCGCGGACGGCGGCGGGAAAAAAAGGCGCGCGGCCCCGCCGCTCGCTGCCCAGTTAGCTAAGCCGTTTAGAATTACAGTAATAGTTTTCAGTTCTAATTTTCATTTCGGCGTGCACATGTGAACGTTTTCTGAATTTGATTAAAAGTCAATCATGTATCGATATACAGTTTTATTTTACACTTTTAAATAATACGCATGCCATCATCATCATCTGCCGATAGACATTACATAGATCAACCTCATGAATTTACTCTAACTCATTTATCAGTTAACGAGATCGTCTATGTTGTGAACGGGTTCATGATGACAATGATTCGATTCCGGGGCCACATAAATGGCAGGATTTTGAAACCGCTTAGCTATCATTATCATATTTTTACAGTCGCTATATCAGCATTGCGGTGTTCCAGCAATGAATTATGATCCCTCACAGCGTTGTGCAAGTATACTCGGAAGAGTATACTTGCACAACGCACTACAGCCTTACTGTCTTAACGTCATTTGAAATTAAAAACACCTCACTGTAAAAAAATGTTTTCGTTTTTGTAACTTCTGTCGTTACTTACACAAGTCGGATTTTTTTAATGAAGTTTAGGGTAAAACTTGCAGAATAATTATGAAGAAGATCGATTACGTATGTATTTAAGAAGTTCATGGTGTATGTTAAAGAAATATTATATACAACTAACAAAAGTTGACGAAGTTATTGCTTAACTTTTTTCTAATAATTCGCTTAATTAATTATTGTGTATATATAATATAACGTTGCGTAATGGTTTTACACGACCAACAAAAGCCAGGGAACGTTAAGGAGACGCCGGTTAATCTTCTAAATCCTTCCCCAAATAGCTCGAGACTCTTACTCAGTCGGCGAATAAAGACGTCCCGGATTAAGTCGACTTTGTCTTACTCAACAACTAAGACGCTGTTAGAGAACATCGCTCGATTCATTGGACTGTCGCACATTTTCATTTAATCTCTGTTAAACAGTGCTTGCAACTGTTAACCTTATACCTTTTTATTTTCACCTTTACCTTTTTAATCAATAAATAATGAATTTTCATGGTTTCTCAGTAATATTTACGAAATAGTTTTACTTCGATTTAGTAGAACCTTTATTGTGAGCTATCTTATTTAAAATAAATATAACTACATTAGAAGTATCAGAAATTGTTATATATACTGCTTCTACTAAAACCGGTTAGAACAATCACCAAATATATTTATACAATACTCAATTAAACTATACTATATCGTATATAAAATATTAAATGAAAATTAAAGAGAAAATCCTGTTAACAATTGATGCAACAGGTCATTTTGTGCAGTCTGTAGTTCTATTGTTATTTTAAAACACTTTGGTTACCTTAACATTTTTAATAAAAAAATTGTAATTAAATTAAAGTAAATATTATCATTAGTGTACGGTAGTCCACTGCTGGACGAAAGTAAAGTATATATGAAAACAACAATAAACAATATGTACAGTCTGTAGATTTACAAGAATTTTTCCTCAGCTCAAATCGATGTGTTTGCATTGGTGTTTGTGGATGTGTTTGTGTTTGCGTTTGTGTTTGCGGATGTGTTTATCTGTTATTAATTTATATTCAGGGATGTCAACGGTCCGCCTACCTGTGTCAATGTTTGATCATCCCTCGGCGTTGTGTCTCAGCCGTAATGTCATCATGGCGGACAAACAGCAGTAATCCTCGCTAATCGGGACGTCAAACTGACTACGCGTGTCTGTCTTTGCACCGCCGCCAGGGTTTGTTTGTTACCTATCCATTAATAGCTGCCAATTACTGTTATTGGTAATTATATTACATACTTAATATTTATATATTAAGTATATAATATAATTAGTTATTTACTGGTGGTAGGTCTCTATTGCCGGAGACCGTCTGGATGGGTACCACCGCAGCTCCTATTTCAACCGCCAAAGAGTAGTGTGCAAACATTACTGTGTTCCGGTTTGAAGGGCGCTGTAGCTAGTGTAATTACTGGGGTAACGAGAACATGAGACGTCTCAAGGCGACGAGCGCAATGTGATGCAGTGTGTACCATCTTAACAAGCGCCGCGTTGTCATGGGCAAGCGTATCACTTACCATCAGGTGAACGTCTTGCTCGTCTCGTCGCATAGTAGTATAAAAAAAATATTACTTTTATATACAAGAAAATAAGGTGATTACGAAAAAAATGTCATTCGCGTTGTATTAAATATTTTAGGCGATACGTTTTAGTAAACAACATTTATTATCTATGATCTAGATTAAACATATTTTCAACTTGTGATATTCAGATAGAGCAGTAAGTTCATCAGATGTTGATTAATATGTCTACTAGTCTGTTTACTAGCATCTATAAATCTACTAGTCATTCAAAAGAAAACACAATAAACTTGCTAACTACAGTTTGGCGGTTCCGTGGTAGTACCTACCTAGATGATTTCCAGCAATAAAGACTTATCAGTAATCTGAATTAAGAAATTATAGTATCTAACTAATCCCGCTAATAGATTTAACTGATTTTGTATAATCAAAGATATTTGAATGAATAGTAGCGATGCTGTGTGAAAGTGTTGGTGTAAGTTCTATATACGTTAATTATAATCTTTTTTATCATGATTTACTTAATAATTAGCTGTAGTCATTAAACGTCTTATGACTGTGATAGTTTTTAATTGTAATTTATAAATCACAAAATAGCTGAAGATGCTTGTTACTATATCTCTTGGTTAAATTTAAATATTTTTTCTCATACCTTTTATTCATATGTAAAATTATTTTCGTAATATTAACTACATTTTAAGTGGTTCAAAAATCAACCGCTACAATCGTAGCAAATAATTCTAAGGACAATTAGACACGGAAGAGACCAGGAAGCGTTCTGTCCGCTTCAATCCTTTCACGGTGAAAGTCCTTTGTACTTTCTTTCTCAAGGCCGAGTAACATTACTCTTTGTGTACAACGGTAACACAATTACGGTGCCTTGTGTAATAATGTATTCATAATAGTTGGAAGGGTTGCTCGAAAATGGTTCAGTCGGACCGTTAGCCGTTTGTTTGTCGGTAACGGGACGCCGCGCGATGACGTCGCGGCGGTGATTTGTCCCGTTAACGCTGTTAACTGTTATCTATCGCTGCGGCAATAAAACAACGGTTTTCAGAGATAATTGAAAAGAAAGGGTTGGAGAAATATGAACCGAGAACGATCTGGCAACGGTAATTGTGGAGATGTTTTGATATTGTTCAAGTTTTAAGCGGTCATGAATAATTACGTTTAGAAAACTGACTGATTTTCTTATCACATCAAGTAACAATTGAGTTCGATTTTATAATGTTTTTATATCATCATACAAAACTGTTTTTATAGCAGCCTATTGCCAATATGACAGTAGTTAATAGGCTTTAAAAATATTAGAAGAGATGAGAGTTATCACTATCCAAACACCACGAGTCATAATCTGGTTAAGCAATATAAAAATGGTATTTAAAAAAAATTACTTATTAATTTTGACGTGTCTTAATTACATAATTAATATATTTTTAGTAATTAGTTCAATAAAAAAAAGGTTGTGAATGGAAAATTAATTCCATAATTAAAGTTACAGCTCTTAATTTTCTCAATGTTGGGAATCTGGACTTTCGATTACCAGGAGAGAGTAAAGACTCTAACCACAACGTTGATGTTCTTGGAACATGACCGTGTTATTACAATCTTTTTACTGGAAGGTCATGCTTAGCGAGGATCGAACCCGCGCCTCTTCGAAACAAAAAGTGATCGATTTTACAAACTGATACATAAACGCTTCGGTTCTTTCAGCCTTATTTTTTTCTAAATATAAGTTAAATACTATGCTTGATACATGTCGAAACTTCGAATAAGTATAAAGGAATGTTTACATTCAAGTATTATTGTTTACAAATGCATAGCGAATGGCAAAAGTTTTTGCCAGTCGTAAAACGGCTTCCGTCGTCATAAATAATATTGTTCTGCCACTGGTGTTACTTCCATTGTTTCTAATTCTTTGTGAAGCTGGTGAAACCTTGCTCTTTAAAATTAATGTGACCCGTTTATTGGACTGTTTTAGTGAGATCTCTCTTTTGTTTATATCGCTTGTACATTTCTATATCGTGTAAATTCGTGTTAGATGAACATAATTCAATAATTCTGTTTAATAAATAAACAATCTTAATATCCGGGTCTCTGTTACCTTATAAGATTAGAATGTGAAGGAAGTCATGGGTTCGATTCTCATTGAAATTTTTCTATTTGTTTCCTCCTCTTCCACAGTGGTAACTTTGGCCTTTCATATCTCCGTAACATGCTTTCAATTCAGAGCTTATAACTTTCCCTATAAGGATATAGATACAAGCTTAACTAATAGTCCATTTGACCCAGTCGTTCCGAAAAAAATAGACAGAAAACAATTTTATTGGTGTTTTCTCATGATTATCGAGTAAATATTAAATTTAATTAAGTAAAAAGTTATTATTTGATACTATAGGTAAGGTACTTTGATGTAAGTAACTTAAGTGTGAACTGTGCAGTGCCATTACAGTCATTCAATGTTTTTTGGCATCAAGAATTATGTATTATATTTACAAACTGAAAATAATTTATCAATAAAAAAAATACACGTAACTGAGAGTATTTTGAATAAGTCCCTGGAGCAATACTATCGTTTTATTTAAATGCTGATGAAAGATGATAAATTTTAGTTTCTTATATAACATAAACAGGTAGGCTACACTACCGTTACCTTAACGAGTGAAAAAATCGTGATGATCGCGGTAAAGAGAAAAAGAATCACATGCACAATGACCAGGAGTACGAGCGGGGATGGATACCTCAATTATTTCACAAGAAACTGACAGATCACCCGTCGATACCAATTAAAGTGATAATTCTAAACGACGAAAACACGCAAAAGCTCCCGTAGACGCGTGAAATCGCCGAACAAGAACACAAACAATAGTTTTAACAACATTTTAACTTCTTAACAATTGAACAAAGTGAACAATGTGATAAAAACAATGCATCAATAGTCCTGTATCGTGACAAAGCGAACATTTCGCCTCGTTCTCAGTAAGGATGTGACAATGACAGTCTCTTGACTAACGAGGTCCTGGACCGGCCGCATTGTGGCCCGTTTATTGCACCCACGCGACACCATAATGGAATTAGTTCCACCTTATTTTGCCAACAACTTCTTCCTCCAGAGATCAAAATTCTACGAAATAGAAAAGCTCGTGTCGGTTAAAAAACTCGTACGCGTGCTTCGGACTGACGGTTAAGGGAAGCATACCAAAAAAAATCTACAGCAGCTATGTATAATGAATTATCTAAAACTTCCAACGCTATTGAATACCAATAATATGTAATAACAAACTTCAACTTCTATTTCATAATTTATTATTATAACTCCTATTTTTAGTATCTGTAATGTTAAAGATGATTTTACTAATTATGAGTATGTGTTAAAGTCATACTTTGTTTTTAAATAAACATAAGAAACAGTTAATAATTTAATAACGAATTGTATAAACAAAAACTCTGACCAATGCCAATCGACGCGAAAGTTTTGACTTAATCCAAATGTGATGCCATTCGTTCTAGGTTTTTAGTGAAAATATATATTTAAGTCTGAAATAATATATATAAAAGTGAATTCGCGATCGTAATATTAGGACGGACGTATTTGGATGTGTGTTGAAACAAATCGGTGGATGTTATCCGGGTGAGCAGCAACGCGCCGGCCACCCCACGGCCTCCCGAATGTTTGCCGGGTGACGGCGACGCATGTCGAAAATACTTGGTGGGGCTGCGCCTCATTATAATCCCTGCATACCGCCAACCCTCGGCCCTTCAGAGCCGATTCGACCGATATATTAACACGTCCCCATGATATATGTCTGCTTATGGACATGCTGATTAAATTTTGCGCGCTGAAAGCCATGCAAATTGTATGTAAATAAATTATCGAAAACTCTACGCACAGTAAAAGTTATACATTAAAAAGTGACATTTATGTTAGGATATTGTAAAAGTAAACATTCGTGACTGAGCGTTTGCCTTTTTAAACGGAACTCCCAGGTTCGTTTCCGGGAACATGTGAAATTTAGATAGGTACTCTTTAGTAAGCATTGCTGTGTTCCAGCTTCCAAGGTATGAGCGCCAGAGCATTCTAGGCGATAGCGTATCGCCTAGAATGCTCTGGCTACGTTCTACACTATCTACGTTCTAACTATCAGTAAAACCGTCTGAAATTAAGATTAGTTGAAGAAAGTTGTTTCAAATAAGAAAGAAGAGAGTGTTTAGCTCATTTTATTAAAAAAAAATATGTCTCATGTGATATCATCAGTCAGTGTAATGCAGCAGCGGTATTAGTAGTCAACAATGGTCTTATATTATGATGGTGAACTGTAAATATAATAATGTGGTGATGAAATACAACAATACAGAGTCGAAGAGACCAACATCAAAACTTACTTTAATAGTAAACTTAGATTTGACCAATAAACTCAAGATTAAGAACAAATACTGATAGTGAGTTTCTGTTGCCAAAAACTGTCTAGTGAAGTTCCTGTCTTCTGTCAATCAACTATGTAGTCACATCACTGTGTTACAGCGTGAAGGTGTAGCTTGTGAAGTACACAGTGCCCAACACACGTTTATTATGAGTAACATATGTTTTTGTGTAGAGCGTAAGAGCAACGATCACAGAAGTTGCCTTTGCTATGAAATGCTGTGTGTATATTATATATTTGAATCGCAACGGACATATCCACGTTGCATTGCCGAAATCAGTGAGTGTTAAGAGGGCGGCAGAGAGCGCGCGGTGTCCCATTGTTATAATTTTCAATAAGGGGCGCGATCGAGGGGCACCTATCGATCCACCACCACGCACTGGGGGCACATCTCCGTGCATCATTCCACTCTTCCTCTGCGGTGTGCATCCAACTATAAATGCCCGCCGTTAAACAAACTCTATCCCAGCAGCAAATAAACATTCATCCTACGTTTTAGTCGAACTTTGATCATAAAATATATTTATTTATGAATGATAGCGACAATATGAAACAAATTTAAAAGCATCAAAAGAATGTTTTTGGTTCCAAACAAAAAACATTTGAACCAAAAAATGTTTTAATGTATTATATTTCTCTATTAAAATTCAAGTGTCTTATTATAAAAAAAAATATTAAGTTCTTAATGTGGCATAATAAGTCTGAAAATTTTATTTTTTATCTTTCATTTTATTATATTCTCTCTATATAAAGAATGTTTTGTTATGTTATGTAATTTAATTAAATTAACTTTTATTAAATTTTTTGATTTGTCATTGATTTGTAATATGCTGTTTAATAATTAAAAGTTTTTTTTTAACATATATATAAGTAATGCATGATGTGTCTCCTTAGACTTAAGTTGCACAATGTTTTGTTTTACTTTAAGTTGAACAGTATTTAACCCTTAACCACCTACCATACGTTATAGTCACATAACCACCTGTCACACGTCTATGAGACCAATGAGTAAAATGATTCTATATTTCAAAATGTAGTAATTATTGTTATGTTTTTAATGAAATGCCAGTTAAAGAACATAATAAACTTTTTATTAGAAAAAAAGGCACTTTGAAATAAACATTTTTTTTAAGTTATCTCTAGTATTGTGTTATCTTTTTTGGACGCCACATAAATAAATTACGATCTTTGGTCAAAACTAAATCTTATGTAAATCTTGAGAACAAAATCTTGAAGATCCTTACGCATATGCTTAAACATGATACTTAGCAAAGATAATCATTTCATCAGACCTTTACAACTAATAATCAATACTGTTATCGCGAATAGTCTTATATATATATATAAGCCAATAAATAAGGCAAAAACTACGTAGGTAACCTAAACAGCTTTTTATTGGTAGCTTTTTGAATCGTTATCTGTCTATTTGTTCCATGTGGTCTCCTAAACGGTTGGATCTATTTGGATGAGATATTTTCTGTCACATACCTGACGTTGCGTTTTAATAATAGTTATGTATTTAATGTGACGGTTAAATTGTATGAGATCAAGATCTTCGGAAAAATTACTGAGGAATATAAATATTGTAAATATTATTTCAAGAAGCATGTTTTAGTGTTCACTTTGCTGTAATTCATCACCAGAAACCGCTGCAGTGTGTTGATTTCTATATTGCCTACTAGTATAGCAACATCGGCAAATATTAGATCATGGTTCAAAAATTTAATTTTGTTAGAAATGATATTAGCATCACTATAATTGTATAAACATCACAGCAATAGTATAATCTAGAATACGCAGTTTTTTTTTTAATCTTATTTTCTAGCCGGTGGATGTATCTAGAGGAATGAAATGGCGAATTTTACGACTCCTAAAACAATTTACTGCACTGAGTCCCGCACCGCGTGCATTATACGACACGGATCTGGCTTCGTACGTGTACCGAACCACCCGGGGCGATGCTGAATTCTATTAAGACCCAAACAATACCCTTGCCCCCAACTAATATCTGGACTAAATCCCTAATAAGTATGCCATTGTATGAGAGGGACGTGGCTGAAGCGACAAAGAACACGTTATAGCAATCTGCTGGAGCCGCTCACAACTGCATCGACGAATGATTGATTTTCAGACAAACAAATGTCACCTCTATGACAATAGCTTTAAGGTATACTATTGCTTGTGTTGTTGTTGCAGTTGCGTCGTTACAATGTCGCCTGTTAGGGGCAACGTACACGCCGGAGTGTGGTGAGCGTCTGGCCATGGAGGCTCACCAAACTTGCCGCACTCCCCTTCCAAACTAGATTTGCAGTCCGGTTATAATACGGTGGCGGCCATTCATTACGTACGCGCTACTGTTTCAAACGATATTTTATAACTTTCGCGTGTTATTTACTTTGATATGTAAAAATGTTTATTTAATTCAACTGCTAAGAGACGCAAGCTTGTTAATTTTAATGATATCGTCACTTATCAGAATAGTTTATCGTATTTATTAAATAGATAGTATTGAACTTTTTGAGGTCGCATATTTCATTTTACATTATTTAGACATGGAATAAAGCCTGAAAGCTGTTCTAATAGAAAATGTAGCTTTTCTCAAAATGATTTCATTTTTAAAATCAACAGATAACATTAACTAATAATATACTTTACTATAAATCTAACTGGAATTTAATTTATAACACACTAGTATAAGATAGTACTTAGGTTAATAAACAATTATTACCAAAATAACAAATTAGTCCACTAAACTCCACATTTCAAGTTAGACACACACATTTCAATGTTAATCCCCGCCGAAGTTATTTGTTGTTAGGACTATTGAATCCAATTAAAAGGAAAACAGAAAAATAAATAAGATAACTGCAAAGAGGCTTTCCTCGGCCGAGCTCGCTGCATCCGAAACGACAATTACAGCATCCAAAGTGTCCCATTCGGGGTGAATCTGAAGTAGAATCGGCGGTAAAGTGTAGTGTCAACAGGGCTAAGTGTTTTCCATGTACCGCGTCTTTGTGGGGTCTGAGCGGGGACCGGAGCACGGGCACAACACACCCAGAGCAAAATGCAGTAACCTACAAATCAACTTAAATAATAAGTATAATTTCCTTTATCGAAATTGACGAAAATTTTTAGATTTTTCTAACAAACAAACTTAAACAAAATACCTAATTTTTTAACTGACTAAACTCTTTATTATATGTTATAACTTCAAACTTTTCTTATTGAAATTAGGATCTCTATCATCATCAAACTGCAACAATCCACTGCAGGAATCTATTTCTATGCTATCATATAAATATTAAACTTTTAGTAAGTTATAGCCGAAATAATATTCGTCTTCTTGTAAGTCGTATTTCCTTATGATGAAGTGAGAAAAAAATATTATCACACCATTAATAAGTGGTATTTCTTAACACAAATTTTATTAACTTTTTTATATTATATAT
Source organism: Byasa hedistus (assembly GCA_029286795.1). Taxonomy (NCBI): domain Eukaryota; kingdom Metazoa; phylum Arthropoda; class Insecta; order Lepidoptera; family Papilionidae; genus Byasa; species Byasa hedistus. The sequence continues at coordinate 6,123,142 of JAGSMW010000024.1, forward strand.
ATAATAGCATTGATAATTCAGTATGTTTTAATGTTATGAGAAAAAGTAATAATGATTTAGCCATTATAACACTTTCAATTTCGTCTAGTCATCTTTTTATATTAGATCTAGATCTTTTATCTTGCACGACAAAATATTTTCGTTTGGATATTAAATCTAATATTTTACTGGTGGTAGGTCTCTGTTGCCAGAGACCGTCTAGGGACAACCGCAGCTCCTATTTCAACCGCCTTACAGTAGTGTGCAAACTTTACTGTGTTCCTGTTTGAAAGGCGCTGTAAGCTAGTGAAATTACAAGAGTAATGAGGCAACATCTTATCTCTCTAGGCGAAGAACACAAAGTAATACAGTGTATACCATCTTAACTAGCGCCGCCACTTACTATCAGGTGAACGTCTCGTTCGTTTCGCCGCCTCGGAAAAAAAACTGTAACCATATTTTTTGAGATAAACAAAAAATTATAAGTCACAAATTGTTTAAATTAAAAAAAAAATTAACCAAAGTCTTGTTACGTCGTTGTGCGTGTGCAGTGTGCAGTGTCAACGGAGGCGCGCAGGGGTAGCGAGACAATAGCGGCTAACTACCCCTTTCTTGTAAGCCCGGCTGCGAGGAGGCGCGGCTTAACCAAGCATACACTGCGTTTTGGGTACCCAATGTGGTGTTAATCGCGCACGAAAACACAAACATATTCATTTATTTATAAACACAAATTTTAACTTGTGTTCTTCTTCTTCTAAGTCGTATTTTCTCATAACTGAGGGTCGTAGCCATCATGTGTAATGAAACAAAACGACTTTCTTGGCAGTTATAATTAAGTGGTTTGTCATTGCCTTCTCCATTTCACATACCAGTCCGACCACAGACGGTCAATGACATAGATATTTAGGTTTCCTCACGATGTTTTTCTTCACCGTCAAAGCACGTGATATTAGTTGGTGAAATACTAACTGCACATAAATTGAAAAATTCGTAGGTGCAGGCCGGATTCGAGCCCGGTACCTCCGGAGTGGAAGGCGAGCGTTAAAACCACTAGGCTATCACGGCTCTAATTTAACTTGTGTTATACATAAGCAAATATTTTTCAAACAAGCAACGAAAAGTGAAAGACATAAAATGCAAATTATGTTTACACAACAATAACGCCCATAAAAAAGCTGTGATAGACTTGTAGTTTGAACGCCGGCCTTCCACTCCGTAGGTACCGAGTTCGAATCCGGCCTGCACCTACGAATTTTTCAATTTATGTGCAGTTAGTATAACGCCAATTAATATCGCGTGCTTTGACGGTGAAGGAAAACATCGCGAGGAAACCTACATATCCATGTCATGACCATCCGTGCTCGGACTAGTATGTGAAATGGAGAAGGCAATGGCAAACCACTCCATTATAACTGCCAAGACAGTCGTCTTATTTCATTACACATGATGACTATGACCCTCAGTCATGAGGAATACGACTTAGAAGGAAGAATAACGCTCATAGATTTCTAAGATGATATAACATATTTTAAAACCAAGGTAATTTCGCTAGTTTGTAAGCAGAAAAAAATGCAATGGATCTTTCTAGAGAGACTGATAAAAGTTACCAACAACCATTAAACGGTAAAGCAGTTTACTAACATTAAAGTAAGCATAGTTATCTTTTAAATATTTGTTAAATAAATATTAGCCGATACCTGCAGTTAGACATGTGAGAGAAGCCGCCGTGTCCCAGTTATGGGAACATAAAGTGGGATTATTATTTTATGTTAACTATTATTTGGATTTCTGTATATTTACAAAGCTTATATAAATACTAGGGACCATTTCTGGGACTTGGACCCTTCTTATACAAGGAGAGAATAAAAGCCGTTTACCCATCACGCTGAACTGAGTTGTTTTAAATATATTAGGTTAAATGAAAATGTTTAAAAAGTTAACATATTATATAAAAATGTAATAAGAGAGAGAATTCACGACTGTACCTGGAACTATAACTACACGGGGTCCCGGGGCTCCCGCAGACCCACAATGCAGATTCGTAACGGGGGTCGTAACCGGATCGCCAAATTGAAATGTTTTATTTCAGCCCCCCAGCATTATGTGGATAATGCCGACTTTTAAATTGATAACCAACTCAAAGCGTGTGTTGCATCGTATGACAAATCATTTTTTTTATTATTTAATTCCTCACCCAAACGTCTGCCGAATGTTTGGTTAAAAGTTTAACCGTAACGTTTAAGGGTGGAGCTCGTTTCTTTCGGTGCTAATTTGCATGAAACTTGTAGCGGCATTGTGCTGGACCGTCATTAGCATGTTTTGTGACGGAGATGTTTGTTTGCGCCACCGGATTACCCAGAAGTTGTTTTACTATGATTGATAGGTAACGAAACGCGGTATTTCACACCTAATAAACGTGCCATGCCTTTTAATTATTTCATTTAAAAACGACACACAAAACTGTTTTTATTAAGTTCAATTGTCGAGTTGTTATTTCACTTTAATAAGTCTTTTCTGCCTTCTAAAATAAAACAAATAAAAACTTTCCTCCGGACTTTTAGTATCTATTACCTAATTTCATCAGCGTAAAAGAGACTAATGCGCGGACTTAACGCTTGTAACTGTTAAATCGGAAGAGCTGCATGGATAGTCTTTCAGGATAAAATAAAGTACGGCATAAGGAGAGGAGAAATCCGAAATGAACATTCTGTAGCTCGTCCGATTAAGGAGCTATTAAAGAGCTATCAAAGATAGCACTGTGGAATTGCAAATAAACAAAAAAGAAAAATTTCACTAAGAAACGACCTCATGACCTTTGTGCTCAAAGCATGAAAATTAGCCCCTAGGCCATTCCGGGACATTCTAACCATACAAAATAATAAAGACCCGGATAATAAGATGACGCATGCGTCGTCGTAAACCTTGATTCCACTATAATCAAAATGTTATAAACAATAGAAGTTGTCGTAAAGTTTTAATAAGTTTACTGATAAATATTTAGTAATATAACTGGTTTTCCAAGTTGTACTATTGGGCATTTTGGAAGTTAATTACAGTCAAGTAGAAGAGCTCCATCTATTCCATCATTTACGCGGTAATAGCACCACCATCGTATTACACAATAGAAGCAGCTAACTTTAATATTCAGTCTAAGTTAGATGTTAGAGCCTCCACAACCTAAAAAACTAACAAAGTAAGGATATGCGATTGTTATGAAAATGAAGTAAGAAAAAGTCTGACATCAACACGTTGTCTACATTTGAATTGTGTATTAATCAAACGGAACAAACTTTTGAATTAGTTTAAATATTTTGTAAACTTATCACTGCAACGTTGTTTACGTTTGTAGTCGACTTATTTTGGAGTTAAGCAGAAATCGATTACGTATTCACGGTCCGCCGGGGCTCCGCGCTCGTGTTTCGAGCGTCGGCGCCGCGCGTCGACCTGCTACTCCTATTATCGCAATGATATCGCGATCAATCGAACCAGCGGGGGTGAGGGGACGAGCGTGGTGGTGGTGGTGGTAGAGGTGGTGGTGCGGGACGGCGGGGGGAGCACCATGGCGCAAATAAATGTATCTGCCGGGCGGCGGGCGGATAAATACGCAAATAATACGAAACTACAAAAATCAAAACCCATCCGCCACTCCGCTACGATGAAACCGATTGGTCGCATGCTCTACATTAATTTTATTATCATTATTCATCACCATCACTTAAATATCTATCACAGTACTTCTGCGTTATTGTTTGGCAGAAAAATTGGCGCTGTTATTGGCAATAAAACTTGTTACAATATAATCACTGTAGTATATTAAAGTATTTTATGAAAGATTTTATATGACGCACCTTTCATATACAATATCCCTTATTGAGGTTTTCCTTACTTACCCTTGATTTGGTTTAGAACAACTTCTTGCTGGAATGGTGGTAAGGATATGGTAATCCATTTTCTCCAGAGAATTACTTATTAACGTCAACACAAATCTATTGATTGTGAAAATGTGAAATCAAAGATGTGAAATCAAAGATTCCAAATTTCACTTGATTCTGATCGACTATGATCAAATGCGTCGCTGTGTAAGATTTTAAGTTTAAAAAATACTTTACGTATATAATTAACATTCATGATCACGAAGAATGCCTTTGCCTAGTAAAATGTTTTATCTAAATTCCGTTGAAAAAGTCAACAGTTGCGAAAGTAAATAGAAGACAAATATGCAATGTCTTCCAACTTTAAACTCCTTCTCCTGGTCTTAAGTGCATTATCCGTACCATTTTCGATCTATCAAGTAATGAGAGCCAGGGCATTCAGCGCGGGCCGCGTCATTTAACATTAAGTACTGGTTCTTTGTCGATAATAAAGGCTCATGTTTATTCAAGTAGAGCAAGTTTCATAACTTAGGCGCGGCCCGCGAGACCATTATCAAGCCTATAGCTATTTGCCCCGAAAAACAAACTCTCGCGGGATGCGGGGGATGGCGGGGGCTGGGGCGGAGAGGGGGAGGGTAGAGGGGGGAGGGCACAATGCAGCCAACTGCGCGATCACAACACCCCCCTCCCTCCCCTTCCTCCCCTCCCGCATTTGCATTTGTACCGTATGCAGCTGCGAACGCATCGGCTTTGATTTTGACTGCCGTAAATATAAATTGATGTACAATTTTTGTTTTTAATATTAATGATCGCGTACGGACGTATCAAAGTTTTTTTTTTTTTTTTCAGTTTTATTATGAATATGAAATTTTACGTACGAAGTGAAAAGAGCCGCGTATTTGCGTAGTCAAATTCAGTTGATACGGATGTTGTGTTTAATGTTGTTTGATGTTATTCAGTTAATAGATATCGGTAATAATTTTATAGAACGAGTAAAATCTATAGACATTTATCCTTTTAACGATATGTTTGCTTATAACGCTTTAAAATTTTCTTACTGCTTTCATTTAAAACATGTGGGTATATTTGAAATGGATGAGAATGGGTATATATAAAATTTGTTATGTGACCACAAAGTGAATTAAGCTATAAATGACTGCGATAGCATAAACTTAAATACAGAGATAGTTTCATATCATAAATATCATCACCGTCAAACCTGTCTAATTAGAAAATATGATACAAAGATGATAATTAGAAAATATGCTTTCCTCAATGCCTTTCATCAAAGTCCTCTGCTTATATAACAACTATTTCAACAACGCGAAAAGATAGGAGACAAGGAGAAAATAAATATCATGTTGTATATCTTTACCTCATAACCATAACCTAAATAGTCCACTTAACATTCCCACTAAGAACTCCGAACATTTTTTGAAAAGGACAATCCTGAAACAATCTATGCTACTGTTCGGCGACGGAAAAAAGCTATGGTACTGCATCGACTGGTGTCGAGCACTCAAATACCACTAGTGGCAGTTTATATCTATTTCCGTTTGTCCACAAAAAGCTACGCTAATAATAAATGTAAAGCACGAGTCCTCGTGAATAAATTAAAATACCGTTGCCGATTATAATTGACGCGCGACAAGTTCCCCGTCTGACGGCTGTGTGAACATCACTTGTGAACTAGCGCAACCATGGGTACATTAATAGAAATGTTTATCGGGCCTGAAACATTACTTACAAGTTAGACTTCTAGTGTCAATAGCATCCTACTAGTCCGTAATGTAACTAAACAAAAGTAAATGTTTTTCTTGTAAAAGACCGTTTAGTAGATCGTAGTAAATTTTTACTAAGTTTAAAAACTAACTAAAACGGCAACTATGGAATATATGGAATAGAAGGCTACCAAATTAAGTTATGAAACATACTTTAATAAATTTTACTAGTAGCAGGTCTGCAACACCATTCAGGTACGTAGGTATCGCAACACCGATTCCAAAAAAATTGTGTGCTAGGGAAATTAATGGTAATGACACTTACCATCTTACTTCAAGGCGACGAAGAGGCGTTTTGTTAACAAGTCATCATCCTTGCAACACCTTGTTTTGGGCAGGTATAACATTACCATGAACTTTAAAATATCTAAGAAAGTGCTTTGCATTATAAGTATATTATGGTTTGTATTGTATTTCTAATGTTTATCTCTTAATTGTCTCTTCATTTCTCCTCTAAATGTTACTTAAGCATTAAGTCGTACATTCGTAATCAAAGCTTAAAAAATGTGAGACTGATTGTTTGGTAGTATAAAACAAATAGAAGAGTTATAGCAAATAACTGAAACGTATTACTATATCCAAAACAACTGTATCCCAATAAATCTAACAAACGCGTGCTTTTTTTTTCATGGATTTCAATTACAAAGGAAACACAGAGAAGCCGCGGCGACACAAAATAGTCACGTTAAAAATTTATCTATCGGCTCTCCGCTCGGACGTTACTCGGTCCGGTTATGGCCGTGTAAATAAACGCGAAGCAGCGAATTGAACTGCAACGAGCCGAGCTGATATGGCAGCACGGATCGACACATGGCATATCGCCTCCTGTTCCACCAGACTACCGACAGGAGCGCTTAATGATGTTGTATTATTTATTTCTCTTTGCTCACTTATCAACATTAAATTCACTGTATATGGAAAACAATACATACAGAGAAGGGTAGATGTAAATATAAATAGATTATAATTTGTCTATAGTATATGGCGGAGCATTGCCTATGAAGGTATTTTTAACAAATTCATTTTGGTATTGCTCATTGTCTAATAAAACATGGTTTTGCAGAATCTTCTTCTATATGTCCAACAGAGTAACGATTTCTTAGGAGATCTGTACACTCCAGCGGACGGAGCGCGACTGCGTCCTTACCGTCGGCGTATTCCTATTTGTACCCGCACAAGAATTACATAATTGAATTTAAAGAATCATTTCTAAGTTAAACTTAAAAATACAATTAATGAAGTTGATGATTTTAAAAAGTATTTACGCTGGTACTTAATCAACTTTACAAACAAATGATTTTCTAATGTGATCACGCCGATACATAAATAAAAAAAAATTTCAGTAACGTATCTTTCATCAATATCTATGAAATATACTCCTTTTCTCTTCCAACTTAAGCATATGTAAATTAACATATTAATTTCAACAAACGAAAATTTAAACGTAACGCATACGAAATTCACAATGATCATGCAGTCGCAGATGGTGTCATATAACATATATTAAACTGACACAAATAGGTTATAAACCGGCATCCCTCTCCACTACATTCAATAAAGCTTCGCGCGAACAAACATAAATCGTGACGGTTTTACGTTCGTTGTCCCAAATTATGTCATCAAACGGCAGCCACCTCCGGGCGATAGCGGCCGGCACCCGGAGCGGGAGCCGCTTCACCAAATTTCCATACAAATCGGTTCGTCACGACGCACCACGGCACACCACGCCTGGCACCAACGCCACGATCCACACTTAATAAATTTTACTTTTAATATTTCACCCTCACCCCCGTCGCTCATGTCACTTACCTTTAATATCTCTTCCTTTTTTAAACTACTATGCGACGAGACGAGCAAGACGTTCACCTGGTGCTAAGTGATACGCTTGCCCATGACAACTTGGTACTAGTTTTATGGTATCCACTGCACCACATTGCGCTCGTCGTTCAGACATGAGCTGTTAAGTCTCGTTACCCCAGTAATTACACTAGCTACAGCGCTCTTCAAACCGGAACACAGTAATGTTTGCACACTACTATTTGTCGGTTGAAATAGTCACTGCGGTGGTATCTACCTAGACGGTCTCCGGCAACAGAGACCTACTACCAGTGAATTCTTATCATTTATATAACCATCATTAATAATCTATATATATTATTAATAATCTTAAATCATCAATTTTTTTTTTTTCGCTAGTAATGTAAGTAATACAAAGTTTTTGAAACAAGAATTATTTACTTAGTTTTATACGGGAGTAAATTTAGTTGTGTCCAAAAAGTATAAAGAGGTTGTATATGTTGTTATATTTTTAATTCATCTTATAACAACATATACAACCTCTTTACACTTTTTGACAAAAACAACACAAACCACATGTTCTGTTATTTTAGTTATGTTTCAAATAAATAACTACCTCCGTGGCACAGCTGCTAACTTGTAACGGAGGTTCTCGGTTCGATTCCTGAGCCACCCGTGGTGGAGGTTGGATGTTGATAACATTGTCTACTAAGTAAGTACATTGTACCGTCTGTATCATCTTTTTCAATTAACACCATGTAAAATTATGGTCAACTGATAACCCATAGTAAAAAAATATATAACAATCACTAAAATGATTGCTTAACTGTTAAATAAATCAATCACATTGAGCACGCGTAAATATAGAGATTGAGAATGAAGTTAAATTTTAATACAACGCAAAGCTAAATAAGGCTTAATGTAAGTGATACTCTACTTAATAAAGTATTACTTAGTACAAGGCATTAATCATTTTAAATATTTCATTTTAAACATAAATATTCCGTGGATTTCAATACATAGGAAGTTTTCAAATTTTTCAGAATTTTGATTATTTTATTAATTTTCTTTATCAATCGAATAACTACATCAAACTTAACAATATTGGTGTATAGTTGCATAAACATATAAAGACTTATTTGGCACCAATATCACGAATAAGTTCTGGATAATTTAATAACAGAAAATTCCCAGAACTTTGGAATCATTCCTCGTGTATGGATAAGAACAAACATGGTTGCAGACTTATTTACCATTCAAAGATAAATCGTTGCAGGTTATTTGAAAGGTCTTTATTTCCATGACGCCCCGGGTTCATTTTCTTTCCGGCATTAAGCCGCGTGCACACAAGCAATAACGTAGATAAGCCGCCGTGATGGAGACGCGGTGCTATCTCCGCCTTATTGCTATGTAAATAACCTCCATTGAATCCCGCTGATCGTTCCGATACGCCGCCAATGTGGCAGCGGCTTTATGCCGCTTTCATTACTGTCCGTCTTCGCAGACGCGTAAACAAAGTGTTCAATGGTGTTTATCTATTTCTGTTTAAAGTTAAAGCTTTGCAAACGAAGCTTCTTTAAAAATATATGTTTATAAATTTGAAATAAACATGGTTTTCTATTATTGTGTGTGTTGGTGTGCGTTTACTGCGTATTTGTAAGTAAACACAAAAGTTTTGATCAATATAAAATGTAAAATTTATAACACATGTTTTAGTTAACTTTTTATTGTAGTAATCCTTCATATGAAGTCCTTGATTTTTTAACATAATAATTTTTTTACATATGCAAAGCAAAAACTTAACTAGAGTATTATTACTATAATAAACAAAAAGGGTAAACACTAAAGATAGAATAAATGTCCCAGGTCATCATCATCTCGCAGAGTAATGAGCAAACTAATGGCATTGCCACGCTGGATGATGAGGCTTATTTTCTGTCCCATATATTTGCCGGCCTTGGGTCTCTGGTTGATTCTGCCAGCTTTGCGAGATGTCTCTAAATGTTTATGTATATATATAAAATATACCTAAGGTTTACTCCCCAAACGGCTCAAATATATAATCCCCAATAAGGTCCTCATACTTGCACCGGCAATGCTCGAAGTGCCCCGAACGTGGGACAGAACAAGTAGCATCCCATACAAGACCGTAAAGTAATTATATAAACAATGCTATAAATAATTTTTTGTATCAACAACACATTAAAATAAGCCGTATTTTCTGCACACCGGCGGCATCTATCTGCTCGCAATCTCACGGAAGCATCTCGTCCGCGCGCACGCAGCGCGCAGGTACTGAATATATCTGTTAATCACTGATGATGCGAAAGATAAAACCGTATCATTTGCTTAAAAAGCCCCACGAAATTAAACAACGCAACAATGAACCGGAATAGTGTTGGCAAAAACATCGACAATGGGCACCGGTTTTTTTTCACGTCCGCATTATGGGATGATCCGTCATTGTGCCCGCGGCGTATCGATGGCGCTGATAAGGGCGCTCATCGCTTTATTAAAATAATTCAACCGGTGTAACTTGACCTCCTTACTTCACTACTAGCGATGTAACGAAATAAGACTGCAGGGAAGCAGGTGAGGTCACATTAAGTTGGCCATGTCGTACTAAATAGTATCATACGCTCCAATCTGGGGGCTACATTTGGCGACTAGTGATGTTCAATGATACGAGTCATTTAATACCTTCCCACGAGGACTTGCGCACACGCGCCGCACTTCCCACGAAGTGTATTTTAAAGGTGGGATTCATGTACCGAGTCCCACATTACAGATTCAATGTAATAACCTGCCGCCTTCCACCCCGGAGGTACCGGGTTCGAATCCGGCCTGGACCAATGAATTTTTCAATTTATGTGCAGTTAGTATAACACCAACTAATATTACGTGCTTTGACGGTGAAGGAAAACAACGTGAGGAAACCTGCATATCTACGTCATTGACCATCCGTGGTCGGACTGGTATGTGAAATGGAGAAGGCAATGGCAAACCACTCCATTATAACTGCCAAGAGAGTCGTCGTGTGTTTCATTAAAAACATGATGGCCACGACCCTCAGTCATGAGGAAATACGACTTAGAAGAAGTAATAACCTATCGAATATAGTAAACAGAGCGCAGAGAGCAGTTCATTTGAAGCCATACCAAATCTTTAATATATAAACTATAGAATTCTAAATTCTTTTAAGTTACGTGAAGTTCTTTATACATAGTTTCCATGTCCCTTAGTATTTAGTGTGAGCAACGTTTCCCTATGACAAAAGAACATACAAACCAAAAAGATATATCTTCTTCATAAAAAATTATGCTTCTGAGACACCAAATTATAAAGAAGACAGAAAGAAAGGTAAGGTTCTTAATGTTTATAAAATTATTCTTCATATCTTCTTCTTTATATTTTTATTGGAACATTTTCACAGCATTAATTATTTGACATAGTTAAGTACTGCTTTTAATCCGCACATAACATAGATGTACATTATGTAGGAGCGGGATGTAAAAGCCGCGCTTCGAACATTTATTAAAAGTTACAGGGGTTCCAGGGTAGCCGCACGAGCCCTAATTAAGCCTCTTTTTACAAAAGGGCCGATGCGTCGGAGGGTCTCGACTTTTTACCCTTTCCGACTCTTTAATGAGCTGTTTTTGGCCACCTTCAGTGCAGATATAAAGGTACAAGTGCTTTGTCCCCTTGGTGTCAAGTGCTTCCTAACCTCACTCGATACATTAAAATACAAAAATTTTAACGCAATCTTCCCATTTTTAATGTCTAGATTACACTCTGATTTTAACAATTTTTGACATAAGGTAGCTAAAGACGACTTGTTAAAAAGATCAAGTATACTAAGCATTTGTAATTCTGTATTATGAATATGAAATAAATCGAGTTAATTCCGTTTATCGATATAAACCAAAACTCAACTAAAAGCTCCGACAAAATTGTCCATCTAAATAACTATATAACAGAGATGCGAAAAAGTTCACATGAGTTTTTATTTCGTTACGCTTACCTATCTCCTATTTTTGTTTTTATAGAAAACTATTATATATAGTGTTAAATATTTCGTGTGATCGATGACTGGTATAGATCATAGCATTGTGATTTTTGTAAACGTGATAAATAAAAAAAAATTACTTAAAAAATGTTCATCGATATACATTCACAGCTATTTCCAATATATTATATAACGATCGAATACGTATGATTAAGCTACACTAACCAACTAGTTTACTTTACATATAAACGTAAAAGTTAAATAAATTAACTAACATCCACGCTTGACCCGAGTAACTTTAACAAAAGCTTTCCCTAACCATTCGAAAGTATAGTCACTTATAACTCAAGTTTATTTAAATAATAAATCAAATGGACTAAAAATTGTCATAAGCGAATAAATTATATACTTAAATATTGCATTAACAAAAATTATTTACTGTTAAACAACTTTTAAAGGTTATGTTAAAACGAATAATTTTTTAAGTACTATATGAATACTATGTTCGGTTACTGTATTTATTATATACGAGTATTTATTAATAAGTTCACTACGTACGAAGTAAGAATTGCTGGTTAAGTAAAATACAAGCTTTTATTCAATATCAAACTTAACTGGAATAAGCGTAGAGTAGTAACTTTGAAGTGCGATTATTAAAGGCTAACATACGGTCTTAGCGCAGGCCGTTTAACCTTTCCAGAAAATTGGCAGCGAGGCGGTGTCCGAGCTGGGGCTAGGTGGGGGAGGGGGTATCAACGTCTTGCCCCCCTCCTTTGGCCTGAATGTGGCCAAATTGGACGAACGGAAACTGAACACCGCCCGCGAGTTGACCGGAAGCGCTCGCCTCCGCCCAAGCGCCACCCGCCTTGTGCACCGTTTCCATTCTACTATACATATTATTACACCAACCAAAAGTTTATAAAAGTAATAAACAAATATTGTTATAACAAACATATTTAATACAAATTTGTTTCTTAACAAAATGAAGATTAGCTTTGTTTTATTCTACGAGGCGACGAGACGAGCGAGACGTTCACCTGATGGTAAGTGATACGCTTACCCATAACAACATTGCGTTGGTAACGTAAGGTATTAAGTCTCGTTACCCCAGTAATTTCACTAGCCACGGCGCCCTTTAAACCAAAACATAGTAATGTTTGCACAATACTGTTTAGCGGTAGAAACAGGAACTGCGGTGATACCTACCTAGACGGTCTCCGGCAACAGACCTACCACCAGTGAGTTTGATGACTGTCTTAAAAATATTTATAAGTTAAAAATAAATGTTTTTATCAAATTAGTTATTTACTTTGCTATATCTGGGTAAGAACTGAACAAACGCTTTCTATACGCTTTATTAAAACAAATACAATATTTATTAATAAGCTACCCAACAAAAAAATATTACCAATATTTTTAACTTTTATTAAGTTTTCTTTGACCTGGATGTGGAAACGCGCCTTCCACCCTTACCAGGCGGTGTTACGGGGTTAAGTAACCGAGTTTACCGCGCCTCGGCGACAAGTAACTTTATTGAGGTAGGCTCACGCCCCTGAATATCCACCGTGATTCTGATTTGAACACATTCTTGATTCAATCAGACTATGGATATTCAAAAGAAAAATATTCTCTTTTTAACTAAATAAGAGAATAGTAAAAAGGCTAGTTTAAAATTAGTGCACTAATTAAAGATTTCATCGCTTATCTTCAGGTGAGATCGTAATTCAGCACTAGTCCATAATAAAAAATATTAAAAAACCTAATTTTATATATAAAATGATATAAGACTTCATTATTACTGTTGTCTATTGCCGGACACTATCAAAATACAACAGCTTTACTTCTATCGCCAAAATTACTTTAGCAAAAATTACTGTGTTTATATTTGAAAAACACAACCTATTGAAAGTATAATGACATCGAAATTTAACAGTTCGTACATCAAATTTGAAAACACGATGTGATACAATATAAACACTGTAGTACATAGTTGTTATGTATATATTGTAGCACTAATAGTCGACTAATCTCATCAATAGATGAATTGAAAAAGAACGTTGATCTAGAGGAGGTTATATCAGACATGCCCATGAGCACAACGCTGGATGGCTCAAGAGAAAAGACTACATTTTTCAATAACTAAATTCACTAGTTACCTATAAAATGGATCACATGACTACATGATGACAGAAATACCAGAAACACACTTTATAAAGATCTTTAAATAAATCCAGACAGCCTTATTCTAAGAAGTAATTATTGTGATATTCACCAAAGGCACATCATGGTAAACTTCGTTTTTAGTAATTCCTCCGGTTCCGGTTCGAAGGGAGTTATAAACTTTAAAACGGAGCACGTCAATATTTACACAGGAACTGAGACTAATTAGATCTGAATTTAATTTAACGAGAACAACTTTAAATGGCAATGACAACTGTAGATTAGTTATTAATACTTGATTAAAACATTAGGTAATATTGCCTAAAGTTAACGATTTTGAACTTAATCGTAGTCAAGTTCGAGTCGCAGCGGATACACAAGGATCGTTTTAGACAAAGCCGAGGCGGGGAGTACAATGAATAAAGAGCCGTCAAATCCTACATCCATTGCTCCGCGCACGATCTCGGCAGATGCATGGCCCAGCATCGCTCCAAATGGACGCCGCTTCATTGTGCCCTGACCATATCTCTGGAGCCATTGACCTAACTCAAGTCATTCGTATGTAATAGTTATTGGCTAGTTTATACCCTCTCCAGCTAGTCCCCTTACATCTCAATTTATAGACTTTCATTGTCTTTGAATTATACTAAAATAGTTTTTTTTTTATTTATGCACAATATTTTCTTCACCAAAGAAAAGCACAAGTTCTTATGTTAGGATTTACCTAATAAAATGATGCAACTATATACCATACTTGTTTTCACTGCTATCTCAAACATCAGTTACAAGTTTAGTTCTATATCATAGCTTCATTAAGTCAATTCGAACTATTCTAGTTCATAAAAAACATCATGTCTATTACTTATAATGAATAGAAGATTAGATTTTTGCTAATAATAATGATTATTGGTTTTATATATGTTTATTTTTAACGCAAATGAATGAATGTAAGGCTGATATGCGACTAGTGTGTATATACAAAGATATATAATATGATAAACAATTTAAAACTCGGAAATGTACTCATAATTATACACAGTAAAAATTTATATTTTAAACTGACGATACTTGATTATAACAATGTAAGTAATAACGCACTAGTAAACATATTAAACTTTGGCAAGGAATATATGTGAATGCATTACAGTAAAATTTAATACTGGAATTAAAGCGAAAATCCTCCACCCTAGCCTATTCCGGTTTTGACCGCAGGTAGAACCTAAAAGTTGCCTATTGAACAACGGAAGCATCCGCAGAGCCCTTTTAGCGCAAACGGCAGACACAAAAGCGCCTCATCAAACGTCCATCTCCGTACTGCGCCTTCGATGGCTCTTTTTGCTGAACGGACGCCGGACGTCGGGGCGCAAAAAGACTGAGAGCATGTGCTGACCCGATCATTAAATAGATTGATGGTACCTGGGCGCAAGGCACGGGCGATAAATAGTGGCGATTCGGGTAATCCTGCCGGCGGGCGGCTGGCTGCCGATGGGCGGCATCCATTCTCTTTATTGCTCCGTGCTTTATAGCAGGCCAGGCGTCCCCGCCTTGATGCCTACGACGCAGCGCCTAACATATTGGCTGCGTTACCCGGCACACGCTCAGGGAGCGCCGCCGCCGCTCGCATTCCAATAACGATACAAACTTACACTATTTTTTTAACGACGTTTTACATTTTGTATACCGACCTTACAATACTCAACTTATACGTTAAATTTATTCAAATAAATAATTTGTGATCATTATTTAACGCATACGCTTTTCAATATGTATTCACATCCGAACAGATTAAACTAATTAATGCCATAAATTTCATGTATGTTTCATAAAGAAGTTGTTTGGTTTGTCCACAAAACAATAAACTACTAGTTATACTTTTAACAAAAACAGGTTGTAATGAACTATTCTGGTATGCTTATTAAAGATAATCATTTTACTAAAATTGAAAAAAAATGTGGTATAGTTACGTACCATGCATGCCATCAGCATGTCGACATTGATTTAAAGTCTGTTATGTTTATTTGCTAATTAACGTAAACTTTGTACTAAGTTTAATAATAGTAATGAAGAAATTACAAAATTTTTAGGCTCCTAATAATCACTGGAGTGTTCTATGGTTTTTTTTTTCTACTTCTGGACGTATCGTACGTTAGTACGTTTTACCATCAAAAGCCTGTACCGAAACATACCATCAGGTAGGATCTTAATCCTGTGTTAGTCTATACTACTAAAAAAAATCACAAAAAAATTACCGCTTTAACACCAAACAAAATAATAAAGTTTTAAATCACAAATGACTAATGATCCATTAACGCGAACGATAAATCAAACCCACACAAAAATCTAGATCAAAATTCACTTCTAACGTTCATAATCAATTAACGGCCGACTGACAAAAAGTTTTATCTATTTTATGGTTTTCAGCAAAAAAGGTGGCGTCAGCGGCCAAAACAATGGCAAATTAGTGATGACTGTTAAAAATGACATCGGAATTGGCCGGGCCCGTAATAAATGTACAGGGCGGCGGCCGGCGACGCGCCGCCGGGCCCTCGGTATTAATACCGCACTAAAATATACCGCCGCTCGCATATATCTGCTTTGCTTTGTTCATAAATTGATGCAAATCTGAATGGAATCCATTCAATTATAGACGTAAGCGAAATTCATAAAAACTCGCATTTACAATATATTTATTGACAACGGGACGAACGAGACATTCACCTGATGGTAAGTGATGCGCTTGCCCATAACAACGTGGCGCTAGTTAAGATGGTATACACTCCTCCAGATATCCCTCGTCGCGTTAATTCATAAGATGTTAAGTCTCGTTACCTCAGTAATTTCACTATCTACAGCACCCATAAATCCGGCACATAGTAATGTTCGCACACTACTGTTTGTCTGCTCAAATAGGAGCTGCGGTGGTTCCTACCTAGACGGACCTACCACCAGCAAACTAAACATTAAAAAGGATATGTTTGTTATATCATCCATCTTAACATAAAACATGCTATCATTATTTAATCACTTGTAAAATATTAAATATTTCTTAATATACACTTAACGAGACTAATATAAGGGGACGTTCACCTGATGGTGAGTGATACATATAACAATGTCGTTAGGAGGACAATTTTGTTCGTTTTGAGACATAAGAATTATCGTAACTTTACTAACTCCTCTTGCTACAAATCCATTCAAACTAGAACATAGTAAAATTTGCACATTACCTTCACACAGTCTCCAGCAAGAATGACCACCAATACAATCCTTAAATTTTTATATAATACGCTATTTCCTATTACATGGAACAGAGTTTTTATTTAAACAATTAATGAATACATTCATCGTTTGTCATGCTTAATAATATACGTACATATAAATAGTAATTCATGTAATTATTACTGAAATTTTAATCGCCTTATGAGTTCAGAATTTTTCCCACAAAATTAATGACCATGACACAATGGTCATTGTTTTTTGTTCCGCAGATAACGAAATGCAGACATCAGATCGCGCCGTCTTATGGATGTCTGCTGTCAACTCCCGTGTATTGAGGTTATTATTCTTACATTAGATTTATGTGGCTTTTATGAATACATCGCAATCTTTAAAACGAACAAAAAAATTTACTTTTTGCTATTTACTATAATCTACAATGTTTTTTTAAGGATAGTTATGAAATATTTGATCAACTTCCGCCTTCAAATTAATCCTTACTTAAAAGTTAAAAGGTATAAAATACATCAATTACCTATCAACTCCAAGTGACATAATTATTTAAAGTTACATGTCGTTGTGGAATCTCCCATAATAAGTAGACATTAAGTTTGCAGTCACGATCAAAATACTAAACTGGTAACTAAAAGTTATTATAATATAATTAATGCATTAACCTTATAATATATGCATTTTGAAATGACTTTTCTAACATTGCTTACATTCCGATTTACGTAGAATTTACTGTGTTTTGAAGTTTGCAATTCAAATTTATCATTAAATAAAGTAGTCGAATATATTTTTTAATTTTATAAAATGTGTAATATTCGTGTAAATATTAAAATATATTGATAGTTATATGACCTCCTATAATATCTATTGATGATTTGGTATAAACGTAGAGGTGAAAAAAGTAAAATCCTTGAATGATTCTTTAAAAGAAAAATCAATGCGCTGAAACCATTAGACAATAAAAGCGAAAAACCGGACGGAACAAAAACCGACGGACTAACAGCGCAAAACATGCATGTGGGTATCAAAATGGCTAGGTATTTTCTTTTTATTTTTTGCGTTTCGATAAAAATGGCGATCGCGGTCAAAACAGTCGATACGGGCGCAAGTTTCAAAAGCCAGCACTAGCATACATATTTTATAAGTTCGCTTCGATTGTTCCGCGGTGGGTTTTTTTTCGCGTATCATGGCCTGACTGTAGCCGATTCCGTACATCGACACATGGTCAGAATTTTTCCTCGTTTTTTTTTTAATCCACAGCCGACAGGATTGTTTGTTAGAGGGAAGTGCTAGGGAAGTAACAAGGACACGGTACTACGGATCATTCCACCTTCACTAAACTTTTATACATTCATTTGGCGAAATAAAATTTCTGTAATAAAGAAACAGTCTTCTTCAATCTGAACTTCTTAACATGCATTTTTATAGTCCTCTGTCACCGGAAACCATCTAGGTATACTGGTATATACAAGCGTAGTGCTTATCTCAACTTTTAAACAATTTTGTGCAAACATTACTATGTTGCAGTTAATATAACGTTGTAGCTAATGAAATTACTGTTAAAACGAGATCCTAATCATATTTGATTTTTTTAGACATTCTCAAGAGTAGACGATCTTATGCTTTTTGGCGACAAGGACAATGTGACATATATTTTAAGGTTCACGTCCTGTTTGTGACCGCCTGTTGTAACCGCTTTAAAATCACTTAATTCTTACCGACTATATATTACAGTGATCATTATCAGATGGACGCTCACTGCACAGTATTACTCTCCCCCGAGGATCTCCATATCAAATGTTCCAGCGCCTCAACTCCTTCCGGTTGCGACTTTCCCTACATCGACAGACGACAACAAACATAATGATTAGAAGTTTTCTTCCCACGTTTTAACTACTCACTGTAATTAGAGTATTTATATTACAATGATATTACATTTTATATTTTAAATGGCGATAGTAATAACTCAGCGTAAAAAGTTTGTGATAACGTTTGCCAAGAAAATGTTTTGTTGGCGCTACAGAAATTTCCGACTCTATTTCAAAATTAGTAAAATTTTACACAGTTTTCAAAATAACCTGGCTATATATAATTTGAAACAATCCATACTATATCAGATATGGTTATTTAAAAAAGGGATTTCAGTGTATATAAGATTAATAGTGAACTAAAAATACAAGAAACAACATTTGAGAAAAAACTCTTTCAGATTCAATATAGCGTTGTGTAAAAAAAAATGCTTTAGATAGTTTGTTTTATATTTTTTTTCTTTCATCCATATAGAAAATGAACCTGACAACGAAGTGTGTAAAAAAGTTTCCCAGTAATAATTTTCAGAAAAAAATGATGAATGTAAAAAGAGTATTGAATATCGATGCTGAGATATCGCCGGGAGCTATCGATTCCGGGCAGACAGTGCGCCGGAAGCTCTTCCTTCTCATGCTGCATTCATACGCGAACAAAAGAACACAGTCGCATGACAAATTCGACAGCGCCGATTGTCGAACGGACTGCGGAATAACCCGCACCTTTGTACGGGAAACGTTTGATGAAATTTATTAACACGTTATCTCGCATACGGAATACGGCGGCGTGGAAGTTTTTACGAGTGTTTACTTTAGGTGGCGGCACAAAGACTAAATCCGTCCATTGTTGCGTTCGCGATTCCCGATACGCGATGCCAGATATTAAAAGCACGTGTGGCCAAACAAAGGTTGCGTTATGCGGGGGATTATTTGCCAATTTATGGCGCTTTTTGTGAGCTACGTTGGAAACGCGCGCCGGAAATTTGGCTCCATTTCAACAAATGATCTTTTAACTATAAATACACGTAATTTATTCGGCGCGAGAACGAGGGAAAAAAAAAGTGGTGAAATACGACGATTACCTAACGAGAGCTCCCGGGGGAGACATTTTTGGAAATTTGCTTGAGTTTATAACCATATTAATTCGTTTTAAAATTTTAAATAATCTCTATATAAAGGCAAGTAAATACTTAATTCATAACAATGTTAACTAACACAATACTAATAAAAAAAAGCTAATTCAACCTTGTTACTGACAATCGACTATTTTGACCGGACTTTCATTGTCGGTATAAGACAACAAATAAAACATTATTCCCCAAAAAAATTCCTCACAAAATCATGAACAAACTCCAATACGTAATCACTGGTGAGTGTTTCATTACGTAGAAATACTTACAATTGTTAGAAAGAACATTATTTCTTCTAATTTTATTTCTCCTCTTCGTAACGAAGTACAGTTCAAGTGTACAAGTACCATTACGATTTACAAAACATTAGAATTTTGTGAGTAATAATCAGGATCTATTTCGTATGCTGGAAATATATATTTATAGATATTTTTGCTATTAATTAGATATTTAATTATAAAATATACTAACTTTAATATTTTTAACGGCAATTCGTGTCCACCTCGCAAATCAGCTACGATATCCATTAGTGGTGATAAAATTTTACGATTGTGCGAGACTTTCTTATAAAGCCCAACCGCCCGCCCACCATTCTTCTAATGTGACGTGCTTAAATGTAGCTTGTGTTCCGACACAGAGTTTATATGTAGCCAGAGCTTAAATTACTTAACTTAAATTTCACACGATGTTGAACACCAGCGAGACCGAAGCTGTTTAAACGACAAGAATACACTTAATCGCATATTTCAATAGACGGAAAACAGCAATTCTGAAATGGCGATAGATTTGTATTACGTTAGGCGGTTTAGATAAAACCCTTCCACTAACTAAACTCACCTCGTGTGAATCCAGATACGAACCAAGAATATAACTTGATACAGACAAACTTGTTACAAAATTTTATAATAAATTTTAAAGTTGCTTATATATGACATAAGCAATTCTTTTTTTAATAATCTAAAACATTGTACTGTAAAGAAAGTTTTTATTTATTTACAGTTAGCTAACTATTATCGTTGAAGATTGACAACACGATTGTGGCAGCTAGTGAAAGTTTGAAAAAGCTTACCACAATTCAAACTACATTTATGTGGTCCGGAATTAACCTTTAACTGCTAACAGATAAGCGACATGTAAACCTACCGCATAATTCACCGCTTCGTCACACTAAATTTGGACTGCATTTAGTCAGCGATTATTTCAAATATTGTCTTAGCTATGCACTATGTTACCCCTTGTTCAAGGGTTCGAAATAGTCGACCATTTAAATGTAGTAAAATCTTAAAACTTACAGAAATAGTCGGGCCGTGGTCTGGCCGAGGGCGGGGCGGACCAAGATCTATAAATTCTGATGTACATAAAATCTAACGATTATATCCTATAATAACAAGACGAGTTGTAATACAAATTAAAAAAATGGAATACTCTGACTATCAATTAAAGTTTATCATCAATAAACTAAAGCTGGTAAAGAATAGAAAAAGCCTTCATCCAATAGAAACAATTTTTCACTTTACAGATTATTGTCGATTATCTAAATCACATATCTTATTCGTGATAACAACAAATAATAGTTTCATAGACAAATATTAAATGTGTGACTATTACACTACGTTGATTACATGTCTCTTTTGCAATCGCAAACATGTTCCAGTTTCAATAGTGACTAACGACCGCAAATTCTTTTGAAGGCGTTGTCCGAAAAAAATCTCGTCGCACCGTAACTTACGTTATCTTTATTAAGCACCCGACTATTGCCGTGCTTATTACGTGAAATGTATCTGCTCGACATCTCAATCGACAGGTTACTAGGAAAACGGTTAAAAAAAAAACTCCTTCAGTCGGCGCACCCCCCGCTGGAATACCTTTGCGGTCACAAATGTATCGACGTAGCACCAATTAAAAAAAACCCGTAAAGGTACAAAGTGTGATGTACCGAAAACGCCGTTCCGGAAGGTACGGGACCCGCTGTGCCGATGAATTTATTAGGACATCACTTTGTCACCAAACGGAGATTTCAATTAGGATCGTGTTGTAGTTTTTTTTTACTATCAGTAAACGCAGACGTTTATGGCTCGCTAAACTTAACTACTGTAAATATTATTTAAAGTTTAAATTGGAACTGTAATGATATAGATTTATGTCTAAACAAGCACCGGATGTGATCTTGTCGCCTAACAAATATTAACGTATCTATCTGTCTTTGACACCAATTTCAATAGATGACTTATAAACAAACTGTATATTAAAGTTTGAATTTTAGTTCTTGCATTATCCAACTCAACAGATATGTACAAGCTAAGTTATTGTAGACATCTGCGACGTCTAAGTATTTATCCAAAGTTGATCCTGTAAAGGTTTAAAAAGATTTAACCCATGTGTGAGAAAACAGTAATGTTTGGTTTTATTCATGCTAATTATTGTTATTGAAAGTATGTGTGTTCTTCAGTTCCTAAATATCGAGACATTAGTTTTTTTCTTTCTAAATAACTCACGAAGAGTGGTTAACCAACCACAAAGATAAATATATAATTAAAGTATCAAATATATGTAATTAACTTTTATAGGTGTGGAGATTACTTAAATATTAAAAATGTACAAAATGTAATCACTGTTACAAAATATCTAGTTAGAACAAAAAAAACTTTTTTCTATATTCTTTCAAACGTTTGCAATATAGTGCTGTTAAAGATTTTGGTTATTAAAGAGAGAATAAATAGCATAGTAAAAAGGTTTAATGGTTATTGCGAACTGTTAGGTGAAAATTTTGCAATTCGCTAAAAAATTAACAATAGTTGTTTTGGCGTAAAACATAAAATTCGCAATTTTGTTCTTAAACCCCTAACAATTATTGAAAGGGTAGTAAAAGAAAGTTCGACGTCAATAAAACTAAACCTTTCGGCGGCAAACGAACCGCCGCCGAAGGGTTACTATTTATTCCTATAAACCGGCCGTTTCGAATGCTACAACGTTAACTAAGAACTAGATACAATTCCCGTACCAATGGAAAACGGTCGGGCATATTTGACTTTTCAACGGCCGTTCCATCTCGTTGCAGTTGTAAACGAAGTGGACAAAAAAACTCGCAACTCGCATTGAAAGCGCGCTCATAAAGTAATTTGCACAAATTCGCAAAAGGGTAAAATTCCACTGTAGTTCGTAGTTTTTCAAAAAACCCGTTATCTATAGAATGAGATGAAAAAAAAATACTATTTACCAAACACCGCGCGCCGTTACGGCTTTGTTTTAAAAGTTTGATTCTATTCACGTTTTAGATATTTTATAAAACACGTGATGTTTTCACGCATTTTGTATAACACCCACAATATAGCAAGTAACCATGATTTTCATATATAAATATAAACAATTTAAAATCAAGACAAAATGGCTATATTAACTAAAGTAAGTCCGACATCTCACCACCAGACGTTCATGTATGTACGAGTGTAATTGTCGGGGGCGAATCTACGAAGCCCCGCCATTGCAACTAATGAAGGTCTTGGTGGCATTTGATCCCACATAATTAGGGGACGGCCAGCTACCGCCCCGAAAAAGAAATAAACCGTTTTATAACTCAGACTTCCTTAACCCCACGTAAAGCCGCCCATAAAACTCATAGGAAGATCGGATCGGCGATATGGGGCGGAAATAAATCGCCATTTAAAATCAATTTGTGTAAAGGCTGTTACGAAAAGTAGTTCGGTGACGGGGGTCATCGCGTGAATAGCCAGCCCTTCTATTCTGCTCGTGTCGGTTCATTTCTTCTCGGTTACTTTCACGGTGAACGTTTGTATACTGTTGTAACCCATCACAATAACAGTTACATTTGTTATCCACCCTAAGTCATACGAAGGAGATACCAATAAGCAGATATCTGTAAGGCGAACTTCTCGTACTTAATGAGCATGAGGTTCTAATGAAGAAAGACGTGGTGAAGAAACCAACAAGTTTCATAAACACTAGCTATTTACATGTGCACTCGCACTTGGCCATAGTAACCAAATAATCTTGGCTCCGTTCTTGTGAAAGAAGTCCTCGAGTCCCAGCAGTAAGAGACCTAATTATTATAGTGTTGAGTATGTAGTGTTACATTTTAAATTTATTTATATTAAGAAAGGAAATAAGCAGAAACAATGATGAATATATCTTCAAATATCCATCAAAAACTAAAATTTAACTTCGAAATAAACTGTCATGCGTCCAATATGTTTGATATTCATAATTATACAAATACTCAATAATAAACAATCAATGAAGAAAAAAATCCTAGGCAACATCAAATGAACAAAAATTTTATAAATTTAGGGTTACCATATATAAAATTTATTCTAAATTAAATAGAATCCATTATCATGTACGTAAACGTACGTAAGATATCATTATCATGTACGTAACCACAGACCATATCAGACCAGTGTTGGCTGCTTATATCAATGCGATAACATACAAAAATTAAATTAAAAATCGCTTATTTAAAAACATGACAACATTATTCTTATTATATAAGTAATTGCTCTTACTGGACATCGATTGGCAAGGACTATG
This sequence comes from Byasa hedistus, assembly GCA_029286795.1. NCBI lineage: Eukaryota > Metazoa > Arthropoda > Insecta > Lepidoptera > Papilionidae > Byasa > Byasa hedistus. The sequence goes on from JAGSMW010000024.1 coordinate 6,147,445, forward strand.
TTCAGCAGTGGACTGAAATGATGATTATGAATTTCTCTTAAAAGTTTAACAACGGACCTTCGATCTTATCGCCTAATGCGTATCGGGTTTGATAAAGTGCTGACGCCGCTGCGCTTGCGCATATGCTACTGCAATATATCTTTTGGGGCTGTCAGCTTCCCGTCTTTACCCCAAAAGACATGCCGTCCTTACAATCAAGTGGGAGATCAAAAAAAAAACATTAATAAATAACAAAAGAATTGTTAGTATTTTCTGTAAAAGCTACTATCTATATTTGATGAAACTTGTACAACATTGTTTTATACTAACAGATGTGTAGATGAAGAAAAGTCACTTGTTAACTTTGAGATTGTGTATTTTAAGTTGTAATGTAATGAAATTTCATTAAAAATCGTAGTTTTTAGACTATAAAACATTTTTAATGTGTTGTGATAAATGTAATGAAGATGATGAAATATAAAATCATACATACAGATATCGCGTGACTTCAATCTTATTTGGTGTTAAATGACAATGAGACCGTTGATGGTGATGCTTACTTAGAACACTCAGACTTTCATACATATTCGAAACAGCTATATTGTATGGTTATTTCTTTGTATTTCAAATGTAGGTGGTAAGATAGGCAGATGGGAAAACCCCTCCAAAAACTGAAACGCCTCAAATTTGTTACCTATTAAATATGAAACAAAATTATAATATGATAAAGATTGAATTAAGTTTGAATGCGGTACCCTAAAATGTATGTAGCACACGTCGCGTTTATTCGGGATATCGGAAGGTGAACTTAAAGGGGTTACGGGGCTTAAGCGAGCGGAGACGGGCGGCGCGCCGCGTATTGGGGCTTACCGGTGATTTACTCTTTACGTCGGCCCGCGGCCCGCGCGAACCTCCCGTTGTTCTTTTTTGTTTACTTAACGGATCACGGGGTTACCCTTTATTGGGTAAAGTCGGGTAAGTGATATTCCGCGACATAAACTCGCTGCGGAATTATCTTCGGCGCTAGATTTGTTTCCGATTCCCTCGGTGTGAAGTTTCGGTTGCTATTTTCATTTCCTTTCATCTACCATGCGAACTCTTCTTTGTATGTTGGCAGAAATAACATTTACTATGAATTACTTTAGTCGTCTTTCACCTATGGGGATAGGCTGCTACTTTACTTAGTTATTATAAAACTTGTTTATATGTGTTTATATATAATTACATAAAGAATTTTCAATGGGACAGTTTAATTTCCAGGAATTTAGAGGATGCGTTATAATGAAGGATAGTACTACACGCTAAACATGTCGTTTATCATCTCCGCTTGACTCAAATGGAGTATAAATGGCCACAATTCATTTGCCCGAATTTAATAAAAACCCGTGAAATGGTTTCACTCAAAATGTTTAAGGAACATTTTGTTCGCACACTCATTCCGGAGTTTGACAAAACCTCCCTTTCAACAATGATATACAGGTTTACAGGGTTACCACGCCAACTGCAAATATATTTAAACATTCAATAACATCTTTGCACACTAATACTATATTACTACTTTCATGAACTAACATGCTTAGAAGATTTAAGATTTAATTATAAATTACAGACAAGTACTATTTTTACCCCAATTTCACATATAACGCGTAGAATATCTATAAACTATATTTCTAAGTTTTCTATACTATCAATTTTTTTTTAAATAAGTGATTCTCCTCTTGTATATACTTGTATATCATCATTATTCCATTATATTGTAGTTCACTGCCTATAAGTATATATAGATAGATAACTTTTCCATATTAGATTTTGATAGATTATCGACACGACCTACGTCATAAAGTTTCTCATGAAATTTCATATGAATAAAATCAAAAAGTGTCGAAATTTATAAGTTACCGCAATCAGTAGGTAACCCTGAGTAAAGTTACATCTTAACTATTCCAAAGCATAAATCAAACTAACAAGATATTAACGTCGAAACGTAAGCGAGGTTGGCGACAAAAAGCATTGTGCTGTTGAATGGATATGGCCTGCGGTCGAATGCCCTTTGCGTCCAACGCCAACGTGAGCTGCCACACTGTTCCCACCGGGCGCTGACATTCTATTCAGCTCGGTGACCAGCCGTGGGGATTAGCGGGGCTGGACGGACTAAATGGATGCCATGTATCTATACATAACTGCATGCGTGTTAACGTCATATAGTTTTAATATTAAACATGTATGTTGGTGTTTTTCATAAATCAGTCATTTTAAATACAACTACCACTAATACAGTATCACATATACATGTATGTGGCGAAAGTTCAAAAAAAACATTAATGAATTATAATATATATTAATAATTCAATGAAGTGACGAGACGAATGCAGCGTTCACCTGATGGTAATAGATGACATACTGCACCACGTTGTGCCCGCGCCTTGAGACTAGTGATATGTCTGATTACTGGTGGTAGGCCTATGTTGCCGAAGACCGTCTAGGTAGTTACCACCGCAGCTCCTATTTCTGTCGCTAAGTAATAGTGTGCAAATATTACTGTTTCCGGTTTGAAGGGCGCTGTATGTTGGTGAAATTACTGGGGTTATGAGCAAGTGTATCATTTCCTATCATGTGGACGTCTTGCTCGTCTCGTCGCTTCACCGAATAAAAAAAAAAACTAGATGTTATGTCTCGTTACCTCAGTAATTTCACTAGCTACAATACCTTTCAAACCGGAATACAGTAATGTTCGAACACTACTGTTTGGCGGCAGAAACAGGAGCTACGATATTCTTCGGAGCAGAGACTTACCACCAGTAAATTTGGATCATACCATCATTTCATAAGCGATGAATATAGATTTGGATTGAAAGTGCTTTGAGAATATGCTTTTATGATTAAAGAGAAAGTTTCTGCTCTTTCTCTGAAATTATTATTCGTCTTTTATACAGCGTGAAGAATAGCAGATGTGATATTATAACTCTCACCGACACTCTACTTTATATAACGTATTTGATAGTATTGTAACTAACGAAATTATTACGGTAACGAGACTTAAAAAAGGTTATTTATTGCGTACTTGAACGTCCTTCTTACTTTTAATGCATTCCTTAAAGATTTCTAGTCAAACATATAAAAGTTTGACACTATAGAAAACGTAAAAACTAATCCAGTGGATTATTCAAAGGGCTAGTCAAGGTTTGTTTTTTATGGTCATGATCTAAAACATTCAAATCTGAACCATCTGTCTGAGCCATCTTTCAAACCTACGCTACAGTACACATACCCTTAACACTGTTTGCACACACAAGGTATCCCGCGGGGAGATATTTTTTTTATTTCCCAATGAACCGTACCTTCGTATTTTGACAAAAAGCGACGACATGCCCCAAAGTAGATTATACCATTGAAGTGATTTCACGTCACATTAATACCGGCTTTGTCTATCGCCAACACAATACCGCTTGTTACGTAGGTGTTGTTCGGTATGAATAAAGTTTTTAAACTTTTTATCTGTACTTCTTAAGGAGTTTTTAAAGTGATATAAAATTCGAAACATCTGTCCATACGTTGTTCGGTAGAAGTCCGCTTTTATATATATCAATGGACGGTTAAAACTCTTATAGATTAGATCAGTACATTTGATACAGCTCTATGATAGAGCACATGATATTCTTTTCAATCTGTCCGTAAGTTAAATTAAATTAATGACGTTTATTTACTATAACTTAATAATCTTTTATATTTTTTATTTCATGTACGCATTAAAAGATTTTTAGTTGATTTAAAATTTACAGGAAATGATCAGCAATATGTAAAGTTAAATTAGTATTATATACTCTGAAAACTTATACTGCGATATCCAAAAAAAATCCATTCAAGTATATTTAAAGTTTAATCTATACTATGAAAAAATTCACATTCCATAGTATAATTATATTTTTATTTGATATTTCTACGAAACGAGCGAGACATTCACCTGATGGTAAATGATACGCTTGCCCATAACAACGTGGCGCTATTTAGGACGATATACATAAGGTATTAAGCCTCGTTACCCCAGTAATTTCACTAGCTTACAACGCCCTTCAAACCGGAACACAGTAAAGTTTGCACACTGTTAGGCGGTAGACAGGAACTGCGGTGGTACTTATCTAGTCGGTTTCCGGCAACAGAGACCTACCCCATTATAACAGAAAGTAAAAGGGACACGGAAAACATAAAATAAATAAAATACTATGATGAATTGATACTAAGAAAAATATGATTAAATAAATATGTATAATATATACAATAATTTTATGTTTGAGGTCAGTATATTATTTACTTATAAGTATAGATAGATCCAAAACCGTTTACACTTATTTATTTTAAAATGAACTAGGATTCATATCTTTTTTTTTCTTAATCCGTGTTCAGAATGACATATTAACATTTATGTCATCCAATCGACTTGTAAGTCAATTAAATAAAACAGATTTACTGTATCTATTTAGCCTTAAATTTTCATCAGAAAACTCTATTAAGGTATTGAGTCTTCTCTATAATAGATTTAAGATTTACAATTGAGAGTAGTAAATAATACATTTTGAGTTAATGAACGTTAACCCAATTCCTTCTACTTTATGACACTGACGGTAAGTTAAAACTAAAGTGTAATATTTGGACATTACCTTTAGGTATTATTTATGTTTGTTTATCATATGTTTTTATAAAAACATACTTCGCGTTTACCGACAACAGTAATGAGAACCGCCTGGTACCGGATTTGGAGCAGCGGCATAACTCCGCCGACACGTGCAAAACTGTCCCGATACCGCGGCGACGCTCAATAAATCAAGTATTATTATACAGGGGCATGTTCGAGTGGCCGTATTGTAGCTTTATAGATGTTATGCCATTCATTACAGGCCATTAAACACATTATAACGCGTTCACCGTCCGCCGTTGAGCTGCCACCTCCCGCGCTCAACTAGCGCTGCAACAGAAAAAATCACCGCTCCACTCAGAGCCGTGTGTCTGGTTAAGTTGGTTGCGTTATACCTCAGAAAGCTTTGTTTGGGCGCGATGCGACAAGCCATTCAGTTATCTGATAATAAATGGTGTAACGCTGATAGGATACCCCGGTGGCGAACAATGTGGGCACCGATTGTAGCTAACGCATAGGCGTTTGGTGATTGCACCGATTTTAACGTCGGCCATGTTTCATTCTTAAAAAGCTTCTCCCCTATTATAAAAGTAACTTATTTAGCCTGGCAGATAACATCACATTCTCTATTGAACATTCATTATAAACGAGATCAGTTCCAGACTTTTTCCCATAAATATCTACTAGATAATTTTTGAATACGATAAATCGCAATTCTTTAAAACAATAAGTTTAGTTTGTAGAACAATCATAGCCAGTTTCTTTACGTCTAAAATAAAACTTTAATTAAGTTTAAAATCTAAAGAAATTTATAAATAAACAAAGTATACAATCAAATAAGATTGACAGAGTTTAGAACTATAATATTCATAAAAGATATCAACCAAAATGCATGGGATGTGTATAATATAAACATCAGACAATAAACACATCATCAGAACTGAAACATCGATAAATTATTTATGTGTTTGATAAAAAATGTCGGTAAATAAAGACATGCGTCTGCGACTTACACAATCGCATTCCGCGAACTTCTGTTACGTTCATTCATAATAACAAGATTAATAGTTCGCTTTGCAATCGCATTATTACCACGGACGGGACTTTGAGAGAAGTTTATGGCGTGGAAACGACAATTTGCAGATTTTGGTGAAGCCCATAGGCATCATTGTGTAGCGCGGGAGGCGTGACCGCGTTCGAACCCTGAAAATGTTATGATGTTATATCCAAATATTTACTTTTTACCTGATTTTTTTTATTCAATTTAAATTCAAAAGATACCATCCGATTGTAAGAGGCTTTGTTATAAAATGTTTCCGAAAAAATTACCAACTTTTTATTTATATAATCTCTATATACATAAAATTCTCGTGTCAGTGTTTGTAACCAAACTCCTCTGAAACGGCTCGACTGATTTTTATGAATTTTTTTATGTATATTTGGTACCTCTGAAAATATGTCTTAAACTATTTTTAAACCCTTAAGCAGTTAGAGTTGCCCTGCGCAACTCTTTCATTTTACGTAAAAAAAAATAATTTACTTTTTTATGATTAGGTATTAAAAATACATATTACAATCTTCAACTTTCAATTAGTAATGTAACAATCTTCAACTTTCAGTTACCAATCGATAAGTTCTCGTTAATTTAGTGTCTTGTATAAATCAATAGCATTCATCGCGCGTCACCGGCCTCCGCCGAAGTTAATAAAGTAAACTGAAATTAAAAAGTTAACGGCAGGTGTTTTGTTATATTCATAGGCCGTTATAGTCTCCATTCCTCTTCCGTCATAGACAACATCACCTCGCACTTACAATAAGTAAGGTTATTTTTCATGTAACACCCAAAATATTCACTAGAAATAATTTATATGGTAAAACAACGCATGCCGGGTCGGCTAGTAAATAATATAAGATATTAATAGGTATGGTGTCCTGTCCAAGGAACAGATAGTTCTGTTCGAGAATATGAAATGAGCTGGACATTCTTTGGTGCTAGTTAAGATGATATACACTGCAACAAATTGTGATTGTCTATTTGAGTATCGCGATGTTAAGCCCCTTTAATCTCGATAATTTCACTTGCTATAACTTCGTTGAAGCTGACACTAATATTTGCACACTACCATCAACGTAAACTCTACCACCAGGGATTATTACTTTAGTACATTTAATGCAATTTAACAATTTATTAATAAAAAATCTATAAAACTTTTTACTTAACACAAAACGTTCTATGTTGTTTTTTTTAAGCGATAATAATGATTAAATTTAGGAAATTTGTATCGGAAAAAGCTAGCAAAATTATTATTTTTCTTAACCTAAATAAGTGTTGTGTGTAGTTGGAACTTACGGTCGCTAGCTTATAGGGCAGGTTCGCTGTCCTCTAAGCCACGCGACCTGTTTGCTAAGGGATGAATTTCTTTACTAGTTCAACGTACACGTAGATAAAATATTCAAAAAAATTACTTTGTTAATGGTAACATGAGAAGCTATTAAATTTTATCACTAGTAAAGTTTTTTAACGTCGTATAAAAAATATTATCTTGAATGTACTATGAATTACAAAAACCAATGAAATACTTAAAGTAACCCCTTACTCTTTAATTTCAGCGCCACCTATTCTGTTAAAAGAAAACAAAACATCGTGTAAATTTATAATTATTGGTTCATGATGATTATATACAAAATATGTACATTTAAAAATCACTTTTAAGAAAGCAATGTAAAAAAAACTCCAAAACCTAAAAGATTGTCATTTACTGGTAAAAAGGTTTCTACTTCTAAAGATGACAGTTTTATAAATATTTATACTAAATTTTCTGGTTACTAATAAAGATTTTTATTCTAAAAAATACTACATAATACAGTATTGATAAATAGCAATATTCAATAATCAAAGATACAATAACTGGCTAATTACAATATACTAATAGTTTAAAGAAGTGCCATCTATTGATTACTTTGCGCGTTAACACGAAGCGCAATAAAGAACACGTTTTTAATATAGCTGGTTGCGAATTAGTCAATAGATGGCGTTAACATGCACTTTTCAAATATTATTATAATGACAAATTGTCATCTCACCAAATTCATGCATGTTATACCAATACGTTTAAAAAAATACGAAATATTTACATTATAAATGATGGACTTAAAATAAACATGATACTTAGGTGCTATGTTCTAAGATAGGAACATGCTGAATCAATTGATAAAGCATTTAGTATTAAACAACTTAAAACTTTTAAAATCATTAGCAAAGTAAGTAATACCCCAACAAAGATTCCGTGCCAATTATTATCAAAATTCAAATGTCTAAACAAGATCAAACGGCTTACGCCCGACGGTATTATTTAAATATTTCTAAAGCGGTTACTGACGGATGTAAACAAAAGGGAAGCGCGTGTGTGGCATTATCTCGGACCCTCATAATTATAAGGCGTGCACAACGATGAAGATTTTTTTTATCTCTATTTGTGCCAACAAGTTTGCTGATAGACGAATTATACAGTACTGGACTATGGATAACGTTTGGGTGGCATAATAAAAATCTGCTGCTATAACACGATTGTTGTATTCAGACTGTATATATTTTAGAGCTAAAGCGCCAAAATTGTAAAAGAGGCTGCTACACAATATTCGCTCTTATTGCCACACATCATATGAAATCGACGTCAGCGATTAGCCAATGAATAAGTTTTAGTAATTGGCCATACAATCAATATTGAATTGAGTAAACGCCATTGGTGATAAAGTTTTATATAGTTGTACATTTGACATACACAAACATGATAAACAGCTCTAAATGTTAGTCATACATTATTAATGACAACAATTTACGTCACTGCGTAGTACGCAAGTAAGCGGTAAACGAGAATAATTGCGAAAAGTCCAAGATTACATGCGTCATTATGATTAATTACCCTCAGGATTTTTTTAAAAACAATTAACTATTCTAGTTAAAATAATAATGTGCATATAAACACAAAGTAATATATTTTTGTTTGTAACTTATTTAACAAACTTGCATACAATTAATTAATGTACAATGTCATTGTCAGTCGATAGAACCTTAATTTATGGCTTGAAGCAAAGACGCCGTTTGGTTATGAGCTCCCGTCCACCGACTCCCAACGACCTTCACGAGGTCATCAGTGCAATTTGCGGTGATACTTTTTTGCTTTTCACATTTGTACCACGCGGAAGCAAGAACAGAACAGAATGCACAGACTGCAACCGATAAAAACCGTAAATATTAACAGCTTGATTGTTTTCATGTTTTATTTTCTATTATATCAAAGATTCAAATCTCTAACAGTTAAAAAATTAAATGTGAACACTGACTTATGGGAGATGTTGTTAAGCAGATGATCTCCCATGCAATGCAGGATATTTATACTCGGCTCCTGATTGGCTGAAAATGTAAGCACTCTGATTGGCTGTTGTAAATGGTTTATGTCACTGTGATTGGTTTATAAATTCTGAATGTAAGGAATTTTGTATATATGGGAGCTAAGCAGAAAATAATTACGCAACCTGTTCTCGCTCTTATCACTTCCTTCTATTAGTAATAACCCCTAACATCTGGTGACCCTGTCGTGATCTTCCGGTATTAACCGGTGTCTCGCTCGTCGAAGCTCTCGTAAAACCTACTTTAAACTATGTCAAATACGAATTTATTTCATTATGTATCGCTCAAATCCTGCGAACCCAATGACTATGTCAGTCGTCTCCTGCAACACGAGGGTTACCTTGGTCCTATTATTAATATCCAAGACGGCAGGGTGGATCTCCTATGAGCAATAGCGTCTCATAATACATATTCGAATCCATTGTTTAATTTTCTGTACTTAATTAGATATTTACTTTATCTACTACAAGAAACAGTAAAAGTTTTTTTTTATATATTGTATAACAAATACGTAATCGACGATCAGACGACCTAAATATTTGCGCAATATTGAATTCTTAGAAGTATCCATGGTTCCTTAAAACACGCTTTGCCTTGGTTATTATGACCGACTAACTTAACATAAACCGATTACAAAATAGCCGTGTTTTAGATATATTATCGTGATATATAACATTGAAAAAATGTTGACTCAGCATTGTTAGAATTTCCGGACTAAAATAAATAATGATATTCGTTAACTCCTGACCTGTGAGACCACTCGAGTGAATAATAAAATCGTTCAATTTGAAACATGTAAAATATTACTTCAAGCTTATCACTTAAAATTCAAAACTTAAAATTCCATAGCATAATAATAATAACATACAAAAGTACTAATAAATAGAGTTACATGTTACCAAGAGATAAAAAAACAATAACGTTCATAGCAATGTTTCAACTTTTTTTACATTTAAAGATGATTTGCTGGTAATCCTTGACCAACAAAGTTAATTGTACGGTTTACTAAATATATAAGTTAACGTGTAAATAATACGTAATCTAAGCTACATCAAATCGAATAACTATCAGGAGTGGAACAGTTGCAAACAAGTCAGCTTGTTAGACGCCATTACTCTACAATTGTGTCTGATATTTCCATAACAAACGGCAACCGACAACCTTCATACACATTTACCACAAATGAAACAATTGTGTGGACTCGCATAACACCTATTACTAATTCCTGTTACTAAGTTATAATAGATATATTCCTAGCTTAGGTATAGTAAGTTACAGAATTTAAAACTTTTCTTTAATTCATCTAATCCCAAACAACTTGCAATCCTGTTTATTATGATAGAAGATTATCATTTTATGCATAATTATTTTAAACTAAGACGTTTCAGCACGAGATCTGCCGTGATGGTAGTTGACCAGCTTGGCATGATATTTGTTAAGTAGAAGTTTAGTAACTACCCTCGCTTGAACTTCTTTATTTTTGAATCTACATTGTTGGTACTAACCTTTACTAATGGTAGGTCTCTGTTGCCGGAGACCGTCTAGGTAGGTACTACCGCAGCTCCTATTTCAACCGCCAAATAGTAGTGTGCAAACATTACTGTGTTTTGAAGGGCGCTGTAGCTAGTGTAATTACTGGGGTAACGAGACTTAACACCTTATGTCTGAACGACGAGCGTAATGTGGTGCAGTGTATACCATCTTAACTAGCGCCACGTTGTCATGCGCAAGCGTATCACTTACCATCAGTTGAACGTCTTGCTCGTCTCGTCGATAGTAGCATAAAAATAAAGTTTCAAAATAATCAATGAGATGACAAAGCTATGACAAAACGATGTTCCCATTAGCGGTGAGCTTGCATGTCTCAGAGGGTCCAATTGAGGTGGTGCGCGCCGCCGCGGCTGCGGTTCGCTTCTTGCCGCGCGCCCGCAAAAATCGAAAACCGCTCTCTACGGTCACTGGGTGAAAACCCGTAATTATATCGTGCGGCTACCGTACTACCTTAGTGTTGAAGTGTCTTCACTAGTTATAATGACGATGAAAACGTCTCACAAAAAGTCTAAATGATTTTCATAACAATACGCCGCGTTGTTATGGTCTACCGTATCACTTACCATCAGGTGAACTCCTTGCCTACCTCGTCGCTTTGTAGAAAAAAAAATATTTCATACCGCGCGGATCGCGTTTCCAAATATACAACACTTTGACTACTGTATATATATTTACTGATATAATGACTTTTATTAGGACGTCAAGTTCAGTTTGGTGTTAAGCTAAAATTAATTATGCAAGATTATTATAAGCAGGGCGTGCCTTGAAGTAGAAAGGTTAAGTATCCTTGGTTAATTTTATTAACGGACAATTTTTTTTATTTGACGTCGCGACGGGACGATCTAGGCGTTCACCTGATGGTAAGTGATACGGTAGACCATAACAACGAGGCGCCAGTTAAGATGATATACACTGCACTACTTTGCTCGTCTCGTTACTCTAGTAAGCACTAGCTTACAACGCCCCTCAAACTGGATCATGGTAGTATTTGCTAAGTACTGTTTGGCGGTTGAAACAGGACCTGCGGTGGTACCTCCCTACCATCAGTGTAATTTTATTATGTTTATATTGTAAATAGTTAACAAGTAATATTTATGACTAATAAATTCGTCATGAGTAATGGAAATTAGTTAAATTAGTTAATTAGTTTACTGGTGGTAGGTCTCTGTTGCCGAAGGCCGTCTGGATGGGTACCACCGCAGCTCCAATTTAACCGCCAAATATTAGTGTGCAAACATTACTGTGTTCCGGTTTGAAGGGCGCTGTAGCTAGTGTAGTTACTGGGGTAACGAGATTTAACACCTTATGTCTCAAGGCGACGAGCGCAATGTGGTGCAGTGTGTACCATCTTAACTAACACCACGTTGTCATGGGCAAGCGTGTCACTTACCATCAGGTGAACGTCTTGCTCATCTCGTCGCATAATTGTATAAAAAAAAAATAGTTTCACTCTCACATTAGTTGGTTAATATAATCCGTATTAATAAACAATCGATTTTTAATTAAATGGTGGATATGTTTTCTAAAATAGTTTTGCCTCGCTTCCGGCCCGCTCGGCGCCCGTAAGACGCGCTCCGGCTGCAGGCTGTGCAACAAGTGTTGCGACGCGCTGCCGGCGCGGTGCGAACATTTTTCCCGGCGTGTTGGCGCGTCTTGGAACAAGGGGGGCGGGGCGCCACGCCCAGTCGAGCGTACGCCCCCCAAGTCTTAGACCTACTTCTCTACGTAAATAACAATTGCACTTTACTACCTCGCAGGGATACACACGAAAAGTACTCCACTAAAATCTAACCGTTTTCACATCGAGAACAATCGTGCTCGAAAAAACTTGTAATATCAATATACTTCAAAAAAAATCACAATTCTTAAAATCATAATAAAACTCAATAACTATTTTTTTTTAAATCGGCTGACAACACAATTTTTTTTTTTAATATTAGTTTGGCAACGTTCCAACTTAAGGTCAATATGAAAAGCTTTATTAGGACAGCGAAAAGTTTTTTTTGTATTACCTATTATACTTTCAAATAGTTCTTCATCTTTTCCAGTGGCGAGAGTAATGAGAAAAGAGCGAGACACCTAATGGCGTACCAAAATGAAAAAGCTCATTATATTTCCTTGCCGGCGACGGAACAAAACAAAAATATTTAACGGAACAAAACTTTCGCGCGTCTCGCTCCCGCGCGTCCGCGGCGCCGGCCGTGCGAGCGGGACGCACCGCCGCGCATTTTCCCGGCAAATGAAGCGTGGCCAAACCGCAGATTGACCGCAGAGAATGGAGGCAGCGAGTGACAGAATGGCGGCGGCTCAGTACTGGAGAGTCGCGCGAGCGGAGCACACGCGTGCAGCCTCCGCGCCGTGACTCATCGGACGCGACGAGCCGACACGCGGGCGCAGTGAACACCAGCGGCCGGGGAACTCGAGCGCGTTCGCAAAAAACACAACTGTCAATTAGTAAATCAACGGTGACGTAAAGCGCGGGGAAATATCTCGAAAAGCCCGCGCACAGCTGATGTTGACAGAGGCTGCGTCGGCGCAGCTACGTACGGAGCGCATCCGCACCGGCATGGTTCCGCTTTTCTCCGTTTCGCGCTAAAACTAAATCCGTGAGTCATTTAAAATGACGAAAGTTAAGTTGAAACAGAGATCTCCAAGGTCCGTTCGTAGTATTGTGCGTTGAGGAAATAAATTACACAAATTATTGTTTACACGCGCCGTTAAATTGTTTGTGTGAACATTTAATTTGTAACAAAACTTTACCGACTGAATAAATAATTAACGAAGGTCTCATAAGTTACTCATTAATTACATCGAGAGACGTTTCCAAGTGTGAACGGTAATAACAAAGTGATAATTTGTTGAACAATAAGGGGGAAATCATGATGGCGCATTGCCAGGTACTTTTAAGGTGAAACATTTGAATAAAGACAATTACTCACCATCACTAAAATACAGAGAAAGCGTTTAACATAAATGCCAGTTAAGCTACGCAAGCTTGCCGAGGACTCATCACAATCGCAACAATCGTGAAGTGTTTGAATTATTAGTAAACAATCATTGTTTACTTCAATTCGGTAAAGTGTCAAGACTCAATCGGTCCCGTGTCCATTACCGGTTAACCAGAGACGGCTAACCGGTGGTGGTACAGCAAGCTGTAATGGTGTGAAGGATGCACCTTCCATACGAATCGAGGGGCCGACGGCGCCGCGAAATGGCCGAGCTGGAACCCTGGTGGCTACAATCCATCGTCGACGAAACCCTAGTAGAGCACCCAGATCTAGGTAACAAAACAAAAACATTTACTCAACACTCCATTATAGCTTAACTACCTTTTTACTTAGCACTTAGTTAGTTAGTTAGTTAAATAGTGCCAAAGAAAATAAAATAAATCGGAAGAAAAATAGTGCTTCTTCTAATATAATAATGATTCGCAGACTGATTCTATCAAACTATTTACGTCACATATCAAAACATGACGTTATTAAAAGTATACCTCACAAATCGTTACGTGCTAATGAGTTAAGGTCTGAAGTTGTACAAAAAAAAACCACTAACTATAATAGAACATTTATAACTTAATAGATCGTTAAACTCCTATTGAACGTGAAACCTGTTTTTTTTTATTAATACCACATTATTAGTTGCCACATTCGCCATTTGTATAACACAATTAATATAATGAGACGGGATTTCTAAATCAATACCACGCAAATTGTTTATTAATTTCTTTAAAACAAAATACCAATTTTTAGTACTGAATTACAAAAAGTAACTTAACAATACGAAATATATTATCATATGGAAATCATGAAATTCATATTTACGCGAACATTACACGAATTTAATTAGAGTTAATTTAACTATTTGTTACCCTGACGTTTCGAATGTTTTACAGCAGGTTTGGCTATGGGAATACCGACTGATTTCCCGATATGATTATTATCTTGGAATACCTTCAGATTTCAATGACTATTTTTAGTTCGCTCTACTCAAAATTTTATTTAATTTAATAAATACGAAATTAATATAATAATAATAAGTAAATTTGGATCTGAAACTAGAGAGAGACAGTGGTAGGTGTTTGTTGCCGTATACCGTTTCGATAGGTACCACCGCAGCGCCTACTTTTTGTGTGTCCAGGTTATTTAATTAGGACTACCTTTTTAAGCCTGCTCTATAATGTAATTTTTTGAATATTAAGCAACGATCAAAATGCATCCTTCAAAATAATATTCACGGCTTTTGTCCACTGATAAAGTACCAATTACTTTGATTTGTTGCTGTTCATAACATTCCTGAAATAAACTGCTATTTTATGTTAGAGAAAAATTGTCTACTTTTTCTGGTCTAGTTATTATTTCTAGTCTAGTTTACTAAGGATTAATAATTAGTTTAAAACACTTGTAAATGAAGCGTAAATTTAGAATATTTCATCGAAATGACTAACGATTTTTAGATTTTAGTTACCGCCACGGAATCCCGGTCTCTGTATTCTTTCATAGTAAAATGTAGAACTAAAAACTAACTATGACAATTCAAATGGGAGAGAATATTGACATCTCTCTTTAAGTGCCATAAGTATGAATATAACCAATCCAATAATGAAATAAACTGGTTGTATGAACATTTATTGTATAAAAATCAAAATAGTGAGTTAATTAAAAAAAAAAAAAAGTTGTTATTTTATTTACATTGGATGGAATAGCACTTGATATTAATTTCAAATGATAATAAGTGACGAGGCTGAAGATGTAAAAGTGTGCTCGTCTAGAGCACTGTGGATATCGTATGATAACAATCGGAATACAGTGAATTTGTTATAGCAGCAGTTTTGCAATGTAAGGGTAGTAGCTAGTTAACCAAACTCTTCTACTTATAATTATGCCGAATCGAATCAATGCTGCTCCACTGATGCCGCTAATAATACATACAAGTTATGAATAAACATAACAAGCTACTTTAACGTGAATCAAAAAAGTATGTAACCGAGTTAAATCCACCATTGACACACAAACCCATAACATTTCATATTAACTAACAAATCGCGAACGTTTTTTATGCTTCTATTAATAACTACTATGGTTTTACCGAAATGATACAAAAAAAAAAACACTTTGTCGTTTATACATCCGAGTTTGAATTCGCTAATTTCCGGGATTCCCAAAAAGGAGCTCGTATAAATTTAATTTTTTTATCGTTAATTTTAAATAATTAACGTCATAATTCTTTGTTCAGTCTAAGAAGATTGTTTAAGCAATTGAATAAGTTATGTTCTTAAATAATACATATTAAATAAGGCCTCGTCTTTTTTTAAACATATCGAGTTTTTATTTATACTATTACAAGCAAAAAAGTTTTTTTGATTCGACGAAGCGAAATGAGCGTGAAGTTCATTTAAGTTCATCAGTTAGGATGATATACAGTGTACCACGTTATAATTGTCGCTTTGAAGCATAAGATGTTAAAGTTAAGTAATTTTTCTAACTACATCTACTTTCAAATCAGTATGCAGTAATATTAGCACATTACTTTTTAGCGGCAAAAATAGGCGTTGCGATGTTGTCTATTTATATGGTATCTAAAGGTCTAATACCGTTAAATATTAATAAATTAAATAATTGCCTCTAACTTCCTTAACCACATTTGGCATTGCTAAAAATCAATCATTTCAATGTTAACTTTTTGTTAACTTAATTGGCATGGTTAAAATAGTAAATTAAATTAAATAATATATGTAAACTGGTTATCTGAGAGTCTATATAAAATTTGTATATAGATGGAATTAGAGTGAATTTATAATCTATTGCAATCTCTAAAAATTTCTACATGAAGGAAAAGACTTCAACGTCGATCAAACATTTTGCGAACTACAGCTTCTGTAAGTTTATCTCGTGTTATACTAAGAAGTTATATAAGTACTAATAGTGCTCTTCCACCGATCTTCATTCGGATTATAATCTTAAATAGATTTGTATTAATATTAGATCTATCGATTCATTTAATTCATACGTAAGGTATGTTAATATAACACTCTTCATCTTTAGGGTTTAAATAAAAATATTCTTTGCTGCGGTGCGGTTTTACCTATCTAGATGGTCTCCGGTAACAGAGATCTACCACCAGTGAACCTTCAAAAATAATTATTTAAAAAAATATTCAGAAAAATGTTGTAACGCGTTAAAAGTGTGTAAAGCACATAAACCAAAAAAATAATTTGTGTGTTCCGACATCGAACCCTGTGAATGATGGGATACTTCTACTGACCGAATTATACGAGGCCATATAAGAGTGAAAGATATAACAATTAGGTACAATCAGGTACAGTCAATAGCGCAGATCCGTGGTACAGACGCCTGTAAAGCACTCATGGTAATGAGCTCATTGAATGCGCCCTAATGAGGTCACCGGCTGACCGGGCCGATCCAGAGATCTATATTGTGTTAGCGCCGTGTTTCCACTCTGTTTCCCGAGTCTAAGTGCTACAACTTAATTACTTTCACAGATGATTGTGGGATTTCGATTAAAGTAAATAAATCAAATTAATACCTTATAATATCCTAACAAGTCCATCTCTCCTGTACGAAAACATTTAAAAGAATATTGTAAACAATATGTAGCCATCGTTCCTTGTTGCAGAAGATCCTGAACTTAAGTCTCCTCCAAATGGAATATTAATCCATGTTGTCTAAATAATATATATAATTTTTTGTTTATACGCAATAAAGCTATATTATAAATAACAACGATAGATAAAATGACTTCCGTAAAGGATTTAAACGAGTTTGTGTATTTTTAACACAAAAATCCAAATTGAACACACAACTGGTAAGAAAAAAAAAACTCTATGCTCCGATAACGTAGCTTGGTAAACCCGAAAACAGAAACCTATAAAAAAAACTTAAACACGATATACTACTTTTGTACAAATATTGTAAGCGCTGTTGTTTGCTTTGGTAAAACCGAAATAGGTTTAACAATTATTTATTACGTCACCGTATACACAGTGACGTATACGTATTCATTTGATAATACTGCTCCATCATTCTCAAGTGTGGGTATCTTGATGGAGTGGTGGAACAGCTCTTGACATGTAGTTTAGAAGATTTGATTATGCATGATAGTTATGGCGTATTTTATTATCACTTATTTTATGTTTATCGAATGACACGGGAAAAGAATCTAGGAAGTAAATATTCAGGGACACAGAATCATCCCGTCGCTTATCATCTTGTACTGAATGATGGTTACCGTGAAAGTTTTATTTGGTAGAAATCTATCATAAACTTGGCTTCGGTCCAAGGTCAAAGTATCTTTAGAAAATTTGCCATTGATAACAATAGTACACAGTGTAAGTTATGAAAAGACTGTGCGCGATCCAGTACATATTTTAACAAATCCCGTGAAGGTTCATAATGGACCAATTTTTTTTTTATTCGACTATGCGATGAGACGAGCAAGACGTTCACCTGATAGTAAGTGATACGCTTGCCCATGACAACGTGGTGCTAGTTAAGATGGTATACACTGAACTACATTACACTATTTCAGCACCTATTTCTGTCGACAAATAGTTCGTCTTTATACTCGTAAGTATTTATAATATAAATTAGACCTTTACAAATAGACCGCCTATCGTAGGTATAAAACTACCATGATAGACGTTCTCCGGCACCAGAGACCTACCACCAGTAACATTATTACTAGTAATGTTTAAAAAAGTAAAGTTTTATTTATCGACTATCAACCGAAGACAAATATCATTTTCATGAAGTAAACGGGGGCTCAAAGTTCACTTTTTGTTAAGTGATATAATGTACAAACGCTCGAAGATTTTTTTTTCTCTTTATTAATTTTGGGACTTTAATAAAATCATGCCAGTCCCATCATACCATAACACAGTTACATACATTCATATACATTAAAATCATACAATTTTCGATATACTTTTAAGAAAAAACATGAACAGTGCTCTGGCCCTCTCCGCACAAACGCCCGAAGATACATACTGGCTTGCTCACTAACCGTTTATCCTTAGCGACTACCACTTTTTTCTCTGGTATGTAAAGTTAACCTCAAAGTCTAATGTATAATTACTATTCATTAATACACCGAGCGTAACGCTCGCAACTCGTTTCAGCGCATGCTGCAATTTATGAAATAAAATTCGCATTAAAAATGTTAAAATCTTCATGTTACATACAGAACAATGACTAATAAGTCTACAATTATATACGTATCTAGATTTTTTTGTATTACATAAAAATGCGTCATTTAAAGTAAGAGATAAAAGACGTAAATCTTATCCACTAGTGTTATAAATAGCCCGATTACTGTTCCCTCTACTGGGTCTGGGGACCTTCTTTTACAGAGAGGGAATCAAGGCCATATATCGGTTGATCTTATAAAAGATTATTTTTCAAAACTGCCTAAATATTCGCAGCATTTCCGCTTGTTTACTTCTTTTATTGACATATTCGTTTATAACGCCACAAATTCGATTTCACAGTGACAAATATTTAAAAAATTTTTGAAATAGGCTTTCAACGCCTATAAGTCACAGCCAATTATAATTTCTTAAAAATGAAATTAAAAATTACTTATGACAATAAATTGTGTATTGACAAAAGTTAATAAAGACAAGTATTGTCAACCTGGAGATACAATAGACACAAAGCGTAAGCAAATATAACATGAAAAAACAAGATAAATGAACCAAAAAAAATTGCCACCTGTTAGCTTTACACTTCGCAAATGTACATATAGTAGTGTAATAATGAAGTCAATATTGGTTCGCAAAGTTGTGAAATCTGAAGAAATACCACAAATTAATGGATTAAATAGTAACTATGTGACATAAAGGCGCGATATAATACTTTGTACGTGTTTATTACATCTACGAATATATCAATATTGCGGATACTATAAATAGAATAGACAAAAACTACTATAACACCTGAATTCTAAACACAGGCAATTCGAGCCTTTTATCGTTAAATAGCTATTCTCGGATTTAGGAACCACAAAGTCAATAAAGCTTTAGAATTCGGAGAGGTCATCATCGATAATATCAAAACTTCTTTAATATTCAAATAGATCTATCGATTATTTAGATAAGTATATTTTAACGATATCTCATTGTGATATTGTACAAAGTACCGGTGTTAATTCTGTAAATAAGTGTTAATTCATTAAAAACATTTCGGTTGTGTAATTTTTTATTTAATTTGTAAATATTTAGTATAATTTTCTCGATTCCATTATATGTAGAGTGGTTGTTTGTAAAAAAAATTCTCGAATGTAATTGACTAGCTATATAAAAGAATGTTCGGAATTTCCTACCGTCATAAAATTCCCGTTTATGCAATTACCAATTATTCATAACGTGCACAAAAACATGTACAAATTTGATTAGCATGGGTAATGGTTATTTCTATATCTTGCGAAGAAATTGTATATATTTTTAATTAGATAAATACTTACTATTTGTTTATATTCGATTTGGTTGATGATAAGGTTTTTTAACCCGCCTGGCTAGTTACAAAAATTATATTGAAAATCTGCTTCCGTAACTGCGTTGCTGCTTTAAGACTGTACTTGAAAAATAAAGAAAATTTTAGTGAGATATACTTTATGAAAGCTGTTTTTTCTTACTTTTCTTTTATATTTGAAAAGTATAGCAGCAAATCAATGATTTTTAGACACCAATGAAAGCTTGATTTCCTTGCACACGTTACATCTAAATACCCTTTATCACAGTCTGACCGCATTCCTCACCTGCACTTTGCGGCCGTATAATTTGTATGTAGCTTCCGTAAATAGAGAAACCACAGTTATAATATAAACATTTTTTCTAGTTACTTCACGTAACAATATTTCTTTACAAGCTCAGTTATAGTTCGATAAAAAACATGGAAAGATTCAAAAGAAAAATAATGAATTTGAAGGGACATTGGTTTTACATTATTGTCATCGTAGTGATTTATTTAGAAAATATGAAATGAATTGTTAGGTAAAGGTTTCCATTCGTTGTAAATGACCCCTGAATGACGACGTAGCATATTAATTTTCACACTATTCTATTTATACTGTATAATTTTTTTTTCAATGCCGGACAACGTTTTCTAGATTTAGTTTAGCTGGTGTACATCTAAGACCAATCTTCGGCTGAAGACCACGTAGACCAATCTTCGGCTGAAGATTGGTCTACGTGGTCTGATACGTGGATGATACACAAAAAATCCCTGCCAAAAGCCTGGTGCACCTTTCATTAATAACGTAACCTTCTGTAAATTCAATAACGAGTTTAGAATAAGGATAACAATAGATATTTTTTAATAACATTTAAACTTCCTACTCTTAAGTAATCAACGCTAGTACACAAGTACTTGTTTAATACCCTTTTCCTAAAAAGCCTGTTCTAAAAATAATGATTACTATTCTGATAATGGAAAATCCGTCGTTTCAACAAAAAGTTATTAAAAATCCCCAATAATTTTTTTGATTTTATCGTCAAACAAAACTTTTTGTCGTGAGTTTTTGTGTTAACGCTATTACAGTTATTGGCATTTTGGTGCTGAAGTGGATATAGACGGTTCCGTACATTGTATAATGTAAACAAAGCGTGTACGTTTTTCCTCGTTTGAATAGTTTTTTTAGCACTGCCGTTCGTTAGCGACCGCCGCGTGTGATAACTAATTCTATAACAAACCATTAACGCTTCGGAAGGTGTGTTGTTGTTATGTAAGAGGTCATGTATGGATTTTTTTATACCGTCCAGTGGCTGCGTGTATTAAATGAATTGCTCAACAGTACCATCTTCATGTCATACCGTGTTTATACGTGATTTTTATGTGTCGGTAGATGATATAAACATAATATGGCGCTATTTACACTACACTGTTCGTGTTGACATTAATTAATTTCATTACCACCGCCACAAGACTAAGAAACTTTACGGTTTTTACAAATTTGCTGAAATTCTTGTATAGATTAAAAATTGTTTTACCCTATCTCTCACCACACCTTGATATATCTCATCGAGAACACTTGGATTGCTATTTGTAATCTCATTTTAGGACACACATTCTGAAAAAATGCTTAAGCATAATCTGTTACAGAATTAACTGGCGAAAGATCCTAACTTTAAATAATATATAAGGCATATTACGATTTTGGTAATCATAATTTTCAACCGGAAGACTACGATTCTAAATTTTGATCAATAACTCATTAAAGCGGGAATGAAATTAAAAGTAAAACACCACTCTGTTCAGGGATATTTAACTATTGATATTTTATGTAGTTCTAGACTTTGTAATCAGAATAGATTTGAGACGAATTATAATATAAATTTATACGGTAGGTGACGACGGAAACATCATCTGATGGTGAGAGATAAGTCTGTCCAAACAAATTTAACGTTGCTAAGTGGTCTCCGGTTACAGAGACCTACCATCGTAAAAATAGCTTTTTGTTATTAAACCTAAATTTTTGTAAAGTTATTTTTTACCAAACCAATAAATTAGATTTTTTAACGTAGCTTGGAGAGCAGTTTTCGAATCAATGGTTGCAGGTTCGTTGCTATCATTAAACTAGTTTCGTGAATAATTTCTTAACACGAGCCAAAAAAATTAAATTAAGTGGTTAACACAAATTTCATTATGTTGGGACCGTAACTAAAAAAAAATAATCTCAACGCCTATACTACACACGGTGACGAATAAGAGAAAAAAACCTAATAAAAGATAATAGGTGTATATTGACGTAACGTCAGTGTTGCCACGGCAACAACGTCACGAATATTGAAACTTGTTTCTGAATCATCTCTGTAGTAGAGAATGTAGCGCGAGAGCAATCAACAAGTAATACGGCGAGCTTATTACGTATCATGCAAACGAATGGCTGTAACAAAATCGCACAATGGTGATCTTAGCAAGAATGTCTAGCAGTGAACGTCTATCGGCTGATGATGATGATTTATTAGAGACAAACGATTAGAAACGTTCACTATATAAAACAGGTTTTTTTTTTTTGCGATTACCATGCAATTTCGATACTTTTACATAATAACCACGTTCATAAGTGTCGTATTATAACGGTTTGGTAAGCGTTTTACATAATAATCATTGATAAAGATTTACATAAATAATAATACAAGTAGATATTTTTTTTTTTCTAATAAAAATTGTAGGCCATGCAAAACATTTTTATGGCAAGATACTTTTAATGGTCATTTTATTTATAACCTAACGAAGCAAATAATGTAATCAGATTTAGTTCTACAAAAAAATGTTCTCGAAAATAACTAAATTCTGCGCTTTTGGTAATTTTAGTTTTCTGTACATGTTTTTAAAGTCTTTTAAATCTTATATGTTAGTACATCATAAATCGGATAGTTAAAAAAGATATATCATAGTTTACATACATACATGTAACACACACATTCGAATGTGATAACTATATTCAGATCCATGTAATAAGCAGTCGTGGCCGAGCGGTTAAGGCGTCTGACTAGATATCAGATTCCCTCTGGGAGCGTAGGTTCGAATCCTACCGACTGCGAAATAATGAAAATTTTTAGTTTTTTGGTTATTTAATTTTTTTTTATATTTTTTTTATTAATTTTACCAGAACCATTATTATTTTTTTAATCAGTTGAATTTATAATAGAATGACTATTTTAGAGACGATAAAGTTTGTTTCTTTTTCAGTACGCACAGGGTGTCCAGACTACATGTGTTCAATGCTGCCACAGCACTGGAGATCGAACAAGACCCTACCGGGGGGTTTTAAGGTGGTGGCGCTCGGAGAAGTGCTCGACGGCACGATGGTCACCGTCCGCGCCGGCAACGATGAGAACATCACCGCTGAGCTTAGAAACAATACCGCAGTTATGAAAAATAGGGTAGCCAAATTCAACGACTTGAGGTTCGTCGGCAGAAGTGGACGAGGTTAGTAAATTAGACAACTTTTTCATAAATAAACAGTTCTCGCGATGGTTTATTTTTATGTTAAGTAACACTTTATGGTTACGCTCCAAAATAATTATATTACATAAAAATATATATGCTTTAATGAATCCATATATTAAACTTACATGTATACATAATACAACATTTGCGTTTATATAGTTTTAATATTTTTATTATGATTATTCACCAAACGCATGATAAAAGTATTAATAGGTTTTTTCATAAACGAAGAATAAAAAAAAAATTCTAAATCGATAAATGTCAAATGTGGATCAAGAAGCTGATCCAAGAATGTCCTAGCAAGTCAATGGGCCGATAAATATCAGGCGTAACGTAATCGATCGCACGGCGATCCGGTTTCAGGTGCAATATTCGGTGCACGAGAGGTGACAGCCAATACCTATTAAGGCTAGCGTCTACCACGCGCGAACCCGACGGCATTATTACGTATGCGGACTAGCCATAGCGAGAATCGCGCGACAACTGCTTTCTTGTATACATCAAATTACCGCATGCAAACGAATGTGATTAATAAATCTCTGATAAATTATACGAGTAACTGTTGTATTTTGACATCGCCAATCATTTGCAATATATAATAATACCGCGGAGCGATGTGTGATGCAAAAGTGCGCTCGCGCATGTTCACGTTCAATACAAAGTTTTGCCAAAAGGGACTTGAAAGCAAACAGCTTGTGAAATTAAAATTATAAGCATTTTTTTTATTGAACGGGGCGACGAGACGAACGTCGGTTGCCTAATAATAAGTGATACGCTTGCCCATAACAATGATGACATTGTTAGGATGATATGAGACATAAGGTGTTAAATCTCGCTACCCCAGTAATCTCACTAGCTTACAGCGCCTTTCAAACCGGAACGCAGTAATGTTTGCACACTACTATTTAGCGGCTGAAATAGGAGCTGCGGTGGTAACTACCTAAACGGTCTCTAGCAACAGAGACCTACCACCAATGGATTAAAATCTATCATGTACTTAACTAAATCAATTGTTTGAGTTTGTTAAATGTTGTTAACGGTAACAATAATCTAAATTTACTAGCTGACCCGACAGACTTCGTTCTGTCAAATAAAATTGGAATGTTCTTTGTTCCTGCCTATTTTATAGCCGGGGCCAAAAAAATCTCCTGAACAGAACCGTCACCCTGGTTATGGGCGGTGTGTGGGGTTCAGCACTATATATATTCATCTAATAACTAATATTTAAATATTAGTGGGTTCCTGAAGAGCGGCCAAAGCTATTTATAATTAAAGTACATAAGTTATATTAAGACAGCAGTGAAAGCTTGTAATTTAATATGAACTTTTGTTTGTTTGTTTCTGGTGTCTGGTTACTGGTTTCTGATTTCTGGTTTCTGGTTTCTGGGTACTGGTTTCTGGTTTATGGTTTCTGGGTACTGGTTTCTGGTTTCTGGTTTCTGGTTTCTGGTTTCTGGTTTCTGGTTTCTGGTTTCTGGTTCTGGTTCTGGTTTTCTGGGTACTGGTTTCTGGTTTCTGGTTTCTGGTTCTGGTTTTCTGGGTACTGGTTTCTGGTTTCTGGTTTCTGGTTTCTGGTTTCTTCTGGTTTCTGGTTTATGGTTTCTGGTTCTGGTTCTGGTTTCTGGTTTCTTCTGGTTTCTGGTTACTGGTTACTGGTTACTGGTTACTGGTTCTGGTTTCTGGTTTCTGTTTCTGGTTTCTGGTTTATGGTTTCTGGTTTCTGGTTTCTGGTTACTGGTTACTGGTACTGGTTACTGGTTACTGGTTTCTGGTTTCTGGTTTCTGGTTTCTGGTTTCTGGTGTCTGGTTTCTGGTTTCTGGTTACTGGTTTCTGGTTTCTGGTTTCTGGTTTCTGGTTTCTGGTTTCTGGTTTCGGGTTTCTGGTCACTGGTCACTGGTCACTGGTCACTGGTCACTGGTCACTGGTCACTGGTCACTGATCACTGGTCACTGGTCACTGGTCACTGGTCACTGGTCACTGGTCACTGGTCACTGGTCACTGGTCACTGGTCACTGGTCACTGGTCACTGGTCACTGGTCACTGGTCACTGGTCACTGGTCACTGGTCACTGGTCACTGGTCACTGGTCACTGGTCACTGGTCACTGGTCACTGGTCACTGGTCACTGGTCACTGGTCACTGGTCACTGGTTACTGGTTACTGGTTTCTGGTTTTGGTTTCTGGTTTTTAGATTTCAGATGTCAGAAGACAGATTTCAATTTTTCATTTTCATTCATTTCCATTACCATTTTCGTTCATCATTATGTAAAATATTATAGTTGCAATCACAAATTGTTGGTTGTCAATGTCAAATGTCAAAAACAAAAATATTCTTTTATATTGTATTTGGTTTCTAAATGACGGGACGAACTTCAAATATCTGACGTTTTATGTATCCAAGGTAAAGTGACCCGACGCTCGCTTTTGGGGAGACAGTCCCAATTTTTCACAATTAGTCCCGCATCACGCGACGTTTTTTAAAAGTCCTGGACCTTTAGAATTAAGTTAAATTTTATATTTATGAAAACCATTGTTTTGCGTAACACGTTGCTTTTGCTACCCAGTTACAATGTATTTGTCTCACAGATTATACACTTCGTGTTCTGCTTCTTGCCATAGAAAATTAAGGAATAATTCATAAATACATAAATCTTCTTAAACTAAGCTTAAAATACTTGTAGTCTTTATGTTGATGACCAAAAGTATATCACGGACCTTAACCTTGAAAGAAATATACGAACAAAATTTTGCCAATATTTCAAGTCAATCAAACTAATTTGACTAATTCTTGAGGAGATTTTTACAATATTTTAAAAAGGACAAAAATCTACTGAAACAAATTCACTCAAATAAAAAATATGTCAAGGAATAAAATATTATAAATTTTTTTATATTCATAAATTGTACTTATATTAAAAGTAAAAAAAAATTTGGAGTGGGCAACCCTGATCACTTAGGGGTTGAAAAATAGATAGTAGCCGATTTTCAGACCTACTGAATATGCATAAAAAATTTCATTAGAATCGGCCAAGCCGTTGCGGAGGAGTATGCGAACGAACATTGTGACAAAAGAATTTTATATATTAGATTATTACTATCAAATAATAACATAAAAAAATACTCACAAGGAGTAAGAGATTATTAAAAGTATTATAATGTAGTGGGTATTAACGTTTAAGTTTTTGTTTAAGTTTTAATAAACACATTTACGACTAAACTTGGAACTGAATGCCAATAAAAAGTAATAATAGTTTGCGGTTATTATAGCAACAAGTCTCTAAGTCAAAATGTATACTTGACGACGTACAAACTACTTACGTTTGTTCATAAACTACTGCTAACATTAAAAACATACAAATAGTGTCATAAAATAATATAATTTTGCTATCGTACGAATATGACATCAAAAATTTAACATTTTAAAACAGACCTCTTTTTCATTGCCTTTTTTATTATTTCTTTAAACATTTTATACTATACTTAAATACTAATATCATACAACATATAAACCAAATGATGTTCAGAAAAAGTGGAATAAGAACAACTTTTATGAACATCATTGGTATATTTATCTATTTTAAAAATACAGAGGCTGCTGCGACTCAAATATTTAATCAAAAGAAAAATAAAAGGGATACATAACTTCCACGATTGTTACACTAACGGTTTAAACTATTATTTAAGAATTAAAAATGATGACTTTAAGTTGCTTATTAATAATTATAATTTGACCTTGTCTTTTTAACTATTCACCTTAAATGCTTCTGAGACCTGAGTTCAATTACTTTTTTAGCGCCGGGTCAATTATTTGAGAACTTTTTCGAAGGTGTCGCTGAATAAGATAGTTGAAAGACCTTTTTACCAGGAAAGAATTTTTTACCAGGTGGTAGGTCTCTGTTGCCGGAGACCGTCTGGGTGGGTACCACCGCAGCTCCTATTTCAACCGCCAAATAGTAGTGTGCAAACATTACTGTGTTCCGGTTTGAAGGGCGCTGTAGCTAGTGTAATTACTGGGGTAACGAGACTTAACACCTAATGTCTCAGGCGACGAGCGCAATGTGGTGCAGTGTGTACCATCTTAACTAGCACCACGTTGTCATGGGCAAGCGTATCACTTACCATCAGGTGAACGTCTTGCTCGTCTCGTCGCTTAGTAGTATACAAAAAAAGACCACAAAATAATAACTACGAACGCATCAACTTGTTTTTCGATATTCTAACAGACAAGCGACAGCGCGAAACTTTCCCCGATGCATCTCTGTATCAGAGAGGTCGGATTTTAATTTCCAAACCGCAGTCGGCAGTAAACGACGTTCGTACTTTACAGTTCCATTGTGTTGCGTTGCATTCGCGCATATCCAAGATATTACCTACCCACATGCACGTGTAAGACTCATGACGGGCCCGTGGAGCATTCCTTCTCACAACTGGTCATCCTCCGGGTAAATAAACCCGATTCGATGTACACTTCGCTGCTAGACTCCATCTTATTATAAAAACACTTTGTTTTGTATTTGTATGTCTGCAGGCTAGTTAGGACTAGCTAGTTAGTTAGTTAGCTACCAGGTGGTAGATCTCTGTTGCCGGAGACCGTCTAGGTGGGTACCCCCGCAGCTTCTATTTCAACCGCCAAATAGTAGTGTGCAATCATTACTGTGTTCCGGTTTGAAGGGCGCTGTAGCTAGTGTAATTACTGGGGTAACGAGACTTAACACCTTATGTCTCAAGGCGACGAGCGCAATGTGGTGCAGTGTGTACCATCTTAACTACCACCTGTCATGGGCAAGCGTATCACTTACCATCAGGTGAACGTCTTGCTCGTCTCGTCGCATAGTAGTATAAAAAAAGGACCAGTTGTAAGTACTCTTTGACATTTGATTGGTCCCTATCAAACTGAATCTTTCGAGGACTTACATCATCTGCCAACCTGCACATAGCCACCATAATAAATTATGGCCTCGATTTTCTCTTTGGAAGAGTAGTCTATAATTAACATCGCTAAGAATACTCTGTAAGCATATTTAGAGTCTTCAAAATTCATCAACATTTTATAAAAAAAGTTTGTATTTTAAAATTCTCAAAAATAAAATCTAAAACCTACTATTTCAATTATAATTTTTTTAAAAACGTAAACTTCCTAACTTCTAATAATGTTAGCAATTTTTCTAAAATTATTAAGAGCTAAAATCTAGTTTTTTGAAAGTTCATGCTTTCCGTGGTTTTGTTTAACTCATTCTACGACTCAACATTTTCCTCCTTTTTTTTTTCTTTTATGGTCTTTCTCAACTGTTTTTCATTTGCCTCTTATATTTTTCAAATATTATTCGAGGACATACAAGAATTGCCGTATTACGACTGTCAAGATTTGAGAGCCAGAGTGTTCTGAATGTGCACGCTTTACTATCTTTAGTGTCATAGTCAATTAACATTTAAAGTTGAGATTAAGTACGCAATTGATCAGATGAGTCCATAGCAAAAAAATTCTCTGAAATAATGTAAGACCATCCGATATGTAAAGTTTCCCAAAAGATGTCCTAACCCAAATATCGATTATAATTAGGCGTGTAACTGAATACTCATAATACGAGGAGTTAGTGACGTGGTCATCACAACACTGAGCCGCTAATGCGACGTGATTTGAATGGACAGGTCTGGTTTGAGGACCCGTCAGGCATACCAAATTATCGATATTTATATAAATTTTATTTATTCATATTGCTCTTCTTGTGACGAATAATATTTTATAAGTAAGAAAGCATAATGCTTGCCGAAGTAAAGAAAATCAAATGCAACATCTCTTCGTATACTTTGTAATGTGAAAAGAACTTTAGAAGAAATTACTTGATGATCGTAAACATCATTATCAATTACGGCAATGTTCATTAAGACTAACATTTTTAGATTTATTGAAAACAATCTGAACCGAGTTACCTTCCATGAAAAACTAAGAATAAAATCGGTTCAGCTGAATGTGCGCTGGCATAAAAAAGCACTGTGTACCCGCTAAATTTGTGTTTTTGGTCTTTTAAGAGCACGGGCAGAAAGCATTTTTTTTAAATTAAACTTTTAAATAGACACTAACACTTATAATAGACAAAAATACCAACAATATTCGAGTAAATACATTTTTTTATTTTTTCGAAAATTTTAGCTGTAAAGAACATATCCCCTCCTCACATATATAACTAACAAAAAATTTGCCAAATTTGTATAATGGGTTCCTTGGTGTTTTACGGATTATCCATGATCTTTACATAACTACTGGTATTATTTTATCTATTAGTCCATTTAAAACAAATATATTCTAATTAAACTATATTTAATACGATAAGTTAAAAAAACCCATGCGTTGTCATCAAGCTGAACACATAATTAGGCACGAGTGGCCGCTCGTAAACGGCATGACCAGAATGCGACCAAATCATTTTGTGTAGCGGTCACCGACGTATTACGCTCTATTCTAAATCACCATATACTTTTTTTTGTATACTGAACGACTTTTTACTGCTCTCATAATGCTTCTCGTATAATTTGTAAGATGCTTTCAAATGCTGCCCCTAATGATACTGGAGTACGTAATATTTGTGAGGTACGCGATTTTAATTATTAAAACCCGTAACCCGTTTCACTTTTGATTCAACAAAAATATAATAAAACCTACATGATATACTAACATGCTTTATAAACAAAAAAATATAAATTACATTATTTTATAACATTTTTAAGATATTTAAAAGGACTTTATGCATTAATTAATGTTACTATATATTATAATAACATTCGAAATTAATGTATTATAACTGAAGTATATAGTTAAGGAAAATTACCACAGACTATTTCGGAACGCTGATACCATTCGGGCTCTAAATGTACGCTCAATAAAACATGTTAAAACATTTAATGTAAAAACAAAATTAATGTCTAAATATTGATTGCTATGTACTTTTTGTTCGCTTCGGTGATCATTATTTATGTACCCTCCCTCCATTCGATGTAATAAATATATACAGGTACTTTTAAAATAACACAATTTATACTCAAATTTAACACAATTAATAAGAAATATTAATGCTGCAATGTTATTCATTTTAATTCGAATATCTATAAAATTATTGTACTTTATGCCAACGAATTTCGCTTTCGAACAAACACGGTAGACGAATTGATGTGGTTAATTAATCACTAAGCATTAGTCACTGTTACTCAGAAAATTATATGATTAAGTTTTCTTGTATAGAAGTCATCACTTTCCAATCAGCACATCTTTTACGAAGTATTTCTTGGAACATAATTTAGATGTACTAAAACGTAATCGAGAGAGCAGCACAGCTTATTGTCAGTGTAGAATTAAATCGATGTCCGCTCTGCTCTCTTACCACAAACGATTTTCGTGAAAATCGTGTCGTAGCGAAGCTCGCCTGAGTGCAAATCGTCTCCTCGCAAATGTCATACAGGATTTACGTTCAATCGTAAATCAAGATGGCCGCCGTCCCCTCCCTGCGCCTCGACCCGCGCCCACCTGCGCCCGCGCACAATAATTGAATATTTCACGCAACTCTCTCAACACCTCCAGAAGACGGTCGTTGGGATACAATGTTATGTTTATTGCTTCTCGCGTATTGTGTTAGGTCCTAAACTGTTGATGCCTGATCATACGAACCGCATTAAGTTTCATGGCGATTTTAAACGCTATATTTCACATCGTTCGGGGCACGCCTTTGGTGTTTAGCGGCCAATGGTTTATGATGATTTGTTTCCGTATTGAAGTATCGCTAAGACTATAATGTTGCTTTGTTGAGGACACAGATGTCATAGCGCACCAGAATGAACAACGGGAGCTAAAAAATACTAATATAGTGATACATACCTCATTAAAAGAACTATTATACCATAGGAAATTGAGGAGGACAGACGATGCAGGTCACTATTCTTTTTACACTGTCTTGCGCATTATAATGATAGTTGAGACTTTACAGTTACCAACCGTTAAACATATTATTCATGCTTAATATGTATTGTATTAAAAATATATCAAGACATTCTTGAGTGATATATAGTACAGTCGATACATGGTCACTACAAATAGCCTAATGATGAAAATATATTTTAAAGAGCAATTATAGTAAATTTTTATAGATACGACATTGCTTTGATTAACAAAATGGGAAATATAATACAAATAAATCACTGGTACAATTGACAAACGTAACAGTTTTATATTTACGGACCAGTCTTGACTTGTTCAGGAAATACCGGCCGCATGATAGGTTATCAGTATCGGTGGGAACCGCAGCTAAAATTTCGTTCCGCTCATATCTATTTAAAAATGTCAATATATAATTATAACAAACAATGTTAATGGTTAACTGGGTTTACATGTCATGAGTTGTATTATTATAATGAAACTCATCATGATATGAATGTAAACATATATATATATATATATGTACACATACACGAGAGCCGATGTATTTGTCGTCTGTTGTGTATTTAACAAAAATTATAAGAATTAATTAAGTTATTTACTAGTAACATGAGATTTTGTTGGAAACAAGTTTGTAGGAGAAAGAATGACCTTGTGAAGTTATACAAATATTGTATATATTACAATCATTACTACTCTACTCTTTATAGGTACATTAGAAAGAAACCAACAACATATACTGAGCCTTTTCTCTCGTTATGTTTGATGTTGATAATCGTTTGACCGACTTATACAGCTCATGGGAACTATTCCCGTTGACCCGGACCTCGAGGCCTGAATTAGTTCCAGTATGAACTACTTTGAGTGAATCGCGGAGGTGTATCGGGTTTGGTAATTGTAGAGGAGGACCCTCTCGATCATCGACAGAATCGAGCCCGTTATCCGGCTGTATAGACTTTGGAGAAATCTAGAAGGGCATTGACGTACTTAGCACTTCTTAAATCCAACTGATTGAAATACGTTTCTCATTTCTAGTGACAAGGAAAGAACACGTAGAATCACTCTTTCTTGACAAGAATAGTATCAGTAGAAAACGTGGCAAGTTTGTATAATACACAAATACACACATGCTTAATGTCGCTAGGATATGTTATAATGTTTCTGATTTATCAAAACATTAACGCTTTTATAGAAAAGTTTAAGCTTTCATTAATAAATTCTTTGAATAGTTTTTTGGATCTCATTTCCAATAAAGAGTATAAAAATCAGTATTGTCGTTTCGCATTTAGTCGTACAAAAAATATATTACACTGTAATTTAAACATTAAGATCTACTGAAAATTAGCATTGATGTTCATAAAATAATCAAATGCAACATTCAATAGAAAAGGAATACGTAAACGCGCTCGGCTACACAGCGCTTCGGAATCAATCATTTGCGCTAAATCGAGAGCGCGCGCTACACGCGAATTATCTGCATTAGACATGTTAATCCACTCATTTTAACTGTAATTTTATTCCGTATTTATCGGTGCATTCATTACTGGCGACCGCAAATCGGACGCCCAAAAAGCACTCTATTTTCCACCGTCCGCGCTCGAGCCGCTCCGTGCGTAGCGCTCTGCCGTTCTACGCGGCGGGCATATGATATCTATGGAGATGTAATTTCTAAAATCACTTTTAACTATGTGCTTCATGAATAATAATTAATGACACAACCATATTACTTTTTAATGATTATACACTTATATATGTATATGCTTGTATGTATTTTGTTACTTGTATATATTGTAAGTAACATGTATATTAAATATAGTATATTTAAACACTTTGTTGTACATTAATTACCACTACAGAACTTTTCTTTTTCGCTAAGGTAAGCTGGTAGAAAACTCAACCATTCCATGTCCGTGTAACCATTGATGTTAGTCTGTTTGTCTGTTTGTGAAGTTATTATATGTTATATGTTGTAAATTTAATTATAAGTTACTTACGGCGTATCAAAATAGTTTTTTGTCTGTTGTCTGAAAACGACTAAACAATAGTCATATTACTGGAGTAACAAGATATCCTGCGTATCAAAATAAAGAGCGCAATGTTGCGCACTTCGTTTGTATTGTTGAGCGATAAGTGTGTGCTAAATATTATAAAGGGTAAGCTTATAATATACCATTAGTAAAACTTCTTGCTCGGTGTGGGACTTCGTCTAATAAAAAAATACTTAAGAGACATTGTCCATTTATAAAAATTCTTACAGACAGACTATATGTTAATATCGAACAAGGTAAATAGTAAAACAGTAATGCTAAAAATAGATTACACGAGTTTGAATCACTTGAAGAGGTGAAGTTTTAATCTTTCGTAAGCCTCTTTTGTATGCGGTCAAATCTAAAGTGCCGTAGCTAACTCAATGTAAATGTCTCGTTTCATTATTTTTATATATTCAATTATAACTTTTATAATTTTTAGTTATTTGTACAAACTCAATTTTACGAGGTGCATTGAATTAAATTTGAATGTTTGTTTCAGGGAAGAGTTTCTCGTTGACAATTACAATATCGACTTCTCCACCACAAGTGGCGACATATCAAAAGGCGATCAAAGTGACCGTCGACGGACCAAGGGAGCCACGTTCCAAAACTAGTAAGTCATCAAGTTATTGTATTGTACAATAAAAAGAATACAAGATTTTTATGAAAACGAGGAGAATCAAAATACGAATTCTAGTTATTGCTAAAGTTTCATGATCGCCTCTTTGTGTACAAAAAAATATTATATCTTTTTAATTATGATCAACTTGTTACCATGCTTTGAAAGTTATTTTTGGTTAAACTAAAATTAAAAATTAAACACTTAATACTAGTTAAACAAAAATAAAAACATATTATAAAA
Source organism: Byasa hedistus (assembly GCA_029286795.1). Classification (NCBI taxonomy): domain Eukaryota; kingdom Metazoa; phylum Arthropoda; class Insecta; order Lepidoptera; family Papilionidae; genus Byasa; species Byasa hedistus. The sequence goes on from JAGSMW010000024.1 coordinate 6,181,803, forward strand.
ATTTAAGTACAAATAACAACAAAGAAACTAACCTACACCAAGAAATTTCACGACACTTATTGAAACAAAATTAGACAAAACATACATTACATATTACAAGTTACGCAATGTATAAATAAGAAATTTTTTTCCTCTCTGAGCTTGATTAACAAACAGCATCTTCAGGTGAACGACCTTTTTGTATATTACAAATGCTAGTTTAAATCCTAATAGTACTTGCCTACTAGTCAAAAATATACTAAATAAATCACGTGTTGCGTTATCTTGTTGGTGATTTCAGATAGTTTACAGTGAAAGTTACCTCGAAATTAGTCCTTTTACTTCGTTTTAAATAATGACAATTAAGTTAAAAGTGTTGTTTACAGTCATCACATACAGACATATCAATTTTATTAATTAATATATAAAAAAAACAGTCACATGCGAAAATATTGCTCTGGACTGATAACTCCCGTATTATATTCATTTAATGACAAACCGATACGAGATAGATACAAAACCACATATTAAAACAAACATACGTTACGAGCATTAAAAACATATTTATTTTGTTCGTTTACACTCATCACTATTACTAATGCACGATAATAATTATCAACATTAAACGAAAAACTAATTTGATTGGACATGTCACCGGCGGACTCCCAATTTGTTATTATTCGGCGCACCGTTGCAAAAACCGCAGTAGGTACGTAAACAATTAAAATATTCTATTTTATACAGAGCCAACCAATAAATATAATCGGATCTCAAAATATATTATTGTATTTACACAGAACAGAGGACCTATGCAGTCCGTATTGTTTACGAATGCAATGTATGTCTGTCTGATGCTGGCTTTGAACCGAATTCATAAAAAAAATACTCTCTAATACTATCGAAACTGTTGTTTTGTCCATCTCATCTTAATAATTAAAATACCAATGTAAGTTTCATTGTTTATGACTTCTGAAAATTACTGCACTTTGACTCTACTCAAGTAGCAGACTAATAGATCAAGATGGGTATAATCACAGCGCCTGTTAATGTAGCAGTAAAACAGGTAAGGAGAAAATATCTATTGTCTGGTGTTATGTAAACATCCTAACGTTAAATTATGATACACAGGCGAACGACTAGATTATCTCATCATTTTTGTTGTATAAAAATAATACATAAACATTTATAAAGGAATCGAATCCACATCATTTAACTTGCTGGCCATAATACGAGTATTTGATACTACACTTTACTTAAAGATATTTTTATATCTCGATTCTAGATTTTTCTAATCTACTTAAGCATAATTCCTTCAACTTAGTAAATATAATTGAAGTTTTAGCATATGCATCGCCATTTATATAGATGTTTAAATACTTATTATATCTAATCAAGTTATCATTTATTTTATTCAAGGGAATTTAGTAGAGGAAGAGCATTAAAAGATCTTACTATCATAAAGCAATCTTTGACAATAAGAGAACATAAACATTGATTTCAAATAAATTAAACGGTGACACAAAAACTATTATGTACTAGCTGACCCAGCAAACTTCGTTCCGCTTCAAAATCAATAAAAAAAAACGCTTATTGATAATTCGAGACTGTTTCAACTTTAGTAAAGAATGTGATGAAAATTTAACCAGAAAAAAATAATTCGTAATCACAAAAAATGCCCGTTATTAATTTGGTTTTTCTATTATATTTAAATGCACATGTTGATTGACCTAAGTCAGGATATCTTATCTTTGGCATTAGAAATTGTAGATAATCAAAGTAGGGAAAGTTCTCGCGCACTCAGCGGTAAATAGTGTCACTATCACAAAAGATCAACAAAGTAAAGTTAAGACTTAACTACTATTTTGAACCAATCTGAACTTAAGAAAGTCGTGTTCCTGCTTGAATTCTACAATCGCTGCACACGAACACACTAATTTACTGCATGATACACTCACATTGAACATTCAACTGCATTATGCACTAAAAAAAATTCAACCGAGACAACGCGACCTTTACGCCCAGATTCCCGCTAAAGTTCGTAAAATATTACAGTTGCATCAGAAATTGTTGGTTGTCAATATCAAATGTCAAAATCAAAAATATTCTTTTAAATTGTATTTGGTGTCTAAATGACGGGACAAACTTCAAATTTTTGACGTTTTATGTATCTAAAGTAAGGAGACCAGACATCTCGCTTTTAGCGGGACAGTCCTGATTTTTTTACTATTAATCCCGCGTCACGCGACGTTTTTCAAAAGTCCCGACTTTTAGAATTAAGTAAAATTTTAAATTTATGAAAATCATTGTTTTGCGTAACATATTGCTTTTGCTACCCAGTTACATTGTATTTGTCTCTCAAATGATACACTTTGTATCCGTACTGCGTGCTAGCAAGATAATTAAACAAATAAATATTACAAATCTGTTTCTTACCATAGAAAAATAAAGTAAGTAATTTATTTAAATATTTCATAAATGCATAAATTTTCTTAAACTTAGCTTAAAATACTCGTAGTCTTCATATTTTATATTGATGACAAAACGTGTATCACCCACCTTAACCTCGAAAGAAATTTTAGAAAGTAATATACGAATAAAATTTTGCAAATATTTCAAGTCAATCAAACTAATTTATCAAATTCTTGTGAAGATTTTTACAATATTTTACAAAATTACTACAATCTACTCAAACAAATTCACTTATATAAAAAAACATTTATAAACTGTACTTATGTTAAAACTAAAAAAAAATTACGATATTATTATTCCTTCAGAGTTGTCCCGCTTTGCCTATCTAAAAATCTGGTCACCTCAATGAAAAAGAGAAATTGTTATTTTTACCATATTCCAGGCACTTTTTCCATATTTTCTCACCTTATTAACCTTCCCTGGACTTCCACGAATAATTCAAGACCACATTTAGCCAAATCGGTCCAGCCGTTCTCGAGTTTTAGCGAGACTAACGAACAGCAATTCATTTTTATTATATAGATATGATAGGTTAACTTAAATCTATCAAACAATCTAAAAACTCCTAGTGCTGATTACGTGAACATATTCGTTAACTTAAATTACTATGGTTTAGTAAAACAATTCCACGTTTTACTCTAAATATGATTTATACCTATGAGTTATATTTTGATATTCTAGTGGTTTGAAAGCTGGCCTTCCACTCCGAAGGTACCGGGTTCGAATCCGGCCTGCACCAATGAATTTTTCAATTTATGTGCAGTTAGTATAACACCAACTAATATTACGTGCTTTGACGGTGAAGGAAAACATCGTGAGGTAACCTACATATATATATCGGACTAGTATGTGAAATGAAGAAGGCAATAGCAAACCACTCCATTATAATTGCCAAGAAAGTGATCGTGTATTTCATTTCACATGATGACCACGACCCTCAGTAATGAGGAATTACTAAGAAGAAGAGTTGTACTTTGTCACACTGTTTACTATAATTAATATTCAATAACAAAATTACACATGTTTTATACTTCTCACGATACTTCGATAAAAAGCAATGACTACAATTTGTATGCGCGCGCACATGCTCTATTTTTATCAATACTTATATATAGGATACGGTGGTACGCCGCGAGCTCGTTATCATCGGCAGTAGATAGTGGTTTTCTTCCCACGGGAGTCTCTGTGACAATTGTCCAGGGACTTTTGAGGGACGAACAATGTGATACGCATCTATCATTACCAAGTCCATGGACATATCCAGCAGTGGTTGTCTATCGGCTGATGGGCAATAGTTTTCAATTAACTTTTCCGTACGTACACACTGTGTTAATTTTTTAATTATTAGATAACCTATATACGAGGCTTATTATTAAAAAAGTGGGGATGTATTTTCATTATAACTAAGCAATTTAACATAATATAACAAAGTGTCAGAGGGATCATAACAAATTATAAGCAGGCGGTAAATGAATAATCGTAATTGATTCCTTCCGCCATCCGACATCCGGGCAGTCACGCGAAACTAAGGCAGCGTTCAAAAGGAGCTCAAACTATCGAAATTGGCTTACGGAAAGAAAAAAATGTACGTTACGCCATATGGAGCGCCGGCGGCGAACAATAGTGAAATTATATTCAGTAATAAGTCCAGGACACGCACGGGGCCCAACTGCTCCCGAGGATCACCTTTGTGAGGACTGAGCCCTTCGAGGAACACATACGAATGTACAAATTTCTGTTTACATCCGTGATATTATTATACCAAGATTTTAAAACACCGCAGACAGAAGGAATAATCGGCTTAAGTACTACTAAAAATTTATTACGAGTACAAACAAAGGCGTCGCTAATAACATTTAAAGACTTTAACTTGATACCTAAAAATCTTTAACTATTTGTATCAGCCACAGTTAAATAGCATTTTCATATGCCCTTTTTCCATATTACTCATTATAAAAGTTCAGCCTGTCCTGTAATTTTGATTTTACAATAAAATTGTTACAATGGACTGATTTGGGTAGTAAGCAAATGTGACTTAGCTATTTACAAATTTTATAATCAATATCATATGTGCTATTCAAATACATTCATGATTGTGTAACTGATTTTGCTTATATTATAACTTCAAAAAGTATTCTTATACTATAGTGAAAAACTGATGTAACTAAATCTTGTTATTCAGTTTATTAACTCTCTTAAATTTTATTTTCATAATTAACACAAAGTTCATACTAAATCAAGATAATATTCAAAGGAATGATGAACATCGAAAATCCGGCTTAGAGTGCAAATATCCCTAAACAAAACGCGAACGGGACAGACAAAAGGCAAGCAAGTACTTAGCCCTTAAGCCTCGAACTCCAGTGGACAAGATGGAAAGATCTCGCGTGCACAATGGACTTAAAAGTTTGAGTTAATAGACTTAATTTGTAGGCGCCCAGCGTAAGCCGCTCCGCAGTGACCCTCGCTAATTGGGTTGTGCCATTCGATGACGGGATATATCGACTAAAAACATACTAGTTAGCAGTAAGCTTCCATCAAAAATGCGAGCAACTGGCAGTAAGACCTTTAAGTGAACACTGTGGATATACTACATGTCACTATGTAATATCTCCATTTCTGAACTCTCGTTAGCTATCATTAATATTATGTCATATGTTAATATATACTAGCCTTAATTACACTATATACACTAATTTTATTTATGTATATTTACAGCCATCTACAACTTTGCTTATTTCTCTGCTCAACTGTAAGGTAGACTAGGACAAAACGCCATTTGTCATAAGTCCGTTTTCTTAACTATTAGTTTCTAGTAATAACTTTTTAGATAAATTAGTTAATAGAGTATAATAAAAGAAAGCAGAATGTTAAATATTTTCTACTGATTTCATGGTGAGTCATCACCGTTTCTGTGGATGAACTCTACATCAGTTAAGTCAAAGTAGCGGGAGTAGCTAACATTACCGTATTCCGGTTTAAAGGGCGTTATAAGCTAGTGAAACTCAAGGCGACGAGCGCAATGTGTGTGGAGGTATACCATCCTAACTAATACCACGTTATAGCAAAGCGTATTACTTATCATCAGGTGAACGTCTCGCTCGTCTCGTCGCGAAAAAAAACAGCTTACGCCTCATCATCATCATAAGGTGCCGTCTTCAAATTGAAGTTTGGCACCTAAAAACCACAATTGTAGCAGTAGTTATTAGAACCGCATTCGTCATTACCACCAAGTGAAAATTGTGAACGCACCTTCGCTTCCGTTTAGTTGTAAAGCACATCACTACTATTACACCCCTACGTATTTGCATTTGTTTGTGCCATTTCAAAATATTATTGCGGCGTCGATACTTTTCGGTACATTGTGTAAGGTTAGGCTAATTATGTGCACATTTTTTTACTCGGTCGGGGAACTAAGATAATTGGGCCGGTACCTTTTAGACCAGGCCGATGTTCCGGCGCTGGTGTCGGACCTTCAATAAAAAAATGCACCTTTTCTACCCAATAACTTGATTGACACGATCCTATTTATTTTGGAACAGGAAATGTTATAGGCGTAATTATCAATTATGCCATGGTCTAACTGCCTCAGTGGCGCGGTGGCTAACCACTTACCTAGGTGTTTACGGGCCACAGAGGTCCCTTATTCGATTATAGGGCGATGTATTATGTTGTTTGGTAGTTGGGGAGGTTTTTCGAATCTGCTTATTTGTCAATTCCTTCATATTGTAAATCAGTAGCTATAACAACAATGCTGTGCTGTGGCTGTTTACATATGAGAGCCAGTGTATCTCATCAGCACGATTCACCTACCATACACACACGGGCTCATTATTACACAATGTTAAATAGATGTCAAATGTTGACCTAGCCCTATCTATAGCTTGATGGTTGATGGTCCGACTAGCGTTTTCATGAGCGCAAGTTCAAAACCGCCCTTAGATTTATATTGACAATTCATACACATGCGAATAATGAGAGAAACGATATTAAACAATGACATAATAATAAAAATATATGTAAATGTTAATATATTTGTCATCAGGTACAAATGTGTCGACACACAGAACGATCGACTTCCACCGGCAGTTCATCTCATGTCCACCTCTACCTCTCCGCGAGGAGTATAAGAATCCAACAACGCGGACCCTGCGGACTCTCTCGCATGAGGAGCGGGAGTACAAAACCAACGCCAGCATACCTATTGGAGGTATTTATATGTGCTTTATACATAATTGTCAACTTTTTGAAAGCTTCAACGTATGTCAATTGCGAAACACAACTGAGACCACAATATGTTTAAATAGGGATTTAAAATTCTTTCTTCAATCTATAAAAAAGGGGTAATCACATTTTATTTTATCTTTGTATACTCTTATGTTAAAATGTCAACAGTTCATTGGTTTTATTTAAATATTATTTCAAAAAGTATTTATAATACTATCAGCCCAAGCGTCCATCTTCAAAAATTAAAACTTGGTTAAACTTTAGAATTGAAAAGTTAAGATTTTCGACACATGGCGAAGGAGTTTTGGTTTTAATGCACAATTTTTTTAGCTCTTTTTTTTAAGTTTCATCTAAATAAATATAGAACTGAAACAAAACCGTTATACAATTACAATGAAATTTAAAAATGAATGGATGTTGACTAAGTCATTGATCCGTCAATAACGCATTTGTTTTTTGTCAAACACTTGTAGTATTATATAATACATATCGGAACTACTTACCACAGTTTTGTAACTTTAGTGATATGTTTCAGATAGATATTTTTTCAATATAGAATATATTGTTATTTAAGCTTAATAAATGAAAAAAAAAATTAAGTTCTCTAAAATGAAAATGATCATCAACTACCTCTTTCTATTTGCTTGCCTAATATTATGGAGGTCTCCGGTTAGATATCGGAGCCACAATGGTCTAATTAGGATGGTTGGAACTCTTTATGTACCTCATATTTTTAAGAATATTTAAACACGTGTAATTTTAATATTAAATGGTATACATGAAGTTATTAAAAATAACTTTGTAAGTAATCTCAATTTTAATAAAAAGACAATCCGTAAAAAATCATATGATCTCATATCTAGTCATGTGAGATGTTGTTCCAAAATTAATTATAATAGCTTTATTCATTCCGACATTAATTTGTAATATATTATGACTTTATGACGAAGACATATCAGTCAATGCAAAAAGTTAATTTTGTACGTACATAATTATATTCGCAAGTATACAGCTTCCCGAAACATTGGTTATTACCTCACCCACAATCGCGATCGCCTAACTGCAAAATTATTTACCATCTTTCCATCTTTGTCAAGGAGGATAAAATCGAATAGACTTGACGTTAGCTTTATTTCAATAGAGAAATTTTTAACTAATCCACATTGTGTGCAATAAAATCCGACAACGCAGAAATGAAAATTAGCAGAATTTCGTTAATTTAACAACATTTAATAATGTAGTACTTAAACTTAAAACGGTATTAAATACGTTATTACTAGTAAAAATAATAAAAAAACAACAATAATCGATGTTTACTATGATCAAAATAGGCTTCATATTGGTTCCGGCGGGTTCATACAATCCTAATAAATTCTATGCTGAATCCATAACCGGGTTCAGGATACCCGGCGACTGTTTCAATAGGGTTTAGAAATATATGAAATTCTGTTAGATGCTAACGGCATTGCTCTTATTTATATTAACTTGGACAGGAGAACAGAGATTAAACTTCTGCTTTAAATTAAATAGCCTTCAAAATATAACCTGGTAGCAGTAGTCGACCCGACGGTCCGAACGTAACGACAATATATTTTACTATTCTCTGTGATAACGCTAACATTTATTTAATCTAAAAAATATTAATTATAATTAAAAAAATCTTAGCAAAGGAAGCTAGTAACGATTTATGATTTTGTTTTGAAGCCTTAAAAATGTTCATTTATTATTTCATGATATAACACATGTTGAGTTTTAGGGTCACTGGTATATATATTAATTTTTAATATAGTTACTTATCACTGTGAGGCATCTCTTTTCATATAAATTAACTTCTTAAAAAACAAATGATCTTTTAATTATTTAAAACAAATAAACCGATTGAAAATACTCAATTGAACATTTACAAAGATTTTTATATATAATTTTAAGGTATTTAAAAAATATTATTTAACAGATATTTTTTACAATTACCGAATAGATTTCATTAAATTCATAATAACAATCTACCCGCTGTTATTCTGCGGTTTCGGTGAATATTTCTACTCTACTGATATTCTTATTAGAGACGACAATTTTAACACTTTTCTATTTGTTGACTTATGCAAAATCAGCCTGTGCTACTGTAATAATAGTATATACGTGGCAATCAAAATGCAATCCAGCCAGCGACTTTCAAAAAAGGTGTCAATTACACACTGGGGCTACAACTTTTACACAAAACGAATATTCCACTATATAGCGTTCTGTAAACACTAGAGGACATAGTCCACCCTCAAGGAACGCTAACAAAGTAGAAGTGAAGGTCTCTCCTTGTGAAGTATAATAAATAATAAACAGTTTATTATCACTGTCGGTGATATGCCCTATCAAAACCAGAATTATCATCAGCTTTTGTATAATACACAGCATGTTTACATTCTATCATTTCAATATGTAATTGGCAGATCGTTAATATTTAGTATACATTATTGCATAACATAATCATCACTTCCGTTACGAACGTTTGTTACAATTTTTCCTTATATTTGAAAAGTAATTAAACGAATACAGTTTATCTTTCAATAAAATATGTACAAATTTAAAGGACATTCATTTTAACGCCTAAATTTAATCAATCACATAAAAATTTAACATTTATCTTTTCTGTGTCCATAATATTCTGTTTAATTTTGCTACTGTTTCCTTAACATACAAACATTATTTTTTACATAATTGCGTTGATATGAACAGGATAAAGACGTCGTGAAATCAAAATCTACAAAATTGAGTAAGCAGGTGCTAAAATCCAATTTCATAATACGTGCGTTCACAAATACGAAAATCGCTTCGTAATAACACTGACAGCATTTTGAACGGTTATTTGATATGTAATTAAACCCATTACACAAATTCGGACACTACTGTGCTACTGTATGTTTTGTGGTTTGTATTCTTCAAAGTTATTAGAAAATGAAATCATTATAACTGTTACGTATCCATCAAATTAAGCTATGGCGATGTCCTGGATTTATTGAGGACATCACATATAAACACAAATGTGTAAATTGTAAATACTCTTGAGCTTTTTGTTTTCACTAAAAAGTTTTCAGAAAAATGTAGAATGCTTTGCTTGTATTTAAAAATTGTTGTATTTTAAGTTTTTAGCACCATTATTTTATTTATTTCAACAGTTTCTTGCATATTCAAAATATAGCAAAGAGCAGAGAAACAGAAATTTGCAAACTTCCTTACTACTAAATAATTTGTGTTAAATCTTTCGCGATAACATGAAATACAATACAAAATGTTTACATATTATTTTCCTTAATGTAACATGTTAAATAATTACTTTGAACAACATAAATTACAAACAAAAATGTGACTGGTTAAAAATGAATGGTAATACAAACAGTTAAAGTATTGGTACTAAGCATTTGTTTAGTTAGTAGACGTATTAGGTTATACAAACTGCGGTTAGTATCGGTCTAACGAAGTATTTACACTAGGAAATAACTAAGAAAATAACTAATATCTGTAATATCTAAAGTATAATAAATTTAAGTAAGCTCCATTTTTATTACATATTTAAGGTTTTTATATTGTTGTTAGGGATATACGAAATTAATGTATTTTATCTCTATTAACAATGAATGATTTTATGATGATATATGAATGATGCCTTGAACGTCGAAGTGCAATGTACGGGAGGGCGGTAATCATCAAGGGTCCGCAAACAATCGGAACTGTCCTATTATTTGGCTTGATGGAACTCCTTGCGATAACGTCCATAGATTTACTATAGTACTCTATAACCTGATGAAACTTGATGTTATATGACGAGATCTTTAGTACTGTAATGATATGGTTTACTATAATTACTAACTACTGAAAAAATGACTACGTAGTTAAAATAGCATAGACGACGTGTCTTGTTCGTGAAAATAGATTATTTAACAATCAAGCCCCCCGAAGGAAACTCTTATAAAATGTTTTAATACATCTATAATATAAATGAAATCGGGAGACGGATCGAGCTGAGAATAGGTTCATCAACCTTGAGATGGCCTACGAGAGAAAATAACAATAACTTCAAATGCGATCCCGAGAAAAAAACCGACGTTGTCGGCACAATGTCATTACGGCAGCGGCGTATCAACGGTTACCATAGAGTTATACAAGTTTTGAATGCGTAAATAAAAAATAGCCTCCATTTTAACTTATAACGCGTTAATTAATTATATGAAAGAACAGAGATAAATTAAAGTTCAACTGTCACTTAATATATTAAAATAATTTTTGAAGCTCTAATAATTTTTTAAAGTCGGTAACTTAACTTTTTGTCATCAGAGTGAACTCCAATACCAAATTACTGCTTAGTAAAAAAAAATGCTTACTGCACCATTGTAGTCAACTACATAGTTCTTAAGCTACATCTTTAGCAGTTATAAATCAATATTTGTTAATAATCCTACATCCTCAAGAGGCAGAGTATTGGACAGCGGACATATCTGCATAAAAACCCAATGAAAAGGAAACCTTAAAATCTTCCCCATAGCATTTCCTTCTATCTATACATATTTTTTAATTTTCCTTAACATTGCTTAATAGTAACTTTATCCACTTGCAGCCTTCACATAGTTAACTATGAAAAAACTTTGCCTTGTATTATAACTGTTATGAAATAATCATTAAATAAGAATGGTTATCAAAATGTTATCTCTTCCAAAAACGGGCAGTTCGATGATCCGTATAATGTTACATCGCACCTTATTTCCGGTACGGCGTTTTTGATTTGATTGATCAATTTAGATGATCAATAAAATCTCGGGCGCCATGATTGGCTACCGGCGAGCCACCACACAGAAATCGAATACAATACTTTGATATTATCTCAATTTCTCACTACAATGCGCTGCCGTTAAGAAATCACACGGAAAAATCGGTTAAAGCTTGCTTTGTATAACGAAATGCTGTGTAGGAGGCGATAATCGTTTTCGCAGTGGTTTGGCGCATACACCTGCGGTTTGACTTACACAAATAGAGTCTTGACGCAAGACCGAGGGCCCGTGTGAAAATTTGATAACGAATCTATAGATCGATGGGGCTGCAGAAATCGAGGGGCAATAGCTGCGGTTTCAATCCGTATGCTACTGTGGGATGTAATAAGCGAGCGCGGATTAGCCACCTCCGTACACCGCCGCATGGATAGTGCCTCCAGAACTTTGCTATTCCATACGGATAGTCTATTTAAAAAAGATAGTACAAACATTATATCATAAAACAAATAAATGTATACAGCGTATAGCAAAAAAATACATAAACAGCCTGTCTACATTGAAGATTCTCAACTGTTATTTGATGTTATAAACTTACATTTCAGTGATATATTGAAAATGATAAAACAGTAATAGATTAGTTTGTAAAACTTTTTCGTAATATATTTATGATATAAAAACAAGAATAACCTTTGGTATCATAATCGGGATAAATTTCAGTTACTAGGTCAAATATGATCACTTTCCCATATTATCCAAGATTTCCCAGTGTACACATGGTGAACGCTGACGTGACCGGTGCTCCGCACGCGCGCTTCATTCACATCTCCTGAGGCAATAAACACGGAATTCACCTGATTGCAAACTCGAAAACCACTTCTGTTTGTTGCCTTCAACAACAAAATTAGCACAACCTTTGTGCAGAACCATACGGAAATTAAACCATAAATTCAATATTAACAGTTAACTATACTCATAAAAATTCGTGTTGTTTGGTGTGAACAGATGATATAAACATTTTCCTCATTCTTTTCTATATCTATAAATCAATCTCTACTTTAGTAAATTACCCAATACGAAATAATATAATTTTGAAGAAATATAATTCAAAAATGTCTTCATGCTGTTAAAGGATGCCGCAATAGATCGTTCAACAAAAAACAAAATTATGTCTCTGACCGGAACGGACCACACTTATACGATATCGATGAGCAGGTTACAACTTTCTTGGGGCATTAAAACTATTAAAATGTGAGGCGTGGCGCTGCGGAGGGAATTAAGCTCCCTAGCCACAAAACCACAGCTCCTGGATGAGCTGAACATTTAGGCTTGCACGCCCGCGGTACTTATCATACATCTATTTCATAACCGTACGTATTTTTTTTAAGTATCAATTTAAATTATCAATCTGTTTCAATTTAAACACATGGACTCGTGTAGAATTACGTGTAATAATTATTTTGCAGTTCCTGAAAACTATTGCAAACGTCGACGTTTATTACAGATCTACGCATTTCTGTTAATGCGTCGTGTCGTCTGACCTGTAACCCCTATTTTATTCAGCTTATTTCAGCCTTTCACCGGTCATTAGAGTCGTCCACTATTTTCCGTTGTCTCGATTTTCTAGCATTCGCGATGAATTCGTAAGTGCAGCCGTAAATGCGGTAACCGCAAAACTCTGTATGTGCAAAGATCACCGCCAACGCCAATGGAATCCAGAAAGCTTCGACTTTTAGCCATAAACCAAACGAATTAAAGTGAATTTTATTGTTAGTCAACCCGACAACCTCCCACGAAAATAATTTGTCAAAGGCAATAAAACCATAATCAAAATTCTAAATACTTTTAACACGTTAAAGGCTATATCTTTAAGTCTTTATTTTACTAAAACTACAAATTTTTCATAATATTTGTAAAAAAGACAAATGAATTCTCGTTAATAATAATTATAACACCTTACTCGTAAAATTTAAATACGTATGTTATACATATGACAGACTGTATATGTATTTATGAAAACTAATAACATTTCCGTTTTATAAAACTGGACCCTAAGGCAACACAGAGCTTCTATGATAGCGATCACGTATCTCAAATTGGAGCATTAAGGGAGCTGATCGTTCCATCTCCAGAATCAGGTGGTGCGATGTAATGTCCCGCATTTGCGGTCGCCGGCAGGATACCGGCTTGTACTGTAATGAGCAACACATAACGAAACCTTACAAATAATTCAACCAACGAATAAAAACGCACCGAATCACGTACTCGTATCCTTTGGAGGAAAATGTGTATCAGATAGCACCGTGTAGACGCCGTCTCATTCACCCCCACGGGCTCATTAAGGATGGAGCAGGACGCAGAAACAATAATGATCCCCGATTCTACACTTTCAATGTGCAACACTCGTTGCAATCAATTACATTTGTACGTGGTACACGGACGCCACTCGTCGGCAGTGTGCTTAAGTTCAAGAAAAAATATTGTTTATGTAATAAGATCTAATTTTCGTGAATATATAACATACTCTGCGCATTCATATAATATCGACATAATTTTAAATATCTTTAGTATCTTCACATGTTTAATTCAACACAACTTAATTAAACAACAAATGAACAATTAAATATATTGAGTACTCCCAATGCTTTTAAAGAGAAAAAGGCTACAAATTTGCCTAAAAAAAATGTCTTCCTAACCTTAATGAACGCCGCGCCGGTTACGATTTAAACTGCCTACAAAACTAAAAAGGAAATTCAATTTTACCTATTTAAAAATTTCTACGGAGCCTTATACACAGTAACCATTTATACATTTTTAAACGTCGCATTTATAAAGACAAAATCTTTTTTTTTTTATAAATTTAATTGTAAAAATTATAAAACAATTTACTAACGAAAAATATAAACTTAGGTTGTATGGACTTTATAACCTTTGCCTTTGTGAAAACATTAGTGAAGAAAAAACATAGAATATAAATTTTATGACAAGTCATATAGGAAAAGAGTTTATTTATTCAAAATATGTTTAATTTATATTATAATTGAAAAATAACCAAAAAATAAATATGAATTGGCGGGAATAGTTAAGAAAGGTTCGTTCTATCCGGTAAGAGTTGCGTTTAACATTTCAAAATGGCTGGCAAATGACATCGCCTGGCCGTAAATAAGTAAACGCGTGTCCTCTGGCTCGACACTGATTCGATTATTCTAGTGAAGGAGCACGAGTGCACCTCTTAACTTAACACACGAACTGATGGGGTTACCGCGGCTTCCACTACCCAGAACCTGACTTATATACTTAAAAACTTTTCAATGGTTTAACTATAGACTATTGACTAATACTATTATATTGACAAACTCCAAGTTGCAAACTTTTCTTATTATTGAGTTTTATTAAAAATATGTTTTGTTGTACATATTAAAATATAGAGAGTATTGTGAAACATTCTATAGTACAAGATAGTTATAACTAAGAATGCTAAAATTATCCCGAATCTGAAAATTCCGTTTTAATTCCAGCGAATAAAGTTTTTCTTACCAAAATTTTAAAACTAGAGAAAGTTTCGTTCTAATATAAACTACCAAAAGAACTTACGAAAGTTGCTGAATAGTGTTATTATTTGTTTAAATAGAGAAAGAAAATTAGACTTTTTTACTAAAAAGATTACCAATTTTTATTTTTGTACCTCCTTTATAGATTCATAAATGTTTAAAAACATGTATAACTCGATTAAACAAAAGACTTGACAGAACTTCACAAGAATTTATTTTTGGTCTAACAAAGTGTTAATAGGCCAATAAAGTTTATCATTATATATTTCGTGTCATCGAATAACCATAATTTATATCTCGACATTACATATGAATAGTACGAATTGACTCGCCGGTAATTGAATGGTTAATACAACGTTTATAATAAATTGCAAAATAATATTGATATATCGTAATATATATAACAGAAATTATAGTCTGATATCGATTCCAGTTCCGCAAGATTACGTATGAAAAATAATATCACGAGGCGTTTTTACGGAGCGCGAGTAGATGTGCCGGCGGGTACGAGATGTGATAGGTAACGCTAGCCCGCGTATCGCGTGTACCGAGTATAATATTACGCGATCGGCCGGCTGTATCAACGGTCGTCAATCGCCTGGATCCATTCCCTGTAACAATACCTCCATACAGGCTATAATGTGGGCGAGTTAGATATATAATGTAAGAATAAGAACTCTTCCATCGATTACTTTACTACACAATGTCAGGCCAGGGCAGAATAACAGGAGTCGGCATCACATGCCGATATACTGGGCCCTGGACCTTTTTGTCGATCTTTAATCCTATCTATCTACCTAATGTAATGTTTATAGTTTTAAGAAATTGTAGACAAATAAATATCTTTATTATTATTATTATATCTGAAACAATTAAAATATCTACATGGCTTCTTTACATTATCCCGTACTCTTACAATAGAGAATACCTTCAGGCGTCAAGTTCGCAATTTGTAATGCCTTGTACAATACAAAATTAAGAAAAACTTAAAAATTATTAAATAAATATTTTGATGAATGCTACTTATTACGTATACTTAATATTTATTTTAATTATCATCAAAGGTAAGACTTTTTTAAATAAAACTAACATTTTGCCAAATAATTTCAGAACTTCCTTATATGAATTACTGTCATGAATTTTTAAATCACAATTTTTTTCAGACAAAGCGATAATATTAGCGTATCGACAATTTGTTGGTTACTAGTCCATATTAAAAAAATAAACTTTACTAACTAAAGTATGAGGTCCAAACCGCATCATAAATTTTTTTAGGTACGAGATTTTTTAATACTCATTCCGGCACGGCACCTTTTAAACCTGATCTTTATATATAATAGTGCTTAAATTCTTTAAAGTATTTGTGATTTTTTTAAATTTTAATAAAGAAACAGAAATCGCTGTGTTCGTGGCCATACATCTAATCTCAGGGCGTTACATTATCCACAGTGAACGTGTCTTAAGAATCATACGCATTGAACCAGACAATATTACCGTTTGAGCTTCATAATCATTTCAGTACATAAAAAAATGGATAATGGAAATCATGTGATTTTTTTATTTGTCTTATGATTAATGATTAAGTAGCTAAATGAAAAATTTACTAATATCATTGAATATTGGAGTTATCAAAATCTACTACAAAGCTGTGATTTTTTAAAGCATAACGATCACAACCTTTTTCAGTTAAAAAAAAATATTCATTAAATATCTTATCTTAGAACGAGACAAAAAACAAACTAAAATTTAACAGTGTCATAAGAAAAAAGCCTAAATCTACTATACCCTTACATGTAAATACAGAAGAAGTCGATTCTTTAAATTGTTTTTTTTTTTTAGTTATCCATTACTACCTGAAAATAATTTTTTTTTATAAATACAGACTTCATAGAAAACTACATTAAACTTTGACTTGGAAACCTTATACACATATAATGTCTATTCTATTCCTGAAAGCGAAGAAAAGCAAAGTCGCACATGAAAGTCGTTTTATTAATAATGTCATTGTTTTTGATAATTTTGTATCCTAAAGTTATTAACTTAGTTATTGATAACTGCTTTAATACAATTTATCATTCACAAAGCACCGATTAATGTGCTGCTTACTGAATAAAACAAGCTCCTTATAATCCGTTGTTGTTCCCATTTCGTCCGTCCGTCAAGGCTCCGGCGGCGGCCGTCAAGCGCAGGATGTATCGAATTACGCCGTGTTACGATGTAAACGATCAGCAACAAAAACCTAACAAAACAACGATGGACCCCGGCCGAGGGGTGAGAATATTCTTATGGGACCTAAATGAGATTTATACAGCTTCAGTGAAGTATGCGCGCGCGGACTTTCACTGTTTTATTTCGTTAAAGATTTTTCATTTCAAAGCTTTTTGTTAAGCAGTATTTTTAACAAACGAGCCGGAAAGACGCGTAGTCTTATTATTTATAAGATTAGAATGTGCCGGAATGGCCAAGGGGATTACCTTTATGCTGTGGAAACAGTCATAAGTTCGATTCTCAGTGACATTTTTCTGTTTTACTTTCCCTTCCTCCCTTCCATACTACTAACTATGACCTTTCATATCTCCATAACCAGAAGAGCTATAGATTTTTTATTTCGGATTTGTCGTCTCCTTATCCTGTACTTCATTTTATCCTGAGATAGTATATATGTAGCTCTTCTATTTTAAAAGTTACAAACATTACGGAGTACTTGAATCGGCATATCAGTCTCTTTTACGCTGATGCAATCAAATAATAGAGTCTACAGCAATACTTTAATTTAACTATAGCTATATTTTATTAGTACTACTATGTACTATATATCATTAGATTTATAATATATTAATGATACCTGTAGAGAGGTTTATTTTCAAATTCAAAACCGTAATTCTGTTTACTGAAAACTCAAGTTGGTAAGTACCCTTTAACGTCGATAACGTTATATCTTCACTGATTAATACAACTATAATGTAATGTATATATTATATTAACATTATTCATATACATTAGAACATCATCATTTAAACATATAATGACGATAAAACATGGTATAACATTTTTGATAACAAGAATTATTTTCAAACACCGAGCAACGCCTATTTTACACGGAGTTAATATAACCAAGAATTCGTTACAAAGCAGGACAAGGGAATATGAAGCGATTCTTCTACTTATACCAAAATATTATTAAAATGACTACAAAAGCATACAGTAGCGATTGTAACAACAGTGTGGATAATTGTTTACCACAAGCTTTGCGCACATGAAATGTGTGTAACAAGAACGGGCGCGGCGTGATCAAAGGAGGCTAATTACTCCCCCCAACCCCCTCTAATCAACGCCTTTGATTGGCCGAGAGACGTATTTGTATTCGACAAGTTCAATTGACACGCTAATGTTGCTTCAGCGACTAACTAATGGTTAAACAATTTTATGAAAATATGAAACCATACAATAGGCTGAGTAATCGACGGTGTAACGACAGTACTTATTACAGTAATAGAGAAATTTGTTCGTCATGTTAAAACATTAAAATATATTAAATTGGAGGTTGTGATGGCTGTTGTAATTGTGGTGGAACTTCGCACTGTACGTCTATAAAACAAGGGTTTGATCCACTTTGAGTTTCAGCTTCCGATGAAGGGTTACATGGGTTTTCAAGGACTTATGACATTCGCGCTAGATGCAAATGTGATGTTTATGTTATAGTGAAATTAACTCACGAATAAAATCTAAAAAATTTTAAACGGTAACGGTTAAATTACTTAGACCATCTAACCAAGGAGATTGTATTCATAAATTAAATGAACTAAAACAATACAATGAATAAAATGGAAACTTTAGATCAATGTGCGTGAAGTAGATATTCCTGAAATAGTTTAATTAATTCAATATGAATGCAATTTAGGGGTCGTTATTTTCATTTGTTGCAAATTCGTTAAACGGGGCCCGGTGCGATGTTTTGACGGGCTAGGTGTGGATGTTAATATGACATTACCAACGCAGAAAATGGACGGTGCGGGGTGTTGGGGGCGGGGGGCGGGCGGAAGGGCGGTAATTATCCCACGTCACCGGCAGGCCTAGGCTCCCTGTCTGTGCCTGTATGTAGCTACTCGCAGCGGATTTCATAACAGGAAAGTAAGCAGGCGAGGCGTGAAAGGCAATTACGATTAAATAAACACTAAAAAATTATTCCCATTAATCTCAAAATGTTTTGTTCAATAATCAAAAAAAAAACGATGAACTAATATAATTAAGAAGTGTTACCGACGTACCTGGCCACCTATAATCCACATATATAACACATGTAACAAAAAGGAATATAATAAAATAAGATCGATTTCGAACAAAGAAGAAAAAAGAGGTATTATATAGTTAAAATTTTTGGATATTTCAAAAAAAAACTTATTAAGAATCAAAATCCAGTGAAGTGAAAGTGATGCTAAGATCAAATCGGGTCCCCCGCCAAATAAGTAAGAATGCATGAAAGAGTCATTTTCTTATTACATTAATAACTATTTTTGCTCCGAAAATCAAAAAAGACTCGTTTTGCTGACATTTTTTTTTAAATTACTTCCATCACTACCATTTAAGTTAATATTAATAGTTAGAACTCATCTCTTGAAAATTTTATACAATGATCACTCGTCATTTTATTTCATAAAAATAATAAAGTTTGTTATAGTTATAAGTTGCTTGGATACTAAATAAGCAGCTCTCATTTAACTTTTATTAATAAATTACCCAAAATTTGCTATTTATTTTTTCGAAACTATGAATTTGTAAGTGACGGAGAAACTAAATAATTGATTCTATTTCACATAATCAATTTAAATGTTTTGTTTAGATTTTTAATATTTGGTTGTAACTTAATTGAGTTATAAATTTGAATATATCACTAAACCGCCGAAATGTCCCAAATCTAATCTAACATTTTAATTCGCTATCGAAGTTACGCGGCCACCGGCTGTATCAAACGCGAAATTATTTCACATGACAAAATCGCACCGGAACCGCAGCAGCGGGCGTACCGAGCGCTTTTATTTAGACACCTAATTAAATATTTATTAAGTGCGTATCCCATTTATACATTAACCCGATTTTAATTTCATGTACGAGCGCACTAAATTAGGAACGGTGAGCGGCTGCACCGCAAAATGAAGTGGATTCGTTTGGACTCGAAGTCCCCGCTCGTGCGCCATCGACGCTGGTGAAAATCATTAGCGGATACACCGTCGCATTTCGATCTAGTTACGACTAATTCCATTTATTTCCGTGATCGATTTAGGTAACATACCTTTGGCAAACGTTTGACCCTTGCCCAAAGAAATCCATTTCGACTATTTCACTTTATTATGTTTTTTGTATATAAAATGTCACAAAACAACATTGCACTTAAATGCATTTATTAAATATTGAATTTACTTACAATCAGTCTATGGTTATGTTGTATATATAAATAATAATTATGTTGACCAATATTATGACTAATTTTTCAAAATTGAACACACAAACCTTGACATGGAAAATTATAGATGAAATAATGCTGTACTCTTACTTTAATTGGATTTTCGCACTAATTATGAAACATATCTTTAAAAATTTTATTATAATTAATGAGTAGGTTTAGCTATAACTTTGCGCGGTCCGCATGACTCATTTAAAAAACTGCGTCGTATAATCAGGAAAGATTTCTTAACTTTTTTTCCAATAAAACAAACTAGTTAGTACTTCATTTAACTGCAGTTTAACTTAATGACTCATAAATATTACTCTATGTGATGTATGAATTGTAATGGTCACAACCAATAGACAGTAAGTATATAACATACAATAATTAAAGATAGAACTTTTCGTTACTACTTTATTTTTATTTTCTTCATATATTTATCAATATAACTGTATTAAACGTAATTTAGTTTATCGTCTCTTTGTTAATAGTTTTATACACCATTAAAACTTAGCTAACAATTTTTAGATATAATTTTTAACTGAGCCAAAGTTAGGGCTACAGCCAACAAGCTAACGACTTTTATGATAAACTTAAAAATATAAAGCTAGTTAGTAGAAATAAAAAAAAATACTTTCTTAAAGTAGCTCTGGTACAATTCCACGATCACACATATATACCTAGGTAGAGTTTAAATGTTGATGTTGGTGTGGTTTTTTCAAACCCACCTCACTACCAACCTTCATATTACCAGTCTGCCGCCATAACAACTACTGTATATATAGTCATACATGTGATATGTAACCGGAATATTATAGACTACCACTTTTCACAACCATCAGCATCATTGCTAAATTACGTTTTGTGAAAATGAGTGTTAGTTCATTGTAATTTAACAAAAAAATATCGTATTAGATCACTAAGCGACAGATAAAATTATAGTTACTCTTCTCTTTCTTGCACTTCATTACTGGTCGTGTTTGTTATGAAATACCCTTCTTACAAGCCTTATCACTTCATACAGCTTTCGCCTCGGATAGTCCTATGGATACACCTGGTCGGAATAGCGAATGGCTGTTCGATTCTATTGATCTTTTTCTTTTGATCTTTCCTTCTTTCATCCAGATTTTCGGGAATTTCCGACTAATATGGCAAAAGTGACTTAGAACTGATAAAGTGATCTTAAATTGGTCTAGAATATGTAAATACTAGTTTCAAGAAATAAATGTAATACATTAATAAACGATAGCGGATAGGAAAAACCAATTAAAAATATGACATTTTTCGGTCCGTTAGTGGAAATACCGTTGCACTGTGCGTAACAACCTACGCACGTATCACATCAAGTGACGTGTACATTGAATTACAATAATAATTTTAATGTTAGCACAATCGTAACATTTTATATTACTAGAACGGGCGATTCATTAAAATGCGGGAAATACCGTTCGCCTTTCGTTTGCGTCAGCTTCCAGCAGGTAAATGACAACAGTGTTAATTCTCTTAATTAAATTCATGTAAATACAACACGAACAACAAATGGAAATGATAACGGCCATTTGTCTGTTATACAAATTGTATATCGCATATTCGTACTACGATTTATTGCGGTAAATTTCCAAAGACCGACAACGATAATAAGTTATTATTAGCAAACGTGATAAAGTTGTTACTACCATTTCTGACAGTTACCCATATGACTCAAAATAATTTATAAAATATCCTTGTTTTCTTTTAAGGAATATAACTCAAAACACTTGACGCCTTGTTAGCAGCAACTACTGCGTTAATAGTGCCATCTATTGCCAAATTTGACTACTAAAATGTTCAAACTGTCTAATTCGCTTATTGTTATGTACAATAATTTTATTATAAACGATAACAAATTGAGACTAAAAACAAATATGAGAAGTATTTTTTTACAAATACTGATTAAAGTGGTAATATATTAGTTAGAAACGAAATTACTAGTGTTACGTCTCTGTTACCACCGCAGTTCTTATTTCAGCCGCCAAATAATACTCTGCAAATATTACTCTGTGTTCCGGTTTGACATGCGATGTAAGCTAGTGTAATTACTGGGGTAACGAGACTTAACAACTTATGTCGCAAGGCGACGAGCGCAATGTGGTGCAGTGTGTACCATCTTAACTAGCACCACGTTGTCATGGGCAAGCGTATCACTTACCATAACGTCTAGCTTGTCTCGTCGCCAAGTCGAACAGAGAAAAGTAACTTGTTGGTATTCATTTTAAAACGATAGACATCAAGCAGAAAACAGTTTCACGAAAATTTTATAGTTATATCTAAATTTATAGATTTCATTTGTCATAATTCAATAACGAGTAAGAGTATCATTATAATTTTAAACAGCAGTTATTTGTTATTTATTATGATTTATATCTTACTGCGTGTAATAATTTCTTATTTACCATTAAGATACTGCACCCTTACTTTATTTCTCTACTCAACCCTATGGTAGAATGGTAGAGAATGCCTTATGGCATTAAGTCCGTCTTTTTGTACATTTTTTTTAAGTGTGCAAATAAAGTTTAAAAATAAAATAAAAATAAATAAAATATCATGAGTTACTTACGGCCAAAGTGTTTTAGACACCACAACATTATCTATAATTTTCAGCGACATTGTCACTTAACGTTATATGAAATTAGGCACAAGTGTTAACCCTTGCCGCATAAAAACAAATGATGTAGAAAATATAATCTAACAAAAAAAAATTGATATTTTCGTTCTTACTACGATAGTAATAAGAGTTAGGTGAGTAAACCGTGTATTTAGTATTCAGCCAACTGAGTGAATACTGATAAAACAAATCATTATGATAATTCGTGTAGTTGTAAATTGTAAGCTTTGTATGTATATTTGGGGTCCACGCGAGGTGTGGCACGTACGCAGCGCACACCCTAGGGTCTGAAACGTCATTAGTGATTGACCCGCAGAGTGACTCACATCATTGTTAAACTATTTAATAATAACAATGTCAAACGGAAATAGACAAAAATAAATGATAGGTATTAAAATTTTCCCCTTTAATATTGACGTGGACGAAGTTGTCACAGTTAATTTGCATTATATTAAAAAACATTAACTTTTTTAAAATAATATAAGTAAATGAGTATTAACAGAAACATTTTCTGTTTACAATAGATTTTTATAAGCAAATTTATTTCTTTCTTCATTACGATCTATATAGTTAGGATCAAGGAGATAATATTGTTGTCAACTACGTATATAAAAATGTTTAGAACTTGAACTTAATCGGCGCTTCATCGATCACGTAAATTCTTGCACATGCACGGCTTGCACATAACCATGTCTTATTTTAAAATTCAACCACGATTGCATCCACGATCGTAAAGTCAAAAAGTTCGTTAACATCATATTTTACTACACAAAAACAGACGAGGACATTGTATAACATTTCACGTAAGCATACAAAAATAAAACACTATATAGTGTGGGCCAATTATAATGGTTCACTCCTTTCAACACTTTTAGATAATTAATGGAGATAAAGGTAGCGATGTTCATAGATGAAAGAATACGGAGAATGTTTTTTATTGAATCCTTCACAGTCGTAGTCCACTTGACAGTTAAATCACACTTGACAGTTATATATTCGAAAAAACTAACCGTCGACAATTTTCCATAGACTACCATATTCATATATCTATCTTATATTATATTTACTACCTAACGACTATAAATATAAAATCATGTGTAGCGAACGGGCCTACGGCCGCGAGAGTGACGTACAGGTCGGTTTGCTATATACTCCCCCTCTAGTCCTGGAGGACGCCCTCGCTCCTGGACTAGCATGTCATCACTACTGGGCTGAGGAACCGGCGCAAGGCCAACCATACTACCAGCTGCGGGAGAAAGACGTGGAACTTCAGCACATGTCTCTGCATGCCGTGTCGGCGTGCTCCCTGGAACTCGAGAACCTGTTTCAACATTATTTGGGGGACGACCTCGTTTCTTCTTAGGCATCACAGGCCGCGGAATAGCATCACTCTGATTCTCACGGTGTAGAGTGAGATCGTTCACATGATATTTCCCTAAAACTTCATCAGGCTTGTCAATATGCGCGACGTGGTAAGTAGTAGGGCTGACCTTTTTAACGATGCGATACGGACCATCGCGTTTCGGAACAAACTTCGAAGTGATGTCTTTAGCACTCTTACTGAGGACATGTGATTTGATGAGAACCATGTCACCTTCGTTGAATGTTTCAATGGGCCGTCTCGAACGATCAGCATACCCTTTAGCTTTATCTTGAAGCGTCTCTACACGTTCGCGCACCGCTGAAAAGGAGTTAACAAATTTCCTGAGATAGGGCGTTATTTGGGGAACAAAGTTATCTTTGTCCAGAACAGCACGAAGGTCATGGATGACTTCTGTGGGGGACCTCA
Organism: Byasa hedistus; assembly: GCA_029286795.1. NCBI lineage: Eukaryota > Metazoa > Arthropoda > Insecta > Lepidoptera > Papilionidae > Byasa > Byasa hedistus. Next base: position 6,206,659 of record JAGSMW010000024.1, read on the forward strand.
TCTCTCTGCCAAATGTCAAATAAGCCGGTGACATACCTGTGGTGCGACATTTAGCGTTATTCAGAGCGAACCGAATCACTGGTAACATGTTTGGCCAGGAAGTGTGGTCACCTTCCACTAGTTGTGCTAATAAAGTCTTAAGATCTCTGTTTTTACGTTCGGCGGGGTTTGCTTCTGGGTGATAGAGAGGAATAAAGTTTTGCTTTATCTCCAGGATGGACATGCATTGACGCATGACTGCCGAAATAAATTGCACGCCATTATCAGAAACTAGTCGGCGTGGAAGACCAAACCTCATAAAATATTCCTCTATGAGGACATGAGCGCATGCTTCTGCAGTAGCTTCCTTTAATGGGAAAAGTTCTGTCCACCTCGTAGCAGTATCTTCTATAAGCAAGATCCATCGCTCCCCCTGTTTTCCAGGTGGCAACGGGCCGAAAAGATCAATCGCCAAGACCTCGTTGCGCTGGTTCATCACCGGCGTCTGCAATAGACCTGGAGGCTTGGTATTGGCAGCCTTATAGCGTTGACAATGGATACATGCCTTTACATAATCAGTTATGATTCTTCTCATTCCTGTGAAGTAGAACAGACGTGAGACTTGTTGGTAAGTCCGGTCAATTCCTGTATGTCCAGCTGTAGGGGCATCATGAAGCTCTTTGAGAATATCGGTCACTTGGCGAGCAGGAATGACTAGTTGTGGAGACTCGGCATCAGAATCCGGATTGAGTCGATATAAAACACCTTGTGCCATTAGAAATCCTCTTTCTGACCATCTTTTTGCAGTAAGTTCATCCACTCCTTCTAGTTCCGTGACGATCTTCTGTATTTCCGGATCAGTCACTTGGTCTTGACGCAACTGGCTAGGTGACTTAGTGGGCAGGTCGCAAATGACGGAACAGATGCCGCAAGTATTTTGTGTTTCATTGGAACAGACCGGTCTACTTAACGTGTCAGCGACAACGTTAGCTTTTCCTGGTGTGTACTCGAATCTGATGTCAAATTCTTGGAGTTTAAGCGCCCAACGGACCAACCTACCAGCAGGAGACTTTAAAGAAAGCAACCAACGCAAAGGTTGGTGGTCGCTGCCTATAATAATTGGTTGACCGTCGAGGTATGGCCTGAAACGCTCCACGGCCCAGACTACAGCAAGCGCTTCCCGTTCTGTGGTAGAGTAGTTGCGCTCCGCTGCGGTGAGTAGGCGGCTAGCATACTCGATAGGCCTTTCGTCCTTGCCTTCCCCTTGAGCCAAAACTGCGCCAAGTGCATAGTTGCTTGCGTCGGTTCGCAGTACTAAGGGTTGATTAAAAATTAACTTGAACAAGTACAGGCGTCGTGGTCAGCAAACGTTTCAATTCTTTGAATGCCTGTGTTTGTTCAGGTCCCCAGCTCCATGTACAATTCTTCTTGGTCAGTCGAGTGAGCGGTTCTGCTATCTTTGAAAAGTTTGGAATAAACTTCCTGAACCAAGAGCATGTTTGGAGAAAGGTTCTTAAATGTTTTAGGTTAGATGGTTCCAGCATATTGAGGACAGCACTGACCTTCTCAGGGTCAGGAGAAACACCGTCTGGAGTGATGATGTGGCCAAGATAACGGACACTTTCTTTGGCAAAAGTGCACTTCTCTCGGTTGACATGAAGTTTAAATTCTGACAAACGTCTAAAAACAGCTTCAAGATCTTGTAGGTGTTGCTGGAATCCTTCTGAAATAATTAACAAATCGTCTAGATAAGCAAGTACTGTAACATCCTTCAGAGCAGCACAGGAGCGTAGACGATCAATAAGCCTTTGGAAGGTCGCCGGCGCATTCTTCAAGCCGAACGGCATTCTCTTAAAACGGTAAGTGCCTAGGGGACAGACAAAAGCTGTTTTGTCTCTATCTGCCTCTCGAACCATAACTTGCCAATATGAAGAACGAAGGTCTATTGTGGTCATGTAACAATTCTTCTTTGTACTCTGGAGAAGATCATCAATGCGTGGGAGTGGGTAAGTATCCGATTTGGTTACTTCATTTAAGCGCCTATAATCCACGCAGAATCTTACGTCACCATTGGACTTCGGTATCATCAATGCAGGAGAGCACCAAGCGGATTCGCACTCTTCAATAATGTCATCTGACAGCATCTTCTCTATTTCCTTCTTCATCGTCTCCTTCTTGGAAGGGTTAAGGCGATAGGGCGGCACAGCTATCGGGGGGTGATTTCCAGTGTCAATGCAATGCTCTGCGAACGGTGTTGGACCTCCCCCTGCTGTAAAAATACTTTCATGCCGGATAAGAAACTCAGATAGTGCTTGGCGCTCAGCTGATTGCAAGTGCATGCCTTCATCATCTCGAAGCATGGAAGTAGAAGCTATGCACACACCACGAGACATAGGTTCGAAAAGTAACTTATAATGCACCTTAGCATTTGCACTAAAATACCATTCATGACTATGAAAATCAATAACAACTTTGGCAGCATTAATAAAATCAATACCAAGTAAAGTTTCATTATCATTAGATTCAGGAAAGATTATAAATGGAATATTAATAACTATGTGTTCTAACCTCACTGGTAATATGGTTGTCAATACATCCATATTCCGAACATGCCCATCAGCAAGTTTGACTCGCCTAGTGGAGGGAGTAAGAGGGTGACCCTTATGTAGAAGGAGAGCATACAACGTGTGACCAGCAATACAATGTTAGCAGCTGTGTCTATAAGTGCAGTACCTTGTTTCCCAAGAACTTCAATTTTAAAAATAGGCCGTAAATTCAAATACCCATCATCACTCTTGCAGTCGCACACTATATCTGGCTGCCCAACGTTTATAATTGTTTCTTGCTCGTACTATCTTTATTGTATGGTGTTGGGTTTTTATTATAATGCCTCTGACTAGGAGCCAAGATCGCCAGCAACGTCGCGAGTACGACGTTAACCCTGCTGCAGATGCAAACGAAAATCATGAGGAGCATGATAGCTCCCGTGATCGCCCCCACGCCGAATCACGTGGTGATAATAATTCTACACTCAATCTGGATGAGGTATCAGCGTTGATGGCCTCGCTGCAACGTTCGCAGGCCGAAACCCTTAAGGACATCATGTCGTACGTTATGGAAAAAAGATCGTCGACTCCGTCAGTTCAGCCGATGTCCCCAGTGAATGTAGACGGAACCTTGGCGCGGTGCAAAGCATCATTCAGCGGTGCACCAGGTGAATCAGTAGAGGCTTTTATAGATGCTATAGAAAGTTATACGGAATGCGTTCAGGTATCTGACGCTAATGTGATACGAGGCCTTGCAATGCTTTTGTCGGCTGATGCAGCTACGTGGTGGCTAGGAATAAAACATGATATATCCACGTGGAACGAAGCTAAGAAAACTTAATTTATGCATTTGGCACTCGCCTTCCACCTCATAAGATATATTTAGAAATATTTGCTTCCCCGCAGGACAATGAGAACACTGATAAATTTGTTGCTCGTATCCGTGCACTTATGGCAAAGCTACCGCGGGATGATATTTCTGAAAAAGTTCAACTTGATATGATATACGGGTTGCTTCATAATAGAATACGTACAAGATTGCGCCGTGAAGAAATCACATCTTTTAATTCATTATTAAACCATGCTCGGAATATAGAAGATTCGGTAGAGAAGGTTCAATCGAGACCAGTGTCGTCCACTAGTGGTGTGCGTTCCTGTCGTGCCCAGCCGGCCCAGCTGAGGGTCGGCCTGAGTCGTGCGCAACTCGTGCGAGTGCGCGCGCGCGCGCTTTTCAAACTCCGCCGCGGCCGTCGTGCCCGCCACCGCTGTGCCTATCGCTGTCGCCCAGCCTGCCGCTCCTGTACCAGGCTATGCAGAGCAATCTGTGACCACGAAGAAACATCGTCCAGTGTGCTCCTACTGCAAACGGTTTGGACATGCAAAGGAACAGTGCCGGAGGTTAAACAACCGAGGTGAATCAAGCCAATCTAACTTTTCCGAGGGTGTGCAAAATGACAATAATGCGTTTTACAGTGTTCAGTGCGTTTTGCAGGGTATGCTTAACACCATACCCTGCATTCTGAATAGACAAATTAGAACTAATTGTGTTAGTATTATTAACATTACACTGAACACTGTAAACGCATTATTGTCATTTTGCACACCCTCGGAAAAGTTAGATTGGCTTGATTCACCTCGGTTGTTTAACCTCCGGCACTGTTCCTTTGCATGTCCAAACCGTTTGCAGTAGGAGCACACTGGACGATGTTTCTTCGTGGTCACAGATTGCTCTGCATAGCCTGGTACAGGAGCGGCAGGCTGGGCGACAGCGATAGGCACAGCGGTGGCGGGCACGACGGCCGCGGCGGAGTTTTGAAAAGCGCGCGCGCGGCGCACTCGCACGAGTTGCGCACGACTCAGGCCGACCCTCAGCTGGGGCCGGCTGGGCACGACAGGAACGCACACCACTAGTGGACGACACTGGTCTCGATTGAACCTTCTCTACCGAATCTTCTATATTCCGAGCATGGTTTAATAATGAATTAAAAGATTATAGTGTGGGCCAATTATAATGGTTCACTCCTTTCAACACTTTTAGATAATTAATGGAGATAAAGGTAGCGATGTTCATAGATGAAAAAATACGGAGAATGTTTTTATTGAATCCTTCACAGTCGTAGTCCACTTGACAGTTAAATCACACTTGACAGTTATATATTCGAAAAACTAACCGTCGACAATTTTCCATAGACTACCATATTCATATATCTATCTTATATTATATTTACTACCTAACGACTATAAATATAAAATCATGTGTAGCGAACGGGCCTACGGCCGCGAGAGTGACGTACAGGTCGGTTTGCTATATACTCCCCCTCTAGTCCTGGAGGACGCCCTCGATCCTGGACTAGCATGTCATCACTACTGGGCTGAGGAACCGGCGCAAGGCCAACCATACTACCAGCTGCGGGAGAAAGACGTGGAACTTCAGCACATGTCTCTGCATGCCGTGTCGGCGTGCTCCCTGGAACTCGAGAACCTGTTTCAACATTATTTGGGGGACGACCTCGTTTCTTCTTAGGCATCACAGGCCGCGGAATAGCATCACTCTGATTCTCACGGTGTAGAGTGAGATCGTTCACATGATATTTTCCCTAAAACTTCATCAGGCTTGTCAATATGCGCGACGTGGTAAGTAGTAGGGCTGACCTTTTTAACGATGCGATACGGACCATCGCGTTTCGGAACAAACTTCGAAGTGATGTCTTTAGCACTCTTACTGAGGACATGTGATTTGATGAGAACCATGTCACCTTCGTTGAATGTTTCAATGGGCCGTCTCGAACGATCAGCATACCCTTAGCTTTATCTTGAAGCGTCTCTACACGTTCGCGCACCGCTGAAAAGGAGTTAACAAATTTCCTGAGATAGGGCGTTATTTGGGGAACAAAGTTATCTTTGTCCAGAACAGCACGAAGGTCATGGATGACTTCTGTGGGGGACCTCATCTCTCTGCCAAATGTCAAATAAGCCGGTGACATACCTGTGGTGCGACATTTAGCGTTATTCAGAGCGAACCGAATCACTGGTAACATGTTTGGCCAGGAAGTGTGGTCACCTTCCACTAGTTGTGCTAATAAAGTCTTAAGATCTCTGTTTTTACGTTCGGCGGGGTTTGCTTCTGGGTGATAGAGAGGAATAAAGTTTTGCTTTATCTCCAGGATGGACATGCATTGACGCATGACTGCCGAAATAAATTGCACGCCATTATCAGAAACTAGTCGGCGTGGAAGACCAAACCTCATAAAATATTCCTCTATGAAGACATGAAGCGCATGCTTCTGCAGTAGCTTCCTTTAATGGGAAAAGTTCTGTCCACCTCTGGTTCCACCTCGTAGCAGTATCTTCTATAAGCAAGATCCATCGCTCCCCCTGTTTTCCAGGTGGCAACGGGCCGAAAAGATCAATCGCCAAGACCTCGTTGCGCTGGTTCATCACCGGCGTCTGCAATAGACCTGGAGGCTTGGTATTGGCAGCCTTATAGCGTTGACAATGGATCTGCCTTTACATAATCAGTTATGATTCTTCTCATTCCTGTGAAGTAGAACAGACGTGAGACTTGTTGGTAAGTCCGGTCAATTCCTGTATGTCCAGCTGTAGGGGCATCATGAAGCTCTTTGAGAATATCGGTCACTTGGCGAGCAGGAATGACTAGTTGTGGAGACTCGGCATCAGAATCCGGATTGAGTCGATATAAAACACCTTGTGCCATTAGAAATCCTCTTTCTGACCATCTTTTGCAGTAAGTTCATCCACTCCTTCTAGTTCCGTGACGATCTTCTGTATTTCCGGATCAGTCAGTTGGTCTTGACGCAACTGGCTAGGTGACTTAGTGGGCAGGTCGCAAATGACGGAACAGATGCCGCAAGTATTTTGTGTTTCATTGGAACAGACCGGTCTACTTAACGTGTCAGCGACAACGTTAGCTTTTCCTGGTGTGTACTCGAATCTGATGTCAAATTCTTGGAGTTTAAGCGCCCAACGGACCAACCTACCAGCAGGAGACTTAAAGAAAGCAACCAACGCAAAGGTTGGTGGTCGCTGCCTATAATAATTGGTTGGCCGTCGAGGTATGGCCTGAAACGCTCCACGGCCCAGACTACAGCAAGCGCTTCCCGTTCTGTGGTAGAGTAGTTGCGCTCCGCTGCGGTGAGTAGGCGGCTAGCATACTCGATAGGCCTTTCGTCCTTGCCTTCCCCTTGAGCCAAAACTGCGCCAAGTGCATAGTTGCTTGCGTCGGTTCGCAGTACTAAGGGTTGATTAAAATTAACTTGAACAAGTACAGGCGTCGTGGTCAGCAAACGTTTCAATCTTTGAATGCCTGTGTTTGTTCAGGTCCCCAGCTCCATGTACAATTCTTCTTGGTCAGTCGAGTGAGCGGTTCTGCTATCTTTGAAAAGTTTGGAATAAACTTCCTGAACCAAGAGCATGTTTGGAGAAAGGTTCTTAAATGTTTTAGGTTAGATGGTTCCAGCATATTGAGGACAGCACTGACCTTCTCAGGGTCAGGAGAAACACCGTCTGGAGTGATGATGTGGCAAGATAACGGACACTTTCTTTGGCAAAAGTGCACTTCTCTCGGTTGACATGAAGTTTAAATTCTGACAAACGTCTAAAAACAGCTTCAAGATCTTGTAGGTGTTGCTGGAATCCTTCTGAAATAATTAACAAATCGTCTAGATAAGCAAGTACTGTAACATCCTTCAGAGCAGCACAGGAGCGTAGACGATCAATAAGCCTTTGGAAGGTCGCCGGCGCATTCTTCAAGCCGAACGGCATTCTCTTAAAACGGTAAGTGCCTAGGGGACAGACAAAAGCTGTTTTGTCTCTATCTGCCTCTCGAACCATAACTTGCCAATATGAAGAACGAAGGTCTATTGTGGTCATGTAACAATTCTTCTTTGTACTCTGGAGAAGATCATCAATGCGTGGGAGTGGGTAAGTATCCGATTTGGTTACTTCATTTAAGCGCCTATAATCCCGCAGAATCTTACGTCACCATTGGACTTCGGTATCATCAATGCAGGAGAGCACCAAGCGGATTCGCACTCTTCAATAATGTCATCTGACAGCATCTTCTCTATTTCCTTCTTCATCGTCTCCTTCTTGGAAGGTTAAGGCGATAGGGCGGCACAGCTATCGGGGGGGTGATTTCCAGTGTCAATGCAATGCTCTGCGAACGGTGTTGGACCTCCCCCTGCTGTAAAAATACTTTCATGCCGGATAAGAAACTCAGATAGTGCTTGGCGCTCAGCTGATTGCAAGTGCATGCCTTCATCATCTCGAAGCATGGAAGTGGAAGCTATGCACACACCACGAGACATAGGTTCGAAAAGTAACGTTATAATGCACCTTAGCATTTGCACTAAAATACCATTCATGACTATGAAAATCAATAACACTTTGGCAGCATTAATAAAATCAATACCAAGTAAAGTTTCATTATCATTAGATTCAGGAAAGATTATAAATGGAATATTAATAACTATGTGTTCTAACCTCACTGGTAATATGGTTGTCAATACATCCATATTCCGAACATGCCCATCAGCAAGTTTGACTCGCCTAGTGGAGGGAGTAAGAGGGTGACCCTTATGTAGAAGGAGAGCATACAACGTGTGACCAGCAATACAATGTTTAGCAGCTGTGTCTATAAGTGCAGTACCTTGTTTCCCGAAGAACTTCAATTTTAAAAATAGGCCGTAAATTCAAATACCCATCATCACTCTTGCAGTCGCACACTGAAGCTACAACACTTCCCTCACTTTTATAATAATTACAATTCAAACTATTATCAATTTCTAAACTTTCGTTAATTTTCTCAAAATTATTCATACTGCATTTTCAACATAGTCATGATAATTGGAAAAAATTGAATTATTGGCATTTAAACAAATTGGCCGAACATCCTGATTACATAAAACATGAGGATCACAAAAAGTTGACATCTCAATATTACTAGTGCAATTACAGTTAATATTCTTTGACACAGAATCATTACTGGCATGACAATAAGATTTTCTGGAAGTAGAACCTCTGTTAATGGTAGCATAATTAATATTTGCATCCTGGTTACAAAAATTTTGGCATTCAAAATTGCTCAGAAAATTATTTTTGTCATGCTGCTTAACACCATACCCTGCATTCTGAATAGACAAATTAGAACTAATTGTGTTAGTATTATTAACATTACACTGAACACTGTAAAACGCATTATTGTCATTTTGCACACCCTCGGAAAAGTTAGATTGGCTTGATTCACCTCGGTTGTTTAACCTCCGGCACTGTTCCTTTGCATGTCCAAACCGTTGCAGTAGGAGCACACTGGACGATGTTTCTTCGTGGTCACAGATTGCTCTGCATAGCCTGGTACAGGAGCGGCAGGCTGGGCGACAGCGATAGGCACAGCGGTGGCGGGCACGACGGCCGCGGCGGAGTTTGAAAAGCGCGCGCGCGGCGCACTCGCACGAGTTGCGCACGACTCAGGCCGACCCTCAGCTGGGGCCGGCTGGGCACGACAGGAACGCACACCACTAGTGGCGACACTGGTCTCGATTGAACCTTCTCTACCGAATCTTCTATATTCCGAGCATGGTTTAATAATGAATTAAAAGATGTGATTTCTTCACGGCGCAATCTTGTACGTATTCTATTATGAAGCAACCCGTATATCATATCAAGTTGAACTTTTTCAGAAATATCATCCCGCGGTAGCTTTGCCATAAGTGCACGGATACGAGCAACAAATTTATCAGTGTTCTCATTGTCCTGCGGGGAAGCAAATATTTCTAAATATATCTTATGAGGTGGAAGGCGAGTGCCAAATGCATAAATTAAGTTTTTCTTAGCTTCGTTCCACGTGGATATATCATGTTTTATTCCTAGCCACCACGTAGCTGCATCAGCCGACAAAAGCATTGCAAGGCCTCGTATCACATTAGCGTCAGATACCTGAACGCATTCCGTATAACTTTCTATAGCATCTATAAAAGCCTCTACTGATTCACCTGGTGCACCGCTGAATGATGCTTTGCACCGCGCCAAGGTTCCGTCTACATTCACTGGGGACATCGGCTGAACTGTCGGAGTCGACGATCTTTTTTCCATAACGTACGACATGATGTCCTTAAGGGTTTCGGCCTGCGAACGTTGCAGCGAGGCCATCAACGCTGATACCTCATCCAGATTGAGTGTAGAATTATTATCACCACGTGATTCGGCGTGGGGGCGATCACGGGAGCTATCATGCTCCTCATGATTTTCGTTTGCATCTGCAGCAGGGTTAACGTCGTACTCGCGACGTTGCTGGCGATCTTGGCTCCTAGTCAGAGGCATTATAATAAAAACCCAACACCATACAATAAAGATAGTACGAGCAAGAAACAATTATAAACGTTGGGCAGCCAGATATAGTGTGGGCCAATTATAATGGTTCACTCCTTTCAACACTTTTAGATAATTAATGGAGATAAAGGTAGCGATGTTCATAGATGAAAGAATACGGAGAATGTTTTTTATTGAATCCTTCACAGTCGTAGTCCACTTGACAGTTAAATCACACTTGACAGTTATATATTCGAAAAAACTAACCGTCGACAATTTTCCATAGACTACCATATTCATATATCTATCTTATATTATATTTACTACCTAACGACTATAAATATAAAATCATGTGTAGCGAACGGGCCTACGGCCGCGAGAGTGACGTACAGGTCGGTTTGCTATAACTAATAAATTTCCTAAAGATATTTGTTCGATTTCATGCGTTTGTCACAGAACAAACTAACAGGAAAAATTTATAATTCTCTGTAATTTGATGATAGATCCATTATTGAACAACAATTCTGTATTATTACAACAGTTTTAACTTTAAAAAACGACCCTAAAAAAATATTTTTCCATCGAAAACGCCTTGTACTTTTACATTATAAAATCTTACGGGAAGTAAATGATAAAAAACTATTGTTATTAAAGTTTTTGCGCCTAGTATTTATTCCTAGTATTGGTCTTAGCAACATTAATTTTTATATTCTGTTAATTTAACAAAATATTTTGAATGTTTAATATAAATTCACCGTGTTCCACAAGTTTTAAGATATCCTGGTATTTAACCACAAACAATTAAAAAATTGATAGTTTTTGTTAAACATTTCAATGATTAAAGATTTTCTTCGTCTCACGAAACAGTGAAATTCTGTAAGTAAATAACTCTTTTCCTTACTCAAACATATAGCTGACATATCACTGGAAAAGGCTCGGGTTCAATCCCCACTGAGCTTAAGCTTCCGGTGAAGAGACCGCCATTTTCCAAAAACCACTTCTTTCGTGGATATATAATAACCACCAATAGGTACTTGGTGATAAAAACCAGTCTCAGTAGCGGGAACATTACTAGCGCTATTATTTTTTTAAGTTCTATCTCTACTTGTACGTTTATTTATCATATATATTATTAAGTTTCTAAAATTAGTTTCCATTAACTAAATCGAAATACTTAAATGGTCATGTGAACATGTTCTATCATTACCACCAACGAACTCTTAATTATTATCATCGGTGAACAAGCACCAATAAAATCGCGAAGCCATAACAGAGGTCGAATAATTTTAACAACATCAATTGTATTCATAATTTTTCGTATATTTGACCCCACTTTCGTTGACGGGCAAGCGTTAAAGCGTGAATCAGCTGGCAATCCCGAAGCGTAAGCGCGACGGTAGTTCCGCACACGTGACCTCCATTTTAACAGCCGCCATTGACAATGGGCAGTCGATATGGAGACCCAATACGTCTAGCTTACTCGAATAATTTCAGCTCAAATGAAACTCAAACGCATTTTTTGCTTAAAATATAGAAAGGCTTCATATGAAGTGTCCGATTTCATTAAAGGGTTTCTACTCGGACTGGTTTGGGCTCCAACCACTTTTACTCGCTATTATTATTGTTATATACAAATCTGTTATAATCACTGTACGCATTATTTAGTATTTCTTGCAGATTGTTGTTATTCTTCTAATTTTTGATAGTGTTTCTCTATATGAAATACTTATTTAATTATTTAGTCGTATTATACAAACACGTAAGAATTAGTTTCTTGCTGCTTCCACACTGCACTACATAGACATATTTCTGTTTTCTAGAGACCAGTGGCAACATCCTCGGGGCGAGCGAATGGAACACGGGGTATCCCTCAACAGCGAGCGTTTATCCGGCCTACGGCAGCGTACCCTTACAAGCACCTTATTACAAACCGGATTCTACTATCCACATACCAACAGGTAATCAAAATATAACCACAAACAGATACTTCAATAAATTTGTTCAAAAATATTGCACTTGAAACAAATTAGAAAACTGTGATATCGTAAAATGTTGTTTTAATTTAATTACGCAGAAACATAATGGAAGTTATCTAATTTTCAGTATTACCGGAAATGCCGCTGTGTCACACAGACTACGGCGGCTTCCAAACGGGGACAACGAGCTTTAAGCACAACCCGAGTGGATCTGGACCGGCACTAACGGACCTGAACACAACTCCTCTGGCTGGTCACACGGCAACAGCAATGCCGGCACAAGCACGATGCGAAACGAACTACTACAACTCCTGGCCAACAAACACCTACAATTACAACAATTATCAATACAACAACATCAACAACAACCCCACGTGCCTACAATCGCACACGCCTTACATCAGTCCAAATCCGCAGATGATATTGCCTAATTTATACTCGACCGTTAACCAAAATCAAATTCACGTCCATCTGCACAGCTCCACCGATAAGCACATGGAACAGTACATCCCTAGCGAAATTAAAATAAGCGATATCGATGGTGGTATATCCATAACAACGGAGTTGCAAGGTGCAGGGGAGGGGAGCGGCCTTGTGCAAACGTGTGAAGGTAACGACGATGTTAAACATGGACTCTATGGTGGTGGTGCCAATCAAGAAGTATGGAGGCCCTATTAACAGTTTATTTATAAGTGTTACGAATATAAACATTCCATTGTACATATTGTGATATAGTTATTTCTATTACAATCATTAATAGATTCTTAATGTATAGTTAAATTCCTTTTGTAGAATCAATTAATGTTAAACATTAATTAGATGTTAAGTGTTAATAAATTGTATAATATAAGTTAAACCTAATAGAAAATTACAAATGTTATCTAGTTTTATTACCTTTTTACAACCAATTACATACTTTTAATTACTGCATAACGGTCAGCGTAGACCTTATTCCTATATATTTTACTGATTAGTATCATCGGAATTTGCTGTCGACTATTACTTTTATTTACATTGGGTAACTGGGCACTTGAACGGCAATTTCTAGCAAGGCGGGTTCGATAAAACCCTACTACTGACCAAACTACAAAACATGTTCCTCGGGAATCAAACCAGGGACCTCTGTGTTACAGAGGAAACGCTTAACAACTGCGTCACGGAGGCAATTAATTAGCCCTCTTATAAAAATTTTGGTTTTTTTATATGTGAAGCTGTCGAACATACTTACCAAATCTTTCCCAGCGAATGATCTGAAAATTGAAAAGAACTACAAATTAAATCTCTATGCCAAGTAATATTGTTTATTAGTGATGGGCTGGATATCCCTATTCGTAGCCGTATCCGCGTTTATACAAGAGGTGAATAAAATCTGAGTCCGTATCCGTGTCTGGTAATTTTGCCGGATCTCGAATGGATATTTTATAATAAAAAAATTAATGAATTTTTATAGATATGCAAATCTTAACGATGGTATATTATTAACTTCATATTACATCAGTTTTTATATAAAAAACAAATATTTTTATACGTTTATTTACATTGCATATATTAATATTTTGGGGACCTAGTCCATTATTAGACCATTTTAGGTTTAAGCTTCTTTCTACATGAACTGTACTTTTTACTTCAGAGCATAAAAATAAATTCTTGTGTACTTATCTGTGTTGTGCTCGGAGAGTAGGGAACAAATGCCGAAATGCAAAATTTGAGTTCATTCAAGTTGGTAAGTATTGGTAATCCTGTGAGAATTTTGTCTATAATAGATAACGAAGTGTCTAATAGTTTAAATTAAAAAATTGTCAAACTGTGTCAGCATAACTTTTAAAATAGGTGAATACGGAATACGAAATTACCGGTTTGTTTGAAACTATTAGATTATGTATTCATTAGTGCGTGTTGTATGTACCAAATAAAATATCCATCTACGTAATTCAATACGAATCCTATCTATATACGTATAAATTTAAAAAAAAATGTGGTTTAATTCTACCACTTCTTAAGCATAATTGTCTACAACCATGCGAAACCAAGCTCTGCTACTAAAAACTACTAAACATTACCGCGGTTAATTTGACAGACCGACGAATATAGCAAAGTTATGGGTTACTCATTTAATTACTACAGCTTAAAAAACAACAAAGATATATATAAAACTCACATTTTTTAACGCCACCTATTACAACTTTAAGAACTAACAAACACTAAGTACACAGTATGCTTTTGGTTTGTTAAAGGAAATTGGTATAAACTGTTTTAAAACATTAAAAACAACTGAACAATAAAATAAGGATTTCACTACTTTTATTTTTATAAATAATAGGCTTAATGACAGTAACGAAAAACAAAGTTTACATTTAATATAAATATATTTACATACTATGAATAAATATACAAGTTCAATTTCAAGTATTTGATTGTAATTTTTTTTTCAATTGATCAAAAAAATTATAAATTCTATTATACTATTTGATGTTTTTTTCGTGCTGTCTATATGACATAAAAAATAATAACTGTATAATATATCATGAAAGTTAACATGGCAACCCCAAACGAGTGCTACGTGATAAAATGGCGTCTAGCGTGTAGAGATTATTGAAATTATTCAAAGATAATAATACTAGTGTCAGTTTAAAGTGTTTTGTTGACTTACAATATTACTTACAGTTTTATAGTTTAACTATTATTTAGAAAAGTAACACCTGTGAGTATACTTCGTCGGTATTGTCAGTTTTATTTGCGTCATTGTTGCAGGTTTTTGATAACGGATAAATGCAACTCTCATATTTATAACGGAATTAATGGCAGTCGTTTACTTACAGTTGCAAATCACCTTAACATAATTGTGAGAGTGCAATGTCCGAGGAGACAGATCGGCATGGTGAGACGAGTGATGGCGTCACGAGTCTTACGCGAATGTTGTTGACCCCACAACAACTGGACACTAGTAGCATTGAGTCGCTCCGCACCGCGTGGAGAAACCAGGACTTGTACATTGATCACCTCGAAACGTTGAACAAGCAGCTGGAAGGTATTTACGAAAAGGTTACATCGGCTTGATAGCGTCGTGGTCGGCCTCTGTTCGACACGCGACCTCATCTGTGCAAACTTTTTTAGTTACTTATATCGACAATGCTTTAACTAAAATATCTAGTGATACTGTTACAATATGCTTGAATTGTTTCTGTGATGTTGAATTGTTAGTTTTACAAAAAAAAAATGTGATGCGGGGTTTAGGTGATAGTTATTACTATAGAAGAAAGGTGTAATGCTGTGTCAGAGCTGTGCAAGTGGAGTGATCAGTGGAAGTGCAATGTATTTTTACGGCTCAGGGTCATGTGTGAACTCCAAATTAACATGTAGCCGTGACAACAGTGCTTTTGGAGAAGGAAATCTTATAATTAACAGGAATTATAAAATTAATGCTCCAAGTTACCAGCATGAGAAAGTAAATATGTTTTTCTTTATTTATTATCATAAGATTTTAATTTTGTATTTAAATATTATTGTAACAAAAAATGTATTATTTTTATTACTCCATCAACTTGTTAGCTTCTGCAATTTATAACCATGTTACAAAGTTTAGATTGTTACTTTGTTTAATTCAATAATATTAATTTGCTTATTTGCAAGATTTATTTTGGAATGTGCATCAATTGGATCATAATTAAAAAAATCTTTAAAAAAGAATATAAATTTTGTTAAGGGAAAAAAAGTTATATTTTAAAGTACATAATCAAGTACAATGTTTTATTATCACATTGCATGTGTAAACAAGTTACTATTGTCATATGTTTATGATATTAAGTTTTTATCAATATTATAGTAACTAACACAATTATCTATGTTATATACTAAATAATGACTGATAAACATAAAAACTGCATCTGTACACTGAACATGTTTAAAACCAGTTTATGTAAATTGTTGGTTAGTATTGTAATGCTATTAATGCAATAATCTATTTAAAAAACTGATCAATTATTTTACAAAAAAATATTAAAATCTACATTTAACATCCTCTTCTTAGTTGTGATAGCCTAGTGGTTTGAATACTGGCCTTCCACTACAAAGGTACTGGGTTAGAATACAGCCTACACCAATAAATTTTAAAATTTATGTGCAGTTAGTATAACACTAACTAATATCATGTGCTTTGACGTTGAAGGAAAACATCGTGAGATAACCTACATATCTATGTCATGACAATCTATGGTCAGACTAGTATGTGAAATGGAGAAGGCAATGACAAACTACTCGATTATAACTGCCAAGAATGTCATCATGTGTTTCATTACACATGATGACCACAACCTTAAGCATGAGGAAATTTGACTTAAAAAAGTACAGTACTAACCCATTCTGGAATTGAGGTTCTTGAATCAATTCTGGGGCCACACAATTGTTGTAGTTTGGATTGTATTAAGATTTTTTAAACCTATGTGGCTAGATACCATTCTATATACTTAATATAACGAAATAACTATGTACTTGTAGACATACATTTGAAAGTTATTCTATTCTGGCTAAACACACTTCTTCATCTTAAACTGTATTATCACTAAACATCGTATGAAATTGAGTTCAAGTGTTAGCCTGTTTAGATAAAAAAAGTAACAGAAGTTGTACGGATAGAAAATGAAAATAAAAGCTAAATAGATGTTTAAAAAGTTAACTATATTAATCTATATTTAATTGACAAACTATATTCATGTTTTGGTGCAGTTTACATGTTAATCAGTTGAAAATTGTTGTAAATAGCAATTTTATGTAGGTTATGTAAACACTAGATATATTATTAGAAGGTGCAAGGGTTATTTCAATATGCCACTACTATGCTTACTTAATGCTTCTCATTTGGTGTAATGTATATGCTTGTAACTATATTATTCAATGATTAATGTTATAAATATTTGATTCTTCTACTAATATTTAAAACAACACATCCAGTTTATGTATAAATATTTTGTATGAAAACAACAACTTGAATATGAAGACAGAAGAAGGAATTGTATTGATAGTTATACAAATAAATGGAATACTGCTGATATGACTCTCTTACCGAAGACTGTTGGTCCCATGGCAGCAAATATAACCTCCAAATAATAGTGTGCAGATACTGCAGGGGGTAACAAAACAATATCTTATGTCTAAAGTGAAATTTGTACTGAAAACTTATTGTTAGGCAGGCACTTGTCATCAGGTTAATGTCCTACTCATCTAATTGCTTTGTTTTATTAAAAAGAAGAACATTAAAATTTACATTACAAAGACACCTTTAAATACAAACAAAACATATTTGCTGAGGTCATAAATTTTAATAATAAAAGAGTAATATGTTATAATCATATAATTTATTCTTCTATGAAAATACACCTAATATTACTTATATTTAATTTTGAAATATACAGGCAATAATATCTGTAATATTTCATGACTAAAAGCAGAAACTCAACAAAAAACAATAACTTTTTTATATCATTATTAAGTGTTACACACTTATTAAGTGAACTTTTGCATACTGCGTTTTCTATAAATTATTTTAATAATAGTCTTCCAAAAGTATAAAAATGTTAAATCTGAATTAAATGTAACAAATTTTTTTTGTACTTTCAATCACAACAATAATCTTGAAAAGATTGAGATATGCTAAATAATAAAGAATGGCTGTGTAACAACATTTACTTAACCAAATATATATTCCTATGTACATGTTCTTATTATCTTATTAACATCAGCTAAAAAGTGACATGTTTTAAAATGTTACAGATTACAAAGTTTCTCTTAAATTTTAAAATGTTTGTTAACACATCAACAGTTTTTATTTTTCCCTAATCCCTTTAAAATTATACTTCACATAGTCTTTATAAAACTATAAAGATAATTTTAAATTGACAATGACTAAATATTTGTTAATAACAAAAACTATTTTGGAAAAATGATATCCCTGATAATAAAAAAACTGAATTTTACTTTTATAGCAAGAATGTAAACTTTAAGAGTATTTTGAAATAATATATGTTTAATTTTTATTATTTACTAAAATAATGTATGATACTAATGATCCTTTATTATTAGCATCTACATAGGAATTATTATTGTATGTTCCAGTAAAAGATATTTATTTGTTATTTTTATGTCTTGTACAATCATTTGAATCATTTAAGAAAACTTTTTCTGTAATTGCACTTTGTATCATGACTTATCGCATATCTTTTCAATGAGGTCTAATGACACATTTTTCATTTAAAAATAGTATTACTCGAAAGATATGAAAATAAATGTGTGTTATTAAAAAACCATTACCGACCTTCAAATGTACTGCAAGCAAAAGGTAATTTAAAATTATCTTAAATTTTAAGTTTATATTTAAAGCAGTCGAGTTTTAATATTGTAATAATGTATTTAGTTAAGGTGTTGTCGATTTTTTTTCTGTATTTAAGTTATGAGAATAAGTTATATTTTTGCATCAATATAAATGAGAAATGCAAGATTTAATTTTAAGTCATCTCAGTCGAGTTAAAAGTTTATTTTTGTTAAACGACATGTTACCTGAGATATTATTAGTGTGCGAATATTAAATACAATATGATTTAGTTTTTTTGCCTACTGTAATTAAAGGAGACAAAATATTGTACCTTATGAAATATCTCAGTGAAAATTGTGCAATATTTATTCAGGTCTTTAAATGTCTCTAAATAAATTTGAAGTTTTATTTATCAAACATTTAAATTAATTTCTGCAGGCAGCTTGGAAAAAGCGAAAGAGATAGAAGATAGGAACAAGCAACAATATGCAGAATCACAACACAGAGAGAAGGTACTTGTTAGGAGACTTGCAGCAAAAGAGCAAGAGATTCAGGATTATGTAGTAAGTCATTCATGAAATTTTATATAACCAATAATAAAACTGTAGAACAATAATAAAAAAGGTTAAATTAAAATGTCTTTAAAGTAAACCTAAAATTAATGTTTATAATTTTAAACTACTTCAAATAGACTACTTTTTATTATCTATTATGGGCTAAGGCTGGATCTCAATTTGACTGTGATGAATAGTAAAGCGTACTTGACCTAAATACTACAGCTCTCGTATGTAGACAACTGGAGTACAACAATTTCTCGAGCGAGTTCGAAAAAATTCTACCACCAACCAAAACATATTGTATTCACAAAATTCTAATAAATCGTATTCGTACATTTCCCAGAGTCAAATAAATGAATTAAAGTCATCACACGCAAGCCTTCAAGGGAGGCCGACACTTCTCGATCCAGCTGTGAATGTTCTCATATTGAGGTTGAAACAAGAACTTACATCAACAAAAGCGAGATTAGAGGAAACGCAGAACGAACTATCGGCGTGGAAATTCACACCCGACTCGAATACAGGGAAAAAACTTATGGCGAAATGCAGGCTGCTGCACCAAGAGAACGAGGATCTCGGAAGAATGACGTCCAGCGGCAGAATAGCTAAACTAGAGGGGGACTTGGCTTTACAAAAGAGCTTCAGTGAAGAAGTAAAGAAATCACAATCGGGTATGTATTACAAATTTTAATTCTTTGAAGAACATCAGTATAATTATTGGTAGATGCATGGTGCATTTTTCAAATCCACATGGTTAGCTACCATCATCATATTGTAAACTCCCGTATTGTCACTAGCTATAACACCCTTTACATCAAAACTCAGAATTGTTTAACAGTAGATATCGACGCTACAGTAGTACCACCATAACTGGGATCACCACAAAGTTTAAAATGAATGTTGTAAAAAAACTAAATATTATTACTTTTGCTGTTTCAGAGATGGATGAGTTCCTGCAAGAGTTGGACGAAGACGTGGAGGGCATGCAGAGTACAGTGTTGTTCCTGCAACGCGAGTTGCGCGCGACGCACACGGCCGTGAACGGTAACCGCGCGTCTTCCCCCGCGGACAAACGGACTTATTCCGGAAGTGAGTGTAGCGATACACCTGTTGGGAAAAGAAGGCGAGCCTCCGTCCTCTCCCTCGACTACAACGAAGACGAGGAACCGTTGACGGTGACCAACGGGGACGCTGACTAGCCCAGGACCTCTGTGTTCTCATACTGAACACGTTACGCAATGAACTAGTGAAAAATTGTGAACCGCTTGTTAACCATATGGTCATTCTATGGAAAAAAATATTTCAATGAATAACAGTTGTGTGTGTGATTTGTAAATTACTGTTGAGGTGGAACGCAGGTTCAGTGTCATGCGCATGTAACTGTTGTGAACGCTTCCCGTTACCACATTGGTGTTGATGTTAAACTTTCTATGTACTTTTATTAGAAGACAAAATTTAACAGACACACATGTGTCTTTTCCATTGACATTGAACTGGTGATGATTGTGTCCTATGATGTGAAGATGAGACAAAGTATATGATAAAACCATAGTTTGGCGTTATTAAGCACAACGGTGGACCGTGTGATCAGATTTAACGGTGAATCGATTTTGACATTGTTTTTTTTTTATACTTATAAATGAACGTTAATACTGAAACTTAGTTGACAATTTGATAATTTATTTTGTAATGTGCATTACTTAATTGTGATATGTATTAAAACAATCCGATATAATATATAAGCAACAGTATAATAAAAAAATTGTTGCCCAATTCCATTGTTTGAATGTCCGTCTTGTTTGTTCGCCTTCGACGGCGAAGTTAAATCTGGATGTAGATGTAACATCATGCCTAATAGTATTTAAATGCCTCGTTTTTTTATTATTATTGAATTTATGTGAATTTCTACATGAAAAGTTTCTATGAAATTACAATAAATGTATATAGTTGCTATGTTAATAAACATATTACTGACAACTGCATTAAGTTTATCATTCACTTAGAAAAAAAACACAACTCTTTAAGTTCCCCCTACTAGAAATTTCACAAAAAAAAAAAGAAAATTGGGAACATTTATTCACAGGCTTGCTAAAGTAACGATTGCTTTATATCACATGACAATAAAACTGTTGGTCTTGGAACATGACAGTTTCCTTACATGAAGCTCCGAGGGGACAGAGACCTCGGCAACTGTTTGTATTAAAATGTTTCATAAGTTTTGTGTAACACAAAAATCTTGCATATCTTTACATAGTCTTTATATAACCCAAGATTAGAGGAAAAAAGTCTGTTGGTAAACTTAAAATCTTAATGGAGTTTCTAATCTTTTCTTTCAAATTAATGCTCCTTTATATACAAGATGAACTAAGTCGTCGAGACAGATATAAAGAAGCCAGGACTACTAACAGGAGTTTGTACTAGACTGCTGGAATTGCATAAATCAAGTCTAATAGTAACTTTGTGTACCTCATGATGAACCAAAATATGTCAGTAAAATCTTCTATCGGTATCTGAAATTAAATATTAAAAACATGTAATGGTAGTATAAAGAATACCAATATTTTAATGCAGCGCCATCTTTCGGCGAGTTACAACAAACTTAGTAAAATAAACGTATTTTCCATGAATAAACGTACCCGTAAATTTTTAAAACAGTGTACTTGTTAAGAAGATTAGCGATCAAGTTAAAAAAATATTTTGATTATACAAGTATAATTTATTTATATACGTAAATGTCTCGTATTATAACAAACATTTGAATTTTATTTGTTTACTAGCTCATAAAAAATACATGTAATTTTTTTACTAAACGTTAACAATACCAGGATGATCACTGCCGGTGATACAGTTATCAATAACAAAGAAGTACTAATTGCGATATTTACACAGCGTCATATTTTGCGTAAACTTAGATGGCACTTCTAGTTGCTACCAGTAATTTAACAGCTCGTAGAGCCCTTTCACTGGATAACGGTAATGTTTGGACACAAGCGCGATAAAACAGTTTCTACAATCTGCAAAACAGTTTTGCAACAAATCCAATGTATTGCATAGTTTTTCTAATTAGTTAAACCAGTACTCCAAATATTTCTATAGGTTTTGTTCAAGGCTGAATACAAATGACCTAGTCAACAATAGGGTAAGTACCCTCATGTAAAATAAATGCCTACATATTACTCATATTCATAGAAAGTCATATGGATCATAAGCCCTCATTTATGCTAATCCAATTCTAACTAGGTTAAAACTACTTATCGCATACTTCGCTGCAATTAAAAAATGCCTTTATCGTAAATTATTTTTAACGTTCCGTTAAAATAACTAAACTAACGGAATTCAACATGCAACGGTCCAACGGCTAGCAATTAAATCCGTAGCGAATTTTATTTCAATTAAATGT
Organism: Byasa hedistus; assembly: GCA_029286795.1. Taxonomy (NCBI): domain Eukaryota; kingdom Metazoa; phylum Arthropoda; class Insecta; order Lepidoptera; family Papilionidae; genus Byasa; species Byasa hedistus. Next base: position 6,228,747 of record JAGSMW010000024.1, read on the forward strand.
TAACTGACTGTATAAATAAAGCCATCACTATGTTAACACGATTGATGACGCTAAAATATACGATATATCAATCAATGAACGTTTTCTACAAATTGATATTATCAAATATAACATTCACTATAAAAAAGATATATCGGGAAAATTACCGCTGTATTAAACAACTGGACTTTTAATGAATTGGCACCGCCGTATAAATAATAAAACCGCACAACTAATAGATTAGCATTACCGTTTTGTACGAGTTTTTGTAAGTTACAAATGACGTAATTAAAACAAAATAATCGTAATTATCTGGATGTACATTTTCTTTTGTCCAGGGTTAAATTATTACGAATTGGTTTTTTTAACTTACTCTTGTTTAAATCAACTACCTAAACATATCAGTTGACAACAACAAAATGTTCCACAGAGAATTTTCTTCATGTTTGTTGTCTTATTCTCTACATATTTAAATAATTTAAATTTGGTTTTAACGTTATTAATAATTTGTTTAGAATAAATCAGTAAATAATATGACATATAATAGTATAAAGTATAATAGAAAATCATATATTTTATTAATTATGTATTAATACGTAAAGAATAAGAAATAGAGAAAAACAGTTTTCCATGTATATTTTAAATGTGGAACTAGAAATAAATCATTTCTGCCGTTTCATAAATACTGTCAAACATAAAATTAATGTTTAAGGTCGTTTTTATTTGAAACTTACTATAATTACTTAAAGCCATAACTACATTGTAGATCCCAACTTACTCCCTCTTCGTTCTTGTTAGGAATATTGTTCGCGCATACTCGTTTGTGACTCATGGGATATCATTAAAATGATAATTCATCTGCAAATTTCCTTTCCATATGAATATAAGACTAGTTTAACTAGCTTTTACCGTAACTTGTTCGATAAACTAATACCATGAGTCCAGAGAAATTAGGATAAACGAGAACGCAAATACGACGACATTATATAAAGCTACATTGACAACATTTTCACATAATATATCGAAACAAAAAACGCTGTGTAAAATTTAAAAAACGTTATGGTTAAATTTAATAAATACGAGTAAATTTTGAATTACTAATTAATAACTTTACTTAATTTAGTTTTTTTACATCCACAGCGTTCATACAAGTAAATCAGGAAATGTATTTAAGTGGCCGCTAACGAAGGTTGTCGAACCTTGCCCGGCTTTAAAGCTTTTAAAACAAAATAAGTATGCAATTCTTACGCTTAAGCGCCAAATACTTAAAAACAAGTTTGAAAGTTCAAACGTAACAAATAATAAGCATAAATACTATCAAACCGTGTTTAAATGTACGTATGAACGAACACAAAAGCTAGGATTTGTTTTACAATTACACAAATTACTTTAATAAATGAATATAAATCGGTAAATACAATGAAATATCAAAGTTAACCATATCCGTAGAATATTACAGTAAAAAAGTTTGCTGCGATAATTCGACGCATTTTTAGCAGGAAACTAGTTCTTTTCTTTAACTGACTAATTCTCAACTTCTTATTCACACGGTGTTAAGTGATAATGAGGCTTTATCTCTTGAAGCCTACTCGCCTAGAAAACTCGAATAATTACGTCAAATTTAAACTGCAGGATGTAACCACTAACCAAAAATTGTATGACATGTTCTCTTACACAATTTTTATCTAACAGTTGTTTCATCTGGAAACGATCAAAGATATCAAGCACGGGAATAGTAGCAGCAGTAGTTTTTGCTGCTAGAGACAGTCTGAGCACCTGCTTATACAGAAATAGTCGCTATCACCTGATAGCGACTATTTCTGCGGCCAAACATAACCGTTTTGATTAGGGTTACAGTTAGTGAAATTACTGAGGTAATGCGATTAAATATCTTATTTTTGAAGACTATGAGAACAATGTGGTATAGCATCCAAACTAGCGCCACATTGTTTTTGGCGGACGTTTCTCTTACACAATGTAAAAGATTTATTAGGAACAGATAATACGGCGACAACACAATCATAGAGATAAGATGAAGAGTTATCAGACGAGTGGTTAATAAAACTCCTGTGTTGTTTACTACTACTTACCTTTCTTTTGTAACTTATATAACGATTGATGAACATCTTTACACATGACGTATTTAGTATTACATAGTGTCGTCGAATAAAAAAATAAATAAAAGACACATACAATAGTGACTTTTTATTCAATACAATCTAAGGCACCACAATAGTTTTACTTATCCCGAATCTTAAGGTAAAAATCACATGAAAATATCTGACTAGACAATAATCTCAGTTAGCCTTTAAATTTAAACGAACGACGATAAGCAGACTTTCGAGAAAATAGGCAACATTGTGCGTAGATCACACCGAAACATCACAGTACAGCAAAAAGGGCATAATACTTTGCCCTCCTTATTTCATTTTCGTATAACAATGGTCCCGACAAATTTCCTTAGCAAGCTTAATATTACACTACGGAAAGTTATGAATCATAATGGCGCTGGAAAACTAAAATATTTTTTTAACAAGCCAATGGATATGAAGTGAATACGTCCCCGACAGTAACCGCGCCTTCGAGGGTAATATACTCAGAGGTGCGGGTACGATCCCCGCTGAGCTTCCGGTGATGTCGAAATCGACCTGTTTCGAGAGCTTTTGTGGACATGTGATAATCCACAAACCCGCATCCGCACGCCAGCATGGTGGATAAGAGGCCTTGACTGTATCCTTGTAACAGAAGTCTCCGTGTCCCAGTTGTGGGGAAATAAATTTTAGTTATTAGTAATGAGAACATTTACTCTATGGAATCCTTTTCCTTATGATAAATACGTATAAACCAAAAAGCAACAAATACTCCATAAAGTATGAATCATAATTTTTAACACAGTGTTTGTAAATAAATGTAGACAGTGTAAAAAGCAAATTTGTTGTGGAGATAAATTATTTTTCACCTATACGATAAGTCTATCTTAATTAACGAACGTTTTTTGAACTTGAATTATCACCACCAGCTCTAACATCGACATCTCTAACACCGGAGTTACACCTCAGTTTCTCCTCCGTCGCTCGGACGCGCTCCTGTAATATTTCAACTGTCCGATTCAGTAATTTGATCTCCTCTTGCAATGGATACAGCTGCATGTTCATCTGCATCAGCTCCTTTTCGTGCGCCAGTTGCAAGGTATGAAGCTATGTGATGAATTAAATAAATTTATATAAAATCCAAGTCTTGACTAAAACAAACAGTTATTACTATATTTGAATTCGAATTTGTAGTTTTTTATGTAACCATTGACGCGAATATTACAGAATTGATGTATTATATAATTATTTTTATTAGTTTTATCCGCGTTTATTAAACTATTTATTACCTCGAGGTTTCGAGTGTTTTGCAGCACCCATGATCACAAGTGACCTGAGATGATAGATGTCCAGATGTTACAGTTATCAAGGAGTACCTACAGCATTTTAATTTGTACAGTTCGATTTACTCAGGATGAGCTGGCTCGAAGATTTCTAGTGGTATACTTGGTATTCAGTAATTTTTTTAATGGGATCACAAGCCCGTAAAAAATCTCCTGTGACCATGGGTGCTGACAGACTCATGGTCTTGTCCATTATTGTATATAAGTTTAAGTTATAGGAAGAAAAACAGTATTGCTTACAATTTTTCATTAGTACACTAGTTTTAACTTACGTCTTGTATCCTCTTCTTTTTTAATAATATAAACTCTTCGTTCGCACGTTTTAGTGAATCAAGCAAACCAGCCTTTTCTTGTACCAGTGTCCCTTTTTGCTTTCTAGCATCAGAAAGTTCTGCTTCGAATTCATTTGTTACTTTGGCTAGTAAATTTTCAACAGATTTAGTTTGCTTGCAAGGCGTTCGCTTTTGCGGGTGTAAATTAAGTAACACTGTAACAATGGATTGAAAAGTGCAGTTTTATTAAGTTTTTGCATTAGAAATTATAAGTTTGTGACCAAACACAGACAGACAGCTTTATTGATTACTTGATACCCTTATTTTGTAATTTGCAATTCCTGCGTTTATAAATTCGGCAGTAAATAATTACCGAAGTTACAATTGTGAACTAAGTGAACCTTAACAACGTTGAGACCAAAAAAAAAAGTCTATTAAGGGAAATATATGAAACTGAGGTCAAGTGTTAGTCCATTAAGAAAAAAATATTTACTACAAAATTATATTAGACTATTACAAACCTTCCTTTTCTTTCTGCAAATTTCGTAAATTCTTCTTTAACTCTTCTGTTTCCCTATTAATTTTGGAAATAGTGCGTTGTTTCACCGTCAATTCTGCTTGCATTCCTTTTATTGTAGCCACGAGGTAACTATCTTCTTTTAACTTGTTCAAAAATAGGGTTGAATTTTGTGAAATTCTACTTACGGCGGATGAAGCTCTGTCTTGTTTTAAAAAAGTCTGTGTTCCTGTACTATGTTGATTTTCAGTTTCAGTCTGAACGGCAGACTCTTTTACATTTCGTTTATTAAATCTGTTTTTAAGTTCTGTATTGACTTTACGATCCTCCATTAATTGTCTTTCGACATCGACGATGTGGCTTTCGTATTTTTGTTTCATATCGCTAAACTTTTCTTGAAGTGTAAGAAGTATACTTTGAAAATGATTTTCTTTATCGCTCAATTCTTGCTCTAATCGTACAATGCGTTCTTCTAACAACTTCTTTTTGTTGTCTTCTACTGTTGATGACTTTGAAGCTACTGAAACAAGTAATGAAGTTATTGGAAAACACTTTCTTAATTGTTTGCAACTTTCAAACTATATTTACCTATCAAGGCAGACACCGAATCAGGATGTTTTCTTTTTAAAATCATTTCCATTTCTTTTACCTGCCGTTGCAGGTCGTGTATTATTACAACGTCTTTCTCGTGTTGCAATGTTAAGTTCCTTCTTTCTTGTCTTTCTTTACTTAAGTCTGTTTTAATGGCATTTTCATTGTCTCTTATTGTTTTTAGCTCGGAATTTCTGTTTTCATATTCCTTTGAAAGCCTATTCATAAATTTTTCACATTCAGTTAATTTTAAGTCAGCTGTATGTTTCTCAATACTAATCTGATCTAATTTTTTTTTTAGTAATATGTTATCATTAGTTAATTGGACATTTAATATCTCGAGCGATTTAGCTCTTTCGCTTGTATCTTTTAAGTCTTCTACAATATTTTCATGTCTACAATACAAACGCTTTGGAGAATTTGCCGCCGACTTTACTTTACCAACCACCTCTCTCTTCTTAGAATCAATAACACCGGCAGAGAAAGGCCTCGATTTGATCTTACGACGATTTTCTGTATTTTCCTTGATGTTTGGATGGATTTTTATTGATTCATTGCCCTAAAACGATAATAACAATTTTAAATATTCGTTAAAAAAAAAACACATGTGACGAAGCGAGCCTAAATGTTACCATTCTTCTCCTTCCAGGCAATACTCTTATTTGCATTTTATTTACACACAGGGCATTGACTTGAGAAAATTATTTTTAAGCCTATCTAATATATTTCTAATGATGTACATAAGTTTATTAAATATATATAGAAACAAGTAAACGCTTCGAAACCATGTTGTATTATTACCAGGAATATCCGCCAATTATCGCACGTTTTGTTTATGTTATGAAATAACTGCATCTTAGAGGCAATGACCGGTCATGGCGCCTTCAATACTTCGTAAGAAGGTTGTCATTCTGGTTCCAAAATAAACACAAAAAGCGCGTTGACGTGTAATCAGAATCTTGTTTTAATCATATTTCTAAACATTTAAGAAATCTCTTTTACGAACAGATGTTTAAAAAATTATTTAATCCAAGTAATCATAAATATCAGACCAAAAGTAGTTTTTTTTTCAAACTTTATTTTAACAATTATGAGAAATACAATACATATTAAGAACATTTGGCATTGTTTTTATAATTTTAGTTACGTAATAATTATGAAAAATTATCAAATCTCTCCATAACACTTTACAAATACCATTTCTTCTTAGTCATCTGTTATCCACAATACAATATCATTGAAACAGAGCTTATAAGTTGAGCAGGAGCTGCGCAAGCGCATCAATGCGGTCCTCGACGCGTTGACCGCAAGTTCAACATCAGTAACCATGAAGATGTGGTCGCGGATGGTCGCGCTGCTGCTGGTAACCACAACGGTGATCTGCACGCCGCTTATAAACGAACTTGAACCCGGTAAAGGTAAGTTTCTTCGCGTATAATTTTATATATGTAATTTATCACGTTTCTCAGGGAAAAATTGTTTAATTAGTTCTTCGTAAAAACGTTTATAGCATATTTTAAAAAAATTACACGTTGCATTTATTAGACAAAAAATATGGCTGAAAATTAGGGAAAACGATAAATATGAATCAATTTTATTAAAAAAAAACTCTCTTATACTTTATCCGTGATTGTTACTATTGTAACAAAACGTGTAGGTGATACTGTTACTAAAATAGACCTACATTAAAAACAAGTATCTAATATACGCGCTGGGTAAATTTAATGTTGAATTTATGCATAAGTAATGCTATATATGTCCCAATCCTCAACATGCATCAAAATGATAGAAAACTCTTTTGTTATAAAAGTTAAGTATCTAGTAGTTCATATTAATCACGATTTCTGCTAAATTATTATTGCTCGATCCTAGATTTTAGAGATATTGTTAAACAATTTGTTTAATTGATATTGGGTAAATAATAAACATCATCAAACGTTACACACTGCACATGCCTACGTATATACGACACATCCCAAAAGTACGAGTAACTAAATAATTATTATGTTTAATCAAATGGTAATTGCACTGACAAACGCATTTTCTTTAAGATAACAAATAGTAATCTAAACATTTTAATGTTATACAGTACATTCACCTTAAAAGTGATCTATTTTTACATAAGTAGTCTTATACGTCAGACCATATTGCAGAGATGATCCTTTTTCAAAGTCTAAAATTTTACTGGTAATGAATTTTACTTTGGCACTTATTACTGTTAATGAACAGTCCCAGCCATAATCCAAATTATATTTTGTTATCCGTGCTCCTAACTTCATCCCGTCATAGTAGTAAAGGAATTACTAAAATCCATAACAAAAGACGCTAGTAGACGAAATGAAATTGTTAAAAAATAAATCATGTACATAAACTTTCTATCGCTAGTACATAAATACATAAATTTAATTTATTCACAAACATTCACGTTTACATTGTAATATGTTTAAAATAAGTAAACCATCAGATAAGTTAAGTGCTGCCAACTATACAACCGGCTATGCGATGAAGCAGTTCAGAAAATAAGAACAAGGTACAAAGTACCGTTCAGTGTAAACTGGAGATGAATATTTCCTCCGCACCGCTACTTATGCGAATAAACACCGTTAAGTTTCCTTAAAACTTTTTAAATGTATTACGTGATGAAATGTACTTTTCTTTTCTTTTTACTTTCCATTTCAACGTGTATTCCATGCACATACTCATATGGAAACAATAAAAAGATTGACATCCGGTAATAAAAAACTTCAATTCCGCATTAAGGAAAATGTCACCAGTAGTAAATATTCACCATACACTAGATCTTAATCGATGAATTACTTAATTTTATAATTGTATAGACAAATACTATAGCTTAAAATGTATAAGCAACAAGATCACGACAAATAAAATCGTCAGTGGTTTATCCTTATTCCGTAATGTAACGTATCGGTAAAGTAGTTTCATCAATAATATTATATTTTATGACAATTTAAAATATAGAGTCGCGATGCAATACCGTTATTACCGTCAGGCCAAGATCAGGTCAAACAGCAATGGAAAACAAGCGTAGAGCGGAGAAAGTCATTAAACGTGTCGCCTGAGAAACAAGCAATGAATTCTAATCGTGTTTTCTACAATGTATGCGTCACATGTCCCAATCGTAAGTAATAACGTGGCCGAACGATATCCATGGCAATAAATCAATCAAAAGAAATATTTTAAACGAATTTCACTTTATTATTGACCCCGATGGTTGTATAATTTTTATAGATTTTTAAACATTTACACTCCACAAAATTTAAATATATTAACAACATAACCCAACTATTAACATTTAAATGTAATTAGATTCAGTCGCTATCTATGTATCTAAATACATTATTTAAATTCACTGTGCATAGATCCACGACCAGGTGCAGTGTGCGCAGATCCAAATGTACAAAAGGTACTCTACACAAAAACATACCTAGTAATGTTTAATTGCAAAAACAATTATAATAAAATGATCACTGTAAATGTATCTATTTTAATAACAATCAAACACTAAATATTATTAGGTCACAACCACATTGTGTCCTAAGCAAATTGACAAAAATTTCATGTACCTTCATCACGAAAATTTTTAACATTAATGTTTGCTCCACAGAATGGCCTCAAAGAAACTCTGTGAAACAACCATTTGATGATGAAAATGAAACTTCAACAATAATAACTTTAACTGGCAAAGAAGCACCTACAACCGAACTGATAGAGAAAACCGACGGACCTGAATCTGTTGTTATTGATGTTTCTCCACCTATTACCAGAAGCGCAGAATCTGTAGAAAATAAAGTAGACTACACTGGAGCACAGGTTTGGAAGGTGCCTACTGATAAAACCGGTGTCAGAAGCGTTATTTACCGATTGAGTCGAAGAAATCGTAAGTATTGTTAGATGTTATAATAGTTCTAATGCAAACTCATTATTTTAACCTATTCATATTTTTCGCAGTAATTTCTACATGGGGCGGAAATCAATCGTCTATCGACATACTTGTAAAGCACAATGCGGTAAACAATGTTACGCGAGTTTTCAAAAGAGAGAGAATACCAATCGAGGTAGTGATAGAAGACTTACAAAAAAGGATAAATGAAGAAAATCCCCCTCTTGATCCTAATGAAATAGAACTTCAAAATCGACGAGGTTAGCAAATAAGATTGTTAGTGATAATAAATACATTTCTACTTACAAAAAGACACAAAAATCGGGAACAATATTCCAAGGGTTCATATAATTTTGTTACAGCAAGAGCTTACAATTTTTGGCGTTACAGGGGTCTCGGTCGACGACATAGTATGGTAGGTGCCTACTTGGGCTACAATTCTATCGATCTACCCATGGAGTATTGGCCGAATGCGAATTGGGGTTCGTCAGAAAACATCGCAGTTTTTGTGTGGCCTAACGTTAATTGTCTGTGTTATCATTTCGATGTCTTAATTTTACCGGAATGTGGAAATTTGTCGCATGTTTCATCTACTTTACTACTTCGTAACTAACTCCAGGAACATCTATTGGCATTGCCGCTCTGACAATATTTCATGTTGTATGACAATATGTGAATAAATTCCGATCGTCAAATTACAGACCAACTAATGAACTGACTCGAGATTTCATTAAACTGCAATTTCTTTTAAATAAAATTCTGTATGTCATCTCAGGTCATCGTATGACTTGGAAGCAATATCACAGAGTTGAAGATATTCACGGTTTCATGGATTATTTGGCCAAAACTTATCCGAAGATCGTAAGCGTGAATACAATAGGGAAATCGTATGAAGGACGCGATTTAAAGGTTCGTTTAATAAATTATAAAAATATTTCATTCAGATGTTTTTTACAAATACATCTTGTTCGAGAATCGGCAAAATTTTACTAATTTATTAAAATTTGTGATTATATGAATTAAGTATTATAGTTACAACTTACCCTGTTTAAAAAGTAACAGATATTTTCACTCTTGTTGAAGGCTACATTTTTATACAACAAAAACAGCCCAATATTAGGATTGTCTATATAACCGCTATTGCGTTATACGTCTTGTTAGCTGATTTCTACAACAACAACACCCTACCACCAAATAGGTTTAAGTTGATAGAAATCGAACATAAGTTAAAAAGCGATCACCACCAAAAAGCAGTTTGTGATCAATCAGAGAAAGACTGATGCTTGCTAAAACCCTAAGCAGCGAAAAGCTAATTCTGCTTATAAAGTAGTCTACTTTAGTAAGAGAGTTGTAATTTGTGTTATCAACTATTTACGCAGTTTCTATACTGTTGTGTGTTTATAGCTATTAAAAATTTCGAACGGGAAATCAACGAATAAAGCAGTATTCATTGATGGTGGTATACATGCGCGAGAATGGATAAGTCCTGCAACGGTCACATACTTTATAAACCAATTCGCCGAGACCTTCGACGACGAAACCGATGATATCAAAAACATCGATTGGTGCGTATGAGAATTAAAATGTATTTAATACATTTTAGTGACGAAATCAATTAACACTTCCATCTCTTTCTTCTTTTCGAAAGTTAATAGTTGCCGATAGAAAACCTTGACTTAAAAAAATATAAACGCCATGAGCAAACAATTATAAGTTAAATACTCTACGAGTTTTACACCTATTTTATTATCTCAAAATTCTCATACAATTTGTAGGTACTTTGTGCCAGTTGTGAATCCCGATGGTTATGAACACACCCACCTGTCAGACCGACTCTGGCGAAAGAATAGAAAGCCGAGCAGAATAATAGGACGTAGTTGTACTGGTACAGATCTTAACAGGAATTTCGGGTACGTACGCTTTTTTAAGTTTTTAATAAAAAACTGTTAAAATGGTATTTGTGGTACACTGTGAATTTAATACAGACTTTATCAAGACCAGACACTAAATTCTTGAGCCAATTTATTTTGTTACTCTAGTGACAAAAGTAATAAGGAATGAAAATTACAAATTCACATTGTGTTTAACCCTGTGTTGTTTTACCAGATATCGATGGGGAGGAAAGGGCTCTTCTAGCAACCCTTGCAGCGATATCTACCGAGGAAGCAGCGCCTTCTCTGAGCCCGAGTCAAAGGCAATATCGGTAAGTTTCGTTATTTGAATAAAAATTCAAATTTACTTCATAGGATGATCTTTCGGTACACAAATCATTCTATTTTCGTTTTCTAATAAAACTGACAACATTTTAAAAATGATTCACAATAGATTTTTTTTAACAATTATTCAATGAAAAAAGTACGAATGCAGTGACAGAGTGTTATAAAGAATTCTTACAGAATATAATAGCAATGGCATTACCTTTACATTTACTTCCGTAATTCGCTCTATGTAAGGTAATTATCTAAATTATAATATGAAAACCTGATCCAATAAGATTAAAAGTCAATACAAAATTATGAAAGCGGTACACCTCATTTGCACAAGTTTGTCATGTGTTCGTGCAATGTCGGCTAACAATTACATTAACACTTAGCGATAGCTTGCCTTACTTTTACTTTACGTCACGTTAATGATTAACAAATGTCCAGACAGTACTTAAAAGAGGATTAACGCTAAGTGATATAATATCACAGAGTACCGTAACAAACAATAAGTTTCTTCAGCTTATGAAGTACGTCTTTAAATTGTTGATAAAGTATTCATCGCGCGCTTACGAAATATTAAAACTCATTTACATGTAACGATAACAAAAGAAAATAACATAATACGCAAGACCATTGACTAGTCTAACTAGATTTGCCTTAGAATATCGAAATCACTTCATTAAAGTCACATACCGTGGCGTTATAATCAGAAAATTACTTGATACAGCATTGCAAGCCTCGAGGCCTCGTGATATGTTCGTAAAGTTAACATGTTATGAATAATATTTCTTTTTCAGGATTTCATCAAGAGTAGTTCCGCAAAATTCTCGGCTTATCTAACATACCATAGTTATGGTCAGTATCTTCTTTACCCATGGGGCTATGACAATGCAGTACCTCCAGACTATAAAGACTTGGATGATGTAGGCAAAAAGATAGCAGCAGTGAGTAACTTTTTAAATGAAAACTTTTACTATACAGCCCTAGTTATCTGTAAACAAGGGACAATTTAATAATTCTTTTTCATAACTAAAAATTCATTTTGGATTACGAAAATTTCAGGCTATAAGGCAAACCCGTGGTTCATCATATCAAGTTGGCTCCTCCAGTGGGCTTCTGTATCCAGCTTCAGGTGGTTCAGATGACTGGGCCAAGGGTCAAGGCATTAAATATACCTATACCATAGAGCTTAGTGACACAGGAACCTACGGTTTTATACTACCCACCTCTTACATTGAGCCAGTTGCAAGGGAATCTATGAATGGACTACGAGTATTAGCTGCTCAAGTGGCTAAATTATAACTTAACTGTTCTAAAATTTAAGCAGCATTTATTAGTAAGAGAACAAAAACTGATGATAAACATTAAGTTCAAAATTTATATCTATTTATAATATTTATTAAACATGTCTTAAAAAATATGATATTAAATTGATAATACACTATTTATTCTTTTTTTATTTAATAAGCTAATAGTTTGTTTTATTAACACAAATGCATAAAATGCCAGAACATAAATCTATAATGAGTACTTACTATAATTTTAATATATTATCTGTCAAACAAATCCTTCCGAGAATTGAAATAAATATTGTTGTATTGTACATATTCAATATATATGCAAAACATATAAAAAGAGAACCCCTTTTTTTCAAAAAAAATATAGTTAGATGCATTTTAATTATAAGCTTAAGCATAAAGAACTTTTTAATTTAGTTTGTTTTTATCTTGAGATATGTTTTGTTAAACATATCACACTCAAACAGAAGCCACTGCGCCAGAACAAGTACAAAGAATATTAGAGAGAAAATCACTACATTTAATTTGAGCTAAATAATATAATGAAAATGCCAAGTTGTATGTTGCCCTGCCCACAATTGCACTTATTGTTAAAACTTAACATATTAAATCTTGTTACTCTAATATTTTCAAAATACCAGGATTAACCTGGCAGTTTGATAGACCATTTAAACAAAATTTATAACATAATTTTGATGGTATGATATGATCACCAAAAATACTTGTTCCATTATGATGATGCTGATCAACTACTAGTTTCAATAAACAGATTAAAGTGAAAAATAACAACATCTACAGTGACCTACAGCAAGTAATCGGTAACATTTTTGGGTATTAGATAAATAGAATAAACAACATAAAAAACTCGTTGTACGCTACCTTCTGAGAAGCGACGATTTTGTTATCCTTTTTATTTTCAATTGTACTAGCCTTTGTCACTTTTATTCGGGGAATTTTGTCTTCTCCACCCGAGAAAATATGATTCGTTACACCTACAACTGGACTACTATTTAATAAATTTTCAGTCTCTAATGCTATGTCTTCTGCTCTTTTTAATATCAACTCCACATCATCAACATCATCTCCAACTTCATTATCTTTACTCTTACCACAAGACAATTTCTTAATCTCGTTAAATATATTTTTTATTTCTTCATCACTATCCTTAAACGATTCGCAAGATCTTTCAATTAATAGAAATTCCTCATTGAGAATCTCATCACTAGTACGTTCATTAGTTATCGCAGAATTATTAGCCATATTCCTTAAAAAATATTCGTTTAAAATATCTGTTTCACAAATGCAAATGCAATAATTTTAATCAAACTTTCCGTCGCTAAGCAACCGCTTTGTTTTCTTCATTGCCTTTTTTAATCGGCGGCACAATTTTATATACATCAAAAATGACTAAAGGACTCGTATCCAGATCATGTCAATAAATTATTATTGTTACAACAAAAACTAATATTCAATTTTTTATTTCAATATTATTGAATAGCGTTTGGCGGCAGATAGATCGTTTGAATCAAAAGGGATTACTAGTTAGCCAGGACGTATTGAAGAGTTGTTTTATTTCAGAATTTACTGCAGTACTGCTACACTTATACTAATTGACGATGACAATTTTCCGTTTTCTTTTACAAATTTGACTAAATTTCAAATGAATTAAATACAAAGTTACAATGGACCGGTGCAGTCGTATTATTTAAATAATTACTCATTACAACATTATTTATATTTTGTGGAAATATAATTTTACCATTAATATTAATTTATTCCATCATAAAATTATTGTTGACGTGATAAATTAAATTATCTTCATGCTGATGATATTTTTTATATTTAATTAACAATTTATGTAATTAATGGATACTTCTACAGCCTGATGGTACTTTGGGTTTGATAGCTAAATGCTTGTTACGCTTACGCGTAGCAACTGGTATAACCCAAGTAGCGGATAAACACCTGTTATTAATAACTACGTTCCTAGATACTAAAGATTAAAAATATTTATTGTTTTTGCTTATTTCAATTTACCCTACTTTAAAATTTGTGTTATATTTTAACGAAATTACAATTAGTGTGAACTACGTGTTTACAACATACATTATTTCGGATACTCTGTTGTAGTAGACGTCAAACTGACAAGATTGTATTATTATTTACACCGTATTTATTGTAAAAAGTAGGAACTTGTATATTGAAACAGTGAAATAATTTGTTTTATAAATTAGTTATCGCACTTCAACATGTCAGTTCCACCACAAGCATTTGTTAATAAAAATAAGAAACACTTTTTGGGGATCCCTGCACCTTTAGGTTATGTAGCTGGAGTAGGCCGAGGGTAAATTTTCAAAATATGTTGTTGGTATATTTAATTTATATATTTTAAATACTTCAAATTGTCATTAAATTTTATAGCGCAACAGGTTTCACCACCCGGTCGGATATTGGACCTGCTCGAGATGCGAATGATGTGTCGTAAGTATTTAAAAATTACTGTTTATGTTAATACAAGACTAAAATATTAAATAAATATTGAAAATATGTTTCAGAGATGATCGCCACGCTCCCCCTGCAGCTAAACGTAAAAAAACAGAAGAGGAGGATGATGATGAGGACTTGAATGACTCCAATTATGATGAATTTTCCGGATACAGTGGCTCACTGTTTTCGAAAGTAAGAATGTTTGTCTGATTCAGTTTCTTTTTGATGATATAGACTATAGTCTGAATAACTAACTTATGATAAATGAGTGAAAAGACTGATAACAAAGCACTTTGTTTTATTTACTGTTCTTTTTAAAGATATGTATGTCAAACTATAAGGGAAACATTGATACTCGCACTGTACACTATTTTATGGCCTTTTTTAGAAAACATGCTCTGCTAAATTTAAAAGTAATTTTTTTATAATATCTGTAACAATAAATGTTATAAACATATGTGTTACCTGGCTTTTAGTAGAACACTTATTTGATGATTATATAACAGTTTCTGTATGTTTTTTTATATAAATAACTACAGGATCCTTATGATAAAGATGATGCAGAGGCTGATGCTATTTATGAATCTATTGATAAAAGAATGGATGAGAAAAGAAAAGAATACAGAGAAAAACGTTTAAAAGAAGATTTGGAGAGATATCGTCAAGAGAGGTACATATATTTGTTTAAACAGTCATTTAATAATATTAAAATATTTATCAGTCAAATGTGCATTCACTTTTTTATTATGTAATTTTGCATACTATGTATAAATTCTATTAAAATTTTATGACTGTTATCTATAGGAGACAATTATAAGAAATTTCAAATCACTGTCTAAGAAATGAATTCGCAACCTAGCTTATAAGTTACATTAATGTGTGGTATAATAATATAATCAATCTATGAATATGCATAAAGTAGAACAATATTATATTTTCAGACCAAAAATACAGCAGCAATTTTCAGATTTAAAGAGAGAACTTAAAGATGTTTCTGAAGATGAGTGGGCGGCTATACCAGAAGTAGGTGATGCTAGAAATAGGAAACAAAGAAATCCACGTGCTGAAAAATTCACACCATTACCTGATAGTGTACTTTCAAGGAACCTTGGAGGAGAGTCCAGCTCCTCAATTGATCCAGGTTCTGGCCTTGCCTCTATGATGCCTGGTGTCATGACTCCAGGAATGCTTACACCATCAGGTAATATAAAATCTTGTTTTAATATTACAATGAAGTTTAAACAAGGTTTTATGTATTAATATTACAAAATAGTTTGATAATCTTATTGCACTGTCTGTCTTTTTAGTATAATAGCTAACTGCTTGTCTAGTAGCATGGAGGTCCCAGGTTTAATTCTGGAGCCACATTTTATACATATAAAATTTGTATACAAAACAAGAAGGCAATAAGTTAAGAAAGGGTACCTTTTTATTATTTCAAAAATCATACATTTGTCAATTGTTTTTTCTACAGGTGACTTGGATTTAAGAAAGATAGGTCAAGCAAGGAATACACTTATGACAGTGAAACTATCACAAGTCTCCGATTCAGTTACTGGTCAAACAGTTGTTGACCCTAAAGGATACCTAACTGACCTGCAGTCTATGATTCCTACTTATGGCGGTGATATCAATGATATCAAAAAAGCTCGCCTGTTGCTGAAGTCAGTCAGGGAAACAAACCCCAACCATCCTCCTGCTTGGATTGCTAGTGCTAGACTGGAGGAAGTTACAGGTAAGGTATTATATAAAATTTTTGATGTTAAATTTTATTATTTTCATGGCTCACAATTTATTAATCCTATAAATTATTTTTTACATTTCCCAAAAGTGAAAGTAATTATTTTCCCAAAATATTTACTTATTAGTAAATATTTTGGACAAAATATATTATATTTGAAATAAGTGACACTAAATATGTTGTATAGAAAAAATGTAATTATTGTGCTTTGTATTTAAAATAATTTTTTTTTTGTTTAATTATACATTTAAGAATCTCTTTCTTTTCTAACACAACATTGTTGTTAATAGTATGTATTATTTATTATCACATAGACATTCCCCTAGCCTCTTTGCTACAAATTATTTAAAAAAAAATATTACTTTGGGGTACTGCTTAAATTATTTTTATTTAGATATATTATTGTATAGTGGCAACTGCATTTTTGTTTTCAAAAGGCAAAGTGCAATCAGCCCGCAACCTGATAATGAAGGGATGCGAGGTGAACCCTAGCAGTGAGGAGTTATGGCTGGAGGCGGCTAGGCTGCAGCCGAATGATACAGCTCGTGCTGTCATCGCTCATGCCGCGAGAAATCTACCTCACAGTGTCAGAATTTGGGTCAAAGCTGCTGACTTGGAACAAGAAACTAAGGTATGATGGTGCAAATCATATTTATTGCTGGATTAAACCACTCTCATAGCTTAATTTATATCTTCATCTGATTTTCTTATTTTGCCACATTTAAACATTAATATAATATGTGGAATAAGTTAAAACACTCGTCTATTTTATGACAAAGGAAGTAATAATTACCAGAGGATGGTGCTTTTTTGAATGTCAATATGTCGCCATGTAGCATTGCTATGTTCCAGCAATTATATACATGGGTGGTATAATCTAGTTGGTGGTGGGGTTTTTCTATCCGCCAGGCTAGCTGTCATCCCCATATCGTATATCTGCAGCAACAACAGCATTTCTGTGTATCGTTAACATACGAGAGCCAGAGCGGCGAGCATGCTTTACTATCTGTGGCCTCATTGTCACTTGTATTGTAGATCAAAAAAATATTCTTGTGCGCTGTTTACCGCCTATGTTTACGTAGTGACGGTTATTTAAAATTAAGTGTTAGGTATTGTATTTAAAAAAAAACGATCTCTTAAGAAAAAAGTTAAAATGTGTTAACCAACAAAATCCACGTTAAATTGAAAACATGAAGATAATTTTTTTTTTCAATATTCTAAATTTTTGTAGGCGAAACGCCGAGTTTACCGTAAAGCTTTAGAGCATATTCCAAACTCGGTTCGTCTGTGGAAAGCCGCAGTCGAATTGGAGAACCCAGAGGATGCCCGTATCCTGTTGTCTAGAGCAGTGGAGTGTTGCCCAACCAGCGTGGAGCTGTGGCTGGCGTTAGCGAGATTAGAAACTTATGAAAACGCGAGGAAAGTGTTAAACAAAGCCCGCGAAAATATACCAACAGACAGACAGATTTGGGTAACTGCTGCGAAACTAGAAGAGGCTCACGGTGAGTTTTGATTTTAACACCGACTATTTACTTCCTTTTTATTTATTAACATATTTTCACCTGATATCAGGGAAGGGCCTATGTTTATCGGTTCAAAATAATAGGTTGATGTTATAATGACTATGACATTACAGAAAGCCTTTACCGTTATTGTATAATAACGCATTGTTTAAAAAACAATACGGCTACTCAAAATAAATGCTGAACTAATAAACATTTCGCCAAGTATAACTCAAATAAATCTAATTTCTTTATTCAGTGAAAGGATGAGCAAGATGTTCACTTGATAGTAAATGATACGCCCGCCTTTAACAATGTGAAGCTACTTAAAATAATAAACACTGCACTACAACAAGGAATGTCGCTTTGACACAAAAAATGTTAAGTCTCGTTAACTCGATACACTTTCACTAGCTACAGCGCCGTTCAAACTGGAACCCAGAAATTATCACACTCGCTACTGATTGTCCACAGAAATAGTGCTGCGGTGGTACTACATATAACACATAACTAGGTAGGCACCCGGCACTAGCGATCTACCATCAGTATCTAATCGCTTCCTTATAATGAAATGCTGAATTATTAATTGTTCCTTTTTAATTCTAAAGGAAACACACACATGGTGGAGAAGATTATAGATCGTGCGATAACTTCACTCAGTGCCAATGGTGTCGAGATCAATCGGGAGCATTGGTTCAAAGAAGCTATGGAGGCAGAAAAGTCCGGGGCTGTTAATACTTGTCAGGTAACTATAGCCTCCGTAAAAAAAATCCATGACCAGGAATTATAAACATCGTTAGTAATTTTTGTCTCCTTTTAAACTAGTAAATGTTTAGTTGTTTACTTCAGTGGCATTATGTACACTAGGATTTTGTAAAACATGAATAACAAAAAGTAATCTTCAATAAAAAAAAACCACATCTGCAATTACAATAAATACACATAACATAAAAATAGCATATTTTGGTTTAGAAATAACTTACTAAATTTAGGGATATAACAAAATATAAGAAAATGTAATGAGCATATTTACGAAAAAAAATCCAAAAACAGGGGACAGTTTTGCGGTTTATCCAATAGTAAACAATACAATTGGTCCTAAATTTAAAATAAAACCAATTTTATGCAACATACACTTCTCTCTGGTGTAAAGATTTAATGCATCTTTCAAATATTGTGTAATGTGTAAATTGATATAAAATGTTGTTCCTAGGCAATCATTCGAGCAGTCATCGGACACGGAATTGAACCTGAAGACCAGAAGCACACGTGGATGGAGGATGCAGACGCTGTAAGTGGTATCTTATTGTAATTAGTCTAGAGTTCTATTGTAAAAATGTAATACAGAATTAACTGTTTATCTAGTTATTTTATAATAATGGTATGCCTATAAAGTTTAACCCTTTTTTTCGTGGTTTAATCTTACGGATACCTCTTAAGTCCTTATACCGGATTCTCAACAGCTGTAACCATCCGGTGCCCTTGTGTTGTTGTCAATCGGAACTGCGGGGACGCTTATCTATACTTAGAACCTTCAAATATCCCTTCTACGAGAAAGGGGAGCAGGGTCTAAGCTCCCCTAAATGGTTAATGTGATTCGTTGTTCATAAGGTCCTTTTAACTGTTGTACTTCACATAGCTTTAATAAAATATATGTCGGTATTTTTTTTATTGACTTTATTTTTTTGGACAGTGTGCGAGCGAAAGTGCATACGAATGCGCACGTGCCGTATACGGGTATGCACTGTCCGTGTTTCCTTCAAAGAAGTCAATATGGTTGCGTGCCGCATACCTGGAGAAGCAGCACGGGACGCGCGCCACTCTCGAGTCGTTATTGCAGAGGGCTGTGGCGCATTGTCCCAAGTCGGAGGTGTTGTGGTTGATGGGGGCCAAGTCTAAATGGTTAGCTGGTGAGTGGCGAAAGCTTTAATATATAACACGTTCGCTTACAACCGTCACATATATACGAAATCGGGTGATTCAGATTACAAATAAAATATCTTTTTTAAAAAAATAATGTTCCTGATGTTAGTTCAATAAGACTTATGTTTTACCCTTTTCACAAATTTTCTAAAGAATATACCTCTTATCTTCATGATCTTATTTAAGGATGTTTAGTCTTTAACGAATACATGAGATTGGCGTGTAATATTAATTTTCAGAATCCCTTTTATATTTAATACATATGTAGTAATAGATATTAACAGCCCTTTTAATGTCCCTACTGTAGGAATTTGGGGCCTTTTATCATAACAAGGGAGTTCAGACCATTTATCCACTACGCTGGCCTGGTGCGGGTTGGTAGATGGTCACATGTACACGAAAGATTAATCCTGCAACTTTTGTACAGGTGATGTTCCCGCTGCCAGGGGTATATTATCTCTAGCCTTCCAAGCCAATCCGAACTCTGAGGAGATCTGGTTGGCGGCTGTGAAGTTGGAAAGCGAAAATAAAGAGTACGACAGAGCGCGGCGTTTGCTGGCAAAGGCCCGAGCTTCTGCACCCACACCCAGGGTAGGTTTTATGTCGTTTTTTGTAAAATGCAACCTTCACTAATTGTACTTTGTTTTTATTATTTCGAAGAGATGAGCAGAACGTTCACCTGATGGTAAGTGATTATGGCTATATTAATGTGGCGCCAGATAGAATAATATGCACTGCATCATGTCGAGTTCGGCGCTTTGAGAGAGAAGATACCGTTACCTAAGAAATGGCATATGCTACAAAACTCTTTAAACCAGAATACGGTAATGTTTACATACTTCTGACTGGCGGCAGAAATAGGCGCTGCAACCTACTTATACCGGAAATAAAACCTAACTTTGAAAATCGGTATATTGCGGAGATTCGAATTGTTATTTTTAAGCACCGCCATTTTGAATTTTTCTAACCCTAATAAAAAACCTTTGAACATGTAAAAGTTTTAACAGTAGCTACATCATTCTTGAAACCCAAACACGGTCGTATTTGCAAGCAGTAGTGTTGCCATCCGGCGAAGGAAATAGAAATTAATAAATCTGCTTTTTTTAGGTTATGATAAAATCAGCTAAACTGGAATGGGCCTTGAATAACATGGATGAAGCACTGAAGTTATTGGAAGAGGCTATTAAGGTTTTTGGAGACTATGCTAAACTGCACATGATGAAGGGACAAATCGAAGAGCAGATGGGAAGAGACGACGATGCGCATAATACATACACACAAGGAGTAAGTGTTTATTACTAATACTTCGTTGCTGTTACTATAAAAGTCAAAAGTTATTTTTTTATTTTAATTTCAAAAATCTTCTTTAATCAATATCCATTCTTTAGTTAAAGAAATGTTCGACCAGTGTTCCGATGTGGATACTGCTATCCAGATTAGAAGAGACACTGAAGCATGTCACAAAAGCCAGGTCCGTGCTGGAGAAGGCGCGTTTACGCAATCCTAAAAATCCTGAGTTATGGTGAGTGTGTACATAAATCTTTGTAATACATTAGATGGATCGTCAGTATAAGTAGCACAGGAAAAAATAGAGACTTTTTTGTTATTTAATTTCTAAGAGAGCTATTTCAATAAAACTTCAAAAAGTATATACATGTTTTGTGTTTTAGGTTAGAGAGTGTACGACTGGAAAGAAGAAATGGAAGCGTCGAAATAGCCAACGCTGTAATGGCTAAAGCGTTACAGGAGTGTCCTAACGCAGGGCGATTGTGGGCAGAGGCCATATTCATGGAGTCGAGGCCTCAGAGGAAAACGAAGAGTGTAAGTAATAGCTGGCCAGTTACCGCCCTTTATGTACCGCCATAATGTATGAAAGCAAGAGAGAGGCCGTGGTAGCTCAGTTTGTAAGACAGTCGTACACTGTACGAAGGAGAGGTGCAGATGCGATCTCTGCTATGCTTAAGCTTTCGGTGAAGTAAAACATCGTTAAGAAACCGACATGTTCCATGAAAAATAGCTATCGTGAACATGTGAAATTAACTAACCACCTCTTGGCTAGCGTGGTAGATAAATTGTTTTCACTTACTTTACTTTATTTTCACCTAGTGGCAGAAGGATCCAAATCCTGATAGTGGGAACATTAATAGGATTGTTTATTTTTTATAAGTAAATTAATTTGGAGAGTCTCTTAATATTAAATAAAACGATAGTCATGTGATAACCAATTGTAAAAACAAAGTGACCAGCGAAAATAATTTTTAGTATAGTGTTGGTAATATTAATACAGGCAAACTTATTTTATACGGTAAATATAGAGGGTTATTAAAATAGCCACTCATATTGTTTCAAACAGCTCAAACAATTGGTTACAAATTAATATTTATCTGTGTCCGTGGTGCAGCGGATAATCGCTTTTCTAGCAATGAGGTCTCTAGTTATTTTCTGGAGCTAAATGTTGTGGAATTTGGTTGAAAGGGGTTTTTGATCCCAGGTGGGTTCAAAAACTAGTTATCTCATATTGTAAATTTGCCGCCATAACAGCAGTGTTCCTAACTGTCATTATATGAGACCGGCAATATTCTTGGCGAATACACTTTACTGTGTACGGCCCATTGTAGATAAAAAAAGTTTATTACTTATATTGTTTATTTATTAGGTGGACGCGTTGAAAAAGTGTGAGCACGACGCGCATGTACTGCTGGCGGTGTCGCAGCTGTTCTGGAGCGAGAGGAAGTTGAACAAGTGCCGCGAGTGGTTCAACCGAACGGTGAGCTTATGTTTTTGTTTTATCAAGGTCTGAGCGACTATTATGATTTACCGAGGCGCTTGTGACCAAAAAAAAAATATTTTACTTTTAAATGTCGTTAAAATAAAAAATGCATATCTGTTTGATGTAGAGATCTTTGGGGATAGGTTATGTTCAATGAATGTTTATCGGTTAATGATGACGATAAGCGAAAAAATACATGTCTTCACACAGCACTGTTACTACTAATACATATATTTTATTATATCAAACCTATTCAAATCTAAAAAAAAAACTGCCTATAATAGTTGCCGCATTGTTTGTAAAAAATTTGCGTGTTATTGCGTGTGCAGGTTAAAATAGATCCAGACCTGGGCGACGCCTGGGCGTTCTTCTACAAATTCGAACTTCTGCACGGTAACGAGCAGCAGCAGGAGGAAGTGAAATCGCGCTGCAAGGCGGCTGAGCCCCACCACGGCGAGTATTGGTGTCGTGTCTCCAAGGACATCGCTAACTGGTGCTTCAGCACTGAACAGATACTCCTGCTCGTCGCTAAGAACCTCCCCGTACCAACGTAGTGCGGCATTGATATCTTCCGAAGACGTTAAAATTCCTTAAAAATCTTAGCTGGTTTCAGTTGTCAAAGACCGTCTAAGTAAGTACCACTCCAGTGTCTCCTTAGCTGAACGTTACTGTGAACTTACACCAACTCGAACTTGGCCGGAGAAGGCATAAATGGGCTTGATTCTTCCCTTGGGAGAAAGGCTTCGAGTCCTGGCAGTGAAAACAATAAGAGGACTTTATGTTATGTTGTTTATGAAATGTAAGTGTTGTTAGGAAATCTTGATTCCCCTCTTCTCCGTCTCGGCTCATGTAAGTAGACATAGACAAAAAAAATAGGGTGTCCATGGATACCACTTTTCATTATCTGCGACCACGTTGTAACTTAACCCTTAATATTGTATATAGAACCAGATTACCCTTGGAAGCTGTTTCTAAACAAAATTAGAGACGTAAAGTTTTTCCTATCTTAACACACGGTTGAACCGATTTTTTAGATTTTATTTAATATTATAGATGTAGTAGCGTTAGCATCCATTTCTATCTTTATGCACTAGTGTACGAATTGATGGTCTGCTGTAGCGTTTTGAATTACTAACAACGTAGCTTCGTATCATTAAGTAAACAGTATCATAGATTTTAAGTCCAGACAACATTTTTTTTCTGTAATTGATGTTTTATCCAATAACCATTTCTGCTGTCTTTTTAAGATCGTAAGTTAAATTGTATTATACTATCTGCTCCGTTTGATATGAGAGTCAATATTTCCAATACATATGCACAATTGTATAAGCACCTACCTTAGTCATCATAATCATCAGCGGATAGACGTCCACTGCAGGACATAGGCAAGACAGACAAGTCGGACATTTACTATGTCTCATTATAAATTCAAATAATTTATATTGTTTACTCCCACATTTTGACAGTAAGTTAAATTAGTTGGTATTTATATGTACGGCATATTTATACTATTGTACTATAAAGTATGTTTTGTATGTGTCAATTAGTTTAAGTTTAATTGAGTACAAAATTCCAAAATTCAAAAAGTGGACATAGACATTTGTATAAATATAAATATTTACATTTAAATGTGATTTTAATTTTGTTCTCGTTTAAGTACTTTATAATTTAAACAATATTCCATGTAATAATAACAAATACGTTTAACAATTAACATATCCTTCTAATAACAACATTGAAAAGTACTTTCTTGATTTATTTTAAAATTCCACTAGTTTTGTATTTAATTGTGTTAAAGGAGAAGAGTATCGAAACAATTGGTTATTTTTTTGTAAATTAACATATAAGTTGTTCTATTTTCGGTTTGCTTGTTTTACTTATAATTTAACTACAAATTTATTACCACTTCAAGCTTCAGGATCTCTTTTCTTTTGTATTGGAAAAGGTGTGTTATCAGTAGATCTCCCTTCGGAACTCAATCGTGGCAACTTTCAGGATCTTACATATCACAAAGTTTCCTCCCTCTTAAAAATTACTATCTAATGAGATGAAATATTACCTGTTATATTGTTAGCTATTATTAACTGATACAAGAGTGTTTTATTTTGTTTCGCGTTTTTAATACGGTAATGTAGGCGCTCTTAGTCCAAAGGCCTCTGCATCAGAATTCGAAATCTATAAGTTAAATTTTAAACCGTAGTGTCGATTGACTATTTATAAAGTTTTAAACGACGCAAAAAATATAATTAATATTTACAACATATTACATGTCTCACTATGTAGTACTAAAAGTTTTAAATTTGAAAAGTAGTTACATCAATGAATTTGATATAAAATCACAAATAATGCAAAGCATGGGAATTCTCTCTTCGTAACTATTTTTATGCACAAAATGAAAGTTGTCGTATCTTCGTCGAGCTAAAAACACCTTTTACAAATAAAACTTCTATAAATAATGCTCGTGTTTGTGCGTTTGAATAGTGCGCGTGCGCTGGCGGCGCGCCAGCCAGTAGCGCATGCGCGATAAATAGCTTATACGAATTTTTCACTTCTTTCAGATTCTGAAAGTAAAACTCGCCTCGGCAGCGACAGTGATGTTGTATGTATAATATATTTTTGTTAGTGCTTTTTTTTTTCAAGTGTCGTGCAGTGATAATGTCACCAAAGTGTCCAGTGCCCCCTCTACAAGACATTACATTATCTTTAGTCGGTAGGCAATTGATAC
This sequence comes from Byasa hedistus, assembly GCA_029286795.1. NCBI lineage: Eukaryota > Metazoa > Arthropoda > Insecta > Lepidoptera > Papilionidae > Byasa > Byasa hedistus. The sequence continues at coordinate 6,254,090 of JAGSMW010000024.1, forward strand.
ATGCTCTGTCTCGCGTTACTTCCGAAGAAGATGTCGCTTTACCTTTTGCGATGGTGTCTTCTTACTACGAGAGCATGGGAGCTACAAACGATATATTTCAGGACCTACTTAACTTGATACTAAGCTCTGAGTACTTGGAACCGGCAGTACGATATCTCACAATGAAACTGCTGCTAAAAGAGAATGTTAAGAGCGTAGTAACGGGTATCTTTCCTTGTCAATATTACAGGAAAGTCCTTGAACTAATTGCTGAGCAGGGGCGGCATTTAACTGCTCTCAATTTAAAAGGCGTGTGGGTTAAAGATGAACATCTACCATTGTTCTATGAACTAATAAAGAATCTAACTAATTTAACTACACTTAACATACCGTACATAGCAAATGACGAAGTGCTCAAGTTCATTGGTGAACATAATAAAGTGCTCAAATTACTCGACGTGTCCGGTGAGACGGACATAACGGAGATCGGTATCGATGCTATGTTGACTGGTAATCCACAACTCACACAAAGTTTAACTGTAGTTAATATAGGACTATACGGCGAGGAAAATATAGATCATACTGACGTTGCGTTATTGATACGACTGCTGCCTAACCTAACGAATCTGGGAAGCTATTCGTTCGTAGGGAAATCTATTTATTACATTTATAACAATGACTGCCCTCCGGGATTTAAAACTAAATTGCAGTATATGCACGACGTACGCACTAATTTAAGGACAATGAAAGCAATAGTCGCGTTGTGTCCTATGTTAGAAACAATTTATTTGGAGGAGCCCGAACAAGGTGTACTGCAATTGATCAAGGACTTAAGTTATATAAATAAAATGAAACTGAATAAATTTCAATGCCACGAACTACATCAGCTGTTGGATAAAATAGGTTACAAAATGATCACCCTTATGCTTTCCGCGTCTTTGGGTTCGTTTAATTTTACTAGGATCGCTGAAACTTGCACCAACTTGGAAAGTATAGAATTTTATCAGATACAAACCTCAACCCACGAAGAGGAGGTGCCATTTAATAAATTGGAACATATTGAAATAATACACGGGAACCTTTCTGCGCCGTGTTTAAAATATTTAATGACGTCGAGTCCAAGTTTAAAAAAAATAATCATAGGGGATGAAATACTTCTTGATGATAATGACCTTTCAAGGTAAGCTTTTGTATTAAAAAAATTAAAACTAATAATTGTGTTTAACCAATTTAAATGTTTGTGATTACCTTTAATAAAATATACCGCAAAAAATACCAAATCTAAATATATAAGTCAAAACTATTAAGCAATTATTAACAATGTTATTTAAAAAAAATGTAAACAACGGGATAGTTAATTAAGGTAATTTTTTAGGTAGCTTATGCCCTGGTTTTTAGAGATCACTGATTACGTATATAAGGACCAATACACATAAATAAACAAATACCATATTACCTGCATCGGATACTATACTAGTAATCCTATGAGGGAAGGCCCTAGGGTCCTGGTAGAGTAAAAAATGATTTTACCATTGTGTTTATTATTTTATTAAAAGACTCATCTAAGTATTTTTTATATCGCCAATAAAATACTAAGATTTAAGATGTTTTTACTCTGCCATATCTTATAAATTTTCAGAATGCTGCGCCGCTACAAGTTCGCCAATTTAGAAGCGATTTGGTTCCCTAACGCACCGCGACTGACGCGCGACAGCGTCGATTTACTGATCGAGTGCTGCCCGAAACTGCGGAGCCTCGGCCAGCTCAGCGGCTGGCGGTTCACGCCCGACGACATGATGCTCATGCGCGCCATCTACGCGAGCACTAACACTGACATCATCCTGTCCCCACTCGGGATATTCCAGCAAGGCACCTAATTGTTTTAATTTTAAGAACACTTCAATAAGGTCTACCAATATCCCAGGTTGTTTGTAATAAATGAAGGTTAATTTTTTTCTGTGTTCATTATTATCCATGACACATGTTTTTGTTATTATATACAGACCTCTGGATTTACATTATACCTATGTAACAATTTTTTTATTCGATGAAGCGACGAGATGTTCATCACATGGTGCTCGCTGCCTTAAAACAGAGAATGTTATGTTGTTATCAAACCGGAACACCTTAATATTTGCACACTACTATTTGGGGCCAGAAATAGACGCTGTGGTAGTTACCTATCTATATGGTCAATCATTAAAATCGAATCAAATTTTAGTGTTAGTGTATTATACTATTTTCATTCATATTCTTAAAATTTGCTAATAATGATGGTTGGTTAAATGAAAAGTTTTAACATGGGTATTAAAACTACATCTGTGTGATGCTAGGAATAAATAATACAAAGAAAACTAGACAGACAATTAATTAAAATAACATTTATAATTATAATTAATTTCATTAATAATTGAAAACATTACAAATACGCTTTGGTCACACTATGTAAAAAAAACCTTATAAAGTTACATTTGATTTAACAGCTTAACATTGCTAAGCACGACGAAGATCTTCATTATTAGTTGTCGCTAATTTACGAGCCCTTTTTATATATAATGGGCTAACGCTTGACCTCAACTTCACATGGTGTTAAGTAACTATGAGATTTTATATGGTGCAGCATGTTCATCCAGAATCTTCTGCCTTCAATATGCTGTCAGTGGCAGATTTACAATATTAGTATGGTAGCTAGCCAGACGGGATAAATACTTACGAAGGTTCTTACAGGAAAACCAATCTATTAAATGTAGATTTTAAATACTATATCCTCATTGTATATCCTTGCCCTCACTCGGCAGCGTCCTCTATCGGCGGTACGTTCTCCTGATTCTTCACTTGTTTTACTTTTTGTTTCATACGCAGCTTGAACATTTTACATTCGTCGGCGCACTTTGTCGTTATAATACTTCTACAAAAATAATGAAATGAATAAAACAAAACGTGTTGCGGCGACCATGTTCAGTCATAAATGAAGCATACTGTTTACGTATCATATATAAAACAACTAGATATAACGCCAGTTTCTTAAAGACATAGATATTAAGAATCTTTTAGGGTCCTTTTAGGGTGCTTTTTCATCATAGACTACCTGGTGAGATCGTGTTAAGAAGCTAGTAGAAGAGAGGTTTAATTATCCTACATTTTCGATTGCTATATGCTGTGCATACAGAGTGGTTATTTACATGTTTATAGAAAACCCATTTATTTTATTATCACCAAGGTTAAATTTTTTTTAAATTATAATTTTTATCCACAAAATATTGAAAAGGCAAGTAATATTTTTTTCCTTTTGTGTTTCATTATAAAGAGTTTATTTTAAAACTTTAGTACAAGTAAAGAAGTATTTTATTAAAACATGCAACTTAACTCTAAACGCTTAAATGTTTGGGTTAATTTAACAATAATTCGTGTAACTTACCTGACTAAATTCTCCTTGACCTTGAATCTAGATGTAATTTCTATTATGACGTCGGAAACGATTTTCGGATCGAGACACATTTTGGCCGGTTTATTTTGAAAGGCCGGTGAACGTTTTCCCGTGAGGGAATGTGTCGCCAGAATCCTAGGGGAAAATACAATCATTGAGAAAAATTTTATAATGGCAACATTACACAAGAACATACTTTATCTAATATTAAGGCTTCAACTAAAAATACTTTTGAGGAGCTGTTATTTTTATTACAATAATTATACAGATATATTATTTTTATTGTGCTACTCTTGTATTGTGTTACGTTTTTAATAATCTGGGTTTTTTATACTTTTTTCAATACACAAAGTTCATACCTCCTTGGGAAAGTCGCAAGCAGTAGAGTTCTCGTTGCGATCGTATAAGATCTCCAATTCACTTTTCGGTATTTGTCCTTATGTATCAATGTCTTTCCACTGCCTATGGGTATCTAAAAATTTAAATCGCTCTTAATTCACTAAAAACAGGTAAGAAAACATCGACTACACAAAAGTGTTTACTGATTTTTACAACGATGAAATGGTCTTTTCTCGCATTTGAAAAATATTGAATATTCCTTCTCCACCGGGGCTTCATAGAAGTCAAGTAAGCTTTAATTTCACGTGGTGTTAAGTGACAATCGGATCATGAACGGAGAAGAGTTCTCGTCCAGAAAATTCTGGCTTTTATATATTGACTGCCGTAATATAGCAATGCTATTATTGCAATGAGGTAATCAGGCGTAAAGTAACAACTAAACTACGTAAGATATGGCCCCAGAATCGAACTAGGGATTTACGTATTATAGAGCTAGTGAGTGAGATAGTTAGGTTTTAGTTTTATCACGACGATTATTAAAAATATAATAAATAAGAATTGATTTACCCATTCTTCTTCTTTTTTATTTTCTGTATTAGAAGCTCGAACTACAGCCTTTTCATATTTATTCGTAATGAGTACGTTGTCGTCTGAACGATCTGATTCCATGGTCTGACTTCTATCACTTTCTTCGTCTTCGGACATGGCCACGGTGTCATTGTTAGCGACGGAAGTGTTTTGATCATTTACTTTAACATCGCTAGGAAGTATTCCCGACTGCGACTTGAGATCCATGATCATTTGGAATAGTTTCTTAAAAGTGGATTTGATTTCTAAAATTTGTTTTATTCTATTACCCGCGTTTGCTGCAACTGTGTCGTTGGGAGGAGTGTTCTTTCTGGTAGAATCGGGTAATGATTTCTTTATTGATCTTCTGTTGCTAGATGGTTCAACGTATTTGCAACGTGATTTCTTATCCACGATGTTTGTTTGACGCGGCTGTAAAACATTTGGTACGATTGCGTTGGGTCTGTGTACAGGTACTGGACCTTTTTTACCGCTCCTTTTATTGCAATATTGCTTCATCGTCTGTGGCGTTTTCGTCTTTTTGTCTCCGACCTGTGAATAAGTAGTATTTACGCTACTGGCACATATGATATAATTTCAATAATATAATAGAGCAAGACTAGTCACTTTAGATAAAAAATATAAAGGACACAGTTTGTTTTTAATGTATTTGTGCACATTAAAAAAGCTATTTTCTGCCTCTCTATTCCTTCATGAACAATACTGGTACAGTCATTACAGAAACATTTTTAATATCACTCGTGATAACCTTTTTGAGGTCTTTTTTTTTGCGCTACTATGAACTTACTAACCACTTTATTTCACACTCCAATATTTTATTTGCTTATATAAGGATATCGTCTAAATAAGTAGATTCTAACTTTGGATTTAATTATACAAAAAAAAATTACACCGTTTCTTCTAATTAAGTAAAATATGTAAGCCTTTATTATCGCGAACAATACCAATTACCTGCGGCCTTTACCTGTCTCGTCCTTTAATACGAAAATACAAAAAACGCCATAGCGTTCTGTTTAATTGTTTAGTTAAGCTTATGTTTTATCCTTCCAATATATACAATTCCTGTATATCTACAACACCCTAACTCATTAATTTCATATGATGTTATGTTATAATGAGATGACAAATCGCGCTCGTTTAGAATATGGACCGGGCGTAATTCATATGATTGGCGTACACACAAATGCTATGAAGGCGACAGATTGAATATATGAAGATGATAACTACCTAAACGGGTTGAAATTAATCCCTTAAACGACTGAGAGTACACATATGACTCGGATAAGAGTAAACTAGAACTGGACATATGTAATGAAATTGTATAAAAGATTCTCAGAATATGACTAGGGAATCTTGTCTGCCATAGAAGGCGAGAAAAAGTGATTTTAGGTTCTCGGAAAATAAGGTTTTTGCTACCTTCTTCGTTACGGTACGTTTCGTAAGGGTTTTAGGACCCTCACAATTACTAAACACCGTTCACTACAATTGGAATTGAGAGAGTTGTTTTCGCCGTAAACTCTTCAAAGAATTTGGAATATTTATTAATATTCTGATTTTTTTACCTCTGATTCTTCTGAAGAAATATCCTCATCACTTGGTTCCCAAGACGAGGCACTGGATGAGTAGTCTAAGATTTCCTGTTGTCCACTCGGTCCACCCACCTCATCCTTTTGGATTATCTGGTCTTCGTTTCCTCCGTTTCGGACATCTGTTAAATGGATACTTTGGTATATATCTTGCAGAGGGTGCATATTTTCTCATTAATGGAATTACGCTTCTAAATATTACCAAGATTTTTTTAAACACTAGATATTTATTAAATGATGAATGATGTCTACTTAGCGTAAATCGAACAGATGGAGGGGCAAGAGGATATTTTGTTATTACCACAGAAATCACTAGATACACCGCGGCATACATAACAAATTTCATTACACTGTTTCTTGAAAAGAAAATAAAGTTGGGAAGCAGCAGTAAAAGGGATAGATAACTCTTTTGTGTTTATGATGATTTAAGAAGGTTAGTAAAAATCTTAACAAAAAATTTGTCTTGTCTTAGCATCTTGTCACAACTCGTTATAAGATCAAAAGTGATTTCACATTTAAAAACTCATGTCGGAATATAACATTTGCCCTTAAAGCTTGTAGCCGAGTAACGGCGTTAAAATTGGCATAAATGATATACAAAAAGATCTTATCGATGTCAAAATACACTTTAATAACATTTTAACAAAATAATATTTTGTTATCCTTTATTTTTAAAGTAATATTCACTGTGTTTCATTATGAATTCAATAAAATTTTATTACTATGAACTTTAACGACCCCATAGGAAATATCGTTTGAGATACATCCTGTTTGCACCCGACTTGTGCAGTCCGTTAGATCTCAGAACGAGGCGCGCAAATAAATAATGGAGAAAAGTTTTGCTATGAGAAAAAAAATGATTTAATACTTTTTGACAAAATACGAGCTAATCAAGTTTTCTATAGCATTAGAAAACATTTTCATATCATAATAATAATGCATAGAGAAATTAATTGATATTGTACATAGTAACTTGCAATGTTTAAATTATATATTTATTTTTAATGTACTCACTAGGTAATTCCCTTTTGTCCGCCTCATCATTGATAACACTGGTGGCCGGCACCTCGACGTTGGACACTTGATGCTCCACTTTCACCATTGACCTGGAGTTTACAACACGACCACTGCTCCACTCTGCAATAAGCCACTTCTCGATTTTGCTCTTCGCGGACATATTATAACTATCATATCACACGAACTAGTTCCGACAGAATGAGGCCCTTCCTAAAAGTGCATTACATCGGTCTCAGGTAAAAGTTTCATTACGCACCCTTACTGCGTTATTATTGCATCCCCCGCCCCATCTTCAGCGGAACAATAAGTTTTGCCAACGGCCGGGGCGATAACAAAAACTAGTCTTTTTTGCAAAGCATTTCTAAGTAAGTTTCAAACGGAGATTTATATTATTGTACCCATCGCCGACAACGTTATGCGCCCATAAACGTTTGTAAGACAAAAACAGACGAATCTAATATTGTTTTTTTAACACAAATTTAAAAATCTGTTGTATTTGAATCTGTTATTACTGTCCAATATAATTATTATATACATTTATTTAAGTGCACTGATTGTATAAGTTAAACAATTCAAAATAAATATTTTGTAGATTAATGTTAACGAAATTGCTAATATAATACCTACATTAACGTAAAAAGCATCATAACACTAAGTTATTGTCGTAGATTGTATAAAAGATAGGTGAAGTCTAGAGAAATTGTTATTAGACTTAACTTTAACCCTTTTTTCGATGCTCATCTTAATTTAAATCTTCCACTCTGGACATGTTTTAGTTACAGTACTTTGTTGGTGTAGAAAAATGCTTTTTACAGATTAATCTGTGAATGATTAATTACTTCTCCAGTAGACCCGACCTCTTAATGAACGATTTGTTTTTATTAATTGATGTTTTAGCATACCAGTACATCGATCAATAACGCCACGTTGTATTTGCTATCGATTAACTTTTTTCTCGTAATTTAAAACGACGAGCGATTAGACCAGTGATTCCCAAAGTGGTCTATATCGACCGCAAGGGGTCTATGACAACCTGCAAGGGGTCTACGTCAGCGAAAAAAAATTTGGGGGTCCATGAAATGAAAATGGGGGTCCACGATAGTGGATCTCAACACATACACTGATAGTACCTATTTAGTTACATCATACTATCTTATAATATCAAAACATATACATTATTTATAAAAGTACCTATGAAATAAAAAAAATATTATATATGTTTTGAAATTGTGTAAGTTGTAGGATGTTGGTATTCGCTTTGTGGTCGCAATACATTTTGAACTTGTAAAAACCCGAGAGTCGCAGTCTCAGAGCTTCGCTACCTTGCACTGACTTGTTCAATTCGTCACTCTATAAATACGATATACCCGAATATTTTATGTTTATTTAATGTTACGTATATCTTACATAACAGATACAAAATTTTATTTTGATTAGTTTTAATTTAAATTCAATTAATAAATGTATAAATTAACATGTTTTTACTTTAAGTTTTTAACACTAAACTTCACTACAGTTAGAAATTTACAGGAAATCAATATCAGGTGAGTAGGGTCTACCCAACACGGAAAAACATGGCAAGGGGTCTATGACACAAAAACGTTTGGGTAACTCTGGATTAGACAAACATTGCGACGATCTGATAATAAGTAATATAATTATTGTCTGTCTTTCTGATTTAGTTGTCTTCGTCTCTTCGTGCGGTTACCTTGTAACACGGTAGCTAGTTCTATTCCGGGGCCACGTGTCACGGAGTTTGATAGTGGTAAGTTTTTCGAACCCATTACACCTTGTGTTGCAAATCTGCTGCTATCATAAGAACATTACTTTGTTCCGGCTGTCAACATATGTATATTAGTATTAGGGATGATCAGGTTTCATCATCCACGACCTCATTGTCACTTATTAGTGCAGTAGTTAGTGAAGTAACTGAAATAGATTTAACATTCTTCTACTCTTGTTCTCTGTCGAAAAATTAAAAAAAAAAACTTATAATAATTAAGTCGACATATAAATATAAAAGTACTTCCAATCTAGATCAAAACAAACTATTTTATCAAATTTGTCCGATCGTTATTACAACATATATGGAATTAACGAAAATAATTTTACTTGTATGTATTAAATAATTACAAAATTTGTAAAATAATTTAAGACATGCTTATAATATGGTTATATTTAAACTTTTTATTTTTAGTGTTACTTTTTGCCTAACTTGTGGTTGAATGGATTATAAACCTTGGCCTTTGAGTATCAAACATCTTTACTTTTAGGTTGTGTTGTTTTATAAGTAATCATGTAACAAACGTTTATTACAACAATTTTTTTTTAAAGTCAATGTTATGTATGTGTTCGTGAAATATAAACATGGAAGCAACGGTTTTAAAAAGAAAAAAATCCACAATTAGCAAAGGCAAAATCAAAAAAACTATAAAGAATGTTATTTGTAGACCAGATCCTATACATTGGTTAGTTTATTTTGTTATATGGTAGTCATTAATTTTTATAACTAACGATAAATACAAAACAACGGATAAGTCGATTTTTTATCCACGAATGCACAATTATTTTTTTAGCCTTTATTAATTTTGTGAAACAAAATATTTTAGGCCTATAATATCAGATAAAGAAAGTAAAGAATTAGAATCTGTACTTAATAAATACCAAGTAGATATACCGGAATTCAAAAAACCACATTGGAAGGATTTAAAAAGTGTCCCTAAAGGTGAAAGACCTAAGAGGCCACCTGTCAAGTGAGTTCTTTGAAATGTTTTTTAATCTTATGTGTACTTAATTAAACATTGTGTTTAGTGACCATTTAGAGAATGTTATGGACAAACAACTTATTTAAAAACTCTGTTAGTAGTAGATATATCATTGGCAGAATTCCTTTAAAAGAAGCTATTAAGGATAGAGAAAATCAAGAACAGTAAAATGACGAAACCTGAAATTACATATTGCACCAAACCAGTAGAGCTTGTTTGTAATCGCTTTCTTTTTTTTTTGAATACTTATACCTTAGATTGTTTAATAGACAGTAACATATGGTCTAGATCTGTTTCAATTCACTTATTATTATTGTAACTGAAAACTTGTGTTGGTGTCTTCTTAGTCATATTTCCTCATGACTAAGGGTTGTGGTCATCATGTGTATTGAAACACACCGTGACTTTATTGGCAGTTATAATGGAGTGGTTTGCCATTGCCTTCTCCATGTGTTAATGAAGCTATATATAATTAAAATAATAGAGCATTTTTAATTTTTAGGAAAGTTGAGGGACTTGTGTTTGGATTATCACAATGTCGAAATTTAATAGAGAACAATCAGTTAGCTGCTTTAATTTTGGAGAGTGATATTAATCCAAAAGCCATTGTGCAACCATTGCTAGAAGTTTGTAACAGTAGCCAATTGCCAGTCTTGTGTTTCACTGGTTTAAGGAAATTAAGTGCTAATAACTTTGGCATAAAAACTAGTTGTTTAGGAATAAAGAAAGAATTTTTATCTGATCTAACAAATAAAACCATACAAATATCAAAAAATCATCTGCCTCAAAACTTCAATAGAGCATCTATTGGAAATAATGACCTTAAAAAAGAAATAAATCATAATACATGTGATCTTCAAGTGAAACATGATGAGGAGTGTGACAAAGTTGAATCAAATAAAACACCAAACTTTCAATATTTGTATAGAACTAACAAAAATAGAATTTTTGTCCCACCAAACATTGATAAACATCACACAATTAGCAAAGATTTTATCGGACAAGACTTTGTTGAATTTTCTAATGACACAGATAAAGAGAAAGCTAGAAAAGCTTACAAAAAAATGGTGGTAAAAAGAATATCAAACAATCCCAACAGAGTAAAGATACGGTGATATTATTTTTGTAAATAAAAGTCAATTGAAAATAAGTAAAGTTTTATTTAATATTTTAATAATTATAATGTCAAAAAAGACATGAATATGGGACATTTCTCTTTGAAGAAATGTTTACACACTCCACTACAAAACTTGTTAATGAATTTATCTACATATTTATACTATTTTTAGAATTTTCCTATCACATATTCCAATTGAATTGTATCAAGAACCATGACTTTTAAATATTTATATTGTAAATCTAACATTTTATCTAGAAAATAGAGAATATTTTCAATGACATATATGGAAGTATAGTGGAGGTTGATGAAAAACAACTGGCCATAGTTCTTGAGATAATTCTAAGTCTTAGACTAAAAGGCGTTGCTCCACAGACAAAATCAAAACATGATTTGTCACGTGGAGTACAGTAAGCGAGTAGATAATATTTATCTTACATTTTCATTCGATGCATTGCATTTAAGGTTTAATAACAGTTCAATTCGTTATAAATCAAACAACAAAATGTGTCCACCACATACATATAATAATAACTATACCTATCCGACCTTATACTCTACAACCAACGTTTGATTTTTGAGTCCTATGCCCCGCAATGAATGTGTATGAACAGCTGATTATGATGATGATGATTTTCTACAAAATATTCCTGATAGCAAAGAGCTTAGCCACTTTAAAGGATTTCTTAATAATATTTTATACTTAGACCATAACAACTGTCTTCATCATTATGTATACAGCAGCGGGAGGCCTGGGCCTGATCTAGAAGACTTGCTCAAGTCATACTTTGAGATCTATTGTCTCCAGCTCATGACGATGTCATTTTCAAGATCTCATCCGACGACATCCAGCCATCTTAACTTCGGCCAAATTCTTCCTCCCGCTCCAAAACCCAAAACTTAAACATTCACTCGGTTTACAAAGAAAAAATATTTTGAGTAAATATTGTTTGTTTATCAAATATTTTTATTATTAACATGCACAATATTAACTATTTAGTACACAGTACCAATAATGCTTTACACCTTTGCATATGTCTATTACAAAAATATAACTTTGTGTAATAAACTAATGCAATTTTTTTTATCAAAATATATTTAAATACACTATGATATATAAAATAACATAAATATTTTACATAAGTATAACGAAGGTATATATAATAAAGATTTGTTTTAGCTTAAACTTAACAGTGGTATAAAAATCTGATTTTTGAATTCTTGTGTATGTCTGTGTGTGCACATATTTTTCATTTGAAATAGTGTTCAAATGGTTTTGTATTAGGAATTAAAAACTGGGGGTAGTAGCAGTCTTGGTTAATAAGTGTTAAAATTTATATCAAACTATTATAAATATTTTAAAAATATTATTTACTACAATTTGTTCCATACTTAACCTACCTTCTAATATCAAAACTTGCGTACAAAACTCTAAATATTACTTTATTGTATCAGTTACTTCATTAACAGTTTGTTACTATTTCATGGGAAAAGCGTACGATATATATTTATATATAAGCGCCAAGAAGGTTCAATAGTTGATTCTGAAATTTGTACACTCATAAAAATTTAACTTAACTGCGAAATGATTAAATATAAAAATAACATATACTTCTCAGAAGCACATGATAAAAACGGAACGTACATTGTAAACTTCTCGAATTCGTCAATTTTGTTAAAAATCCGCTCAAAAGAAATGATATTTCATATTGATAGACAAAAATAGAAATCTCGGGGTATGTTAAAAAGCATTATATTTATTTAATTTAACTTCTTGAATGTTAGTACTCCGCTTACAATGTAAATGTGGCATCGGGAGAGCAGAACAATGCAGGTAGCATTGTTCTGCTCTTTATCTCTATCCGTGAATGTTCTAAAACAGATACACGAAGAAAAATAGCAGTTTGTTACTTAAGTTAAATACTGCCATTTCACAATCGAAGGTGGCAGTACCACCAGAAGCAGCTTTCCCAAACATATACAGAAACTTTTTCCAGCGTAACCAGAGCAGACATGTACCGACTCCACAAAAAGTTGGAATAGGGAAGGAATATGACTGCGTACAAAGCAAATCTAAAGGTGCAACGAACATATGATCTCTATTTCGAAATGAAATGGAGTATAATTCAAGCATTAGATATTATTGATGATGATTTAAAGTGGCGAGAGGCGCGTCAGCGGCGCCTCGCTTGGCCTGTACCGATCTAGAATGATCGCGCACATGGTTTGTGCATCGGTTTCATCAGGGTAAGCGGCCATCGCTTCTGCAACTTGCGCCTCGGGGAATATGCCGGCGAGGTGGAAATGCATGCGACGCCGCGCTTCCCAATGTTGTAAAGCACCTTCGGAAGCGCAAGGACTGAACGTCATCCCATAACCGATGGAAGCGGCGGCGCCTGCTGGGGCCGAAGCAACCCTCCCGGCCGCTGTGTGTAGTAACCTCGGATCACATGCTGGGTTTAGTGTGAGTTGTCTTGCTAGTTTTCTGTGAGGATTCGTGTGTAAATCCTGCTGCGGTTGCGAAGGCCCAGGTAAGATTTGGGCGCGGTCGAAGTGAGTGGCCAGTGTCGCGTCCGCAAGGCGCGGTGCAGCTGAATGCGCGCGGGCAAGCGGACGCTTGTTGTCCGCCGGCCGGCCGCTCGGCGGTAAGCTGAGCGTGTGTAAATCTCGCGCTTTCAAAGCTTTAGCCGCTCGCTCCGAAAGCTTCTCCGCGACGGGTTTGTGCGGGCGACCGGCGCGTTCCGGATGATGAAATTTGCACTTGTTGCCATATGTGCATTTACGGCCGTACGGACAAGCGGGAGGGGGGGCCGCTTTCGAAGGAGGCGCTCGAAGAAACGCTTCTAAAGTAGGTCCCGATCTACCGAGAGGATCATCTGGAGGCATGAAGCGGTCATTGACGAATGAGAACATAAGGAGGCGTTCTTCGACTACTTTACGAAATTCGTTACTTTCAGCAGCGAGGTCTCGATAATTGTCATTGGAGACAACGATACCCTCTGTTTCGGCGGCGAGACGTAATATGTATCTGTCGTCGTAACAAATGAGACGTTTACCGCCGAGAAGTCTGCTTGGTGTGTACACTAACACCCTTTCCCTTTCGAGACGGTCGAGCGCGTCTCTATCGGCTACTGGGTTGTCTGGACGGGAAGCCTCTTTGCGCCATTTAGGCACAAATACAGTTATTTCCTTGTGGCCTCGAGAGCGGAACCAATCCACACATATCTCGATTCCGCGGCAGGAGAAGATTTCTTTGTTGCCATGACTGAAAAAGATATTAGAACTTAATAATTTAGTAGAAAATTGCAAGTAAGCTCTAAAAATTCATGCAAACGTGTAATGAGAAATACGTAAGTACATCTGTTTTAGTCTTGATGGATAAGGACTAGTGATCATTACTGCCTGATTTGATAAACACGGGTAAGGGTAAAGACCCCGAAGCGTGAATATTCTCGCAAGCCAGAACCTGACTCTGGTAAGTCTTCCGGATGTCTCGTTACATACAGAATAAACACAATTGGATGTTTGTCGCCGCGTTACATAGGAGACCATCATTATAATAGTTGTTACCTCATTGCTACGTTGCTGCCATCGATGACGATGTGCCGGAGGGGCGCGCGGTCGGGTGGCGGGTCCGGCTCGACCGGCGGCGGCGGGGTGCGGGCGCGCGGCGGCTGTTTAGATGCTAGCTTGATCAGCTCCGCCAGCAACTCGTTCCTTGGCGGGTCGGGTCCGAGCCGCTGAAGTGCACTTCGCGCTAAACGCTCCGAGTAGCCCAGTTTAACCGCAAAGTCGATCTTCGCCTGTTCAACGATTAACATTTAAGACATACTCGTAGACTCTGTATTATACTTGTAGTGACTGGATATGCCATAGCCGGCAACAAACCGACATTCCTCAAGAACTACAGCTTTCATATACACGAAGCCATCAACAAACCGCTCTTGACCAGTGAGGTGGATAAATTAGTCTGGACTCTCCTTGCGAGATGATACCGACCCCCGGCAAGAGCGAGAAAATTAAAATGACTGTTAATCATTATTTATATATAAACAGCAACCAATTCATATGTGGTCAGTGATGACGTATTCACTTGATATATAAGTGCGACACGGCGCCAGTAATAAACAAAGCTGATAAGACTGCTATTATTGGACCACGGATATAAGAGCAAATAGCTCTGACCCACTGCGCATAGACAATAAACATGTTTCGTAATATTATTTACGAGTATGGTAATTGTTGTATATTCTATATGACGTTAGGAGTGCGGAAGATCTCCATTTTCAGCAAGCTTCAGCTCTAGCAAAGAAGATTAAGGAACATAGAAACTCAAAATCAACAAAACTGCAGATACTCTATCGTTGAATATTATAACAGAGCCAAGATCTTAGAATATTAAATTGGCAGAATGGGACAAAAGATCCCGGTCCCCATATAACTAACGTAAATTTCATCCATTGTTTTAAGAACATGGATACCATATTTTGAATATTCTTTTAAGAAACATCGAGGACTTATGAAATAACAGGATATGTTATACAGTCAGTGCCAACACCGACCTCATGTTTATTGTTTGCGTTGGCCATAAAGAGACGCCGAAACGTGTACGTGGATTGGACCCGCGATAACATGAAAGTTTTGCCCCTGCTTCATATCCGGTTGCAACTAATCGCCTCTGATAAGCCCAGGGCACTGCTCAACTTTCACCGTGCACAAAGTTTTCACTCGAAATACACAATTTTTTAATTTCTCAATTGTTGAAATAAAATAAGTACTGGACAGTATTAAAACAGACGCCATGATATTTTTGTGTGTACATGTGAATCCTCCATCAGAAGATTAGGCGAACGCAAAATCACAATTCTTATACATCTTTATATGAACAGCAAATGTGTTGAACAACTTGCCAGCGTATAAGTTCCGATCCAAAAACGATGTGAATATTTTATATAAAAAATTTAAAATATACTTTAACTAGATCTAATGCTATACCGCAGAAAAAAATTACAATTTAAAACCAGGTGAGATCATGGTTAAGCATTAACCTATATCGATTAAACAAGTTTTTTATGCATGCTTTAGTAGTGCACTGTTGTAATTTTTAACAATTTGAATATGTATAGTTCTAGCTAACATAGAATCTCATCTAATTCCGCAAAGTGAATCGAGGACGAGACAATTAGCGACGCAGCCTGAATACGATCGACTACGTAATGAGTTCCGTACAAAAACTAGTATACAAACACACTTCCTAAAAGATCGGATCGGATTTGAAACAGACATTACGAATAGATTCGAAACCAATGTTATTAATTTTACCAATACTATAAATTAATTTCACAAATACTAATATGAATATTTATTATGGTCACACTAGCCAGACAAATCTTTATACAATGAGTAGTTAAAAGGCTACTACACCATAAACTGTGTTCGTGTCTATCGAACACACCCATTGATGGATTCGCAAAAACCGGTTGAAACCAGAAACAGCCGCGGAACCATATCATATGCGTGTCCGATGCGGTCAATTAAAAAAAAACTGCTCCCATCCAACGTGTCAGATTTTACAATTTGGGTATTTTGCCAATTTGCATACTTTTCGATATGTATAGTTTTAGCATGGACGGTGAAGGGTTTTTTCAACTCTCCTGGTCTCACAGCAAGCCGATTTTCAAAATATTGGATCCAGAGTTTCCGGGTGGCCACCCTTTACCATCTACGGCCTCATTGTCACTTAATATCATCTTAAATTGAGATTTTGTTCTCCAATGAATATGTCAATACTTTTTGTATTAATTGCAATATGCCGTAGTGAATTTGTGATCAATGGCCTTTGTAATTATTAGTATAGTAAAGTATTAAAAAAAATGGATTACTTGGTTAGGCTGAGGCGGTGGAGCCAGCGTTACATATTCTGCGAATTCAGCAGCGAGGGTGTCCGAGGGCGTACGGGACGCCGCTCTATGACCAGCATCGTCTTCGTACTCTGAGTCGTAGCTGGAGTCTTCACCGCGCTCGCCAGCCCAACCCAGCGACGACTCCACATATTTCTGGGAAAAAAAATAAAAATTACTTATTAACATGAACTTAACTTCCTGACGTAGCAGAATGGGTAATAATCAAACAGCTACTGTTAGCTGTATCTTAAAGCCATTCAAAATAGACCAGGAAATGAAAATATATCATTTGTGTTAAGTATTATAAAAAATGTTACAGAATTTTTTTCACCACTACAAATTAAGTGTCAAAATATATTTTTTTAATATAAAGCATCTTCTGATTCGACATTTAATATAGATATATATATATATACTCCCGGACACATCTACCGGCCCACCACCCAGTGTTTAAAGTTTCAACGGTGTCTAGTTAAAAATAAATATTAGGTGGAGCAATAAGTTTTAATGCAGTTTTGAAGCAGATTTATTGGTCAACCTTTATGTATGTTTTTTTTTATTTTTTTTTGTAATTTCGAATTGATTTGGCCGGCAGAAGTTTTACAACTTGGGCGACAATTTCAGGCAGAGTATCCATATTTTTGGGTCAAAACTGGCTCTAAGTTTAAATTTGCCTTTTTATGGAACCAATAATCGGAAACATCAAAATAAAAAATCCAACTTGTGCGAAATAAAAAAGTAAAAAAACAGACTCGAATTTTCGTTTTTTTTCATAATTCTGAATTCAAAATTAAATAGAAAACATACCTAAAGGTTGACCAAAAAATCAGCTTTAAAACTGCATTAAAACTTATTGCTCCGCCTAACATTTATTTTTAGCTAGGCACCGTTAAAACTTTAAAACACTAGGTGGGCCGATAGATGTGTCCGGGAGTGTATATATATATATATATATCGACACATTTCAGCAATAAATAAATATCCCCATGTTTACTTTATTTGCCAGTAATCATTATTACGTGTAAGACCATTGTTATTCACATAATAATTGTTATTATAATATACACGAAAGGCCGACGAGGTTAAATAAAAAATGACTCAAGAAATTATAGTTAACAATACTACATTAGCATAATTTATTCAAGAATTCGGCCTGGGGGTTATTGAAGGAGCTCTATGCTACAATCGCAAATATCTACAAGAATTGAGATTTTAGTGATTGTGTGTAGGGAGCAAAGAATATCAACTGGTTGCAGTTGGTTTCCAAAATTTTAACACTTGGCGCTTACATGTAACGAAACTTGAACTCCTTAAAAGTCGACTTTTAGTTTAATGCGTATAAAACTAAACTAAACTCAGTAGCTATTAGTTCAAAGTTATAACTCACGCCACTGATTACATAACCTATGTTGTAAGAGGCAACTTAGAAGTAGAGAAGGAAAGATCAACAGGCCTCAAATTACTATAAAATGTCAAAGTTTTAATTATAAAATGAGTTTCTATATTTTGGATGTATTAATTGAACGTGCTACATTGACATTCATGACTAAGCCGAATTGCAAATCGACTTTGTAATGCTCTTAACTTTTTGCTCAATGACGCCAAAAAAAACTATGGATCCAATAAAATTAAAAAATGTTTTCTTCTTCAAGTCTTAGACCATAGCTTTAACTGACGATGAACGCTTGTTTAATATTCGTCGGTTATATTGAGGTTAGTTTTTAAACACTGCGATCGAGATTTCAAAATCAAGTGCTTCATCAAATTCTGAAACAAATCTAGAACCTCTGTTAGTACCTTCAACTTCAGTCATTTTTTGAACTCTAATAAATATTTGTTGTTATACATCTCTACATTCTGGACACTAGAAAAATTCATTCATGTTTGAAACCATTCAATAAAAAATATCAATCTGTTACAAAATTTTGTAAACAAGATGCTAATATAACAAAAAATATTATTTATGTCTTCTCTAAAATTGTATTTTATTAATCACTTGGCTCGATGTCTCGTAAGTGCACACATTAACTTAACAGCGATCAATACGCAAATATCATTGAATGGGGTCCCGGCGCTTGCGCAGGACAGGGTCACCAGGGCGACGAAGCGGATCTACCAGATGATCATTGACCTTTACCGTGTGCTCAAACTCACGGGCGTACCGGTTGTAATTCATTGCGAAAATGAAATCCGCAAATTTCACACCAGCGCCGCAATATAACCACTCAATGGACCTATATCGCTCCCGAGTTTCTAACGCTAAAACCAGTTATAGATTTTACTTGAGCAAAACTAAAATTAATTCTTAGTCATTGCAACATCCGTGTCGAGACCAGCGTTCACTCAACTTGGCCGAGAATCTGAGATCGAAATTCTGATTGCGGATTATGTGTCGCGCGCACTCCAGCCGGCGGTCAGAGCGAATAGCAAATCCGGTCACCATTCTATCTGAACGTACTCAAGTGAAATAATGAAAGCCTTTCACTGCTACAATTTTTTATTCAATAACAAATGAAATTATATCTCTAAATAATTTATTATTCGCATCGTCTCTACCCCATTCGACAGTCAGTGACAATGAAAATATTTTTAAATCACTACACATTGTGTAAAGTTTAATCTAATTTATTTAACTGATGATTAAGAATTACAAGTGGTTTTATATTCTAGAAGAGAGTTCACAGTAGAGGATATTGCTCTTTGATTTGCATACAGAAAAAGAATTCGAAAAAATTGTTTACTCAATGTCGGGTTACAATAACAGGTTCTATAACAAAAATGCTTACATCAAAGCAAGTCGTCTCCAACATACAATGGGTGTAAAGAATGTTGTTTTTTTTTTATTAATCAAATATTGGTTTCCCTCTAAAATATACTCTTAACATGTGTAAAGTCGTAAAATTCATTAGTCTTCCATGTACAAATAAAAAAGTACACGATTGGACTAGAACGTATAGTTCTCGTAAAATTTTTATGTAGCTACAGATTTTAATGATTTTTCTGTAATTTTTTTTAATATTTACAGTATATTTTTTCAAATTTAAAAAATATGAAGACATGTTGGTTATTAACAGCAAATAAACATTTGCTTAATCGATGCAGTTAATCATTAAAAAGCGATCAAAGTGATATTCTCTTAAGCAATATTGTTATAAATTATGGGATTTCCAATGTAATCAATTATATGTTGATCGCTGCCATTATACTAAGCAATGGAGTGGTTAAAATAAGTGATTAATGGAGAGCTCACTACATATAGGTATAATTCACTTTTTTTATTGACTGACATCTAGTAACCATGTACGGTCAGTTTGGACAAGTAGCACATGTTCCGGAGCTTCGAGATTTACTGTTGTACCTGTTGCACTCTTTGTGTTCTTATATATATATATGAAACAAAGTATACCTATATATATATACTTATACTAGCTGACCCGACAGACTTCGTTCTGTCAAAAAAAAATTGGAATTTTCTTTGTTCCTGCCTATTTTATAGCCGGGGCAAAAAATCTCCTGAACAGAACCGTCACCCTGGTTATGGGCGGTGTGTGGGGTTCAGCACTATATATATTTTCATCTAATAACTAATATTTAAATATTAGTGGGTTCCAGAAGAGTGGCCAATGTTAGAATTAGAGTACGTAAGTTATATTTACTATAATAATTTTTTAGGAACAAATAACTGTCACATTCCAAATCTTTTTGACAGAATGTAGTCTATCAGGTCCGCCAGATGGTAACGCGGTTTGTGCTCGACTGATGTATTGACGTGTAAACGAATGCATTTTATGTCGCGCGCCGAAACTAAAGAAAACTAAAGAAAAAACAAAAGAAATAATATCGCGAAGCCGACCAAATTGAAAATCAGTATGGTGGATCTTTAGCTCTTACATTTTGTGACTATTTATGTTATTAATTCATTCGTTTTAATATTTGACTCTTTAGCGTTACGAACGCGCCTACATTGCTTAGACAACAGTGAAAGCTTGTAATTGAATATAAACTTTTGTTAGTTAGTTTCTGGTTTCTGGTTTCTGGTTACTGGTTTCTGGTTACTGGTTTCTGGTTTCTGGTTTCTGGTTTCTGGTTTCTGGTTACTGGTTTCTGGTTTCTGGTTTCTGGTTTCTGGTTTCTGGTTTCTGGTTTCTGGTTTCTGGTTTCTGGTTTCTGGTTCTGGTTTCTGGTTTCTGTTTCTGGTTTCTGGTTACTGGTTTCTGGTTTCTGGTTACTGGTTCTGGTTTCTAGTTTCTGGTTTCTGGTTTCTGGTTTCTGGTTTCTGTTTCTGGTTTCTGGTTACTGGTTTCTGGTTTCTGGTTACTGGTTTCTAGTTTTTAGTTACTGGTTTCTGTTTCTGGTTTCTGGTTTCTGGTTACTGGTTCTGGTTTCTGGTTCTGGTTTCTGGTTTCTGGTTTCTGGTTTCTAGATTTCAGATGTCAGATTTAAATTTTTTATTTTCCATTTTCAATATTCTGTATACAATAATCCAATATCCAATATTCCAATATCCAATAGCCAAGAGCCAAGAGCCAAGAGCCAAGAGCCAAGAGCCAAGAGCCAAGAGCCAAGAGCCAAGAGCCAAGAGCCAAGAGCCAAGAGCCAAGAGCCAAGAGCCAAGAGCCAAGAGCCAAGAGCCAAGAGCCAAGAGCCAAGAGCCAAGAGCCAAGAGCCAAGAGCCAAGAGCCAAGAGCCAAGAGCCAAGAGCCAAGAGCCAAGAGCCAAGATCCAATATCCAATATCCAATTCCAATATCCATATCCAATATCCAATATCTAATATCCAATATCCAATATCCAATATCCAATACCATATCCAATATCCAATATCCAATTCCAATATCCAATATCCAATATCCAATTCCAATATCCAATATCCAATATCCAATATCCAATATCCAATATCCAATATCCATATCCAATATCCAATATCCATATCCAATATCCATATCCAATATCCAATATTCCAACGTTCCAATATTCCAATATTCAATATTCCAATATTCCAACGTTCCAATATTCCAATGTTCCAATATTCCAACATTTCAACATTCCAACGTTCCAATGTTCCAATATTCCATTAATCCAATATTCCATTTCCCATTTCCCATTGCCCATTGCCCATTTCCCATTGCCCATTGCCCATTTCCCATTTCCCATTGCCCATTGCCCGTTGCCCGTTGCCCATTGCCATTGCCCATTTCCCATTTCCCATTGCCCATTGCCCATTTCCCATTGCCCCATTGGCCCATTGCCCATTGCCCATTTCCCATTTCCCATTGCCATTGCCCATTTCCCATTTCCCATTGCCCATTGCCCTTTGCCCATTGCCCATTGCCCATTTCCCATTTCCCATTGCCCATTGCCATTTCCCATTGCCCATTGCCCATTGCCCATTGCCCATTTCCCATTGCCCATTGCCCATTTCCCATTGCCCATTGCCCATTGCCCATTTCCCATTTCCCATTGCCATTGCCCATTGCCCATTGCCCATTTCCCATTGCCCATTGCCCTTTGCCCATTGCCCATTTCCCATTGCCCATTGCCCTTTGCCCATTGCCCATTTCCAACTTTCAACTTTCAATTTTCAATTTCCTGTTTACAGTTTTCAATTTTCAATTTTCAACGTTAAATAGTGTCACCATCACAAAAGATCAACAAAGTAAAGTTAAGACTTAACTACAATTTTAACCAATGAACCTAGGACAGCGGTGTTCCTGCTTGAATTCTACAATCGCTGCACACGAACACACTAATTTACTGCATAATACTACACTCACATTGAACATTCAACTGCATTATGCACAAAAAAATAAAAATTCAACCGAGACAACGCGACCTTTACGCCCAGATTCCCGCTAAAGTTCGTAAAATATTCTTCTTCTTCCCAATTGATGGCATGAGCACGGTTTGTGAGTGAGCCAGTGTCATGTGTAGACAAATAAAATAAAAAAATAAAAATCCTTAAAATATTGTCTGCGTGGTTAATTCGTCCGCCATGTTTCTCCCTTTTCTCGTGATATATTATAATTGCAATGAGTAATTGTTGGTTGTCAATATCAAATGTCAAAATCAAAAATATTCTTTTAAATTGTATTTGGTGTCTAAATGACGGGACGAACTTCAAATTTTTGACGTTTTATGTATCTAAAGTAAGGAGACCAGACATCTCGCTTTTAGCGGGACAGTCCTGATTTTTTTTACTATTAATCCCGCGTCACGCGTTTTTCAAAAGTCCCGACTTTTAGAATTAAGTAAAATTTTAAATTTATGAAAATCATTGTTTTGCGTAACATATTGCTTTTGCTACCCAGTTACATTGTATTTTGTCTCTCAAATGATACACTTTGTATCCGTACTGCGTGCTAGCAAGATAATTAAACAAATAAATATTACAAATCTGTTTCTTACCATAGAAAAATAAAGTAAGTAATTTATTTAAATATTTCATAAATGCATAAATTTTCTTAAACTTAGCTTAAAATACTCCTAGTCTTCATATTTATATTGATGACAAAACGTGTATCACCCACCTTAACCTCGAAAGAAATTTTAGAAAGTAATATATAATTTATCAAATTCTTGTGAAGATTTTTACAATATTTTACAAAATTACTACAATCTACTCAAACAAATTCACTTATATAAAAAAACATTTATAAACTGTACTTATGTTAAAACTAAAAAAAAATTACGATGTTATTATTCCTTCAGAGTTGTCCCGCTTTGCCTATCTAAAATCTGGTCACCTCAATGAAAAAGAGAAATTGTTATTTTTACCATATTCCAGGCACTTTTTCCATATTTCTCACCTTACTAACCTTCCCTGGACTTCCACGAATAATTCAAGACCACATTTAGCCAAATCGGTCCAGCCGTTCTCGAGTTTTAGCGAGACTAACGAACAGCAATTCATTTTTATTATATAGATATACAAGACAACTATGTAGTTGTTTTTCCAGATACTGCAGTTTTATACTTTTTAGAGTTTACTCTAATCATTAGAAGGCAGGAATTTCTAGTGTGCTTATGCAGTAAACTATTTTCATAAAAATTAGTAGCTAGGTGAGGAATGTGTAACCTGTGATGGTTGGGAGGTCGAAGCACTCGTTGCTTTGTACAAATAGATTTTAAAAAAGTATACAATAGAATTTTTATACTAAAATATAAAAATTTAAGTGCTTACTAACGGAACTCGGGACTCTCTAGGGGAAATTCTAAAGCTGCTCTTGTTGACGCATGTCGATTACCTCACATAGCTCAACGGGAATCGAACTCACGGCCCTTCAGTTCGTATATCGTGTGCATCATTCGAACTTTCAACTGAGCTATCACAACTTCATATTGCATATAATACGTAATAACGTTACTGTGTCACAAGACGTTCAATATTTCGAGTATATGGTATAATGCATTATGCAAACTGAAGTTACATTTAACTTATTTTAATTCTTCTCGCACTTTGCAGAATAACTTACTTTAGATAAATTACTTTCATTAAAAACAATTCAGCGGCTGAAAGTTTAAAAGGCAGATGCTTCTGTGAGGGCCTTTTATATATTTAAATTTATAAAGGGCTTCCAAAGTACAATCACTAAAATAAAGTATTATAACTTTCTATATAAAAGATCTAAAATTATTCGCGATTATTCAGTAGTGGTAAAATTTTAACATTGGCGCTGCTACTTGCGCTGACACGGAGCATGCATCGCCCCCCAACCGGATGCTACTTTCTAAAAAAACACTGTCCGCGGATTCAAGAAAACAGTACCGCCGGATCCAAGTTGAAAGTGTATCTCATTATATTTAAATGTTCTGTAATTTTGAAATTCAAGTTTCAAGAGTGCCTCTGCTTTTGACGATTTCACAATTTAAGAAATTATTAGAATACATTGATTGACATATTTAATCATTTACCTATGTAATAGATAACTAGATGTATTTAATTCATGTCACTTCGATTATTTATTACGATATAGTAACATACACCAAGCTACCATTAAGCTATGGACCTTTTAATTGTTGGCTATAAAGCTGAAATTTAGAATTAAAGCAACAAGCTCTTAGCACAGAATTGTAGCAAAAGTAATAAGTTAGCACTTAATGACGAGTTATAAACAAAGTATGAGTAAGTAATAAATAATGTACTTGTAAATCTCTGCCGCAGGCCGTTAGTAGTGCAGCTTCTATTTCTGCCGCCAAACAGTAATATAAACATTACTGTGTTCCGGTAACAGGACTTATGTTTCAAGGCTACGATCACAATGTCGTGCAGTCTTTATTATTGTAAGTAACATCACATTCATCAAGCGAATATTCTAAACACATCTCTTAATATTACGTGTTATCCTTTATGATTTTAGCTAACAAAATTACAAGTTCTCGGTTAAATAATTAATAACGAATCGTACATCAATTCAACAGCCATTAGAAAGAACTTGAAAACCTAGCCGTTCATAACAAAGACAATCATTACGACGAGGAACCGCAGTTAGATAAAAAAAAATCATTGGATTCTCCATCCTTAACCACGCTCGAATACGTTTGCAGCACTTTGTTTACGTTTTTTTCCTGCTCTGCGATTACGCAGAAACGTACCTACGTCGTTTTAAATGGAGCAGGATGTCTATATAGTTAATGTTATTTTTAAGATGTTTGTAAATTGCGTAAACTTTAATCACTTGTATACCTGTATTCATGATATTTTGTTAGAAACTTTCAAGAGACATCTTAAATTATAAATATCTAAAATACATTACTTCTTTATTAATAATGACAAAGGAAATGGTTTCCCAAAAAATATATATATTGTTTCTTCGTGATTTTAACATTTGTCAGAGTGGCCGTGATTATCGCTAAGTTATATATTAGTCAGATGTCTTATATTTATTTTGTTTCGGGGAAACAAAAAACCAGGTATAAAAAAAAAGTTGCCATAAAACTGTAGAAAAGATTTAAAAAAAAATCCATCAAAACTATACACCTGTTGTTTCTTTAAAGGCATTATTTAAATATATATATGTACATGTGTGTGTTTATATACAAGCAGATTTACTATTATACGTTATACGAATACATTTCTTTTTGTACACTTATGTTTTGGTCTACGATTAACTCAATAGTCTCTTAGGCTCATTTGACCTCATGGAGGATGATACGCTTGCCCATAACAACGTAGCGCTAGTTAGGATGATACTACACCATATTGTGCTCGACGCCTTTAGTCATTAAATGTAAGTTTCGTTATCTTAGTAATTTCGTTAGCACACTGCTGTTTGGCGACAGAAACAAGAGTTGCGGTGGTAACTTGACGATCTCCAGCAATAGATACCTATCACTAGTAAGTTAGTGTTTCATATATATAAATGATAATTAAAATGTATAGCTACTCAATTCTAATTTGTGTGCGGATATTAAGTGTAACAAGATTAATATTAATGTAACAGGTAGCAGTGTATCAGGGAAGTCGGCTGAGCATACCAATGCGCAAATAAAACGGTGCATAACGAGATGAAAGGACATTTCCTCAGAACGAACCTTGAATAGGTGTTTGAGATTTGTATGCAAAACGGCGACGTCACTTGAAAGTTGTTTATGTCACCCGTTTTATGAATGCTTATGTACGATTCAAAGATTTTCTATTCCTGTTACTAGTTACGTTTCATCAGGGAATCATTTTCACGATATTACTTTTATAACAAATAGTATATTCATCAAGCAATAAATACACAAAAGTGAATTAGTTTCAATCAAAAGAATACTGGGTATAGAAAGCAAAATAAGTGTTTGATGTTCTTAATCATGCTCTTGTTTATAATGTGTCTTAGTTAATTTAAGAACAGGATTTACTGCTTTAATATATTACGGATATTTGTCAAATAAAACAATTAAACCTTAGCAATTATATACTCTAATTTTAGTTACCTGTTATAACTAGGTATTTATGGCATATTAATTTGTAGTAATATCTGTTTAACCAGTATCTAGTATATAGTAATTGTATTACAAATGTTAAAATATCTATATAGTATCTAGATACAAATATTTTTAAATAATCTGTATAATTTATCAAAGAAATAAATAGATTAGGAACTATGTTATTAGTGTAAAATTTGACATTTGTAAATTACTTTTTTAGTTGACTTATTAACAAGATATTTTATTATAAGTATTTTTATAATATCCCAAAATGTTTTACATTTCTCTTTTCTAATTTTCACGTAACCCCACATTCATCTCTGCTAAACCATTAGAAATATCAGCTATGCAATTTGGTCAAATTCCACATTGTGTTCAAAATATTGTGCATGGTTTTATTTTATTGAAAAGTTTGAGAAAGACCTCATCATCATCATTTCAACTGATGGACGTCCACTGCTGGACACACAGGTCAATTGTAATTTATTCCTCAAAATACTAAAAGACATATAAGTAACACGTACAATAATAATAGGCTAGAAAAAGACCTTACAATTACTAATAAATAGAATTAGAAGTTTATATTGATAATCGACTATTAAATTAATAATAAATTATGGTATAGAAAAAACGTTGATAATATTTCTTAGAAATAATAGAGTAATATAGGAACAGGTATTAACAATGGGGCAACACTGCGACAAACGTGCGATGTAGAAGGCTAAGTATTGCATCAGCTGATTGCGAACGTAGGACACACGTGAGTTCCGCTAACTTTTAAATTTTAGATCTGTACTGAACAGGTCAACATTCTATATGGACGCGATATCGCTGCTAGTGATCACCTCACTATTTATAACGATTATGTCAATACTTCAGCGAATACCTTTTTGACCGTGAAGAGTCAAAGAAAGGCCATAAATCTAAATAAGCATATACAAACATTTTTTCGTTCAGTTTAATTGTAAGGAGCAAAATCAACTTAAACGGTATATAATGTTAGTAAATATGTTTTTTAATTTATTAAATAATTACTGGTATAAAAATAATACTGTTACATATAATCTTGTTATGCATGCGTGGTGGATAAATTAATAATTACCCGTAATTGTAAGATTTACGCGCGGAATGAATCACCGGTTCCATAGTAAACAACATTAGTGCTTTACCAGAAATCAGATTTTCATCTTACCGCCGGAAGTGGTGAACTGAGCTCAGTCGGTTACTTTTAAAAAGGATCATTTCCAACAGATATACGAAAACATCTTTAAACAAATAAATTGTGTTGCCATTTTATAAAAAAAGTTTGGCCTCTTTTTTTGTTTTGATCGCGCTAATTTCTCAATTAATTTTATTATTTAATTGATATACTTCTAGCAAACAATTAATAAAAATAATGACTGAAATGATATTATAAGCAATTTTATTTTATTCATTGATTGATGTCTTAGAAATCGTTCTATACAGTATTGTTGCTGGTTGTGAGTCTCTATTGCCGGTGACCGTCTAGGTACCATTGCAGCTCTTATTTCTATCGCCAAACATTACTGTGCTCCGGTTTAAAGAGCGTTGTAACTAATGAAATTACTGGATTGATGAGATTTTACATCAATTGCCTTAAGGCACATGTAGTGTAGTATACTATCTTAACTAACGCACGGTGATAGGCAAACGTATAACTTGCCATCAGGTAAACGCCTCGCTCGTCTGAGCCCTGCGTAGTTTCGAATTGGGATTTAGCGGAGATACAAATAAGAGTATCATCACTTTATTGTAGTTCGGATGAGATTAGTTCCGTTTGCCAGTTGGAGAAATTCTATCGCGCGTTACGAAGTGATAACAGCGACCAATGGTGTGGGTTTATTCTGGCGACGTCGGCTCGTGCGATGTGTCGTCACCGCGAAACAGGATGCGGCCGCGGACGGCACAGTTTACACACACGCACAAAACTACTACTGTCGGATGTAGTACAGTGGATGTGGATCGCGGTGTATAAATAATATGAAAAGATCACACGATGAAAATGTTATACACTGTGGTAAATATCACGCCGTGCGCACAACGTGCAGACAATCCGTCTAAAATTAATGACGTCTCATAAATAATAAATTATGATACAATATTGAATGCTGAATAAAAGATAACTTTTATTTGTACAAATTTAAAACATCTAAATTTCATTAACGGATATGTTAGTATTACCCAAACAAATCATAGAAACAATACATTAATTCTATAATTTATATGCACTAAGGAGGCTATATATTATATTTAATGTATTAACGCGGTTACACGAACGTTCCAGGTTCGATATCAAGATCGGAATGGAATTGAAGTGGTAAACTGTCATAACTTATAAATAAAATCCAGGATTCAAGTTACAATACATGAAACAATTAAATTAAATTCTTGAGAAACTCATCCACTTAATCACCGGTCAGGTAAATACCGCCGTGCCGGAAGTGTGTTCAATGCAAAAAAATTACGGTAACATGGTTCTTTCTTATATTGAATAAAAAATAAATTTTAACTTTACGACACCATTTGGACATTATCTACAATTTTCTAAGTTATTTTTGGGAACGCAGGCGCCCAGCTGTCTCACGCGATTTTAACTTATTTCTATTGTATTTAGCGATCGTCATTGGCTCAGGCGTTTTTTACTTTTAATTGTAGTTTTATAAAATTAGATTTTTCATTAATCATTATGAAGACATACTAAACTGAAAAGATATTTGTAATGATTATTGCTTTGATAAAAAAAAAAAAAGTTTAGAAATTATCAAGTATAAACTCGTAAAGAAAACATTTTTTGTTTTGACAGTAATTATTAGTACTATTTGATTTTCGCCGAATAAAAAAATTAGATATTTATTTCTTAGGTAATAAAAGATAATAAAATAACCTTATTTAAACCACAAGCATGTTCTTTACAGTTGATTTTTATAACTGAAACCTATTTTTTTTGTAGTGAATACTTTAACAATTGGAAGTAAATGTAATACGGTTCTAAATGTATGCAGCGAAAGAAATTCGCGAAAATAACAAACATACTTAAATCATACATGTCCTATGCGGCAGTAACATAGCTGAAAGTGATTGACCAATGTTTGAAGTGAACGGACAATCTTTAATTACCTTGACATTTTTTTTTTTGGCAAGTGGTTTCAATCCGATCCAGTTATGCCATATACGTTGCGCATATGTAAATATAAATTCGATTATCATGTTTAGTATATTTACTCTATATGAAAATAGAGCTCGGCAATGACTCGGTTTTCCCACAACTTCATCATAAAATGTTTTACCCTCCGCTATTTCAGGTGATGAGTAGCGAAGCACTCACTACACTGAATACATTTCAAGTGTTTAATTATTTATTCATTTGTAATATTACTTAGTTCTTATAAGAACAATGGATGAAATACGCAGAATAACATATTATATAAGAATATAAACAAATTTGGCTAAAAACACTGGCAAAATAAGTCAAATGATAAATTTTTTGTCATTTGTTGTATACAATTGTATTTGTACACATATCAATATACTCTGGGAATAATATCTACAATTCCTCCAAATCTTAGAATACATTACTTGGTAAGTTATGTGAAGTAAAAGAACCTTATCATATGCTTCTTTACAACGGCTGTGACTGTGTTCCCAACAGAGACCCCGGACTTCTCCAAACGCTGATGACGACCACTGCTGTGGTTCTAATAAGCAAAAACCTTCATAAAACTGCGACTTCCTTTCGAAAAGGATATATTTTTAAAGGGTTCACCCGTTATCAAAAAAGAAGCTCTTCATCATAAATGAGCCCTAATTCATTTTCATCAGAATTAAAATTAAGGGGATAATGTAATATACTGTTTCATGGAAAATTAGTTGAATATTCATCATAGATACAAATTCTTTGCAAAAAATCGCGGAAACTAATTATAGTTACAAAAATAATCAGTGACCTTTTTTTAAAGTGCAGAATGTATAGCTTCACTAAAATATACAACGAGTTTCATACATTAGTGATTAATGTATGAAGAGAGGGTATTTAGCAAAGCGGTCGTTAAAACCAATAGCGGCATACGTTATTACACATTAAATTAATAAATGGACATATTTACTTAAACAGGATGCCAGCGGTAAATCTAACTGGTTAAAATATATTTAAAGATGCAGGTGCTTCATTTATAGAATTAATATTTGTCGTCATTTATCATCTGATGAAGTATTACTATTATGTGTTTGAATATTAAGAATTAAAGATAATTATGTAAATTGTTTTTTTAAAGATATTACTGTATACTTATTTGTCATGTTAGAAAAAAACGTCGAGTAGAATTATAAAAATCACATAAGTTCTATATACTTCAATAAAATTAAAAAGATTTGAAATGGATAATTATAAATGATTATCATATAAATATATTTTACTAAAATAGAAAATCAAGGCAGGTGTTACTAATAAAATGACTAGATTAAGGCTGTTCTGTGATTTGTGTGTTAAAGTAGATCTTGTAAAAATATATAACTAATAAAATGACTAGATTAAGGCTGTTCTGTGATTTGTGTGTTAAAGTAGATCTTGTAAAAATATATAACTAATAAACAGTTAAGGAAAAACTGCAACGATTCAACTCATTAGTAATAAGATTTTACAATCAGATATACGACTTCGCGACGCAGCACCTAACTAGCTTGCTTTGTAACACGGAGACCCCACGTTTGATTCCAGAGCCACAAAAAACATAGTTTGGATAGTCCTAGGATTTTTCTGAACCGTAACACTATATGAAAAGCTGTTGCTTAATTTGCTTATAAGTAATGTAACATATGATTAAGAAATACATGTCGTTATCGAACTGTTGAAACATAGTTATTTTGCAGCTACAACTATTAGTATTAGAAGATTGTGGAATAAAAATGCCAATACTAACGACTTATGTGATTATTTAAACAAAAATCGGTAGGTGTTGGATGTAACTGATAGATTTAAATATTATTATATAAACTATACGCAGAATATTAGTTATCGTATTCGCGTCTTTCATCGTTGTAGGACGACCGGTAGATTCTTCTTTGTATTCGTTTTTTTTTTTACAAAATAAATTGCAAATATTATTCACATGCATTAGCAAAAGCTTTTTTTGGAATTCACTAAAACAGCCCCGTAGATTTAACAATTCACTTATGAGTTTCCTGTAAATCACTTTTAACAAAAGCATTATCTTAAACAGATTTTCTTAATCAGCGAAGTACAGATAGCAGTTTAAACTACAGATATCGTTTAAAATTCATCACTATCTCCATTTCAAAATTGTCTTCAGATGAACGTAGACCTCCCATAGAGATTATTTGTAGTACTCAATACGCTTGCATGTATTTACTTGTTCGGGTTAATGTCTAAAACGGCTCAACCGATTTCTACAGGACTTTCAACGACAGGAAGCTGGTGTAATGAACAATATTTCTTTAACAGAAGACACGAGTTCAGTACCGTAATCAAAACTAATAAAACATTGAAGAAACTTTTGATTCGTTCTTTTGGCACACAAAAATAATAAACACAGAACAAATATTTATTTCGCCGTCTGTACGACGATCGGCAGGTTGTAATAGTATAAAATATAAATGATTTATATAATACAGTTACGTCGTACTTGCGTTGCCGAGAGGCGGCGTCACCAGCGCTAGGGGCCCCCCGCCTGTCGCCCATAAACATTACATCAGAGCAATAATCATACCGGATACTCTTGATACACGTTCCAACAAATATTAGAAGGTTGTCGTGCCGTGGCCACTCTTTTTATCGACCCAATCGCAGCCACTTTAGCTCGGCGATTAGACGTCAGTTTCATTGTTCATCGTCCCACATTGAATTACATTGTATAACAAACACGTAAATATTATTTTCGCATCTTTTTTATACTGTTGGTAGAACACTAGTTCCATCCATCGTCTGTACCCGCAGTTAGTATTTCAGCAGTCAAACATTTGGCGTTGCAGCTAGAGCAGATACTGGGTAAACGGACTTAACAACCTGTGTCTCAACCAAAGGAGCACAATGTGGTGTAGTGTTTATCCTTCTATCTAACGATTACTGTATCGAGCAAGCGAATTACTTATATTCACGTGAACGGTCTTGTTCATCTCTCTAATACCCAAGTTACCCTCTATAACGAAAGTTGACACAGTGTTAGCCAGTAAACATTCGCGCTACGATACATAATTAGAAACGAATCTTTAGCAAAAGTATACAGTAAAGTTTTATTGTAATCGTAGGATTCTAAACTTTATATTTTTTAAATAAGTCTTCAATTATATAATTGTCCAATTACGTATAGTGAGAGTACTATTATTTATTTTTGAGATTTCCGTAGCTCATTCTTTACCTTATAGGGTGTGATCACAGTTATGGTTAAACGAAAGTTTTAAATGCGGATCCACGGGTCATTATCATTCAGAGCGTTGCTTTGTCAGGGATAAAGAAATCACTATGACAAATTTACCCACTAACTTCGAATCCGTGATCGGATCTTGGTGTACCGCTGAATCTAAATCATTCTAACTCACAGTGAAAGTACGACGCCGGGTTCAACGCGCGAAAAACGTTTTTACAATTTTTCTTTTTGTGTACTACCTTTATTGTTCGTGTAACTTATTTACGGCGTAAAATTATCTTCGCATTGTAACCTTGTCAGCGGAAGCAAATTTGCTTACGTACAAATGACCTATGTTATTGTCATGATAGCATTAATTTTATATATAAATATTTTTAATAACAATCAGCATATCTATGGTAATAAAGTATGCCTATTGACCAAAACTGTTCGAAGGTTATCGGTTTTTTTTAAATATTATTTAATAGTGATACAAGTGTTCTTTGGTCTGTGATTAATTACGGAATGAATGCACAAGTGAATAAGAATTAATTTCAAGTAAAGTTTCATCAAACTAATACAATGCTGTTGTTTTAAGCAATTGACGTGCACGGCCCGCGCAAACAAGCGCGAGTTGGTGAAGGAATTTGGATCCGGTATCCTTGACACGGGAGGCAGAATATTATCAATTAATCAGTTTTGAAATTTTCAAAGTAAAAAAGTTAATAGAGATTGTTCTTTATAATTTATAAGCAACAACACCTGTCGAGATCTATAAGGATCTTTAGGCTGCACGTTATGTCCAGTTTTGAAAGATTACTGTAGTTAAATAATAAAATTATAACAAATGTTTTAACTAGTGTTACACAATAGGACAGATCTATGGCATTGGTTAATTTCTATTAGAATCAGAATCAGTCAGTTTCATTCGTAAGTATTTCGTAAAAACTGTTTGATATAGGCTAATTAATATGTAAAATAAAAATCGTTTTCGTTGAACGGGATTTCAAATCTTAACTTTAATATTTTTCGATAAGGTTCATTCGCGAATCATTAACGAAAGGGTAAGGTCTTGATGATATTGCACATTATCGAAATTTTGATCTTTACAAATTTCTCTCTAATCTCAAATAGCATTAATGATATTTAGGGTCTAATAGTTTAAAAAATAGTTGCCGTAAAATAGCTGATCGTTGTTGTGATTGTTAGGATATGACGGTGTCATTGCTAATTGAGACTTCCTTTTTAGAAGTGATTAACAACAAAACCTAGATACTAGATTTAATTCACCGATGACTATAAATTCCTAATCTGTTTTTATTATACATTCTTAACTTTTCATGGAAATAACTTGTACTGAGTCAAAACAGTTAACATATAATAGCACTGTTAGATTAGTGGTACAGAACAAGATTTTACTCAACTAAAATTTCACTTGCATATCTCTTCCAGTTTTTAATCTTTCAATTACATCTACTTCAGTTTCATTTATAATACTCGAAATATTTATTTAAAGTATGTAAGTAGTTGATTAAGAAATAAAACTTTATTTAATTCCTCATTCGTGACGCATACATTTTAGTTCAGTTAAGGAAAAAAAATACGAGTTTACGATTACATAACAACCTCTTATTTGTTTATCTTGCGACTATCATCACGATCTTTTGGAGACGAGCGAGCAACAAAAACTCTTACCAACACCGGCGGACGATAAACAAGGCATCGCATAACAATATTTGAACACTGACGACAGTAATTATCATACATACGTGACGTTAACGAACCGGCTCTGCTTCCGGGATCGTTACTTGAATGAACATTATAACGTGAACGGCGCCTTTGTGAAACTCGCGACTCTGGCCTAACATCCGTGACGGGAGATATTTCAATTCTGTTACGCGCTCACCTGTGTGTTGTCGGTCGTAAACATGGTGAGAGAGTTAGTGTGAGCGCGGTGCCATCGCATGTGCGGACGCGCCGTGTTACGAGGTGATACTAGCGGGTAGCGGCCGCAACGCCGTGCGCACACGCATACAACGCACGGCGCGGCGCGGCGCGGCGTGGAGCGGCGCGGCGCGGAGCTGCGTGGAGCGGGGCGACGAGATCCGGGTTGCGCGCCCACTGCAACGCGCGGCCCCCAAACAAACCCGCACCGCACCGCTGACCCCTGCCTTCACCAACGTTTCGATGCATCCAATATTAAATACGGAAACAAAACCTTTGTAACGGATCTTCGCGGAATCCTTAACATTCATTCTCTTTACTACCCGCACTCTATAGCCTATTCAAATTATCAAATCTAGATTAAAATGTTATTATAACAAATGTTTAATCGCTAATTGGAATATTCCTGATTATGTAAATTTACTGAATTAGTTTTTGGAAATACATTTTACAATTCAATAGCTGTTATTATAAAGTCATAGATATGTAAAAATCAAATTTTTGAGATAAGTTGTTACAAACATGTTAAAATTTTAATTTACCCATAAAGATACAATTTTTTATGGTATCTTTCCTTAAGTGCAATGTAATAACTATAAAAATTTTAAATCAGTTTCTAAATATTCTTGATAAATTTATGAGTAAAGATTCACCTTGAAATCTTGTTAAAACTAAACACAGTTGACTTGTTAGATATGTTTATTGTTAGATTGGAAATATTTGATTGTGAAAATAAATAAAAAAAGGTTTTTTTCATAGGAAAAAAAACCATCTTCTCTGCAAAGTAATTTGACCATTAGACAAACTACAACAAAAATAAATCCACAGTGCAGACTGCACCATAAATAAACTTTAAAACAATTTTAACATGTTCTAGTGTTACTAACAATATTCTATAAAATTCTATAGTTGTATCGTAGCAATAAACAAGTTTCCATTTAATTTAAAAAATAAATATTTTGCAACAAATAAAGTTTAAAATTTTCCAAAAAAAATCTTTTCATTTATTTGTCGAATTATTTATCACCATAATTGATGAATGATTTACACCATGATTTTATAAAACCATACAAAATCCTCGATAACTAGATTTTCTTTGTAAGAAGTAAATTGATAAAAATAAGAGAAAATCTCATGATAATGCAGTGAAGAACTTTTTACTTACTTGAATTCGCGCGACGAGCTCTGCTGGATTGTAATTCCCGTCCACAGGATTCAAATTAAATATTACATTAAAAAACACACATTCCGGATTCTGTTTAGCTTTTGATAGTTTGTTCTCTGTCAACGTAACATAGTAAAAAGTTTCTACTAAATTAAGATATTTGCTATAAAATTCGGTTATACAAGTACGCGGCACCGATATACACAGATCTGTTTCGTTTGACATTATTGTACGTACGACGCGACATCAATTAATGCACTGATATCGCAATGTAATTGCATAATTCGTAATAATATAATTGAATTGTTCACTATAACACCGATTCCGCACAACACAGTTTCATTTTTGACGTTTTCTGTAATTTAACAACAAAATCTGCCGTTTGACGTCTATTCGGAATAGTCACTCATTTATCATTCATTCTTGAGCGAATAAACAAGCGATATTGCCATGAGTAACTTTTCTGATGACAGTGTTGCTATTTAAAAAATCTCTAGTGGTTGGTAATTTTTAAATACAATTTTTAACTTTGGCTACTGTTTCATTGTCTTTTTTTATTAATTTACTTTGAAATTATTTCAATTCTCTTTTTACCTACATCATGACATGAAAGACAAAAAGTTAGCCTGTTTTACTATTACTGCTTTAGAGATAACATGCAAAAGGAAACTTTTAAGGTATTATTAAGCTATCAACTATTTTAACTTTTATAATAAGTTTCTCATAAATATTTACATTGGAAAATGATGACAATGCTAAAAACACTTAACAAAGACTCTATTCAATGGGATATGTTTTTTATTCAATTCTCAAATAATGGAAAAAACAAAAACAACCTAATTTATGACGAACTTTTTAATTACATTAAAATTATCTAAAATAATGATATTAGCATAAAACAGTGGCATTTAACTATAAAAAAATATCACATCATTAAAAATTCGTAATTAAAATCACAATAAAATATCATGCGGTTGATTATATTAAAGGAAAATACATGCTTAAGAATTTGTTAAAACCTAGTGTTTTATATTTGATATTGCAGTTAAGTTATTAAAAACTTTGGTACTTTTATACAAACTAAAACATTATTATTGCACTAAAAATTATAATGAACAATTTAAAACAATTACATACACATTGATAATTACATGAATTTTAAATTCAAAAATTTTAAATATGTGATTAGATACAAAAGTAACGAATAATTACTGTTTGGCCGTAGTAAACATTTTAGATGCTGTTAATAAATAAGAAAATCATCTCGACCTTTGTATCTACCCTTAGAATAATGTATAATCGGACATTAGATTGAAAACTTATTAGTAAGAGTCATCCGAATCATCCGATTTTTTGTTTGATGGCGAAATATTCTCTTGATTTATATTCCCAGATTTTTGTTTGGTTGTTTTCATACGACTTCGCAGCATTTTACTTTCATCGGCGCATTTAGTTGTAATGCTAGTTCTGTGAAAAAGATAATATTGTAAAAACACTGTAAAACATTCAGAAATATTAAAAATCCAGCTATTTTATACCTAACAACACTCTCGGGAACATGACAGTTATCCACAACAGTTTGTACGATATCGTTAACCAGAGAAGGGTTTAATTGTTTCTTCGCAGGTTTGTTCGGAAAGGCCGGTGATGGTTTTCCCGTCAGAGAATGTGTTGCCAGCACGCTGAAAATAAAAGGGCAGATTTAGCAAAAAGTTTCTATGGTTGTTTATTTCACGATGTGAATATAATGTAATGGTTTTGTTACTTTCTCGAAAATACAGCCGTTAACAGCTTTCTAGTTGCATTGGTGTACGAGCGCCAATCCATATACTTTAACACACGGTTCGGGACCAATGCATGACCGTCCCCAATAGGTACCTGTGAACGTAACAATTTTATGACATTCATATACAATAAATAACAAAAATTGAATCAACAGTTAAAATAAACAACAAATCAAAATTTTAATTTGATTACTCACCATGTCACTGTTCATATTGGCTTTGTTCTTAATTTTCAAAGGTTTATTATGCTTAACTTGAACGTAATTAACGGTGAAGTTGTTTTTATTTGCTTTTTTAGGAGGATCCTGGAAAAAAAATTACATTCGAATTCAAAGAGTAAAAAACAGATCATTCATAAGAACAAACCAGTTAAAATTATTTGTCTTGTACAGAATAACTAAATGTAACAGGTTGTCGATATCAGAATTATAAAACCAACTAAATAAACTAATTTATAAACCAAAAGAGCGGGAAAACAAAATTTTGATGAAGTACAAATAGCAAAACGCATGTCTCTGTATTGGAACGGAAATCACTTAGCGGAACTTTGCCTTAGACTAAGACAATAAAAGAGTTTCAAAATATAAGCCAATGATGATATTAATATATCGCTTTAGACTTTATTAAGGATTTTTTTATGTATGAACTTACCGAATAATTGTTACCAAAGCTAGAATTTCGTTTACGTTTCACAGTTTGTTGTTCCGTTGTAGGCTCTTCCGGCTTTTGAACACTGGGGGGTGTGTGTTCCGCTGCAGGCACTTCAGGCTTTTTGACACTGGGGGGTGTTCGTGGTTTACTAGCTACAGGTACATTTTCCTGCTTAACTTGTAATACATCATCTTTTTTCGCTACAACTACATTCTTTTCTGGGGATATTTCGGCATTTTTTAGGGAGAATAGCTCTTTACAATGTGGACATGCCTGAAACACAAATAATTGGACTTAGACAATTTTAAATCAATAAAATCGTAAATAAATCAAGACTAATAACTTACCACAGTAAGATTCTCGGCAAATAAAAGTGGGTTGGGTGGTGTCTGTGAAGTATTCGACATGGTAGCTTGTAATTCAGGATCATTCTAAAAAAACACATGCATTTTATTATCATTGCTAATAAAATAAAATAAAGAGAATTGCATAATTAGGGATAGGTACTTGACGTGGTAGGAGGAGTTATTCTGGATCTTTTAGCAAAAAAAGTAATTCAAATATCAACGGAAAGTAGTATGAACAGAATAAAATTGTCAACTTACCACATCTTCGTCCGATGTGTGAAGAGCAATAGATGAAGTTTGCGAAGCACTAGTTTCAGGTGTCGGTAGTCCAGAATTAGTCTAAAAATGTATTTCACATTTAATACGATTCGATGTACAAGAAATACATAGTGAGTAAAGAAAATTGTATTATCATTGAATTAAATTTCTAATTGATATTGAAATAAATTAAAAGCTTATGGTGACTTACAATATCATCGTCTGATGTAAGCGGTGCATTAAACGAAGACAGTGAAGCACTTGATTCAGGAGTTCGTAAATCCGAACTGTTCTAAAAAGTTATTTATGAATTACAAAATAATTTAAACACTAATAAAAAAGCATTTAAATTAAAGGAAATAAAATGAGAAATTAAATGACAATGGCAACTTACTATGTCCTCGTCTGGTGTATGTTGCCCAGGAGGAGAATTATGCGTTGCATCGGATTTGGGTGTCGGTAAATCGGATTCGTTCTAAAAAAAATAATAAGTAATTATATATCCTGAAATTTGTTTATTTATAAATAAAATTTTAAAAACAGGCCTTCTCATGTTTCAAATATTCTGCTTGGTTTCACTATTAATTGTATAAAAATGTAACAAATTGTAAATAAATGGTGACTTACAGCGTTGTTAACACCTGCAAGTTGCGCATTTGGTGGTGTCTTCGGAGATTTTCTTGAGGGCGATGCTGATTCATTCTAAAAAAAAATATCATATTAGAACAGCAGAAATACAATTATGTTATCATTTAGCAACCAGCTGGAAAATTATATAAAAATGATGATTACCGTAGAGAACTTGTCGATACTTAAGTTTCAATAATTTACTGTTATGAAATCATGAATAGTTGACTAAAAGTTATAGGCATAACTTACTTGATTGTTGTCAGCTGAGAAGGGTTCGTTAGATAGTGCTTCAGGAGCATTCGACATGGCGGAGGTTGATGGTTTCGGTTTCTGAAAGTTACAATCATCTTTATTTTTTGGAACAGGAATAAATCCAATTAGATATTTCATGATAACTTTAAATCCGTACATATTGTTATTAATATGCTTTAATATTAATACTAAGAATAATGATAGGGTAAATACTTTATTACTTAGACACCAGGTAATAAAGGCCTAATTTGCAGTAATTGGGAATTCTTTAATTTTTAACTTACTCGCTGAACCCAGAAGAGATTTTGCATTTCAGATATAATACCATTACCATATATAGATTATATTATTAAAATACATTGTTCTTTTAGTTTAACGAATGACATTGTGGTCTTTCTTAATTGTCTTTATAACTAATAAATTATGATTTTAATAATCATATGATAATTGGCAATAGATCAATTATGTATTACTTACTTGTAACAGTATCAAGGCTTTTATAAACAGATTTAATCCGCAATTATCATCTTGTTCTTTAGTTGCAGATTCGTCACCTTGAACAAAATAAATTTTGGTATTTAAAGGCGCAATTGTTAAATTGAACAAAATGTCTTTACAGTGATCAGAAGCTTGGTTCTAAAAATGTATCTTGCATCTCACAATAACGCCAGTAATTTGCTGCTTGTAAAGAAAATATTAAGCTTTTAATATTATAATAATTTGACCAAGCATTATGTTTTAATTTTAGCAATGGCTGGATGGAATTCAATTTCCAAGTATAATAAATCAATGTATTAACAAAAGTTTTATCTATCTTTACCTGCTTCCGATTGCTCTTCAGTCGGTATACCTTTCAACGCAAGTAGAGCATGGGCTGCATCAATTTCCTGAAGGGATTGCTTGTTTGTCGTAACACCGACCTGAAAGAAGTATAAATGTTATATAACCTGATGATAAGTGCTATGTCTACACATTGGAATGTAGCGCTATTGAGGCTGATTTACACTGCAACATGATATGCTCATCACCTTTACTTGCTTAAACTAAACTTGTTTTACGTTACCTCAGCAATTTCACTAATTACAAGACTTTTTAAACCTGAAAACGGTAAATAATGTTTGCACACTACCGTTTGGTCATAGAAATAGACCTGCTCAGCGTCTAACCTACCTAGACGGTCTCCGTTTACACAGTCCTACCACAAGTGTTATGTACAGTAATAAATACATACGTAGGTATACTGATCATCCACATTTTCTTATAGGAAACCTAACAAGGATCGGATCTGAGTCCCTGGCCTATCTATTATTACAATGCTCATTGATCTAAAATATTGGTAACAACTTTAATTACTGTTGGGCAACAGAGACATTGATCATATTCCTCGCACATTTCGAGAATTTTACTACTTGGAAGTAATAGATGTGCGTAAAGCCACGTAGACACTTATTGCAGTACTTACATCCAACAAATTAAATAAAAATAATTGCTTTGCAACAAACAAACAAACAAAATATTAACTAACGGAGTCTCGACCACACGTGATAAATTTATAAAAATATTTTTGAATCGATAATTAAACAGAAGTAAAACAAGTAACAACTACAAAAATAATATTATAAACTCCCAAAGTTTAGCGCATACAAATTTGTTCCATCTTATTGCAGTTGCAAACCATTGTAGAGTTTTCATTATATTTAAAATAGAAATATTAGTAGACTTAAAAATATATTTATAAAAAAAAAACTAAAATTCAAACTTACGGCTTGCATTTTGGAAGTGTACTAGAATGTATCACACAAAATAATTCCGCACAAATCACTAACGTGAACTAACGAAAGATTCTCTATTAGAATATTACACAGGAGCTGTGAACTATGCAAATATTCGATGGATACTGATTGGACATCACCACTTACCCCTACAAGTTACCATTGTAAAATAGTAGGCTGTAAACGTAACGCTAAGCCTAATTGTTTCTCACTCGGGGATGGCAATAAAAATGTTACTAAGCTTTGTTATCAGTGCAAGTCGTTACAATACAGTTCGTACAAGAGAACCTACCTGCGTCCATTGTTTAAATTATTCGCCGAAGATCATTAAGCATTTCCAAGATCATTAAAATAAACTTAATCCGCTAAAAGAAATAAAAAGCAATAAAAGTAATTATCATTAGAAGCGGCTTATTGAGTTAAGTTTTAACAACAGTTGCTAGAAATAGTTAAGCGCAACTTATTAAGATAGTAATACGAATTTAAATATTTTTATTGTATGTAATTCTATTTCTTATTAGCGATGACGTAACTATATAATAAACAACGAATTTCAAACAATTTGAAACGATGTATTCATCATGTATTTGTTTATCTATTAATAATTATTTTGGTTGAATATTTCTTTCAAAAACATTTGCTAGTAAATAAGTTTTTTAATTGATATTGAACATTATTTTATATTTCATATGCAAAAAAAAAATAATATAAGAAAGAATAAAGCAAAAATTTTGTTTTTATATTACAAACAGACATTTGAATTTTTCTTATTTGTTCAAGTTTTTTGTAAACTTAGAAGCTCTGCCGACAAATAAGTAAATAATAAGAAATATAGATTTTTATCAATATTTCTTATTATATACTCATTTGTCGGTAGAGCTTTCAACGAGTTATTTTTCACATTAGAAATTCAATATTTCACGAAGAGATCGAAAAAGACTTTTTTACTTATTAAAGAAATTGGATTTGTAAAAAATTCAAAAAATAATATTAGCCTCTTACTTCAAAAATCTTTTTGCTGCATTATTCTTATTTATTTATTTCTCAGAGCACACTAAATCAAATAATTAAGTTAAAGGAAATTTCTTTTTTCATCAACATTTGACCTAATTTCAAATATAAGCAATATTAATGTGTTGTTGACATAGATATTATTTTTATGTCTAACTATACACGTCATTAAAAGTAATTACTA
Organism: Byasa hedistus; assembly: GCA_029286795.1. Taxonomy (NCBI): domain Eukaryota; kingdom Metazoa; phylum Arthropoda; class Insecta; order Lepidoptera; family Papilionidae; genus Byasa; species Byasa hedistus. The sequence continues at coordinate 6,297,100 of JAGSMW010000024.1, forward strand.
TAAACAGCAATTACTCTTGTACTTACATTAACAAGTTAATTAATGAAGCTATTATAAACTCATTTATCCTTTAATTTTAGTTTAATAACTAATTACGTACGTATTATGTACTCGTAAATATCTAAGGAATTATAACGATTGTTTAATGGAAGGCACGGAATAAAATTATCTTTTTTTCGGATGTTGGTCATCACATACAGGTCTCGCGGACCCAGAATCCACGTGCTAAATAAAAACTTAACAAATACTTTAACATATAAGTATTTACAACTGCGATAGAAATAGTGTGCAGTTTAAAAAATATACTGGTTCCGGTTTCAAAGACGTCTAAAGAAATTGCAGTAGTAACGACACTTAACATTTTTTATGTAAATTCTACAATAACAATATGGTGAACTGTTTATCATCGTTACTAGAATTTGAATAGATATATATTTATATTTTAGTTTATATAGTACAATATTGTTACATATACCTGTATAGTGGAGCTTCATATTGACTTCAGGTACAAAATATATCTACACAAAATCATTATCTTCATTGTTAAAAAAGGGATTTAGTACAACTTTAAGACATGAAACAATGGATTATAGTTTCTTTGAAATGAAAATAGCGAGGTCCTCGTATTTGTTATAAAATACCAATACCAATGAATCAGGTAAATTTCGTTCCCATTGTGTTATGTGTAACTTTGCAACAGCTTTAACGTTGTAAATTTTAAATATACTTTGTCTATTTCTGTCCGACTTTGATACAAAAATGAATACGTACATATTATATAGAAGTTCCTAATTTACTTAGATTAACTTCGTTATCGATATTTTTTTTTCATCAGTGCCGAGTTTCAAGTTATACAATTTTCAAACTTTTGACCCTTTAAGATATCACCCTCAATAGAACTATTAAAAATGTGCTGCATAGCTGTCGAAATGTATTCCTCATTACCAGTAATTGGGGCCTTAGGCACATTAAATCCTAAACTACCTCCTGACTCCTACATGAAATAGATGCATTACTTAAATTTTTTTGCGGTCATCATATTTGATAGTAATTTCTCGTGTTATAAGTTAAATATATATTTTAATTATCGCCTATGATAAATACACTTTTATCTAAAATATAATATTATGAAGTACTCCTAGCTTGTGAAAACTATAAATTACAAAAAAAACAACAACACAAGTACACTCGTACCTATATATTAAAAATCCATATAAAAATGTAATTTAGATATACACTCCCAGACACATCTATCGGCCCACCTAGTGTTTAAAAGTTTTAACGGTGTCTAGCTAAAAATAAATGTTAGGTGGAGCAATAAGTTTAAATACAGTTTTAAAGCTGATTTTTTGGTCAACTTTTATGTACGTTTTTTTTTAATATCGAATGCAGGATTATGAAAAAAAAAACGAAAATTCGGGTCTCTTCATTGTTTTCAACGACCCAGGAAGGGAGAAAACTTTTTCATTTCGCAGAAGTTGGATTTTTTTTTCCATGTTTCCGATTATTGGTTCCATAAGAAGGCAAATCTAAACTTAGAGCCAGTTTTGACCAAAAAATATGGATACTCTGCCTGAAATTGTCGCCCAAGTTGTAAAACTTCTGCCGGCCAAATCAATTCGAAATTACAAAAAAAAAAATAAAAAAAACATACATAAGGGTTGACCAATAAATCAGCTTTAAAACTGCATTAAAACTTATTGCTCCACCTAACATTTATTTTTAGCTAGACACCGTCGAAACTTTAAACACTGGGTGGTGGGCCGATAGATGTGTCCGGGAGTATATATATAAAGTATATAAGCTGACAGTAATACTGACGCCTCATATGACGAATCATTGATACATTTATATCATACATATAACAATTTACAATTTAATTTTTTTTCCAAAACAACTGACATCTTCTCCAGATAAATACTCTAAAATAAATAAGAATAAAAACAGGACCTAATTTTTTTTATTCGGTGATGTAAAGAGACGAGCATTACCCCAGTAATTTCACTAAAATTCCCTAAAACCACAACACTGTTTGCACAACAAAATTAGGAGTTGCGGTTACGATATACCTAGACGTTCACAGGCGACTGGGGCCCACCACCAACACCAATTTAGTGACGTAGTGACATTTATTGTTTACTTTGTAACTATAATATTATATATTAATTATAATAATTGTTTTATCGTTTACTTAGTAACTACCACTAACTTACCTTTATTTTATGGAAATAGACACTTGCTCAACTTATAAACCAAACAGTATACGGATACGTTTTAAGTTACTGAACAAAGGTAGTCGTTAAAGATATAACTGATATTTCGATTAAGTTACATTTGTTCTGTGGGCGAAATGGTAACAGATACCCTCAACACGGTGAAAATAGTTAACTATCACTTATTTAATTTTAAACGTTTGTTTGTGCAGCGAGAATATGTTACGATCTAGTTTTTAAGTTTTAGACTTGCATTCTGTTATACGATTACTATAATATAGAAGAGACTATTTGATTTGTCTTTAGAGTATCTTAAATGTTTACGATTATAGTTTAGTGGATTTTCTTGTTACTCGTAATTTCATATATAGGTTCATATATTTAAAAAATCTTAAATAATTCTCATACTGTTAGTAAAGCTAATGTGTTTAATTTATACAGACTTGTAGATAATTAAATTTGTAATTGAAATAGTATTTATGTTTGTAAAAAATGCTATAAGTTTTTGTTTATTTAAATTTAGATAGGCATATTTTTGAGTACATGACTTCTTAGTCTTAAGTCTTGCTAACAATTTAGAATTTCTACTGAAATTTAAATATCTAATCTTATTCGTAAAGACCAAATAGACAAATTAATAACTTACACAGTTATTTGTATTGTGGCTTATTACTTACCTACTTGTATTATGACTCCGAAAGTAATATGTACAACAAATGCTTGTTTTATGTTTCTAATAAAGATACCGTTACGTATCCTCCGAACGCAGCTGAATTCTATTGTTGGTAATTTTTTTTTATAATTTGGGGTGTACGAAATACGAATGTTGAGACCAGGGAGTTGTACCCGTCGCATTTTTACCTGCGAAACGTTTTGTCGTACACCCAAGTTCAGTTTATGTTCATATTCACTTAGCGACTTGCGTATATTATAGGTTATCTTTATAATGTCTCGTCTGTGGCTGCTTGTGGAGTGGGCGGATGAGATTATCTTCTCATCGTATGCTATTGTGACCGCTGATTGTGTTGTTAGTAATGAAAATGACGTGTATATTGGGAAAACAGTGCTTATACGGGAGAAACACGGTCATGGTGCTCGGCGGGCGAAAATTTTGAGGATATCCGGTAAGTTAATCTATAATAGATATATAAATAAGTTAAAAATTAATCATAGCAAATTAAACTATCTATATGTAAAAACTATTGGAATTTATTTAAACGACTCATTTTCATTCATCGCGAAGTAAAATCGCAATGAATACTAAAGTCCAATTTAAAAAAAATTTGTTCCAATTTGAAAGACATCGAAATTACTTTTAACTAATAAGGAATAAAGTCTGTAAAAATGTTGTTTTATCCAGTTTAACTTGCATATAATAAACTTAACCTTATCAACTAATATCAAGATGTAATTTTAGTGTCGTGTTTGTGATCGCATTACATTTGTAATGTCTATTTGTTTTAGATAACAAGAAACAAGTTAAAGAGTTGAAGATATTAATGGAACGCCAAGACCAGCAAGTGAAGAAGGTAGTTTCGTTATGTGTGAACACAATAAAGGAAATGAAGACGTTTCCCGGTAATCTGGTAAGCTGTCTTTCACAAGTAGAAGAGTAAAGTAGTTTAGAATACAGGGATAGTAGACTGCGTCTCTTATATCAGGTAGATCAGTGATTAGGCGCAAAGTTATATATCCTACAATAAAATACTAGATTACACCATAATGTGCTCGTCGGTTTGAGACATTTGATGTTAAGTCTCCTTACTCCAGTAATTTCATTAGTGAGTAACGAGACTTAATGAAAGTTATTAGTAATTTCAGTAGTAACAATGCATTCACTTTAATAATCCTTGAAGATTTCAGAAGGAAGTAGCGGGCGACAGTTAATACAAAATTCAACTCCCCGTCGTAGACAACACGTTGGCATGGATACAGACGAAACCTCGGACAGCGACAAAGAGGTGAGGAACAAATTTCACATTGATTTTGCGAAATTTTAAAAATATCGAAGCAATCAGTATTTGCATTTAATTATCAGTAGATATTTTTTTAATTTCAAACACGAACATGTCTTATGTACATTTTAATACACTTATTTGAAAAAAAAACTACTCTCTCTTGGAGATTTTGTTCCATTTGCATTTTAGTTGAGTTTTACCTGTGGTAATTATTGTTAACTAATTTCATTGTTACTTTCAGACAGACGATTTCATATTTAATAAATCGGCAGTTAAACAGAACAATCAGTTAAAAAGTGCAGAAACATCGGTTATGTTAAATGATAGAAGATGTAATAATTGCGGATCCACAGAATCGATGATCACCCGCGCGTCAATATCAGACCAATATAACAAAAAAAACATTAAGCGAACTTGCGACAAGACCACACAAATTGAGTCTTGCCTAGAGAATCCTGCATCAGAAGTAATCCAAGGAATGGAAAATACGCTTCAACAGCTGTATAAACAATTCCTTGCTTTAATATCACAGCTACCTACAGATGATGCTATGTCTATGCTATCAGACACTTCGCAGTGGGAACGAACTCTACCCAACAACTTAACAACTGAAGTATCTATAATGAAAGGTGAATGGTTAAATCGAAATGTTAGTACTCCAAGTCCCGAAATACAGGAGCATTTGGTAGCTGATGGTCTCCGTGTGAGGCGCGCATCTGCTCATACTACAAACAATGGTGAAACTGACAAACAAGTTGCCAGTAATAACACAGATATGGTAGGAATTTTGTTATCGTTCATATAACCTGCTAGATTTTCTAAAAAAAATGTTTTAGGCAATTTCTGATAGTAATTAATTTAAATAAAAAGAAGAAGAAGCTGAATCTTCGCAAAAAGTCAACTTACTAACTTAGAAACTTTCCGTGGATTCTCAGTTTATAATATATAAAATTACATTTTTTTCTTTATTTTTTATGTTAACTTAGTGTGTATATGTCGATTACGTTTATTGTTTTATTTTTAGGTGACAATCGGATCTGGAAATGTCTTAGTTCCACGCAAATTACTACACGATCTAGACTGGACGTCTTATACGAGTGCTACAAGACAATTACTGCAAGCAATTTTTCCTCGCCGGTAATCACTGTTTCTTCAACTGAGTTATAACTGCCATAAACAACGTTTTATTTAACACGCGAATTTTAAATTCGCTTTAAAGATTTACTGAATTTTTATTCTTTTTACAGAGTTCTGGCGACTCATTCCCTATCAGGAAAACAATCACCAGCTTTTTCGAACAAACCACCAAAAAAGAGATTGGATCCTAAAGTGGTAGATGACATTGTAGAAACCGTTTCAGCCCGGTGCAGTGTAGATAAAAGACTAGTCAGGTACAATAAATATAAAATCAGTGAGCAATATTTAGTGAGCACACACGGAATATTCCTTACCCATTTTTATGTTTTGGTAGACATTATCTATTACATTTATCACATGTATTTTTAAAATAAATAATCTTTCAGGAGTTGCATCACCACCAAGTGCACCGATGAAGCTAAGCTATATAAAAATCGACAACAATTCAAACTCATGCGACAAATGTGCGACGATCAGGAAAACTCGTTGATGTCTGAATCATCAAATACTTCATAAATTTGATAATAACAATGTTTCCATTATCACTTTTACCTGTTCTTACATAAGTTTTAATTGTTATTAAATTTATTGCAAATAAACATATTTTTTAATTTGTTGCTTACCGCTGTAATTAGTTTTTTTTTTTAATTTAAATAAAAAACAACTTAACAATTACATTCAGCAACTCATTTTTATCTACGCCGTGGTTACCGTGATGAACACTACTTACACCTTCTTTCAAATATATTTTGATAATTTTTTTAACAAAACAGGTTATTTTAATGAATTTTTTTATTTAAGAATTCTCTTAATGAGGTGTATGATTTAATAGAACTGTTAATATTTTTAAGGATAAAACAAAACATTTTTATTAATGTTTGTAATAAGAACAAAAGGAAATAATACTAAAATGTTTTAAAATAATCAATTCTCTCTTTTTTTATTCGACAAAGCGTCAAGGCGTCAATAAATTGCCTGACTGCATTGCACAACACTGTGCTCATCCCTCTTAAAGAGGTCTCGTGATCGTCTTAATTTCCTAGCTACAACGCTTTTCAAACCAGAATACAGCAATTTTTTCAAACTATCGTAGTGCGGAGAAAATTTGCACCGCCGTCGTACTTACGAGTACCTAGGCCATTTTCGGTCCCCGCGTTTTATATAAATATGCTATACTTCTGTAAGGTCTATGACGGTTTTACGTTTCTAATGCGATAAATTAAAGAAATTAATATAACAAAAAATTATTTTCTACATCGAGGTTAAAAAGTTTTTATTATATCTATTTTTATTTATTTACTTATTAAAGACAACTATAGGTTAGATTAGTGGGCAACAAAAATTATTCTATGATAGTATTTAAAAAAAAATGTTTGTAAAAGTTAAAACTTAAAAATTAGGGTCTTGTTTCAGTCCGTAGCAGAGGAATGATTGGAAGAAACGGCTTAAACAGACAGAGCTGCAAAATATTTACCGGTTACCTCATTCTCTTATGATGTGTAATGCTGTTAGTCGTTTGATCGACTTATAGAACTCATCGGATAATAATATAGCAGATTCAGAATCCAGAGTTTGCGGCCTGAAGAAAAACATTTATTTCACTAGTTTATGTATAAACATATCAATGTTTCGGATTGATTATAAATTACGAATGATAGATTTAGCGGTTTCTAAGCATCGATGTATTTCGTGCAACCCTAGTTGACAGACGACAATCGTTACATGTTTTACAACACATGAATAGTAGATAGTCAAGAGGTTATAATTATTAAAAAGTATATTTGTTTTTATTATTTTGCTATTACGTAAGTAAAAACAATGAATGAATTAGATGACGATTTTGTATCTACTGAGCATGATCGCTTAGTAAGCGCAGTTTCTAAATTGGATAAAACTCAACATATTACTGCACCCACAAGAAATGAACCCACTAATACGAATTCGGAATTTAATTTAATTAAAAGATCAAACAAGCTTGATTTGAATAACGTTGTGAAAGTATTAAAAGATACAGTACACCATGTGAAAGTGAGTAAAAAGTTAACGGAAAGCCAGAAAACTACTAAAATTCTTACTAAACCGATAGAAAAACCGCAAGCAAAACGAATAAAAAGAGCAACTGGATATGAACAGACAAAAAAAAAGGTTGGAAGATGGGACCCAGTTGTTGCAAGGAATCGTACAGTGGATTGTGTATCATTTCCTATAAAGAATACTAGTACAAAACTTCAACCCACACAAGATTTCTTGTCAAAATTAAAATTAAAATCATCATTAGAAAAAGAACTTGATGAAGTAGATCCTCCTGCTCCTGAGGAGCCAGAAGAGGAAGAAGAACCACAGTATCCTATGTCCTATGAAGAAATGCTTGAACACAGGCAACAGTTAGCAAAGATTCGTGCACAGCAATCTTACAAAGAAGCAAAAGCTAAAAGACAAAGTAAAATTAAAAGCAAGAAATACCATCGGTTAGTCCTTATTTTCATTTTTATTTTATTCATAATTGAAGTTAACTTACAACCATACTGTATGCCAAATCATTGATACTCATATATCATGCAGTATGACAGCATACTATTTCTAACATGTTCTGGTTATTAGAATATGATTTTTTGGTATAATCAGAGCACTTTTAAAATAATAAGCTATAGCCAATAAAAATTTAGTATAAAGATAAAAACATATTAATGTAGTAGTTCAGAAAAGAACTACTAAATATTTTTTTTATGAAGCATGTTTTTTTTTTTTTTCTCTTTATTGTAAACCTTAAAAAATGAGGTATAGAAAGGCGGACTTAATGCCTGAGAGCATTCTCCACCAGCCAACCTTTGGTGAGGTGAGATGTTGTAGTAGGTGGCAAGATGAAGAGAAAGTTGTAGTGTTTTACTGAACAGCTATGATACAAGGTGGGCCAAAAGGATTCACCCTTTTGGAAGACCAAATTAAGGAAGTGCCCATTTGGCTGATATCATCATCTCAACTTGATCTATAAAATTCTAGAAGTTCAAATAAACATAATCAAAAAACAGAATCAGTTATTAAAAAAAAATAGACAAAAACAACATCAGATGACTTCTTTTGTCCCACCTTGTATTTGCTATTATTTTTGTCACTTAAAATTATTTTTATCTTATCAACAAAGAAAGCAATATTCATATAGTACCAGATGTATAACAATCTTTATTGTTTAAATTGAATTAGTCAAAGTTATTTTCTTTTCTGAAATATAAATATTGTTGTGATTCGATTTGGTTCTTGAAATTTAGTTGTTAATTATAATAAAAATATTATTCCAAAATCTTTTTCAGTATTTTAAAAAAGAATAGACTTAAACAACAGTTAAAAGAATTTGAAGAACTACAAAGTAAGAACCCTGAAGAAGCATTGAAAAAACTGGAAGAATTTGAAAAAGTTAGGGCTTTAGAGAGACATACACTTAGACACAAAAACACTGGAAAGTGGGCTAAAAGCAAATTAGTTAGAGCAAAGTATGACAAAGAGGTAAATAATAAATAAAAGAAATAATTGGTCATCATAATACATAATCTATTACAATAATTATAACAAATTGTTAGCTTTTATTTTTGTATACTTTTTGTTAAAGTGTACTGCAAACATACAAACTTTGTGTTAGAGCTTGGGAAAAAACTGCAGAAATGACTTAACATCTTATGTCTCAAGGGGACAAATATAATGTGGTGCTGTGTAATTCATTACTATATTGTGGATATGCATATATAAACCATCAACTCTGTGTCCCACCATGCGCTCGGTTTTTGCAATAAAAAAACATGTTTTATCTTTGAATAGCCTTATTATTCATAAATAATATTTAAATGACATATCATTTTTAGGTTCGGCAGCAATTATCTGAGCAATTAGCAGTGAGCAAATCTCTTACTCATAAAACAATAAATGATGAAAGTACAGATGATGATGAAGATCCTAATGAAGGGATTCCTGACTTGACATTGTCCCAAGACCCTTTGAACCCTTGGATGATGAAAAGATCGGACAAAGCAAATATTGATGCTGAGTTTGATTTTGGCTATAAAAAGTATTTGAAAGATAGAATGTTCAAGCGTAAAGAGGGTAGTGATTCTGATTCTGAGCAGGATATAATGGATAATGAAAAGCATAATAAAATAGAGGGTAATATACTGGACGTATTGAAGAATAGTCTGGATAAAATAATGTGTAAAGAAAATATAAATGAAGAACAAAGCATAAACAATTCAAAAAATAAAACAGATGAACCATTGACCAAAAAAATTAAAAAGTCTCAAAAAGTATCAAATAATTTTATTGAAAAAAATACACAAATAATTGCCACAACAAATTGGACTGTTGATTTAGTAAACACTAATTTAGAGCCAGTAAGTGTAACACAGGATATTTCAAATATATTCCAATCTTTTGAAAACAAAGTCGCTGGCAAAGTGGCAAAAAAATTGAAAAAGTTGAAAAAAGATATTGATAATATGCAAAACTTGCCATTACTTAATAGTGAAAAAGAAATAAATAAAAAGGATAAAAAACATGGAGTAGATTACTTCCAATTCAAAAATCAAAATCAAAAAGTCATAATTGATGAACCATTATTAGAAACTGACCATAAAACAAATGATACAGAAAATGATAATAAGCCAATATCTAAGTTACTAGTTCCCAATGAAACACAAGACAATACAAACGCAAATATTGATCCAAGTAGGTTTATTGAAGTGAAGCCAAAACATTTGAATACTTCTGTGCCAAAAGATGTGAATGAATATGATGAATTGGATGATGATGAACAGGTTGTTCCAAAAATAGATATAGAAGAAGTTTTTGAAGAAGATGACGTTGTTGCTAGTTTTAGACAAGAAAAAGAAGAAGAAATCAATAAAGACAAACCTCAGAATATAGATTTAAGTTTGCCTGGCTGGGGACAATGGGGAGGTAAAGGTATTAAGGCTCCTAAAAGAAAAAGAAATAGATTCATTTTAAAAGCTCCAGCATATACTCCACGCCGTGATGAAAATAAGGGTGATATTATAATTAAAGAATTTAAAGATTCAAAACTTGCTTCACATAAAGTTTCAGATCTACCTTTCCCATTTAATAGTATTAAAGACTATGAAGCCTCTATAAGGGCACCTCTTGGGAATACTTTTATTCCTGGAAAAGCTCATAAGAAACTTATTCGTCCAGCTGTTTATACAAAAGCGGGTGCTGTCATTGAACCAATGGATGAAGATGAATTACTTATTCCTAAAAATCAAAGGTTTAATAATGAATCTATAATCAAATTGTTAGCAAAAAAATAAAACAAACCTTATATGTACTAAATATATTTCTTATATTAAACACCAACTCTTACTGGAGGTGACACAAGTATAACACCATCACCTCTTACAAATAACATAGGAATGTTTCTTTTTGTTGTCCTGTACACTTCTTCATAGGTTTCTTCATCAATTTCCACTGTAGTTATTGTTTCTTCTGCATCTCCCAAGACCATATTCAAATGTTGGTCATAAGCCTACAGGGCAAAATATATTTCCATAGTTAAGACTGGTTTTTGTATGCTGAATAACAAATTTACAAACTAGCAGTGAATTCGGAAAACTTACAAGTATATTATGGTTATTACTTATGTTCAATTATAAACACAGTGTTTTGATATTCCAATTAACTACTATCCTTGCCACTTTTTATTTTCAAAACTGTTTTGTTTAATTAAAAGATACTGCTGTAATTACAACCCTCATTCATCTTTTATTAGTTTCCACTACTGGACACAAGCCTCCACAATCGTTTAATAAAAAAGTTATAATTCTTATAATTGAATATTTTATTAATTGAGGCATTAGACTAATAAATTGTCTAACTAAAGTAAGTAAATAACAGCGGTGCAACAATAACTATTACCTTATTTTGTAACTTACATGTAGTTTTCCGCGTAGCTCTCGTTCGTTACGCATCTTCACGTAAATTCTCTCATCTAAACTTAGCCTTATAAGATCTAAGGGTTCCTTAACGGTCATAACAGCTACCTAAACAGTACAATAACAATTTTAGAATTCAATTATGTGTCAAACAATATGCATTAGTTTTAATAATATTTACATTTTCGCCATCATCTGCCATAGTTTTGATATGTATAAAAACTTATTAAATATTTAATAAAATTATTATATCGCCGTGTATAGGCAGTTAAGGGTTATGTTTTTATAAAAATATGTTAAAAGACAAACGTCTACGAGTTTAGTATCTATAGTCTTTGTTTTTTTTTAACGCAGATCGTAAAACTTTTCGCCTTAGTTAAGAAAATAAGTAATTAAAACCACTTATTAGAATATTGTATAAATTATGTACAAAGTTTTTTTAATTGAAGATGGTTGTACGTTATTGGTCAGACTTTAAATTACATATTTATTTAGTTTAAATGTAAAATAGGATAAAAAGATTGAAATAAAAGATGTGTAAAATAGTTAATTCAGAATTTTAACTTAAATAAAATATATTCATAATTTACAAATAATTTATAACCAGTAACAATATCTGTATAGTTAGGCTATATTAGTAAATATGTTATCTATAATATTTAGCACTGTTTTGTCATTAATATAACCTTAATTTGTTTGTGTGTGTATGTTTTTTAATTATAATTGGAAGATTTTCAAATAGTCTAACTTATAATGGTTCGCAGTGGGTAAGTGTATTTTCTGTTTTATGTATGAACCAGTAAATAGTCACAAGAAATAAAACTGTTTATTTGTTTAAACCACAGTCGAGATCGAGATAGGGATCGCGACCGGAGGCGTTCCCACAGCCGTTCAGTGTCCCCTGATCGTAAACGTAGACGATCCCGTTCGCGAAGTAGGGATCGTAGCTCTAAATCTTCTAAAAGAAAGCGAAGCCGTAGCAGAGATAGAGACTCTAAAAGAGACCGAAGTAGAGACAGAGATCGCGAGAGAAAGAGGTATGTTTTTATATTTATTTATTAGATACAGGTTATATATCAGAAGTCAGTTCATCTAATGCTTATAATATATGTATGTAAGGATAGAAATTTAATAATTTGTATTATGTGTTACTTATTGTGTATAAGTATGTTTATTATAGAAACAGATGTACATGAAATAATAATAGAAGTTTATTTGTAATGATTTCTTATTATCATTTTGCAATTTTGAAATTAAAAGATCAAAATAATAGAAAAGATATGCACTTGTAAACATTCCATAATGCAAGATATTGTTGAATTTAGAATATTATTCTTGTGGTTCAATGATTCTATATAAAATATTTTATTTTGGGAATTTGAAGACATTTTAAATAAACGAGAAAAAAAATTTCAATGTCTTGATATCTTTAATGTTTTTGTAGTGACAAACGAGATGACAAAAGAAATGGATCAAGCAGTAAGTCATCAAGAAAGAAATCCCCTGAAAAGGATAGGACTAAGGAAAGATCAAAATCCAAAGAAAAAAATGTCAAAACAGAATCAACTGAATATGATTTGGGAGCAGTAGACAAAGTATGTATATTTTTAAAATTAAAATTTTCTTAGTCATATAAATGTATTCTTATGTATATGTAACCCAATTTGTGTTAATATATAATAATTTGTTTCTACTTTGGTAATTTTTTAGTTATCTTAGAAAATTTGTAGATTTCAACATAGAAAATACATAAAAATTAATGATCCCTTAATATATTTTCACATGGCATTAAAATATTGGTAGGGAAATTTAACTATTATAATTATAGTTATGGATGATAAAATTTGTATGGTTAATATACATAGTACTGTGCAAAACAGTATAAATTAGATTAAAATTTATTATACATAAGAAATTCATTTAAAACTGGAACTATATTTTTAATATAAGGAAGTTCATTCATTAGAGTTGTTGTACTTGTATGTGATATGTGTCCTGTAACAATATTCCTTGTCATATTTAGATACAAGATGCTAAGTCCCATTACCCAAGTAATTTTACTAACTACAAGTTATTTATATAAAAGCTTATATGTATTCAACCAAAACTAAACAGATACATATCATCACAGGTTTATTCAAGTTATTTCTTTTAAATGATATAAATTGTAGACATAGTAATAGATTATCATCTACTATATTTACGTTTTAGATAATTTTAAAATAAAAATCTTATGTATTTTTTTTAACACTGTCAACAATTTGTATTGCTCTACTGAGCAACATGAGAACATTATAATGTGAACTACTTTGTAAACATTTGTATTTACATTATACTGTTACTCTAAGGAAGAAGAGCAGAGTCGTCTTGAAGCTGAAATGCAGAAGCGACGCGATCGCATCGAGCGCTGGCGTGCGGAAAGGAAACGTAAAGAACTGGAATCAGCTAAGAAGGAAGTACAGAAGGGCAGCTTAGTAACAAATATTCAAGCGCCAATTACAAAAAAATGGTCCTTGGAAGATGATTCTGGTGATGAAGGTATTACAGATTGAAAAATATTATCTTTCATATTAGGATCCTTTAACCTCGGGATCTGCTAAAAGAGAGGATGAGCTTGGCTTCCTCCTTACCTCAATTTTTCCATTGTTACCACTAACAATACAAAAACAGGAATAACTAATATACATAAATCTCAAATATTGCAATTTTATACCATTCATTATAATAAATAGTCAATTTTGTAAGCCAATGCCCCAGCCATCCTGGTAGAAAAATTTTCGTCATCTTTTATATAGATATTTTTTAAAGGTGAAGATGGAGAGGCCAAGGAGAAACAACAAAATGTTGAAGAGAAGAAAGAAGAAGATGAAATTGATCCTTTAGATGCTTACATGCAGGAAGTGCAACAGGTGTGTCTTATGTTTTTCTTGATAACAGTAAATGCTATAATTTGCAGACAAGAAACCTGAGATATTTGGTTTCTTTCAGAATTTTGTGTTATATATGCATAGGTTTTTTTGAGATTTCGTTTATTAAACGGAAAAGATGTTTGAACTCTCTGTATTTCAGGAAGTCCGTAAAGTAAATCAGATAGACCAGTCACGCGGACTTTTAAGTGTACCTACTGCTGGTGGTGGCACTGGAGTGGTTATTCTTACGGGCACTGCTAAAAAGAAAGTTACGGAACAAAAGAACAAAGGTGGGTCTAGTCTACTTATGATTTTTTTTTTGAAAAGAAAAATATAAGACATATAACAATTAGAAACTAAAACATTTTCAATATTGTAGTCAGTAAGTATAATAAAAAAACTCCCCTCATAATGTTCCCACTGCTGGGATTTTGAGTCTTCTTTTACTAGAAGAGTGAAGGCTTTTTATCCACCACAATGGCTAAGTATAGGTTATCAGATATCACATATACACACCTAAGTTTTTAAGATAAACTGCCGAATACTCAAAGTGAGTAGTGATCAAACCCCTGCCTCTTGGAGAAAAATAGTGAGCATTTCGAACTAAACTATAATTGTTTGAAAGCTAATAAATACAAATGTTTAATAATTGAATGTGAGATTATCCATAGGTGAATTAATTGAACAGAACCAGGACGGATTAGAATATTCATCTGAGGAGGAAACCGAGGATATCAAAGATGCAGCGGCAACTCTCGCGTCAAAGCAAAGAAAGGATTTGGCGAAAGTTGATCATGCTGCGTTGCACTATATGCCTTTTAGGAAAGCATTTTACACTGAGGTAAAATATAAAAATCATTATTAAGTAACAGATAATCTAGATCGACCGATGTTCAAATTGACTCTGTATCTTTTGGGCGATAATGATAATACCACCAATATAAATATTTATCCTTTCGTAAAATTTTTAATATATTTTTATTTTTGATTTTTGAAAGGTAAATGAATTATCCCGGATGACTGCCGAAGAAGTGGAAGCATACAGAACTGAATTGGAAGGTATCCGAGTAAAGGGAAAAGGATGTCCTAAACCTATAAAGTCATGGGCGCATTGTGGTATTAGTAAAAAAGAGATGGATATTTTAAAGAAATTGAACTTCGAGAAACCTACGCCCATACAGGCACAAGCGATACCAGCAATCATGTCCGGAAGGTAATTTATTAATAAAATCTATTATTAGTGGTCGCGTCTTTGCAGATAACGGAATAATTAACGCAGTTGATCATTGCTTGATAAATTCGCTTGCCTAGCATTACCTTCATATTATTTATATGCCGCCATAACAGCATTGCTGGGTTCTGACTGGCACCAAATGAGAGCCAGAGTATTTTGGAGTACCATCTGCTGCCACATTATCACTTAACATGTAAAAAAAAATCTTTTAAGAGTTTCTTAAAAAAAATACTTTGACTTTGATTTCTTTCACATAGCTGTCTTTGAGTACTTATTGAATACTTTTTTTTAACTTACAGGGACTTAATAGGCATAGCTAAAACCGGTTCTGGTAAAACTCTAGCATTCATCTTACCGATGTTCCGGCACGTTTTGGATCAACCTTCTTTAGAAGACACAGACGGTCCAGTGTCTCTCATAATGACACCAACAAGGGAGCTATGCATGCAAATTGGTAAAGACATCAAGAAGTTTGCCAAGTCCCTAGGACTAAGAGTTGTTTGTGTTTATGGTGGCACTGGTATATCGGAACAGGTATGTTCTTAATAATAATATTTATATTTTTTTATTAAAATATGTTATAAACACTAAGAGTTAACCATCTCTGCACTGGTGTGATCTGTTGCCAGAGACTGTCTAGTTGGCAACACCTTTACTTTCTTGCTGCTAAACAAGAGTGTGCAAAGATTGCTGTGTTCCAGTTTGAATGGAGGTGTAGGAAGTGAAATTACTGGTTCAACGAGACTTAACGTGTTATAACTTAGGGCGATGAGTATAATGTGTTACAGTTTAAATCATTTAATCTCGCACTACGTTGTAATGAGCGGGCGTATTACTTACCATCAGGTTAATGTCTTGCACGGATTGTCTCATTATCGAATGAAATAAAAAATATATATATTTGTATACATTATATATTCACATTTAATTTGTTCAGATAGCGGAGTTGAAACGAGGCGCGGAAATGATCGTGTGCACGCCGGGTCGAATGATCGACATGCTGGCGGCAAACTCGGGCCGGGTCACCAACCTGCGGCGCGTCACGTACGTGGTACTGGACGAGGCGGACCGCATGTTCGACATGGGATTCGAACCGCAGGCGAGTTTCTTTAATGGAAAAATATAACTATAATTATTCAGTACTAGATAATGAATGGAATCAAGTAAACCGTGAATAAGTATAAATAGCCCTTTTAATGCTTCACTATTGAGACCCAGAGATTTTCTAAGAGAGAGTTGAGACCATTGAAATACCACACCGATCAGGTGGAATTGTCGATCTTGCGATGTTTTCCTCTACCGAAATATCGAGCTCATTGGGAATGGAACCTCCGATTTGCACATTGCGTGCGACCACGTTACAATCTGAAATATTAGGCCTCTAAATAATAGTTCGTTTTTATTTTTAGGTTATGAAGATTATAGACAATATACGGCCAGACCGACAAACTGTGATGTTCAGTGCCACATTCCCGCGACAGATGGAGGCCCTCGCTCGTCGCATACTGCAGAAACCCATTGAAATTCAGGTATTGTTACATATGTTGCAAATGCTTTTAAAAAGTAGTAAGTAAAAAGGTGTATAGAGGCGCTAATCTTCCCTAAGGACGGAAATCCCCTTTCCCCATGGAGAAAAATGTTTTGGTTATTATCAATAGTATTTCCTGCTCTCGCTCCATTTAACTTTTTATAATGAATAGTTTAAAAATATGTTCTATGATATATCATAGGTCGGCGGTAGAAGCGTAGTGTGCAAGGAAGTAGAGCAACATGTTGCTATACTTGAAGAAGATGCGAAGTTCTTTAAGCTGCTCGAACTACTCGGCTTGTACAGTCAGATGGGCAGCATCATAGTGTTCGTGGACAAACAGGAGAATGCAGATAGCTTATTGAAGGATCTCATGAAGGCCTCATATTCTTGTATGAGCTTACATGGAGGTAAGCACTTAAGTTAAGATGAAAGGCTATATATAAGCCGTGGTGGTATGTTCTAGCAGTAATATAATGAAAACAAAAAATATACTACTGACACTGTATTTTAGGTGTTGCGTATTAATAAAAGAGATAATGAGTGCTCCACTTATCTATATCACTATCACAAATATTTTCTAAAAAAAATACTATATACATAATAATCAGTTAAATAAACACTATTAAGAATTATTATAAATTTGCCTCCATTAAAATAGTTGTCTTCAGTTTTCTTTATATGAGAGCCAGAATCAGAGCCATCTACGACCTCATTATCACTTAACATTCAAATTACTATCATGTGAAGTATTAGTTCTTAAATATGTACTTATAGGGATATATATAAAGATATTGGCGTGAGTTACATACGATTACATATGGGGTGGATGGTAGCATCAACATTGGACGATTCGCTTCGTCATCCCGTTTCCGCAATTGTCCTAATACTCGCCTGTCACAGGCATTGATCAATTTGACAGGGACTCCACGATAGTGGATTTCAAGTCCGGCAAGGTGAGACTGCTGGTCGCCACCAGCGTGGCGGCGCGCGGTCTCGACGTCAAGCAGCTAGTACTCGTCGTCAACTACGATTGTCCCAATCATTACGAGGATTACGTGCACAGGTATTTTTTACTGTAAACTGATAATGTTCTTTACGCTTACGTTTATTAATAGTCCTCCTATTGTGTCATTTATCCACCACGCCTTGTAAATGGTAATGTACGGATATCACATTTTTAAGAAAGTTGTCGTTCTTAGGAACATGTCTGTTTCTTTACGATTTGTTCTTTAACTGGGAATACATGCTTATGATGAAAATTTTCAGCTATTGTATATTTATTAAAATCAATGCTATTAAAAGTAGTGAAAGTAACGACAAACACACCGATTTTGTCCCGTTATTTGTATTGGAATTTACATTTTATTCTAAACTTTTTTGTATGACAATAAGTTATTTTACGATGTAGATAGTTTAAAATGTGTATTATATATTTGGTAGAAAAGAAAAAACTACCGTAATAGAAATATGACATGTACTAGATTACCCAAATCTTTAAAACATCAGATCGATTACGTTATAATATCTAAACTGAAGAGTCCTCATATAGATGCGGCCGCACCGGTCGAGCGGGGAACAAAGGGTATGCTTGGACCTTCCTTACACCGGAGCAGGGTCGGTATGCCGGTGATGTGTTGAGGGCGTTCGAGCTCGCCGGCGCCAATCCAACACCGGAGCTCAGACAGCTATGGGACCGCTACAAAGAGGCGCAAGAGAAGGAGGGCAAGAAAGTGCACACAGGGGGTGGTTTCAGTGGCAAAGGTAAGTTTTAAACCGGTAAAATTGAGTAATTTATTTTTAATTAAAACGGGCTTATACTTATTACGTGGTATCAGTGAAACAGACAATTGTGAAGCATATACGCCCGGAATACTCTGGAATTAATATGTATGACTGTAAGAATACAGCCATGTTATTAGTAGAAATATAGGTAGATTGACAAAATGGCGGTGACATCTAACCAGGAGGAACTAAAAAAAAACCGTAACACGATTAAAATTCCACCACTTATGTGGCTAAAAAATTCTACCAAGAACCCCCGTAATACACTAGTTATTTTCAAGGCGCTGCGGGAATTTTACGCTATAATAATACTATTTCCACATAAAAGGATTGATGTGTTAAATAAAATATTATTTGTTTTATTATATATAAAAATTATGACTGACTTTTTTTCGATAGGTTTCAAATTTGACGAATCTGAAGCACAGGCGGCGTCTGAAAAGAAAAAATATCAAAAAGCTGCACTGGGTCTACAGGACTCGGACGATGAGGATGTGGAAGGCGATTTAGATCAACAAATTGAGACCATGCTTGCTGCTAAGAAAATTATAAAAGAAATTAAGGTATAGTATGAATTGTATTACATTTCTTTTAATTTTTTTTTTTTTTTTTATACTACTAAGCGACGAGACGAGCAAGACGTTCACCTGATGGTAAGTGATACGCTTGCCCATGACAACGTGGTGCTAGTTAAGATGGTACACACTGCACCACATTGCGCTCGTCGCCGGAGACATAGGATGTTAAGTCTCGTTACCCCAGTAATTACACTAGCTACAGCGCCCTTCAGACCGGAACACAGTAATGTTTGCACACTACTATTTGGCGGTTGAAATAGGAGCTGCGGTGGTACCCACCCAGACGGTCTCCGGCAACAGAGACCTACCACCTGGTGAAATTACCATTTAAAATTTAATACCATTTTCGCGAAAATTATCGTAAGAAGTTTATATTATAGAAATTTTTATGGTAATTAAATTATTATTAAAGTTAAATAGAGTCTGTACGTCTATTTGTTTCAGCCGGGCGTGACGACAGCCGGTGTACCTCCGACGACCGCAAGCGCCGACGGAAAGCTGGAGCTCGCGCGCCGGTTGGCCTCACGCATCAACCTGGCTAAGGGCCTGGGTGCCGAGCAGAAGGGCGCTACGCAGCAGGCCGCCGAAGCTATATTAAAAGGCGCACCATCCACCCACACTCTCATCACTGTAAGCAATTACACATTGACTCATATATTCGTTCATTATTTCAATAATCTGATCTGTTTAAAATTTTGTTTTTAATATTACCTACTTCACTTATAATGATATATAATAAAGAGCGCTGTCCGCACAGGCAAAGACCGTGGCTGAACAGCTGGCCGCTAAGCTGAATACGCGGCTGAACTACCAGCCGCGTGACGAGAGCAACTCGGAGCCCGCCGAGGAGGTGTTCAGGAAGTACGAAACTGAGCTCGAGATCAACGACTTCCCGCAGCAAGCCAGGTGGCGGGTCACTAGCAAGGTAACATAATTAATTACTGATTTGTCAGTTTCTTTCATTGTTCCCTTGTTTTTACGATGGTCTTATAAGGTAAGACATATTAGTCAACTTCAAGGTCAAGTGGTCGAGTGGTAAGCGCGTACCGATAAATGTAATATAGTGATTATAACGTGGACCTAGCATCTCATAAAAACCGCGAGAAGTTAACAAAATAGAAAATAATCTGGAAATGTTTTAATGACCCGTTACTACGCAATAATGCTGTAAACTTCCGGTATTATTCGTTTGGTATAAATTAGCAATGATAAAAATTGGCTAAAAAATAATTGACAATGTTATTAAATATTCACATCGGTCATTATCCGAATATCAACTCATTATACGAATAGAACGCAAAACATTGTTTTTTTCCCCATTTCAAGAGTTCAGTAACTTTATTACGGTTCTTGGCACATAACCTCTGTTATGAGTTTTATTTTGTTTGTTCCAACGTGTCTACAACCTAATACCCTTGTTTATTAATATGGGGTCAAGTGAATGTAGTGATAACCCTTGCATATTTATTCGCAATGACCCAAGCGGGCCGTTCAGTGCGTGTGCAGTTGTACTGTAGTCAGGATGTTTCTCAAACTTGCCATTATCGGTGCTCTTATATTTCTATGCGTCAAGTTAATGAAGCGCAGGCGATGCTATTATTGTCATTGACGAGGTTCTAAACAAGGTATATTATCAAGATTTCACAAAAAAGAATTAAACGAGATCAGTTAAATATACGTTATACGAAATATATGTTTTGTTACTTAAGTGTTAGTATGTTTTAATTAAATTTATTATCTTAAGAGTTTTACGTGTAGCTGATAATAAAATAAAAATCTTATGAAAAATTCAAAACAATAATCCGTTTATTTTACTTCAATAGGAGGCGCTTGCATTGATCAGCGAGTATTCCGAGGCCGGTATAACCGTGCGCGGAACGTACGTACCGCCAGGGAAAGCACCGCCGGAGGGCGAGAGGAAGCTGTACCTCGCGATTGAGAGCTCCCAGGAGCTGGCCGTCGCCAAGGCGAAGTCGGAAATAACTCGCCTCATCAAAGAAGAACTCCTCAAGCTGCAGACCTCCGCCCATCACATGATCAACAAAGCGAGATACAAAGTCATATAGCAGTAGCCATTTCCCTTATTGATTAATAAAATGCGCCTCCATTTTTTGGTTTTATTTCAACGTATACAAACTGTTCTTTTATTGTAAGTGTCGTTAGAAATAAATATTATTTCATTTGTACTCTTTATTTTATGTTGATGTTTATAATTAGTAATTACAAATAATGCATAAGTAAAGATAATCAATTCCTACAGCCATTCTTACTACTACTCGATATTGTAATTCTGCCGCTATAAGAGCTATATTCAGAGTGTCAACATACAAGAGACAGAGTATTCCTTGCGAGCATGCTTCATCATCCGCGCCCTCATCGAGGACAAGTGTTAGGCCTTTGTGGAAATAAAGATACCTGAATAAAAAAATATTACTGCCTGAGTAAAATGTCAAGGCTTTAAATTCAATCGTAGTACTAGTTTTAGGTTCATGACGTCAAAGTATTCAATAATAAAGGAAAGTTTAGACATTGTTTACTGCACTTTTACTTACTATTATGTTGTTTTACCTAAATTATCGTTGAACCTTAATTGTTGTATTTATATAAAGTGATAAGTTTCATTTTAACCTTTAACTTTGTTATTAAATAAATAAGTTTAATGTTGAGTTAATGATGTAGGTCATTGTTCTTTTAAGATAGTTCACACAAGAGATATTACGACTTTCGGGTGATTTTATAAACTAAATTTACAAACATTTGTAGATCGTACACTTGTCTCGTGTAAGTACGTTGATATTGCACTAGTACGAGAATTAAAATCATTACTATATTGCTCATGCTCATTACTAAATTGTCCTAATTCAATGCCGAACTCTTCCTTTATCCACGTTACAGTGCCATATTATCATATTAAGGCATATTTATGTGGTGGTTAAAATGTCTGTTACCGTGTTCCTAGTAAGAAGTATCGTCTAATAGGTTATGCTAACGATGATGGTGCTATGGATACCATTTCCCAATAACTAATATAGTCACGCTTTGATATTTATTTACTTCTAAATTGAAAATATGTGTAATCAAAAATGACTAGTCCTGTAATTTGACGAAAGCTGGTGCAAGAAAACCGTTTTTACATTGATTGATTCCGATCAAGGCACTTCCTTTGTTAAATATACGTCACTAATGGAAAAATTTGGATCGCCTTCGCGTGATGTAAGATTAGGGCACGATGATATCGAGATATCGGAAAACGTCGGCGGTCTATAAACAAACCGAAGCAAATATTAGTAAAAATTATTTAAACGAACAACTTCGCATACATAAAATTGGTATTTGTTTTCTAACAGGCGCTTCACGTGAAATTTATTCATTTATTGGTAGACATGTTTACATCGCATGCAATGGCCCTTTCTTTGATATACCTATAAATAAATGATTAAGTGCAATTGCGCCTTTACAATTACATTCCGTGCGGAGAATTCCGAGCAGATAAGCCGATTGAGGCGTCGGAGCACGTGTTCTGGGGTGCCGCGATAGTGTGTGTCAATAACTGTAACATCCTTTCGATTAAAAATAGCTCGGTGAACAAACGGCGTCTCGCACGGTGTCGCGGGGTTATCGCGCGCCGCGGGAAGATTCCAGCGCAAACAACGGGCAGGGCTGCGGCGCCCGTATCAGCTGCTCTTATTTAACTTATGCAGGAAGTCTGGACACGGAAAAGCCCCTGCTGAGGGTCAAATGCAAAAGGTTGCCGCGTTATCGCTCGAGTAACATATCTGACCTTACAATTCGAACATAGTAGTTACTTATTTTATATTAAGTAATTACAACTTTTCGAACTTGAAAAGGTTTTTTTTTTAGTATAGAAAATTAACGGCCTTTTTGTTATAATTATTTATAAACACACTCCCTTAAAATTATAGAACATGATATCCTTTGGGTCCTGAACTAAGCAGAGCTTGTATCTCAGGACCCTGACATATGTATATATATATATAGTACTCATATAACAATTTTTTTTTTATATATTATTTATTTAGATATAAATAATACGTTTTCAATAACATAATTTTTTTTTTCAATTCTCAAAACCCTCGAGTGCGTTTTTGTAATTATTAATTTTCCAATATAACAACTATTATTGTAGACAAATCCAAAAGTGATAGAACATAGATAGCAATCATTTAAAAAAATATAATTTATAACAGTTACAATTTGTTTTAATTTAATTATATATTTTATTTAATTGCCTTATTTTCCATATTCTTATTTTCAGCTATCATTGAGGCCAAGGCGAAAGAGACTTTGTGTTACATTTCGTATTAATAACATTCATAATCGCTTATGAGCTTACTAAAAATAGAATAAAATTAGAGCAAAACTCAACGGTCATTTAACTAAGTTGTATAAAGATAACTCTAGAATTTTCATATAGTTCTTTGATTGATTTTTTATTCACCTAATTGTCAAACGAGTTGGACTAGTTTGTTTCATTAAAAGTGTTTCATAAAAAGAGTCTAAAGTAAACTAAATCTGTATAACTACTATGTATTTAGTAAAATCGTCTTAAAAATATCTCCTGCTCAAAGAACTAGTCTGGGTTCTGTAATATAAGCCATGTGTTCACTAAAAGGTCCTAAAAAAACATTGTTGTACTGTTAGACTAAATGATAACAGGTTTTATCTGAATTAAATACATGCCAAAGGCCCGTCTAAGTAGGTAACCATGCCAAACAGTAGTTTGAAAACATTACTGTGTTGCTCTTTGATGTATGTTGCAGGTAGTTAAATTACTGGAGTTACGGTTAACATCTTGTGTTTTAAGCGAGCGTAATGTGGTCCAGTATTTATCATCTTAACTGACGCCATTTTGAGTTGTACCATTTATCTTCACCAGGTGATGTGTGTTCTTTTTGTCGGTTTGTTGAATAAACAAACACAGAGATTCATCATATTACGTTAGCATCTTACTAACGGTGAACGTCCCCACTACCATATGTCAAATCGTTGAACAAATTATTTTTAAAAATTGAGAACTAACAAAAAACTTGTATTGAAAAAAAATAATTTGGATTATTTTAGTGTTTTATATTTCTGGGAATATTACACATTTATTGAAAGTAAATTTTGCGGATTTTCTCTCGTTCGCGTTTATTTATAAAAAAGGCGATAAAAACCGCAAAATTTTATTTCAATATTTAGAATTATTTCAGTTTTAGTTTTTAACATTATTAATTTCTAGGGACGTGTGTTTTATAATGTTTGTTTAACAATATTGTACGCAAATT
The DNA here is from genome assembly GCA_029286795.1 of Byasa hedistus. NCBI lineage: Eukaryota > Metazoa > Arthropoda > Insecta > Lepidoptera > Papilionidae > Byasa > Byasa hedistus. The sequence goes on from JAGSMW010000024.1 coordinate 6,321,660, forward strand.
TGTGAATATTACGTACCATCTATTATTACTTCAAAGAAGATTATCAAACTTTTCCTAAGCACTGTTTGTCAAGAAATCCTTTTTGTATCACAACAAATGTAGAACATTGATTTATATCTATTAATAAGATTTTGCAATGGAAATGTAGATTTAACAAAGATTTTCTGTTTATTTCTCTCTTTATTTATAACAATTAATAAACAAAATTTTTAATGTTAAACTAAAAATACTTTTACCTACTTATATAATTTCATGTATTTCTATCTACAAGTGTGAAATACATGTTTTAAGTTTAGACTTAAACAATATATTTCGCATATAACAGATTAATTTGTAGTAATAACAAAGAGCAGGCCATTTTTTTTAACTTTAACTGAAACCGGCGTTAATGATTTAGCTTTATTATACAATTTTATCATACTGTTACGTCATTTGCAATATTTTTTTTATTATCATAAAATGCTTTTATTTACTTACGTTTGCAAAAGATCATCGTCACGGTCGTCGCCAAGTCACCTTTTTGAACTTATATCATAACTATTTCGTAGGAAATTATCAATCTTTTAACAAGCTGTTATCTACGGGTAAAGAAGTGAAATGATTTTTGTTAAATATTAATTCATAGCACGAGACCTTAAACTTTATGATAGCATAGATTGTTTATTATTTTTTCCACTTGTTTTCTGAGTTTTCTTAATATTTTCCCGAACTGAATAGATTTAAGAAAGGCGCGAAAAATATGGTAAAGATTTATTCATTATTAGTACACAGAAAGTCAGAGAAGTGTTCAATGCTCCTCTGTACATTCCTTTTATTTAATTGATTGCAAAATAATCAATCAAAATATTTATACTTTGAACAATATTAAGTTATATAATTTTTTTCTTTATCTCATCTAAAAATGTTTAGTCAACATTATCTGATGTAACATTTCGTTATTTTCCCTGATCAACAATGTAAGCACTAATTACGCAGAGAATTGTCTAACACAAGGTCACAGATAATCGCAAGAAGAAGTTGTAATATTACAATCTATTGTTATTATATTCTTATTATAAAATAAATGAATTAATTTCGTTAAACAATCTTCGCGAGGTTACAAAATACGTCTGATCAATTTACTGAAATTTCTTAGTAGTTGACTTTTTGCGGGACTCACATTAATAAAATAACCTAGACATGTATTATGTAATAAAATTGATCCTGACAATGACATCTCTGTTGATGATTTGAGATATGAAATGATTTCTTTTATAAAACATTTGTTACAAGGCTATCGAACTCGATGTTCACGGGAAATCATGATGTTAAATAGTAACCGAATCCTTTAATCACTAGTAATATGGGAATGTTTGTCTGTATTACACCCTGGCGAAGCGATCACTTATATAATCTGTTGTTTTTTCAACTGGAAGAGATAACGAAGCGAATGTTGCTGATTGTATTTTTTAGTAATAAGACCGCGTGTTGCGTATCTTGGGTGTTAAATCGATTGTTGTCCGCGCATGACCTGGTAGGTCGATTATGAGATAAATGGGATATAAAATATTGTATTAGTATACATGTATAGCGCAGTACCAACCGCGATGAGCTAAGCCTGTCAATTGACTACAAGCGTTACACATCATCAGAGAATAAACAACTGCACAAATATTCTTCGACCTCGCATCTAAGATTATCTTAATATATTGTTATGGCACAGTTTATAAATAGTTTACTTATGAAGTTAATTGCTTTTAGCTGATTGATTTAATAAATTATTATAATAACTACAACACAATATATACAGTGAAATGCTCATCGTGATTGTGATTAAAGATTAAAAGAAATTGATGGACCTTGTGGATGCCTTTTGTGTTATAGAATTTTGAAGTAAAGTGAATCATGACCACGACCACTTTCTGACGTCACAGTTTGTGATAGCACAGTTTTAAATTAGTTCACTATTGTTACATGGTGCTGAAACAGCTGACACGCCGCGGCGCCGGCGTCACCTGACTCAGCTGCGAGTTTCTGCAAAAATATTTTCATTACTACACACTGCTCCATATGATCTAATATAATAACTATTATGAATTGAGCAATATTAATAATTCAACGAAAAAATCAATATAATATGTCACACTAATAAGTTTTAAAAACGAATATATTGCATTAGTATTTCACAGTTTATAATAATAAATCTTTTCGGCACCTCTGCGATTAAAGTAATATTTTAGATTTAATAAATTCAAACACTAGGATGTTTTCAAAAAATGTCTGAATGTATTTTCAACATCGTGTGAACAGAGATACGGAAAAAAGTTCGAAAAAGAAATAGAAAAATGCTTAATTCTTTTTTGGGGTTAATAAATTTTTTGTTCATTCAATAAGTCTAACAGAAATTGACTGCGGTGACTTGACGGTAAGACTTACCAGAATAAGTATTTCATTGTACTTATATGTAAATAGAATAATACGAGAAATAAAATGGTGATAGACGAACAAACCGTCCTTCGATAATTTAGCAGTTTTAAACTAAACATAGATATCTGTACGGATCTACAACAAAAGCTACATAGATCTCGTTGAAAGACATATCATAATATCTATATAAATATTTTAACGGAGTTTAACATTTTAAATCTAATAACACGTAAGTGACAGCTTATTAAGTTATATTTATGTACAAACAGAACGCATAGCAAGAACTGTGAATAAGTTTTTCCCGCCCGCCGTGTTTTGCACGAAAAGAAATAATTATAAAGAATACCCAGTTTTTGTAGCGCGCCGCCGGTTCTTTCCCGAGATTATACACATTTATCTCGGTTGACGTTGATTTGGAAAGTGTATAATTAAATTTAAAATGAACCGCTTGAGGACCCGGACACAAGGACACGAAGGACCCATGGTCCGAGGTCACGTGGTGAAATTCGGATTGATGGTATTATCGAACGCTTATGGATAACACCATCATATTTTAGATTTGTTGTATTCCGTTTGTCAATACATCTTCGGCTCTACCGTCGCTTAACATTATATAAATGATGGCTACTGTCTTATATTATTTTACTGTCTACAATCATTTTAGTTTACCTTGCTTTTAGATGCATTGATAATAATAAGTAATGTAAATATTCTTTTGTCCATCGATCGACATTTTGTTCACAAGTCGTTTGTGGAGAATTAACATTTGGTAGTGTTTTGAACGAATGGCGGGTTTTTCTGTGACATTAGCTTAGATTGAATAAGACTGCTCCGTAGTTATAAAGGTTTAAGAATGTAAATCTTATTTAAAATTTGCACAATATCAAAGTTATAACTATTCAAGTTTTAGTATCCATAGTAAGACAAAGCCGAAACTTAATTTGGACAACGGAATTTGTTCATTTAGCTCAAGGTACTAGAATGTGGTATGTTGTGCGTTGTTTTACACTTAGGTATATACGCCATTGAATACAGTTTCAGACTAAGACGTAGGTGATACTTAGGAGATGTAATGGAGATGGATATTAGTTACAACGAATGTTATCAACACTTATAACACCGGAAGTAGTTTTATCTTATCTTGGATAGCAGGTGGTTATGATTTATTTCTAGCAGGTCTTCGATATTGTTGCTTGTTTGGTACTTTCCTTTTTTTTCATATGTAGCTGTGGTGCCTGTAGACTTCTGGTTTGGAATATGGCAATAACGGAATGTCGCGTCTTTTTGCTCTTTGAACTATTAAGATTAATACTGATTAATCTTATATGAGAAATATGATGTAAATATTACAAATAAACGATTCTATGAAAATTATGATATGTAGTAGATTATAAACTATCGTTTTGTTTTTTCTCTATTGGCAATGAATTTATCGTGTGGGTTTCCTCATGACGTTGTCTGTTGATGATGACGTTATATTACAAACATCACGACGATGTCCTGTTCATGTCGCCACGCGGATCCGCGCAAATGTGACGTGGCATATAAACGCTGCTAATCATCCTCAAATGTTTTGATTTTGATTTCGATTATACTTAACATACTGCTACATTTCTTGATAACATAATTATTAAAATTTTACTAACTGTTATAAAATACAGCTATGTTATAAAGCAATATAAAATCTAACAAATTTTGTTGCGGCAATGAGTTCGTTAACGATAATTAATGAAAAGGGAATCGTAACCAATGTTTCTTACATTATTACTAGTTTATATAGTTTCAAGAAAAGTTTACTATACAATAATTAATAGTTAAATTATACTTTAGTGGAAGGAAGTTTGTAATAGGGTAAAACACTTTTAGATATTCGTCACAAAACCCAAAAACTCAAAAATTTGTTAGTTAAATTATCCTCAGTAAGGAAAAAACCCGCGGCACAGTGCTCTGTCCGTTTGATCACTTATGTTAGTATGCCAGAATTGTATCAATCAAAAGCAGTTTATTATATGTAACTTGTCGAAGCGTTGCGTCACATTTAAAAGTAATAAAAAGTAAATAAAATGATAGATATAAGAGTATAAACTGATTGTCACATGCGTCAAGGCGCATGACCGATTTATGTATTGTTCATTTTGGTATAAAAATAGAACTTAGTTGAAAATTAATCTAATAATTAGTAGCTATCATGCCGACATTTAAACTTTTAAAATTAACCGGCATTAAGAATGTTGCAAGTTAGAGCAATATATAATAATTAGTATAACTAAAATGTTTTAATTCATACGCATTTTTAATAATAAGATATGCAAATGATCTTTTAGACTGATGAAAATATTTATAGTACTCCAAAGTTTTCAGAGATTTTAAGATAGTGTTTAACTATTTACTTAGAAGTTATATTTTTCGGAGTTTTCAGACATTTTGGGTAAGGTTTTCCAAAGTTTCTGATCATGCTGCTGATTAGGTAATAATATTTGATCTTTTTTCGACGGCCTTATGCAATACAAATTTCACTTAATAATGCTATTTGTTTTTGTAGTCTTGTAAAAGTGAATCACTGTTCTTATTTTTTTAATACGTAGTGACCTCGTTGAAGCAGCGGAAAATACCCTAGTTTCGATAGATAATAATTCGATAAGAAAAGTTAGGCGTATGCCAGATAAATCTTAAGTACTAGGTAACGCATAACTCTTTTACTACGAAATTTTTTTGATTTTATCATAGAAAATTCTGGAAAGAACCTCGGTTAGTAACAGAAACTATTCATGTCAAAAACAAATATAATCTTCAAGTGTTTGGACGTGAGATAATAGCAGTCACATGGGCGGCACGAGTCGCCGAAATATTTATAAGTAGGTATTTTTCGGATGCTGATAATGGAGAATAAATGCGACTCATTCGCGATAAGGAGATATAATGTGAATGTATATGTACGCGTATGCAATTATAGTATAGTACACTACATTAAAGAACAACGGATCTGCAGTAATTTTGCATGTGTTGTGAAGTTTTACACCTATTAGTTTAACACCTTAAGTCTCAAGGCGACGAGCGCAATGTGGTGCAGTGTGTACCATCTTAACTAGCACCACGTTGTCATGGGCAAGCGTATCACTTACCATCAGGTGAACGTCTTGCTCGTCTCGTCGCAAAGTAGTATAAAAAAAAAGTGTAGTTAAATGGCACAGGTTTTGTAAAAATTTTAAAGAAATTGCCAAAGTTATGCATGTGAATTGACTTGTGATCTCTTTTTCTTAATATAATCTTCAGTATAGTTTTAGTCTATAAATTAAACATATTGTAGTAAGAGTTATTAATATTCAATTGTAAAACAATACATTCATTTATACATTATTATCATATGGAATAAAAACGTATAACGTACGACATATTGTGTCAATGAAAATAAAGTAACAGTAAATATTATTCCTTTAAAGAGATGAAAAAAATATTGTACTCCTCGTAACTGTATAATCTGGAAACGAACCTTTGTCTATCCAAACATGAAGTACTTCACCATTCGTCCTTATCTACCATGAGTGTTTAGAACTGTGAACTGTAATGTCAGTTGTATAACTTAGTACCATCGGCAGTTTCCATTCTCATGCCAAGATAACATAAGCGTGTCACGAAGCTTGTGTCTTTTTAGATATAAATTACCTATGTTAGTCACAATAAGAACTGCTCATTTACAATGTTAGTATAACTAAGTAACAAAAGCACTTATTTTTGCGTGTTGCGTATTTCCTGATTTCCGGAGATCAACTGGTTAGTTTGTCTAATTGGTAATGTCTTCTTTCGTAGATTATCACACAATTTTCTATATTTTTTTATGGTTAGTAACAGTAAATATTATTCCTTTAAAGAGATGAAAAAAATATTGTACTCCTCGTAACTGTATAATCTGGAAACGAACCTTTGTCTATCCAAACATGAAGTACTTCACCATTCGTCCTTATCTACCATGAGTGTTTAGAACTGTGAACTGTAATGTCAGTTGTATAACTTAGTACCATCGGCAGTTTCCATTCTCATGCCAAGATAACATAAGCGTGTCACGAAGCTTGTGTCTTTTTAGGTATAAATTACCTATGTTAGTCACAATAAGAACTGCTCATTTACAATGTTAGTATAACTAAGCAGCACAAGCACTTATTTTTGCGTGTTGCGTATTTCCTGATTTCCGGAGATCAACTGATTAGTTTGTCTAATTGGTAATGTCTTCACTGTAAACACAATTAATGTTAAGATATTTCGCTCTCAAATAAGGACGTCCACTGAAAGTTTTTATGGCTAAAAACATCTAAATAATGATGACTTTTCAAAAGCCATACTCCGAAAGAAAAAAAAAATTCAACTGTTATCAGATAAGATAGTCCACGTCATTATCTCTATGATGCAATAAGAAACATCCGTTTTATCAACAGGTAGTAAAGAATTATTTTATAATTATAAAATTCCAATAGTTACTTTTATTTTAATATAAAGATTTGTTTAAAAGAATTAAATAGACGTTTAAAAGATATGCTGTAATTTCGCTTTTTATCGAGGGCGAGAAACCTTGTAGACGTTTTACATCTTAAACTCAAAATTTCGTCCATTTAGCAATAAGTCTCCTGAAATTCATCAAAAATTTGTCTCTGTTTTTATTACACACTCAGGTAATAAAAATTACAAAATTTGCGCTATAAATTTATTTTCTAAGTTTTCTAATACATCATGTAATATAGACAGTAATATTCTTTTCCATATAAAACACATAACACAAATCATTTGAATTTGTTCATTGATGAATGAATATAAATTGGTATCTTATTGTAGAACGATCACATTAAGTATTATTTGAATTTTAAACTTACTGGGGCCCAACATAGCTTAAATATGTTGTAAACAACCATCAGATCTTATTGAAATTGAAGCAGCCTGTATGTTGCTGAGTGTGAAACGCAATGACTTCACAGTTATTATAATGACATCATTTGTTTATTTAGCGTCTGAATAAAGAGTATGTGAAATAGAATTTTGCGTCACAAAAATATTAAGATAAGGTGGATTAATTAATGATTCATCATGCAGGTAATTTTCGCGCCTAACGTAAAGAAGTTTGATTAATCACCATTTATAATCATTAGGTTAAAACAAAATTCTTTTAATGCGATAACATTTTTATATCCCACAGATTAGTAAATCACTTTCTAATTTATGTGCGTTAATGAAATTGAGTTGTCAAGTTAAATTTATAATGCTGAAATATATTTATAAAAATATCGGTATTATTAAAATCTAAAGCAAGTTTCGTAACATGTTTGGGCCCTTTCGAGAAAAAATATTTCTCAGCACCCCCTACATACAATTATGTAAATCGCTTTTCCTAAATATCTTCTCGTGTGGACAGCACCGCCCCCTGGATCATTATAGAACCACCAGGGGGCGGTAACGGTTATTTTTGAAACCACCGGACTTAAGCTTTGAAAGAATTACCAAAATCCATCTTTGAATTGAGCTTAGCAAATGTTTTTTAAGCTTTGTGGTAGATGGCGACACTCAAGGCGCAGCTTTTTTCGAAGCTCTGCGTTTGTCATAAATTTCAACAGAGGGCATCACGGGTAGTTTTCAAGTATTCCTTTCCGATATATTTATACAGAATAATATTAGCGGGAAAATAAACACGATTCGGAAAAATTCAAAAGTTGTGTAGCAATTTCTGACCGGATAGAATTTTCTCGAATTTATGTATTAGATTATTTTGAGTTTCTTAATATTCATTTAACAATATTTTTGTGAAGATTGAAACATCTCAGGTAAGTTATTTACCAAAAATCACGCGAAAATAAAGAAAAGAAATTGGTGTATTTTTTGAGACGTATGTCCGTAATTGGAGTTGTGTTTGCTCTTTGCTTCTGAAGTTATTTACAATAACGCGCAAGCTAATCTTTATTACATTACAAGTGATATTGTATTAGTTGAAATTAATGAAATTATTAAGTTAATTAATAAGTAACCTTAAATGAAGCAGGTTACGTAAGACAATAGTTTTTAAATTATTTTACAGTGTGCTGTTAATGATAAAGTTTCTCGTAATGAGGCTTGCCGTTTTAGTTTAATTTTTTTTAGTATCAAATCTTGTGTATTTATTTCTGATTGTAAACATAGCTTACCATGTTCAAAGCGAGTGGTACGCGCTTGTGCCCTGCAAACAGGAAAGTTACTGAGCACGCGATGGCGCGCTGTGTCATAGGTCCGCGCCCTTAACCTCTTTTAATATTTATCGTATTGTCTACGATGTTATTGTTTATATACATGCGTATGCGCCGCCCGTGTCTCTATGCACGTAACACGATTTGCAATCACCAGTTTAAAGGTGTTTCTGAAGTTGACGGGTTATGCCGGGGTTACATACAATAAAATTCATAAATATGTTTAAGTAATAATTCTTTTATTAATTTACTTTCTTGTAATTGTTCACGTAAATGTGAAATCTTTTCAACGATAAAAAATATAACAATCCGAACCCACTCAAAGTCGGGCAAGGCTCGATACAACTCTATTATTTTAAACAATAATATTAACTCTTTTTAATATCACAAAGTTATACTTATAAACTATTTTCAATTAAAGCTTTCAAGTTGAACTTACGAACTATGGGTTTTAAAGCCTAGCACTATATAACTGTGAGATCTAAAAAGTCCTCATGCATACACATGATATCACTAAACTTATGGATCAGGCGGACACTTGGGAGCGCGTGCGACTCCGAGCGGTGCTGGAACAGATGTGACCGTGGAGCCGGGTCCGCGAGCTCCTGGCTCCGCGGTTTACCACGGCCGCCACACCGACGGCGTTTTCAGGTTCGCGTTCGTTGTGCAGTCCAGAGGTACAGCGGTGTGCATGGGAACCGGGGACGCCGGCGGCGACGGGGTCACGTAGCCAGACGAGGAAGACACGGTGGAGAGTGCGGGGCTCGGAGGACTGGCCGGTGGGGTGTCGGCGCCGGCAGCGGCGCGTTGCATGTCGTTCAATCTGTGCCCAAGGTGGGTCATCAACTGCGTGCCCAGCCTCACATCCACACCGGGAATGGAAGCCAAACACCGGGACACTTCATTCGCAGCATGTGTAAATCCAGCACGGAAACGGTCGGCGTCGACTGTCGGGTTGAGGCACAGCCTGCGCTGGCGGCGGAGTTTGTGCAAATGACGCACAGTCAATTCCAAGATATCGGCCTTCTCCAATTTGGCGACGTTCTCGCCCTCCGACTGGAGAGCGCTGACCATCAGCTCCTTGAGTTCGTCGAGGCAGCGGTTGATGCGCGCGCGCCTCTTGCGCTCGAGCATCGGTTTCATCACTTTGCGGTATTGATAAGTGCGCGAGACGGGTTGCGGTCCGTCGTCCGCGAGGGAATACGCGATTTCGTAAGACATGTTTGTGTAAGGTGAAGTAGCGTGCGTGCGTTAGCGTGGAGCGTTGAACGCGGAATGCGCTCGGCTGGCTCGGGCGGGGGTTTATATAGGGAGGTGAGGGCGCGCGATCGTGGGAACGCAGTGAGCCGTCGAGTTCCCACACGCGCCACCTGTGCGGACCAGCTGCCGGCGGGCGCGGGCGGGGAGCGGACGGCGCGGCGCGGGGTGGGGGGGAGAGACACGCGCCCGCGCCGCGCGCGTGCGCGCCGTAAACAATCGCCGGCGCGCACGCCGCGACGCCCGGTAATTGTTCGCGCGGCCGGCGACGCGTCCCACTATGATACACCTAGTTAGATCATTATTTTTTTATACTACCATGCGACGATACGAGCAAGACGTTCACCTGATGGTAAGTGATACGCTTGCCCATAACGTGGCGCTAGTTAAGATGGTACGCACTGCACCACTTGCGCTCGTCGCCTTGAGATATAAAGTGTTAAGTCTCGTTACCCCAGTAATTACACTAGCTACAGCGCCCTTCGAACCGGAACACAGTAATGTTTGCACACTACTATTTGGCGGTTGAAATAGGAGCTGCGGTGGTACCTACCTAGACGGTCTCTGGCAACAGAGACCTACCACCAGTAAATACAACAAAATATTGATATCTTTATTATTCGTCTACATAAACAACTATACGATTGTTTTATAAATTTAATAACAATCTTCCAATAAAATTTAAGAACGTTTAATTTTTATTCTTTGATTGGAAAAAAGTATTTAAGTATCTGCATCAGATTATGACGTTAAAATTTGTAACAGCGAGGTTCATTAATGTTGTGTTTGGAAACCTTTTATTAAATGGAATCCTAATCAATTTTTACGATTGAAGCTTCCATTTCATAGCCTCTATTATAATTACTCTCTAATTACAGTGAAGTGGAGTAGTGTGGAGTGTCGCAACGTACAGGGAGTGCAGCGATCAATCAAGTGTCCGGCGCCGGGCACAATGGTGGCCGTCAATTATGAGCTCGCCGCTACTGTTCGCCATCATCAATCATGGATTACGCTCTGTAATAATTATTGACAGATAAAATTACAGTACGCGACGACATCGCGAACATAAGGATCCCCATAGTCGTGAATTAAAGTCATCCACTTATGATATTCATAACAATCGAAGTTTGTTGTGTGTTGAGATTTTATTTAAAACAAATTTATGTTTTGTGCAGGACATATTTAGATGAGGTTAATTTTTCTTTACAAAGTAAGAAGTTTTGATTTGATTTATTAAATAATGACTTGGCGTTAGGAAAATTTGTGTTTAGTGTAATGTGGGTAACCTTTACCATAGCACTGTTGTAATTGATCATGATTTTCTGTTTGCTGTAGCCGGTAGTTGATCGGTGCAGGCGTTAGTCAGGTGTTGTTCGAGTAGGCGGTCGCCTACGCGGCCGACCTGGGTGAGAAAATGACCGCATGCGACCGGTATCGGGGCCCGTAATGCCCCGCTTAAGTATCGCTACACCCACTTTCTCCCGTACACCCACTGGAATTATCTTTATTGTCGCTTTGTCGGTTCACACGCGCTAACGGGGAAAAAAAACGTAACCCGTCTGACTTGTATTCACACACCACCGAGTAAGAATGACAACATGCTAAGTTTAAAAATATATGTTCAATAATTTTAAATTCTAGATACTTTCTAGTATCTGTTAGAAAGTATCTAGTACAACATTTGATTATCAATTGCTAAACGCAAATGTAAAAGATACACATTAATTAACCGCACACCGCATATAATCTGTAACCATGGAGAAGTTTTTTTTTTCGTTTGAATAATTATGAAATTTTTTGGTAATGGCAATTTATAATTTTACTTTATCAATTTGGCTCGTTATCGTAAAGTTAATTACGATAATTTGGTGCAATAATGATAAAAAATCGAATGTCACTGACATTAAATAAATAAGTATAGATATACATGTTAGACCATATCTTTCAAATATACACTTTAAATTGAATACTATCTTATTAAGATTATACATTATTTAAAAGTGTTAAAGGATTATTTTAAAAATTTACTATTTATTTTGCTTAACATCTATTTAAGATGTCAATAATTAAAATAAGATTTTAAAATTCCTTTCTATCTTAAAATTTGTGTAAAAGTTGTGCGCTGATAAGGTATCTTTCTACCTTTTAAAGTGAATTCAAACAAACAATTATCCGGAGGATTTTACGCATGTTCATGCTACTGCAAAGGCTGATTACTAATCTGATTAGACTTTAATATTTTGTTTAAGGTTAAAATGTTCTGCAATATTATATTTTGATTCGGCACCACCAATGTACAGTATATTGCTTATACCTCTTTATTGTTAAAGTTCTAACAACGTTTACATGTGATTTTAATGAGAAACAATATAGTATTATTAGATGATCGTTTCATGAATTATGGTAAATTTTTGTTTGGACATTTTATAAAAAAAAAAAATCTATGAAGTTGATGTTACAGCACAAGAAGATATGTTGAAGAATTTTGATACATATTAATGTAACGCTTATTAGGGCAGACAAATCGATTATTTGCCTAACTCTTCAAAAAGTTACGCTTCAAATTATTCAAGATAAGAACGGAGGCGGTGTTTTTCATCTCTGAATCCGTATTGGGGTGACGGAATATTTATCGACGACCAATGATCGGTACACTTAACACTAAACACAACTCTAATAGGCAACGACTAGCATAATATTTTCTGGAACTAAATTAAAGCCATTCATTATCTAATTCTGTTGCTTGGAGACTCAATTTAAATGTAAACGAATATTCACGAATAAGATGTTAGCGCTTTTGTTACGGGACGACGACTTTATAAAGAATATCACAGAAGGAAAGAGGAGAACGTGTATCGTGCAAACAAAGATGAAAGCAAACGTTCTGTTCAAGAATATAAGGAAAGAAATCTATAGGTCATTATTGCAAATCGTTTAAGTGTTGCTATGTTATGGCCAGATTTACACAGCTATTAAATTAATCGACGAGTAAAATTATGTCTATGATTGGACAATACTAAAACAATTTCAATATTTCTGATTACATCGTAGCGATCAACTCGTCATCAAGGTACGTACGCAGTGACGTCATAGTGCTGGTGCGGGCGGATCCTGCGCACATCACTAGTGACGTGCGACGTGAGTCGGTACCTGTGTATTTTCCGAAGAATTTAAATGGTGATAATATGAGTCACGCCTGTCTGCTACAATGTTATAAATTACACGTTATTATGCGGTTACAAACTTTCGGTAATTACAACCCATTTTCGGAGAACGGAAGCCATATTATTTTATGTTTTGAATAATATAGAAATGCATGAAGTATTTTTTGAGAATATTCGGCTTTTACGTTTTTAACATAATGAAAACTTGTTTTTATTACAAATTATTACTCGGAATTATAATAGGCATGCATATTAAAAAAATAAGACTGTAGCCTCTGATTATAAACGTCTGTTGTCGGAGACTGTCTAAGTACCAATTATACTGCCAAACAGTAGTGTATAAATATTACTGTATTCCGATTTGGCATGTTTTAGCTAGTGATATTACTGGGTTAGGAGATTTACTTTTTTCTCAAAACGATAAGTGGTGCAGTGGTGTTTAATTTTAACTAGTGCCACGTTGTTATAGGTGGCCGTCTTTCTTTACTTGACACTTACCATTAGATGAACAGCCCCCTCGTCACGTTGCTTCTTTGATTAAAAATTTAATATATTTATTTACTTTAAATTCGATAAGTTCTTAATAACTGTAAATATAATAGTAGTAACTTAATTTTACAAAAGTACAGATTATACTATAAATAGTACTAAGTTCATTTCAGTTGTCTTTTTTATAAAAATGTTTAATATAAAGATAATTAATTATGTCGATCATTTCCGCAGATTGTGTACGTACGCGTGGTATGATAACGTTATTTAGTTAGTCGGTTATCGTTCGGAATATTTCTAATATCACTAAAAAAGTCACGCCAAATTTTCCTTTTGATTATTGTATCCTAATGAATGAACACATTTAAACACCATTTGCTATCGTTTTATCAGTAATGTATTCGGGTTAACGATCTCCGTCTTGTACTATTCACAATTGCTTGCACTTGATTGTAATTATAGGAATTTTCCTATACTAAGCGACACTCGTTAGTTGTTCGATGTGTTCATTGGAAGCACGCGTACACAATTGCCTTCTGATACTATTTATGTCAGTTTGTCTGATTATGAAGGCGTGTAATAGACTTCTATGTTATTTCTTAATGCAGGATATTTGTAAATGTGATTGAGTCGTCTGTGGTTCGAATTCGTGGGCAACATGGTTAGATACTATCCTCTTATTGTAAATGTGCCACCATTATAGCAGCGCTCTGTTCCTGCTGTTAACATATGAAAGTACGAGTACTCCGGGTGGACAACTTCACCATCCACAGCAATGATTCCCAACGTGGGGCCCACGCCCCACAGAGGGTGCCCCCCTGTTGTTTGTTAAGAAGGGCAATTCGAAAATGGTCTCGACACGAGCTAACCCTTTACACCCCTGCACCATTTAAATGCAATGCTAAATTTTGGTGCCAAGTTTAAATAAAAAAAGAAAATTCTTAAATATTATACATATAGTTACACCCTATAATTAAATTTTCTGTAGTGAACAATAACATTTTTTGTTATTAAAAATTATGTGTATTACATAGGAGAGAGGCATAAAATTTTTAGAACGGCTAAGGTAGGGCATAGAGAATGTTAGAAATTACCGATCTACAGCCAATATAAGTACAAGTGTTCGTGTAAGCAATAAAATAAATACAAAAAATAAAATGAGAGTAGACAAATAAGTAGAAACAGATATTTGCTTGGTTAGTCGAAATATGTTAGTGAATATTAATATAAAATTTATATATGTTTTGAAGGTCTTAATACGAAATAGCGTCACGCGCACGCTGTATACGGCAACGAATCCGCTACGGTTGTTTCTTCTAGTTCAACCACGAATGGTGGGTGGTGGTTAATGGTGAGCGTCACATAGTAAACTAGGTGGTTTTCCTCGTGCGCTGGGATGGGTAAGCAGGCACGTATTTACGAGCGCGCTGTGCGCCTGCGCAAGTGCGTACGTGATCGGCGAGCCGTTGCGCGCAGCCCGCGATTGCCACGCGACACTACTTACAAATACGGTGACCATCTATCCCACCATACGTGGACCCCACATTCGTTCCCATTTTTTCTATATTCCATACTTTGCAAAGATGAACATGACGGTAAGTGATACTGTAGCCTACAACAATCTGACGCTAGTTACCGCGGTACATAGCACTATACAACATTATGCTTACCACGTTGATACTTAAAATGTTAAGTCCCGTTATCCCAGTAATTCCATTAACAATAAAAACACGTAGTAGTAATTACAGATTGGCGCTGCGGTGATAGATACCTAGAAAGAAATCTGTTATCAGTGAAAAGTATAATTTTCTTTGGTCCCAAGTAATTTTGGTGACACTAAATGTGATTTACGAAAGTTGAGCGCGTGCGAGCCGCCGGCGGCGCACGCGCACAGCTCCCGCCAATCGCGCACCTACTTCTAATTGACGTATACACTTTATCGTACCGATATAAGTGCGTTGTAATTTTTTAAACATGTTTAATGAACGTTTAATCTGTGCTTTAATACGACAATAAAGGCCTTGAGGTGGTGCTGGGTTTTTAACGTTTCGTTAAATATTTGTTTTATACACTGGTAGTTTTGAATGTAAAATTTGCGTTTTGTTATGCAGAGTGACGATTCATCATCGGTCGTCAAAGCGAGGCGCCGACCTCTTTTCTGAGGACCTTTACCTGCTTCGTTAGCTTTGGGCATCGAGAACCGTTAAGGAATCACTGCTTCATATAAG
Source organism: Byasa hedistus (assembly GCA_029286795.1). Lineage (NCBI taxonomy): Eukaryota > Metazoa > Arthropoda > Insecta > Lepidoptera > Papilionidae > Byasa > Byasa hedistus. The sequence goes on from JAGSMW010000024.1 coordinate 6,337,404, forward strand.
AAACGTAAAATATAATCCGGAAAGGTTTAGAGCACCGACTATTATTCAAATATAGTCAGATTTAATACTGGTTGGTATAATTTGAAAAAATTTGTTACGTGAAAAACTTATTATAAGTGAAGAACATATTAAAAGAAAATAATAATATGCTCACGAACATAAAAATTGTTTTAATTGAATAGTATCAATGTGTATAAATGTTCATTAAAATATATTTGTGCCACTTGGAACCAGCTAAGTTATTGTTCTCTGCGCGTCAGTGAATTATAACAAATAGATCTAGTTCTTTGTGAGGTTAACTTTAACGTAATCAGCGACATTGTTGTTTAACAAGAATCGGATAATTTTAATGGCTTGAAGAGTTCAACATTGATTATTGATAAGGAGGTAAAACGTAGTATTGATATTCGAGTACTTGGCGAGGTTCGAATAAATTGATGCTGTTTTGTAACCTAGAAACGAATAAAGCGCATAACTTCATATTTTACTACGGTATTTTCTGTTGATGTCATCTTTATTGCTGAACATATTTGTACATAATTAAGATATTTGGAGACAATTACTCGACTTTATTTTGTTCTGCTAGCAAACCGGCAGGCAATTCATACTAATCTAAGTAAACTGAAAGCGTAACCGGGTACACAAACAAGAAAACCACGTAATACTAAGTTATGGAGGCTTAGTCACGATCAAACGGCGAGATAAAGCCGGTGACGTCAGCGAAACGTACGTGTGACTCCAGGGGTCAGGTTGTTCTTCGCGTCATGACTCACGTGCTAAACCTGAGGAAACCGGTTCCTGGTTCCTTTGAACACGACGCCAACAGATCCGGCAGCGGCGTCAGATGATTATCAAACAAATCCGCGATCTCGTAGCGCAGAAAATTCCACACGACGGCACGTGTTGCGGGAAGTACGCGGTTTACTTTGTAAGGTGCAAATGGTTTCCTCCGACGTTAAAAGTATTTACCTTTTTACTAAATACGTTCTTTACACTGTTTCACGTTTCATGTTGTGGTACTTTTGCTTTACATGTTAGTAATTGTATATTGCTAATTGCACTACCACTATTTGGCGATAGGTAAAATTTTTGGGCGCCTAAATATATCTATCAATTAAAAAACATTTAGTTTGCAGTTTAATATCATTAACTGTGAATAATAGGTACTTGTATATTATTATACAGTTGCAGTTACTCTCTTTTATATTAAAAATTGATAAAAACAGTTCGAGAATTTTAGATAGTGCGTCATTTGCAAAATGTATAAATTCATAAGGATTAAAGTTTGTAAATGGCCGTTTAATATTCGTCGGCTTAGTGTAATATGTACATATTTGGCGAGGGCCTTGCGAAAATAGTTTCTGTAACTGACACAATACGAATTATTTGAAAATATTAATTTCTTAATACTTTATCGTTTAACTACACAAACCTTTTTAAAAAAAATTATTGTGGACCGTGTGGAAACGTTATAATAGCGTATTAAGATAAAGTTTATTGATATGATTACGTTATGAACCATGTGTTTGTTTAACTATTTGGTAAATATAACAACAGATAATATACGAGTTTTAGTAAGTTTATGATCAACAAATGTAGTTTTATATCGCTTGGCTTAAATTTGCTTTATAATGTCGTTACACACATATATAATTTTAGTCGTATTAAGGCATATGTACAAATTTTTAAAATAAATAAATACACACCGATGCATTGGTTGAGAATGTTTAAACTTTTGTTTTTACACGACAGTATTAGTTATCCCTTTTCAAGGGACGGTGATAATTCGCTTCTGATACCCAATCCTATGGTCATTTGTGTTCAGTGTCCGTCTCGCTAAATATTGTCATAGCTGCCGCTTAAAGGCTTCTTCCCTTGTCGGCAGGATCAAAGCGGCGGCTTCGTCGGCCCGGTGGCGCCGGCTTGGCAAGCGTCGCCAAATATTTGAGCTGAAGACGCCAGCCCTGACTAATGACGTACATGTGCGACTCAATTTTTTTGTGCATCGCATTTCGCATGCATCAAGGAGAAAACGCATAATTTTTTACATTCCTTTAATTTTGAGATTTTTTAATTCACAAGTACACTAATCGTCTAGGTCTAACTTAAGTATCTTTTAAATATCGATACAGGGAACCGTTTTTTTTTATGCTACTATGCGACGAGACGAGCAAGACGTTCACCTGATGGTAAGTGATACGCTTGCCCATGACAACGCGGCGCTAGTTAAGATGGTACACACTGCACCACATCGCGCTCGTCGCCTTGAGACATAAGGTGTTAAGTCTCGTTACCCCAGTAATTACACAAGTTACAGCGCCCTTCAAACCGTAACACAGTAATGTTTGCACACTACTATTTGGCGGTTGAAATAGGAGCTGCGGTGGTGGAAATAGCGTCCGTTTCAAGGTTTCAAGGATCAGGAAATTTTCTTGTGACTTCTAGTAATATACTCGGCCCATTCATCTGTAAGCTAAACAGCAGCGAGTATGGTAATGAAGAAATTTGGCAAATTTTCATCAGACTCCGAGCAGAAGCCGTCAACTCCTAAAGTTAATAAAATAACTACAAACAGATGCTGCAAGTGCTACTAAAAGACACGTGTTCAAGCCTAATTCTTCCTGGAACCGTAAACAATGGCGAGAGGGGTTTATGAACAGGTACAGCGGCAAGTGCAGTCGGCATAAACAAAGGGCGCTCGTACTTGAGACAGTTGCGGGTCCCGGGGGGTCTGTGTAACACAATGCGGCGCCAATTTTTTTTTACCACTTGTTGCTTTAGGGATTACATTAGACAGCCGTTCGGAGGTGTCGGTACAAACGACGTGAAATGTCTGGCTTTTGTATTAGCTGACAAGTGTCAGGAGGACGACAGAGCACTTGAAGTCGGGTAACTGCTAATAACACGCTTTCAAAAATAAGCTGCCCCTTGTTTGAAGTTGGCGTCATTGTATCTATAGTATGCGTATTAATAATCTCGACAATATTCACAAAATGGTAAATAAACATATTTTAAATGTTAGTAATAACATACAGTATCAGATTTACAACTTCCGAATCAAATTTCCAAATGTCCTATTCGAGAATCTTTTGATCATCAGTATCCAGCAGCTAAAATTTGTGAAAAACAATCATTTATTATAAGAGAATATTTACTAGAACAATGTATTAAACGCTTATAATAAAGTAGAATTCCACATAAGAGTTTAAAAAAACAGCTAATGAAGTGTATATGCAATTTAATAAGTTAAAGTAACGTAATTAAAGTGGCGCATTAATAAATTTCCCAGTTTTTATCTTTATTAGTCAAATACATAAATTATTTTTAATTTATCGGATTACTGACTCCATTGACCTCAATAAGGTTAATAATATTCTTTCTTAAGATTATTAACTCTCAATGTTGTTTGTGTAATATTTCAACATTTAGTAGGTACATTATATATAGCACATTACACCATTTATATATAGGATTATTTTGGTTGTATTTTTCTTAAGTAGCTTCTGCTTTTAAAACAGAAGTTTTGTTCATATGAATATCCTTATTCTGTTACAGTACGAAGCCACCATGTCTTAAGATACAAAAAAACTGAATTAACTATTACAGCAGAGGTATGTTTCAATACAAAACCTAATCCGCATTGTCAGTAGCGAGGCAAGCTCATTGAGCTAGCTGGTAAAAATATCATTACAACTGCTATTGTAATCGATTTTAATGTAATTCAAATTACAATACGATTTTCTTCTTATTCCATTTTAGTTCTATTCTGTTGAAGGTATCTTTACCTTGTATTCTCTTCTTGTATTCTTATACAAAAGATTTTTTTTCAAGCAATGGATTTCAAATCATTCATCCCGTTAAGTTTATAATATCGCTACCGCACTTACAAAGAATCGATTATTATATTGATTGTTGTGATGTATAGATGCGTGAAGATTTCTATATTCGCAACAAGTTTAACGGTTAAATTAAAAGTGAAAATTGTTTTGCTGAAGTAATATTTAATTCAATGGTGGGCAGCAAGCAAATCCGTGACCACATTGAATGTGAAACTTAACAGTGTTTACGCCAATACAAAAGTTACATTGTTTTTTTTTGAAGACGCTAGAGAATTCCTAGTAGCTTGTAAAAATTTAAAACCCTTTTCAGTTTGAATTGTGGGTTAGTACCACGTGCTCCCACCGATAAACGGAGCGTTGTTGTCCCGATTCCATTTATTATTTTGAAGGACTCCAGAAATCATAAAACGCTACGAAAATCTTCAAGAGTGCCGCTTTTGTATAGACCAAATGATCTGCGACTTTTAAATCAAACTGTTTATTACACTTGAGACTTAATTTTATGACTTTTACAAGATTTCAAACTTTACTACACCTTTTCAATAGTATTGTTGTGTGGACATTATTTTATGGTTAGTTTAACTGTTCTTTTATTGGGGACGAGTGGATGCGGCGTCAATACTTTTATTTATTTTATGATAGTTAATTATGTACCGAAACTATTCATATAGGTAAAAGTTTTTGGACACAGAATTATACCTAATAACTGTTAACGTTTGTTTTTTATTGGAGAGTGGTCATTACTTAAATCAAATTTTTCAAATAACATTCGATTGCGAAGTTTTGGTGTTATTTTATTACATTTTCAAAGGGGTCTAACACATAGTTTTTATTTTATACTATTGGCTAAAGTTTGACCTTAATTTCACATCAAGTGGCACTAAGACCATGAATAAAGTGTGTTTACCCAAAATACTCCGGCTGTCATATGTTGACAGACAAAACACAGCAATACAATACCGTTACAGTGGCAGATATACAATATTAAGGTGGTAGGTATACAGGTTTTAATAAATCCCCATCGTATATTTATGGTACGAGTAATAATTTGTATATGCGTTGCGTTGGATGTAGTGGTTAATAAATATTATCGCTTTAAGTGGTTAAGAAAAATGTTTCGTGTAAGTGAGCAAGTCTGTAAGTAAAGATAAGTTATTGACCAGTAGCGGGTCTGCATCACGACTTGCAATTTATACTGTCATGCCGGGGCCCAGTCTGTCCGCCGATGTAAAGAGTTTATAATTATTATAATCATGTTTCTTAGCAGAGTTTTATGTAAATTTTGTAACTTAGAAATATTCAATATAATGATTCGTACATTATCCAGATTAGTGCAAATTATGTTAATAATTGCAATATAATCAAGTAAATTCTCGTTGATCTTGAATATTTATTACTAGTGGAATGTTAAGACTGTTCCTAGAGAGATTAAAGGTTAATTAGCCAGTTTATCCTTGTATTTTTTACGATGCTGTCTAGATGTTTCAATTACAATAAATTGAATTCGTTTTATTTACGGTGAACATACAAAAATCGTGTTAGGTATCAAAAGTTACAAGCTATGATTTAACACATGAAAAGTAATTTTAATTTATTTAGCAGAGATTTCGTTAAAGAGTTTGTCGGTTTTTTTTAATAAATCTACATTAAAGTATCTTTCAAATACTGTCTGCTATAAAGAGTTGATTCCAATGTTCATTTAATTAATGGTTAAAAGATTCAACGCAGAGGTATAGATAAATGAATGTTATTATTGGTTCAGACCCGGAGGCTAACAGAAGCTGAGTTTCATATAAATTGCTATTTTCTTGCTGATGGTATCTCAAACTGTTGTATTTCATTTCATTTCAAAACGATCCGTTTACTTTTCTGTCACCAAAAGAAACATGATAGGTATATATACTATTTCTTTTACAGGAAAGTATTTTACTATTTTTAATATTATTACAACTGATGACTTATGATTTGGATATATTTTTTTACAGAGTCCAATTTTTTCATTATGCAAATATATTATATAACTTATTCGTGTATTTGAGCGTAGTTATAAGAGTTAATGTTCGAGTGATTCTCGATACATTCTCCACCAGGTTAACGTACCATTTCACTATAACGAATATAATTTTATTAAATCTACAATTACGTATAAAACTCATTTCAGTAATTGGAACTAAAAGAGTTATTATTAAGAGACGTTCAAATCCAAGTAAAGACATAACGGCTCTCGAAACGAGATTGAACACCTTCGCTCGTCGGGAGGGTCGGTCGTGCGATGGTGATTACCATCGGCTTTCTGGCCCGTTATGGCGCCCAGACCTGGCGTATTTACGAGGCCGATATTAATTCACTACAATCAACCGGATGCTTACGTCTTCCCCCGCGGCCCGACCAAACACCTATCTTTACATCTCTCTAATGACTACTGGGCATTTCGTTTTTATCTTATTTTCTTAATTTTTTTTTCCGAACAGATTAGTTTTGATTGAGAGACCGAGACTGGAATGCTTTGTCGGTTTAAGATTAATTAACGATTGCACCATCCGATCTAATATTACAATTTGTGATAACACGTCGTCATCACCATATAATCCAAATACATTATAAATTTGTATAACACTTACTACATATCCAAAAATATCGACGTTCTGAGTTAATAACTGACAAAGAAATAAGCAACAAAATCTTTAAAGACGCTATATTGTTTACAGTCAGATAACATAGAAACAAATTATAAAAGTCTGTAAGCATAAGTTAGGCGATGTTATAAAGAATGTTCGTCTTCTTTAAAACGGGAAAATAGTTTGTTTCTACGTTAGTTTGCTTAACTGCATGATTTTGGTCAAGTATTTACCTACATGTTATGGAAAAAATCTTATCTTTAATGACATGGTACGTTGCTTATATTGTATACCGGTGAATGTTATTTTAATTCGCATGGAATTTTCTCTGGAACTTATACCAAAGAGTTAAAGCTATTATAGGTTAATTCTATTTTAGACTTACTTAAATATGATCAAAATTGTAAATCGACTTAAGTAAAAGAAAATAATAATAGAATATGTATAATAAATGACAAAACAGATGCAAAAGTACAAATTTAATTAGCAATAGACATTAACATACGAGCGGTCTACAACACTTTGATTTAAACCCAGGTAAAGATAACGGGCACAAACATAATTTGTATACTTTGCTTTAATTGCTTCATTATCTGACCCGTATGATTATATCTAAAATTATTTATTGTACATCAAATACAACTTTCGGTTTCTTTATAATTAATTAAGAAACGGTAGCAATAACGTATCGTTTATTAGAATTTTAATTATAATAAGTTATGGCATGGTCGTTTTATAATTTTTATGTGATCGGCACTTACGGTCGTCATTTTCTTTTTAGAGTAGACATTAGTTTTTTTAGAAACTTGTGTATGATTTTGTTTATTACAAACTTATTATTCTTATTATAAGTTAAGCAAAAGTTAAATTAGTTATTCGGTTTATTTTCTGTGAAGGAAACTTTCTTTCCCAGAGGGAAGGATAAATTATATCCAATATTTATCATGTCGCATAAGCGATTTGTAAATTTAGTTGAAATAATAAATTCTCCTAAAAAAAATCCCGGAATCTTCTATCTTTAGTGTACACCTTATTGTTTATTATAAGTTAAGTTTTTGGTTTGTATATATAACTAAACATATTTTTTTTTGTATGTGCCTATGTACTGCAAAATAATTAGTATTATTCCTTAATTAATAAAATCTTAAATCTAACATTATCATTTGAGTGTAATATCGTCTAATGCAAAACAATCGATAGCTAAGGAACTAATAGTACAGCTATATTATAATAGTCGTAAATCATAATCAATATTTTTGGCATTGACTGTCTAGGACGTTCCTTAATTATAAGTCATATATGTTTTCATATGCGAAGACGGTTATAGTGTCAAATTCAATTATGTAAATAGTCATCGCCTGTCATCAAGCATTCAAGCTGATTCGATAGTTGTGTGGGTGTCATATGTGTAACGGTTTCAATTGGATAATACATGGGGGAATATCAACCGGTTACCAATAGGTATCATCTGACTTTTAAGGTTAAAATCAATATTAAAAAATAAATATTATACATTTATTAAATATTACAATAGTGAACTATAAATATCGATGCCATCGAGTCGCCATTACATTATCGCCCTGCATTCATCTATCTAGTTATAACTTATATTTAAAACTCATCAAGTTTTGTGTAAAAAGTGATGTAAAAAGGGTATCAAACAGGCCATTTGCGGGTCCAAGCTTAGATGTAATGATGTCGTAGAGAGCGAGCACATAATTTTTCACATTTCCTGTGATGACAGAAAAAAATAGAATAAAAAGTATAAGATTATTATGTCCACAGTAATCTAGTCGCAGCTTAGCATTTAAAAGATAAGTAATTTTTTATGTAAAAAAAATTGTTTTAATAATGAAATGTTTAAGACGATTTTTAACATTCGTAAAAAATGCAATGTAACTAATTTGAATATAAATTTCATAAAAAAAATTTTCGGTTATTAGAAAATCATAGTCAAAAGTATAATGTAGTACATAACCTATAAAATATACTGTTACTGGTAGCGTTTGCAAGTAGCCACAGATAATATTCAATAACCGGCGGCGTTCGTCCATGACTAATTGTGGTTTTATTTCACGTCACGATCGTATCGTATCGTGTGGCTTTCGGACGCATTCATCAGAAATTCCTTTTACTAATTCAATACCAATTCGCTGAAACACATTAGACTTGATTACACGCGTATACGTTTCGTGTTTCGAGAATCTTTCAAAAGCTAACTGTCACCTATTAAACGCTTCCGGTGATGGAAACTGAAATGTTTAAAACATACCAACTTTCGTGGACATCCGTCAACCCACACATGGGAAACGCGGTAGATAATCAAGTTAGCCAAGTGCAGCTTTGACTTTCTCCTTGCGTGAGAAGTCATCGGATCCCAGCAGTGGGAATATTAAACGGTCTGTTTATTGTTATGTATTGAATAGTCTAGAATTGTTAAAAGCTTGTGATATCACTCTTAATTTTTGGTCTATAATTTTTAATAAATTGAACGAGAACAAGAAATAATAGAAACATGTCGTCAAATGTCGCGTTTCTGAATTTCGTCTAATTTTATTTTTATAATATTCCTATGCACTATTAAAAAAAATCTTCATTAGTTGTGCTATAAAAGTATTTAACTTAAGATATCAACACTATTTATTGTATAATGCTAGATAAAATTTACTTTTGTATTCTAAGATCACTGCAAAAGGTTTTTTTTGTTATAAAGCAAACATGAATGAACAGTCTGCTGTAGTAATTAGCACTTGTAAGTACTCGAAGCTTCACGTAGTAAGCAATAAATAATCTCACGTGTGACTGTGCGCGAGAATAATTTATAAATTAACTTTGCTATATTTGTTAGTCCTATTCTGTAACCTCACTACACCCGGAATTGACAACTAGAGAATGCCACTGAAATGTTACTTATTTATAATCCGTTCTAAGTTCTAAATCTATTATGCTTACAATATGAAACAGTAAAACACTAAAAAATTTAATAAATTAACAGTCCTCCTAATGTTTGAACTACTGGAACTCAACGCCTTCATTTTACGAGGAGGAAATCAAGGCCACTTATCAACAACACAGATCAAGTGCGGGTTGGCGGATGTCCACAAATGTCGCTGTTAGAACTTTTCGACCTTACAATATTCTTTAACAGAATCGAACCCGCACATTATACAGACTACTAGCGCGTATGATATATAGCCGTTAAACGCCGGCCTTCCAATGCGAAGGTACCAGGTTCGAATCCGGCCTGCACCAATGAATTTTTCAATTTATGTGCAGTTAGCATAAAACAACAACTAATATTACGTGCTTTGACGGTGAAGGAAAACATCGTGAGGAAACCTGCATATCTATGTCGTGACCATCCGCGGTTTGACTAGTATGTGAAATGGAGAAGGCAATGGCAAACCACTCCATTACAACTGCCAAAGAAAGTCGTCGTGTGTTTCATGGCACATGATGACCACGACCCTCAGTCATGAGGAAATACGACTTAGAAGAAGCGCGTACGAGCGAGTTATTAGTTAGCTTGTATTTAATTCGTTCGTATCGCCATTAGTCATCTAATACATGAAATCAATTAGCTGTCGAAACATGAAGGATAACCTGAAGAACAATTAACGTAAGTTAATCTGCCCGCCCATACGAAGTAAGAAAAAAACTACGGCCACTATCCACTAGCCACTATCCGTTGTAAAAGGCGCGCGCACGAAACAACTCGGCTCGCACGCCGCCCATTAGGTACGTGCAGTGCGCGTGCTCGCCGCGGCTTCTTATTATTATTTATTGTTGAATAACGTGAATGGTAATGCGCGGTTGTTCACGATCCCGCATAACACCTGCCGTCTTTTCCCACAGTCGAGCTCGAGCGCGACGCGCGCGCGACCCGCGAGAGCGAGGGGGACGCACGGCTCGCGTGCAGCACACGCGCGAGAATTGGACATAATGGATGGAATAGATATCGCCGTTTGAGCAAGACTGTTTTTATGGGACAGTCTTTTTAAAATTATTTCGTCAAAATATTGCAAAATTAAATTAAACTATTTATTTAAAAAAAAATACATTAATCTGTGTAGGTTTATTTCTTTTTTAGGAATTTTAAATGAAACGCTAATTCGGTTATTTATTTAACTATAACAATAAGATAAAGCTTAAAAAAGTTATAATTAATTTGAATTTGTTGAAGCTTTGTCATAATTGCAATTTACAACAATTTTCTTTAGTGAAAAGAAAAACTTCGTTCATAGAAAATAGTCGTCGAGAACATGGGTTGAGTTAATTTGAATAACAATTGTATTGAATTATATTGACAAATTAATACAATTACTGTAGAGCAATGAAATTAAAATAGCGATTAGAGCAAAATGTAAATTAATAGTTGCGTATAAGCATTTTGTTTTCCTTTTTTCCGTATGTCCAAAAAAAGTAGTCAAAAGGCGGGAACTAGTTCACCATAATCTATAATCAGAAAGTAAATAAAAACAAAACTTTAATTACCATTCTAGGGGATAATTCTAGACAAGGTTATAATGCAAAACAGGTTATGATAACAGTATAGTAAGTCTTTTCACAAAGTCTGTAATTTTTAATGCAAATTAACAGGTTTTTAATATTCCCGCGCAAAAATATACGTCCGAGGCAATGAAGGCCGAAAAACATATATACCGTATAAATACTATTGTTAATAGTTTAAAAGTATAAAATGCTACTATCATTGTCTCTTATTAATTAAAAAAATCATCGTAATATTGTTTATGGTTGTTATAACAGTAAGTTTTTAATACGATGTGACAGATTGCCAATAAATTGAATTTTTCAGTAAATTCGGTAACTGACAAGAAAACAATTTATATAACCGTATTGAAAAGAAAATATAAGACTAACATTACCTGCAGTGATTATACAATATCAAGTTACACAAGTTTGCTTTAGAACTCAGTTAAGCACACATCCTTATGCAAGTAGACAGAAGACGATGCAATTTCCCTCTTATAGTTGATGCCAATAACACAAGAGATAATGCATTGCGATGGCCGCTACTTCAATAGGCACCCCGGATGTTCGCAATTTAGTTTCGTTCAACCCAATGAATACAACCATAGTTGAATTAACAATAAAAATTGCTCATCCCGTGCCTTTAACTTATGTTTTCCTTCTCCGACCGATTGTCTACCTTATCCAATTCACAATAGATGCTGTATTTCAAACAACTTACCATCGCATAAATACATTGTCCACTCTTGGACATCGTCTACCATGTAGGTCAGTTTATTAAATCGGGTTGTCACAAACCGGATGCGACGATTAAGTTTCACAGATTTTATACTAAACAAAAAATTAGTACCGCTCGAGATGATATTCACGTTATTACATAACTATGCTAGTATAGAATTAGTTCTACAACAGCCTGTAGCGATCGTTGGTAATGGAAGAGTTAAAAATAGATATTAATGCGGTGTCGTTAATTAATGAGTCATAGAAGTTGTTTAAATATGGGACTCGACGCCATCCGATGACTAATGTTTAACTAAATCGCTTAGTTTAAGAGTTTAATAGTTTTGATAAACATTATTTTATGTATATCTGTAACTTATGGTAATACATTTTTTTCTACTAATGGTAGTATTTAGAGTCAATCAGAGCGTACTATAAAAGTTTCCATGCAGGCATCACGGTTAATTAGTATCGGACCCTCAATGAAGATGTTTTTGCAACATTTGGTCGGAGTACGGTCGGTGTGGCCGCCAAATGTGTCCGTTGGTCAAGTAACACGATCTACGTAAGTCGATATCTTTCGCCGAGATTCACGTCATATGTCCCCGCACATGGCAAGCCAAAGTTCGGCCAAAGAGAGATTTATTAAAAACAACACCCACCTTTGAGAAAAAAACCGGACACGAAATTAACGGTCGCCGAATAGTTTTTGATCGCTGTGAATACTTTTTTTAACTAAATAATGAATTTCTGGTCTATCTATAAGTGTCATAAATTATTTAGAATAACGGATATCAACCTGAAAGTCTCAATGCTCGAAGAAGTTTGAAAGATAATCAGGATTTTTCATATAATACCTGTTTGGTTAAATTTCTCTTGAATGTTAAGGATCATGCAATTAAAATTTTATTCTTAGCCCAAATTCAATAGTTCTGTCCCATAGTATTAGACTTTGTGGGTTTTGACCTCTGCTAACTTAGGCAGGAGTAAAGTTACTACAGAAATATGAATACTAAAGGAAACGAATTTAATTACATCTAAACCCAATATAAATCCTAGATCATTGAAATCCCAGCAGTAATCTATTTTATTGTGTTGTTGTTTATAAGGATGCCATGTCATGTTACCCCATGAACTTTTTTACCTCCTTCTTGATTCTTCTTGTACACTTTTGTACAAAAATTCAATAAAACACATTACAAACCTATATATTTGTCAAGTAGTTGACTTAAAATGACCGTCACCAATAATTACTACTTTTTAACATTTTAAATTATCTAATTTAAAATGTTAATGTGAAGTTGAAGACGTCTTGACGTAATTCAAATAATTGTTAACAGTTTTTAAAAAATGTTTTTGTTTTTTATATGACGAAGTGACGAAATGAGCGGGACGTTCATACAATGGTAAGTGATGATACTCTCGCTCATAACAACGTGGCTCTTATGATGATGTATATACACTGCACCAAACTGTGCTTATTGTCTGGAGATACAAGCTGTTACTACCTACTACATTATATCTTTAATTATTTCTCAGTGAAGAATGGACGCAAAGTATTTTCTTATCGTTCTTCACGGTTCATGCAACCGAATTCGAACGTTCACAAATTACTGTTGGTTTTCGTTATTTTATTGTCGTCTTGATTTCTTTTTATTTAGCTCCTGCTTCCTTATCTCGCGCGTTGTTATTACATTCTGCGTCTCTTTCGCGCCCGTTGCGGTTGTGGTAGCGTCTCGAGCACGTGCGACGCGTTAAAGGCAGAGCGTTCCCACGGTCGCGCGCTCGAGCCAGACCGCCCCACTCCCCCCTCCGCTCCGCGCGCGCGCGCTGCACTCCCCTCAGTCGCCCGCGGGCGTGATTCGGTCACTCGTGCCAATGAAATAAAGTGCTCTCACAGCGCGCTCCGATTGCAAAATGTTATTTGATAATTTCGAAGCAACGAAAGTGTCAGACTGTTTCTTTTATTATGTAATCAACGTTACACAAAGCTGTCTGCTAGCGAACTAATGGTTAAGGTTAACAAATTACCATATTTAACTTATTTTTTGTGACAAGTGGCGAGACTAGCATGATATTCATTTGATGGGAGATTTCCCATCAAATGAATGTCATGTTATAGTACTATCATTATACTATGGCTCATTACAATGTAGAGTGATTAGGACGATACACATTGCTCAATACTCGTTACCCAAGTATTTTCACTAGCAACAGCGCCGTTTAAACCGAAAACCAATAATGCACAACACTAGTAACTTCCAGTTAACATAGGAGCTGCGGTGGTAAAACCTAGACTGTTTCCGGAAACAGAAACCTACCAAGAGAAACATTTAAGCATTTAAAGTTTCTGTTCTCGTTTGAAAAGCAGAAAGAAATTTTCTATGTAAAATGACATTTACAATTCAGTATCTAAAGCTTTACTGAAAGCGTTACTAGCTGCCTAAAACAAAAATGTTATACATGTAATTAAGCTTAATCGAAGATCAACGAGCTTTAATGTTAAGTAAACTGTCTGCTAGCTTAGGGAGAATCTCATGTAAGATGCTCCACTGATAAGTTTTAATAACCCTACGCAGGCCTGCTTATGACCCATCGGTGGTTTCATCTACACTACTGTTACGATATCTTAAATCAGCAACCCACTAAATCTTTCGTATCTCTATACCTTTCAATTAACCTAAAGAGAAATATTTGTTATTTACTAGCTTAAAATTTAATATTTTGTTATTTTATATAGATTTTTTAAACATCCGGTGATAATGGCATATAACATTAGAGATTTATCGTGTAAAATAAACGCGTGCTCTATCCTTTATAAAGAAATCAACCGGTGGAGCGATACGATTTTCTCCAACAATTGACTAAAGGTCAACCGTAATGCTATTCATAAAACAAAATTGTAAGCTGAAGAAACTTTTAGTTCCTTGTAATAGTAGGATATAAATAATTTGAGCTTAAAAATCGAAAGGATAAAGTTTAGTATGTTTTATCTTATAGATTTATTTGAATTATTTGTGAAACGCCAATGTATTTTTGTGTCAATGCATTATGGTACGTATTGTGATTGCATATAAGAGTCAATATTTGACATCGTTCCCTAAGTGAGATTATTGTATCGAAAGCCAGGAAGCACATTGTTAGGTCACGTTCTCACAACTCCCCTTTATTCTTCGAGGGGGAATAAATAATTGCACTTTTTTCTGTCGCATATGGCCAAGGAAACGGTGGATTGTGCAAGATCTTTCCCACGGTGCTCCCCATGGGCATAAAGGGCGATCGGGGTCAAGAAAAAATACGTGCCAGTATAATGCGGGGGTTTCTTTAGCGGCGGCAGATGCACGCCAAGTCTAGGGTTACGCGTGGAATTGTGAAATTGTATTGATTGATGCGATATTACAACTTTTATATTTTATTTCTGTTCGTAATTTTTAAATACATATTGAAATCCTTGAGGAGTATCTTTGGTGGAAGCCTATGTCCAGTAGTGAACGTCAATCGGCTGATGATGAGTGATGACGACGAATTATTAATAGAAGTGTTTTACGAGCTTTGGTATATTAATGAAGATTTCATTGTATGATATTAGCCAATCTTTTAATAGATTCGCATTGAATAAATAAAGTTTAAGGTTAGTAGATATTATGATTGTGATCTTGAAAACATTAAAATGAACCATAAAATTATACGGTTTCTAATATTAAAACAAAATGGCTATTACAACATACAATGCAAATTGTTAAAGTTTAACCTTATCCTCTAACTAAATATAATTTCAACGTTATGTGCCAAATTAAAATCTTATTTATGTTCGTTTTGAGGTTATATATTTAAGTTTTCATCTAGCGTGAACTAGTATAGATAAAAAGTGATTAACAAAAAAAATTGTATTGCACCTTTTCTAAGGCGTCACTCTACTTTTGAAAGCTCGCTGCGTTCCCACGATCGCTCGCGCCAGTTGCGCGCGCGTCTGCCCAGTTTTTTTTATACATCTCTAAAAATTTATTGCCAATACCATTATATCGCTCAATAAATAGACAATATCTTAATTTTTCACGCGAAGATGTTAGAGATTTTATTCGTATTACGAAATGTATAACTTATCGCTTGTAGTAATTTGAATTGTTAATCAAAAACATGTTAAGATATAAATTTCGTAAACATTCTTTATGAATTCAATTTTCATACTCTATAAATAAAGGTTTCATCCGTTAAATATTTCAATACAAATGATTTAAGCTTGGGGTTGTAAGGGTTTTTTTAAACTTGTCTTGCTGTGTGTATTCTGTGCTAGCACGCTTCACAATTTACGGGCTTATTGTTACTTAATATCTTACGAAACTAATATGAAATGTTAGCTTATTGCATGTAATAAAAAAGGAAAAGTATCAAAATTAGGTAAAAATTCATTGTCAAAATATATAATAAAAATGTTGCGCTTCGATTACCAACTTTATGTTAATGTTTTAATGTAGATATTTGAATGAGCCGCGTGCTGTGTGTTGGAAAAAAATGGAGAGGTCGCCATTACGCGGCGGGATGCGTTCCCACGATCCACGCGACATATGGCGCGAGCGCGGGGCGTGCTGACGCGCGATCAACGGTGACGCGTGCACAAAAAAGGCTGCCGACTTAGCGGATCTATGGGTGACGCTCTCGTGAATAATATTATTAAACCGGAATAATAATATATAACGCGTTTCGCAATGTCAGTGTTACCTTACAACAATATTTATTAATTTCGCTTTAATAAAAATAAAGTTAAGATTTTCGCGAATACACTTTTAAAAACAAAATGAATTTTAACACGTTTGTTTAATTTTTTGTAACCCCATAAATGCTTTGCAGCAGCAATTGGTCACGGGACGACTGAGGTGATCTTACGTCATAGTTAGCATAGATACAACTTTTTAATTATTGTTTATTGTCTGATCTACGCAGAAGTTGTTTTTAAGTCTCCCGGTGTTTTTAGTATTTAAAGTTTGATTTAATAATTAGAATCTCGGTTGGTGTTAATACTCTATATTAAAATTACGATGTTTTTTAGTTTTAATGGGCCGCGAATCATCATTGATAGATATTGGTAATCTTTTTAAGGATTTGTGATTTATCAAATCTAATTTTGGGATAATTCAGAACATGATCATAAATTGCAGACTTCCTAAAACGCGAATGATTGCTAGCGACATTAGTGATAAATAATTAATTAAACGCTTTGGACTTGGGAATGATAATGGAATTGGTAATTTTAAATCGTGCATATTAATAGTCTGTGTTACATATACATTGAAATGCAATCGTAAAAAAATAAAAAAAGGAAGGTCACATGAATTGTTCCAAATAAGAGTTTCGTATAGTCTATGGCACGAGGCAGGTGGCGTGAGGAGCGTGCTGACAACTGTTGCCGTTCCCACGGCCCGAACACCGGGCTGCCGGCTCTCAATACAACGGCAGCGCCCGCTCGCGTGCGACTGTGACAACTTTGCTAATTACAAAATTATTATTGCAAGTCTTACGATTTCAATCTTACTTATCTTTTGCCGGGGATTTAATGAGTCATGTTATACAACATACTCTGAATTACTAATTCATTTAATTAGGTTCCTTAAGTATTTCTTATATAATTTGATGTGACTTTCGTCTTGGTTTTATGTGATAGGTTTTATTATAATGGAGTTAAACATTAAATATTTAAAAGAAGTATTTTTTACCATTTAGTTAATTATAGAATATAATACATAATATGTGGAAAAACTGTTTAGCGAAGCTGGCGGGAAACCGCTGGATGCTGTCAGCGCAGAGTGAGGACGTCTTCAGGGTAGACTTATGCCTAGCTGTAGATATCTAATCAACTTTTGGTGATGGCGACATATAAAATAATGTGTTAAAACAATGTAATTTTAAATGGGAGAAATATTATCTAAACCTAATTTGTAAAATCAACCAAATTAATAAACGAGAACCGTCTTGAGTAACAGTTTATTTACATCTCTTTAAGACATATTTTGAAGGTAGATAATATTTTTGTTAAACAAATGTAATATGTTAGGTATGGTGGTATGAATAATTGCTTCTACACAAACGACTAGTTGCGGGGAGATGAATAGAAACAATACGCAATTACGATATTGCTTATGACATTGTTGTGAAATGTCAAAGGCGCGTGGCGCGCGGGAACGCCCGCCATTGTTGATTGCGCAACAAATATGAACGTTATATATTATATTTCAAATGGTGATATTCTTATCTATTATTATTATTATCATTGTCTTTTAAAATAGCGTATTTATTGACAAAATTTTATGAGATTCCAAAATTGTTTACTTAAAGCGCATATGATACAATTATGTAAAAAAATTTGCATATTACATAAACTTGTCTGTTAAAAAATCTCCATAGCTCAAATAATACCCGAATATGATTACTGCTATCGACAATCATTATCATACAAAGTAAAATATTTAAACCCGATTTGTCTTATACTAAGCTACAGTTGAATAAAAATTCTTTGATATTCTTTATTTATACAAGTATTTTATTTTTCATATATTCAAATTATTTAATTTAAATATAACCATAAATTTGGTGATAAGAAAAAGTCTACTGCTTTTCCATGTCATGCAAATGAGTTAACTATTTCTATATCAAACAGCCATAGATATTTTTTTATATTCCTGTTACTCTGCTTTATAGATAGTATAATAATTTCAATGCCATCTATCGATGAGCTCTGTAAGTATCTTAAAGACGAACGTCCGTCCCATTTGAAAAAAAGTAAAGGGGATCTTGGAGTTCGCAAAACAATAATTTCGCAGACAATAGGATCTTCCCGGGTCAAAGTGTACGATGAATCGTGAGAAGTATTATTTGCAATACGAGGGTGATTCCTGTATATAATTTGTTCACGTAACGAGCTCATGTTTAGTTGTTTTCGTGATTTCAACCTGGAAGTAACGGTACTCAGCGATTGAATAGACAACAGTTTTGTATTTTTAAAATTGCCTAATTTTTGTTTATTTTACGAATTGTTGGTGCGGATGTGCATTTATTTAAAAATAAACTACGCGTGCAATGATTTACATCAGCCAGGAAATCATTTTAAATAAACAAAGTAATTATTTATTGGCCGGCAATTAAGTGTTTACATAAAATTAATATGATCTTCAATGATCTTCCGCGTCCATAATCTTTTGTGTTATCTACATACGTATTGGAACATCATTGTTGTGTATTAATTCGTCCAGTGTTTCGTAACGTAAAACGATGTGCCCATAATCACTAATCATGTGATTCTAAAATTTTACAGTTATTAAAATTACTTATTGTCCTGAAACTACACAATGGGTGTAGTATTGAATTTTTATGGTAAGAATAATGGATGTTAATTTTGCTACAGAAGAAATATTCACGGAAGAAAATATAACGTCATTATAAAAATCCTTGATAAATAACTTGTGTTACGATGTCATTTAAAAGTAATTTCAAATACACTACAGTGTACTTAATTACCCTGTTACTGGGGTCTAAAGTATACACACATTATTGTACACTTTTGTTTCAATTTAACATTTTATCAGTTGTTAAATGAGCGGCAGTTGTCAATATATTTGTTTAGTGATTCAAGCATTGACGTCTTTTCTTAATGTCAAGCACTATATCAGTTATTTAAAAAAATATTTTTAAATTGTAATCAAAATTATAAAAAAAAAAAATATTTATTAGGAAGTTTAAAACGTTATAGGGATAACATATTTTAAACATATTTAATAAGAAAAAAATTGTTTGTTCAATTGATTATATTTAAGGGTATATGTTCCAGGTCTAATATAACTACACGTAAAATGTTATATAAAATTATTTTCAGTTAAATTTCGTTTTTGACTGCAAAAATGATTAAACAAAAATGTATCTAGATCGGTCATGAGCGAAATGTGATTATTTGTAATAAAATATATGTTGGCCTTAAAAGGTATCACGTCAATGTTGTAGCTCTTGACGCAAAACGCGTGTTGACCGACGACATCTGAACAAACATTTTGATGATATCACCGCCAAGCCCGAAGCAATGGGATTGTACAGGTGGTAATTATTATAATTGTTTGTTATATTTGACAAAAGCAACAGTTCGCGGAGACTAAACCCTCACCGGCAACTTACTCGTTATATTATCAAGTTTAAATGTGAGTAGCCCAAATAAAAAGATCTTCATAGCAATTACATAATATGTTAGCTTTTTTACTAAAGTAGATTATTGAACATTATTATAATAATAGATAGTCTAAAGGTAGGACGCTAAAAGAAAAACCATGATCAACGTAAAAAAATCGATATAACAGTATTCTCTTCAAAATCATAAAACTAAAAAATTGGTATAGGCTGTTTATTATCTAGCTAGAAACATAAACACTTGATTAGTACTTCCTAATTAAATCACTTTAAAAATGTGTTATCCAAACAAAATCCCATTTCATAATTTAACATAAATAGCTGCTTTTAATAGTCACAGGAATGAAATAAAAAATAAATACTGTTTGTACAGCTTATTAGGTTGATAATCTAGTATTTAATTTGAGAGCAAGTTTTAATTGTGTCAGCTCGTAAAAGGGGCCGTAATGGAGCTGCATGACATCACTTCCACGTCTATTAAACTAAAATGCAGCCGCTGTTGGTAAATAAGGAACTGACACAAGCGACAATTGAAGTTTAGTGAAACTATTACTCAGTGGATAAACAAGTATTTAAGTATAAATAATAAAAATGTTTGGTTTTGTGTATTGATAAAAAATTTGTTTATGAAGCGTGCTTCGTAAACAAACATTTGCTCGTTAATGGTTATACAGCAACAATACTTAACAGAAAAGCAACAAACATGTAACAGACAAATTAAAACTTCGTTATTAATCCTCAATGTTAATTAAAAAATTGTTAAGAAAATCAAATTTTTCAGGTATAATTTCTACTATATATGTATTTGTATATACTAAAAACTATTAACAAAAATATTTATAACATTTACCAAAGTTGTCCTGTCGGATTTTGATTTGATAGTTTTCTTACGTTTAATTAATAAACGTTTATTAACTTTAAAAAAAACCTAAAACTTGAGAAGGATTTTAAAACTTTTCAAATAGTCTTACAATTTAATGTGTCGCTAATTAATTTATTATTATGTTTGCGTCGTAACCGTTTCAAATGCAATTAAATTACAACTGCTTATTAAAGCGGCGCCATTGCTTATCTAGAATTAACCATAAATGCGATTGTTGCCCCGCGCACGTTCCAATTAAAAACATTGAATATAATTGCGTAAATTGATCATCATCATCAACCGATTAATGTTCACCGCTGGGTTTAGCTCTTCCCAAAGATCTCAACGTACTATGCTGCCTGTATCCGGAAGTTTCTTACGACCAGTTCCAAGATCCAACTTGTTGAGGGTCTACCAGTATAGCGTCTAATGGACGGCGATAATGTTAATAAAATTGCACGTGTATTTCCAGTTATTATACTTTCCAACATTCCTCAGTCCAACAATTGGGATGCACGTGAGCCATTTTCGGATTGTGCTCGAAAAAAAAATAATAACCCAAATTTCGCAAGAGTTACGGAATTAGAAATAAGGGTTGCCAAAAAAAATCCTTTCTAACCCGAACGTCCGAGTCCGTACACACGTGCATAGAGTAACAATGCGCCGATGACTCACGAACAAGGCTCAAACATCGTCCATGCCAAAGCCCCGCGTATTATTAAGAAAAAAAAAAACAAGATAAGCGCTCACTCGTCGTACCGCATCAAGGAATTGTACATCTGCCGAAATTTCTCACGGCTCCGCGGCGCACGGTATTATTATACCGGACCACTTCGCTATCGACTTACGTATAGATCTCGGGGCCGTGGGTAATGGTGATTATGACAACTGCCCGTCTAGCGGTTTTAATCAATAGCATTTAATTTGCATATCTGGTTTTCGCGCGTTATCTTTCTCTACGGCCAGTTAATTACAAAATACGGTACACAGATTAATAATGGGTTGACGTATAGTGTTGCTATTAATTTATAACTGTAATGGCATTTTTAATTTTTATGATTTTTTGCATGGTAACTATTTAAAAAAAAATTAAGGTATTAATACTTGCAACACGTGCATCAATAATTTTGACTAGACAATGCATTTAATTAGCATATCTGGTTTTCGCGCGTTATCTTTCTCGACGGCCAGTTAATTACAAAATACGGTACACAGATTAATAATGGGTGGACGTATAGTGTTGCTATTAATTTATAACTGTAATTTTTATTTTTATGATTTTTTTGCATGGTATCTATTTAAAAAATGTTTAAGGTATTATACTTGCAACACGTGCATCAATAATTTTGACTAGACAATGTTATTGTAAGCGTAAAGAAATAATTCATGTCTTTTATATTCACGAATTGCACAAAAGCTTCGAATTTGAATGTCGGTAGTGGCATGTTGGAACATGTTGATAAAAATTTTGAACAGGTTGTAACTTGCTCCGTCGGGGTAGTTTTACGAACTCGTGCATATTTTTTGTATTTGTGAATTGCACAAAAGCTTCTTCTGTGATCCTGAAAGTCATGTTGGAACGTGTTTAACTTTTTGGAACAGGTTACGACTTGCTTCGTAGGGGTAGTTCTGTGAGCTTAAGGTTTATGCAAGCGCAAGCTTTATGTATTGATGAAATAATCTTTATTAAAGTATTTATGTAGTTATCTATGTTTTATACTAATATTATTTTGATGCCAATTTAATGTACTGTTAAATTCAAATAAAATTTATTATATTCTGTTCATAATTAAGTTATAACTATTTAATTAATGATTAAACTTTCGCATCCCACTTATATTTAGTTAACAAATGTAGATTTTAAGTACACTTGATAACATTGTTAAAATACAAAATTAATTTATTAATGAAATTTTAAAATTTGTACATATATCACAAATACTCAAATATCATTTATATTATATCTACTGTTTTTCTACTTTTGTTCAATTGTGCCAGTTAATAATTCTAAGTCAAGTCTCTGTTAGTTTTTAAAATTTTCATTAATTTTCTTTATTAATTTTATTGTCGCTGTCTATATTGCAAGGGAAATTAATTCCCGAAATACAGGAGTCAATCCTAATTCCGAAGACAACAATGTCATGTTCCACGATATCTTTATAATATTAGATGCAAATAAATATGTTATTATTTCTAATTTAAGTATAACAAAATTTCTGTATAAAATGTTCTATCTGTAATCTCTATATAATCTAAATGTTAAATACCAAAGGTTTAAAAAACTGCTACGTATTTTTTTTATGCTACTATGCGACGAGACGAGCATGACGTTCACCTGATGGTAAGTGATACGCTTGCCCATAACAACGTGGTGCTAGTTAAGATGGTATACACTGCACCACATTGCGCCCGTTGCCTTGAGACATTAGCTGTTAAGTCTCGTTACCCCAGTAATTACACTAGCTACAGCGCCCTCCAAACCAGAACACAGTAATGTTTGCACACTACTATTTGGCGGTTGAAATAGGAGCTGCGGTGGTACCCAACCAGACGGTCTCCGGCAACAGAGACCTACTACCTGGAAAATGTAATACAAACAGCTAAGTTAGTTTTAACAATAAAATGGTTAAATAACCCTGATAAGTTCAAGGATGACAGGAAATAAACATACGTGATAATATTTCCCGCCAAAATTTTGTTCTACGTTTTATTTAGTAGTCATTAAATAATATTATAGAATGGACATCGTGCATATAAACATCAGAGATACAGGAAACGAGTAAATGTGAAATTGTTCGAAATATGAATGTAGGAAATGTAAAAGGAAAAGCGCGGCAATTAAAAAGCTGTTTATGAATCGTGTGTCGCGGCGGTGCGCGGCGTGCGCGTGCGGGGGCGCTCGCAATGCGGTCCGCCGGGTGCGCGGCGGCCGGAGGTGAGCGCAGCGCGCGCACGCTCGACATCCCGTTTGACCACTTTTTGATACAGGTCCCTGAGCTACTCTCAGCAACACTTTTATGGCGGCAAGGAACCGCCGCTCCGTAATTGTACAGCGGTGATTTAAAACTTTATACCCATGATCAATTTTTTAGGTTGCATAAGTAAAAGAGAGTAAGTTCGCTTAATTCATATTTTATTGTAACCAGTTTCGTAAGTCATAAATAAATTATTATACCTAAAACAATTAAAGCTCAGTATTGGATCACAATAAGCTTAACCCTAACTTTAATTTATACAATACAAAAAAAATATCACATCGCTCGAAACGACTACTAAAGCTTTACAGGAGTTATCACGAGATACTTAATCTAATTACATATGGCACAGTAGATCTATTATTAAAGCTAACATCACAGACGGTTGCTGAAACCAACGGAGCAGTCACTGGTTTCACGGAAGACACTGATTGTGGTCGCAAATTATCGGTTGGCGTTAGGCTTGAACCCAGCGGTCTTGATAGACTGGGTATTGCTGCTCCGCGGTCTGGCACTCGGTGTAACAAGATGCCGCTGCGAAGTCGCCTTCGTTTTTAGTAACGGTCGTCCAGAAGAAGGTCCCGGCGTCGGTCCGGGCAAAGTGCACCGGGATGTAGAAATCTTCACGGGCGACGGGCACAAGGTCGTAGCTCTCGTCCTGATTGCAAACGAGGAACGCGGCTCCGGACTGGCAACTGTCCATTTCCTCGAAGATCTTCCGCTCCAAGAGCTCGTTGCTGTTGTTTTGTTCGCTCTCGTGGCACGTGTCGCACGGCTTCGCTGGCGCGCGTTTTGTTGTTTTCTTAATGATCTTCATCAGCGGCTTTAGCAGCGCCTTCAAGCCGCTGTTCTTCACCTTATCACTGTTGTATTTGTTCTCGTTGATCGAGTTGTTTGTTGCGATGATGTATTCGTTGTTAGCGTAGTAAGACATTTTGAAAGTAATAGTTTCGATAGAACGTGTGTTGCTTGTGAGAGTAGAAGCGGGAATGTGGGGCTGCTCAGCCGGCTCGCCTTTTTATACAGCGCTCGCCGCCCCCGGCACAAAAGCTCCGTGCATGTGAAAAGCTTTTGCTGTGCATGTGTGCGTGTGCGTAACTCAAGTGGTAGGTAAGCCGTATCGGACATTTTATTATGCTTTTCATAAACGTTATCCTTTTTACAATTATTTATAACAGGGTTATTGTGTGGACAGAGAAACATTTTTATTAGTATTCAAAGTTTATATTTAATTAGGTAAGTGGGATCAGATACTTTATTACTTTACTACATAGCATGATGGTTTTTATTTGTTGTCTGTAATACAAGTTTTTAACTTATTTAAGTACATCGTTATTAAATATTTTAAATATTTTATAATACTCTAAAACTTGTAAGTTGTGTATCACTGAGAATCTAGTACGAGTCTTATTGCAAAAGTTCTGTAATGAAATCCCTATTCCTAACTTTATTGGAAAATTATACATCGATCGCAGGAAATATTCATATGGTAATTTGCCACTATATGTGTTATATAAAGTCAGCATTGCAAATAAAACCTGTAGTAGCGACAAGTGTAAGTACGGCAGTGCATTTGTGGTATGAAAGTGTATTCGTACGTCCACGCGCCGGGCCGCGGGTAAACATCACATGTTGCTTATTAGCCCCTCGTCCGTGTAAGAGGAGTGAGTTCACACAATGCGATTGTAATCGCTCGCGCCCCATTTAGGGTCACCGAGTCAAGCCATGGGACTCACGACCCCATTATTTTGACCCCAGGTCGTCCACGCGTTTGACGTGTGCCGTACGCGTTGCATCATTATAAGTGTTTACATTTCAGTGATTTAATTGAAATTCCCATTCTTGAATATTTTTCTTTATTAATTCCCCGTGAGTACAGTACATATGAATAATGCGTGTAAGCCTAACTCCATATCTGAGTCAACAATTCGTGTGGGTGTTCATTAGTGTTATGTTTACAAAAAGAAAGATTAAATTTAGGATGCCACCTACGCACAAAATGTTTGGGCTCGTACCGGTCCGAACGTGTAAGATTTTTTTCCGCTGCACGTCCGAAGTATTACAAAAAAAATGAGTTTAAAAGAAATCAGTGTAGCGGTGATAGCGCGGCGGGCCAATGGCGTGCGCGGGCGGCGGCAGGTGCACGCGGCCGGGGCGCGCACACATTCGATCCCAGTTTAAATATACCATCGCCGAACACGTGCATCCGAAGGGGATGCACATACACCCGCGCCCGCCACGCGAAAGAGAGCGGGGAGGATTTTTTATTGCCATGAATAGATTCACGACTCCTTCATATCCGAAATAGGGTAACGCAAAGGCTAATTTGGTTATTGAAAATTGAGGGGTTGTTCGTGGGAATGCTCTCCGCTCCCTGGTTCCCAGGGTTGCTCGCACATTTAGCTTTTTTTCGGCGACGCGAGTTTCGGCACGACAGATGGCAAGCGGGCGAAGGCTCTGCTTTTGTATAATAAATCGTATGGGGTATTGGAATTAAACATTCCATTTTGATGGCTCATCGCGTACGGGAGGAGGTGCAGCGGGGGTGAGGGGATGAAGATGTAAACAAGTGTAAAAGGGGTCAGTGGGACTCGGCGGGGACTGTAATTAAATGTCTATTAGAGGCGTTTTAAGATTATTAGGCCAGATTGTTTAGGGGCTCTCGAACAATTTTTGTATTACTTTTTTTGTATAATTATACCAATTAAAGAATCTTGATATGACTTCACGTGTATAATGGCGTTTTATGAGCTGTTTATGAATGTTTTATGTTATGTACAGGCTATACTTTTACTTCAATTGGTTTTTCTTGAAATTAGAAAGCAAACATTACATGTTTAAATTAGACATAATTTAGTAAAGGTAATCGTAGTACTTATACGTTAAATTTTCGCGTAGTGACAAGTGCCTTTCAAAGGTTGTTTGTAGTACACAACAGCAAGTATCCACGCACCCCTGTATTATGCGCATTGTTCGGGATTGCACTTGTGTCTCTTAACGGTGGGGGAATTTAAGGGTGAATTTATTATACAGTTTGACTTATCACAACTCAGCAACTTGTTCGTGACTTAATTTCGTAAACATCTTAACTGAAATGCTTTTTGCGGTCGCTGTTAATTTTTAAATAGCTTCTAACATTTTCAGTGATACAATTACATTCGAGGTTTTAATAATAGTTTTTCTTGATGTTTATTGCAAATCATTTCACGAACATTACATTGCGAAGATCTAGACTGCTAGACTAGAAAGACTTTAGTGAAGCCACGTAAGGGAAACGTTGGGTGTGACGGTCGCTTTCTAGTTGGATTGACTAGCTGGTGGAGATTGCAAGGAAATGATTGACGTAGTCAAGATGGTTGGAGGAGCTCCTTTGTTGAAGAGTTAAAAAAATGATGGGGAATGGTTCTAAAGTTTTTGGTTTAATAGCTGTTAAATTTAAAATGAAGATTATATTTGTATAAATTAACAAGTATGTCATTGGTTAACGTA
Source organism: Byasa hedistus (assembly GCA_029286795.1). Classification (NCBI taxonomy): domain Eukaryota; kingdom Metazoa; phylum Arthropoda; class Insecta; order Lepidoptera; family Papilionidae; genus Byasa; species Byasa hedistus. The sequence continues at coordinate 6,364,564 of JAGSMW010000024.1, forward strand.
TGTTGCTAACTTGGGTGAATTTTGTTATTATTTTAGGGAGACAAATTATGAAATATTAATTAACACTTTTTGTATTTAAGTGTTTTTGTATAATTAACTTTATTCAGGCTTTTATTTTAACTGGTAGTTATTAAAATTTAAATGTTATTTTTTTACCTTTTCATTCTCTAGATTTTGATACTTCATCGTCAGAGTGATACGTTAAAAACGGAGATGATTTTTTTTTAAATATTGGATAACAGAAAACTATTTAGTTGTTTTTAAAATATTATCGGCGGTTAAATTTATTTTAATCTTATGCTGCGTAAAAAATAAATCTATTTCTTAAAAGGGACCCCATTGTGTTGGTTGTGTGGGAATTTCAGTTACGAGATTCGAGAGTATAATATTGGGGGTGGAAAATAAAGGGCGACGTATAAATCACCCCCTAATCGTTGGTTTTTTTTTGCTTTACACTTGTTGCATCACCAACATGTTTAGAGATTGTATTTCAATAGTAAAATGCGGTTCTGTACGTTTTATACATTCGAAAATATGCTTTATTTCGTTAGCAATAGTTTGCATTATTAAAGAGCAAGTTGTTTCACAATGATAAGTTTAAGTTTGCTGTGAAGCAGAGTGAGGGTCGGAAATTTCAGGGGTTATTGAACAATTAATTGAATCACAGGTAAACTTATTTTATATTTGTGAAAACTTTAGGGACCTTTGCGTTTGTATGGGTTTGTGTTTAGAAATTAAATAATGTATTATCCAAGTAGTAATAAATTGTATTTTTATTTTAAAAAAGCTTTTATTATTTTTTCTTCCTATTCACCTATATATAATTAAAACAATATTTATTACATTTGAAGTTAAAGCAACTATATAGACGAGATTATTATTGAGAAAAGGGTACTTACACAACTTGATTGCCAGATTTTTAGTTGTAGTATTTTTTAAATGAATTGTAATGTAAGTTTTGTCTAATGTTATAACAGATCATTTAAAAATCTCTCCATGTATATCCAATTGCACCGAATGAAAATAAAAACTAAACTCACAAATTACTAACGCTCTGAATCAGTGCAATGACTTTCTCGATATACTTTAATTGTTGGTTACACGTCATTTTGATTTTTTCAAATAACTGGTTATAATCAGAGGTTTAATGCCGAAGCGTCATTAACGACCCTTACACTGGGGGAAGTGATAATTACCCTCCATTTTTGAACCACTCGTTAAGGCTGTTTTATTTTAAATTAAGGATTACTACCTATCTGTTTATTTTGATTTGTTATGTTCTAGTTATAACTTTTCTTCTAAGCAATCACCATTATATTAAGTTATACACAGGTCCTCTAACATTCTAGATTTCAAAAGTCTGTAATAGATTGTGTATTAATAATACGAGATTAGTAATTTAACTTGTTGAAATATATTGTGTTTAAGATTGGAGAAAGTTTATGCGATCTAGCTTTACCTAAAGTAAAAGCGATGGCAAACTGTGATCGCCGATAATTCTCTGGCGCTTTTATGTTGACAGTCGAAACAATAATAATTTTAAGGCGACATATTAACAATATGATGGCTAATTAGACATGTATCAAAAAATCCTGCCATCATCAAAACTCAACTGTACGTGTCCCTGGATATGAACCCGGCACCGTGTTATAAGTTAACCGGTCAATCGCTACGCCACGGAGGCTGTTAATCACTTGAGAAATTGTAATATTGTTTTTATGTGAATGCAATGAACTGTTTCGTAACTAGTTCAGGTCGTAGGGGCCCGGTTCTATTTTGAGGTTTTAATTAATGGTTCGTCTCGCCCTCCGGATCTAATAAAGCGTGGCAACTTGTTCTCCGTCGAGCTCCTTGATCCGCTCCCTGACGTTATCTTGGTTTCATCGTCGATGTGATTTGAAATATGTACAAGAATGCATTTAGTTTCTTTTGATAGCTTCCGAGGCGTATGAGTTATAAAAAGAAGAAAAAAACAATAACAGTAAGATTAGTTTTGTTTATACATCACAGCTATAAAAAAAGCTCTTGTCTATTTCTTATAGTTGGTTAATCACATATAATATAAAAAATATCAGTAATATATTTTATTATAGAAACTATTTACTGCCATTTCCCAGAGTTAGAGTTCACAAAATCGTGTGTTGAAATATTTTAAAAGTTAAGATCAGAAGAGGCTGTAATTTCGTCTCTGTTTCGGACCACTTATAAACATGTTCCGAATTCGTCGTTAAATATCAAAGGAATAATAGCCAGTTAACAGCATTTGGCGCCGAGTTTAAAAACCGCTTGGCAATAATAAATGGGAACTAATGATCGGTCATTAGGGAGAGAGGAGCAGGATGTCTTAGATGATTTCATTTCTACCTGACCGTATTAAACGAATGACTATTATCAACTTCGCTGCAAGCGCGCCCTGCGTGAAGGCACCCGATAATTGTGCGTCTGTATATTGACTTACGACTGTGAAGCGCAACAACACATATACATATACATATGTATGCAAACGGAATGATTATGTACAGATATGACAATAAAATTAATATGCGTTCTTCAATTTTAACAGATGATAATACACGATATTACCTAAGTAGAGATAAATCTGTTTTACTTAAAATATTAAGTAGCCTGGAGTTTGTGTAAAAGTTGAAACATGATATAATTAACGAAAAGTACTCATCTATTAATGTGTTATAATGATAGTCAGGTTAATAGTTAGGATGTATACACAACATCATATAAAGCATCATTTGCTTTATTGTTGTGCCTGACAAAAAATTTCACTTCTGCAACTAAGTATATGTAACGAAAGTTACCAACCATCATACAGAAAAAACATCATCTGCACATAAATACGTTTTTAAAATTTTTAGTTCTTCACCGAATGCTCCTGTAATTTAAGTAACCATAGCCAACAAGTTTTCACCCTCGAAATTATTTATTACGTTATTAACACGTCAGTCAGGGTCTGCAGTTAGTTGATTGGGTAAAAAACTAAACTTACTAATTACCATCGCTCTGAATCAGTGCAATGGCTTCCTCGATATACTTTAATTGTTGGTTACACGTGATTTTGATTTTTTCAAATAACTGGTTATAATCAGAGGTTTAATGCCGAAGCGTCATTAACGACCCTTACACTGGGGGAAGTGATAATTACCCTCCATTTTTGAACCACTCGTTAAGGCTCTTTTATTTTTTAAATGAATGACTATTATCAACTTCGCTGCAAGCGCGCCCTGCGTGAAGGCACCCGATAATTGTGCGTCTGTATATTGACTTACGACTGTGAAGCTCAACAACACATATACATATATATATATGTAGTCAAACGGAATTAATATATACAGATATGACAATAAAATTAATCTACGTTCTTCAATTTTAACAGATGATAATACACGATATTACCTAAGTAGAGATAAATCTGTTTTACTTAAAATATTAAGTAGCCTGGAGTTTGTGTAAAAGTTGAAACATGATATAATTAACGAAAAGTACTCATCTATTAATGTGTTATAATGATAGTCAGGTTAATAGTTAGGATGTATACACAACATCATATAAAGCATCATTTGCTTTATTGTTGTGCCTGACAAAAAATTTCACTTCTGCAACTAAGTATATGTAACGAAAGTTACCAACCATCATACAGAAAAAACATCATCTGCACATAAATACGTTTTTAAAATTTTTAGTTCTTCACCGAATGCTCCTGTAATTTAAGTAACCATAGCCAACAAGTTTTCACCCTCGAAATTATTTATTACGTTATTAACACGTCAGTCAGGGTCTGCAGTTAGTTGATTGGGTAAAAAACTAACCCTTTTGTTGTGGCAAAACAGCAATTTAACCCTTCACGATCACCTCAACCCGCAATCAATCAGGTGAAGGCCCCCTGATTATTAGTAATAGCGCCTACTGGTTACTAACGGTGTGAGGGGAGGTGATTATTTTAATTACATAATGAATTTTTAACTTTACCCGCTTGTAATAACACTGCTATGGTGAAAAGTAGGTAATTATTAAGTAATTAGTGAGATTTATATACACTTCTTTATTACATCATCTCCATGGCAAAAAATTTATTTGACGAAGAGTTGACTCACGGGTGCCTCTAACAAATAGGGTCTTCTAGTTAAGGTGTTAAACACTAATTACGTGTTGTCCTCATCGCTTCTAAATAAAGGATGTTACGTTTCATTACTTTATTAGTTTTACTAGCTACAGAGCATTTTAAACTAGACCACGAGATGATGAAAATGCTGTTACAGAAGTAGAAATAAATACTGTGGTAGTAACTACCCAGAAGTTTTCTTTATATGTATTATCGGTTATTTATTTCAATACATTGTTTCAGATTTTGTATTTAAATGTATGTCCAATTCGAAGTTCATAACCAGTGACTTATTACGGTACTTAATTCACCCAGCAAATAACACGACCCGCATCTTCGAGACATTGCGTATGTGAGATTATGCTACACAGTCGGGCGAAACCGCCATTACTGTAACACCTTTTTAAAGGTAATGTGGCCAACGAGTAATTATCGACAATCGGCCTTACTGGTTCGCCTTAATGACTGAAAATTGCTTCAGTACACGCCTTCAGTTCGTGCCGTGCTGTATGCACAATGTACAGTTAATAGTAAATACCACGACAAAAATGTCTCGAACGAGATTCGTTCTGTCCATATTTTATGATATTCCGGTTTCGTCTGTCTACTTATTTCCTGTTTTTATTTTTGATTTAAAAGATTTTTAACATTTTTGCTAAGTTAATAATACACCAACTTCATTCCTACTAAGAAGCAATAAAATTTAAAAGGAGGTTTAGAATCAGATATTCGTATGCCGGCGGAGTTATACTTAATAACAATGTCTTTTACAGGTATAAACTAAGTAAAAAATATTGTACATATATAAACTAGTCTTGAGCTTTCGGTAAAGGAAAACTTTTATGAAACCGACATGTTCTAAATGCATCTTTCGAAAATATTTTTTTTTTCTACTACTATGCGACGAGACGACCAAGACGTTCACCTGATGGTAAGTGATACGCTTGCCCATGACAACGCGGTGCTAGTTAAGATGGTACACACTGCATCACATTGCGCTCGTCGCCTTGAGACATAAGGTGTTAAGTCTCGTTACCCCAGTAATTACACTAGATACAGCGCCCTACAAACCGGAACACAGTAATGTTTGCACACTACTATTTGGCGGTTGAAATAGGAGCTGCGGTGGTACCCACCCAGACGGTCTCCGGCAACAGAGACCTACCACCAGTAATATTAATCATTAAACGACCACGACTATTTATTTGTGCGAAAAGGCCCCGAGTCCCAGTAGTGGGAACAGTAAGAGGTCTTTCAATTATTCTTTTTTTTACATACACATAAAGTATAAAAAAAACTAAAGGTCAAATAGATCAGTTTGTTATAGCATTGCAATTTCTTGTTCTCACTCTGCTGCAGTTTTGACCTTGTGGTCAAAATATAACAGTAACCAGTAGGTTACTGTAACCAGTAGGTTACTGTTATATTTTGATAATATGTCAACAGAAGAACGTCCACTGCTGGGTATAGATGTCTGGTAATGTATCCCACAAAATACGGTCTTTGGTAAAATTTAACATTTGTTGCGTGGTGACCGGTTAGAAAGTCACCAATAAATAGTTTAATTATCACTGTCCTCTGTATAAGCATATGCTAAGATTGTTGTGTTAATAACATGTTCATCGTATACTTATCACCTTTATGATTATTGTTTTATGAGTGAGTCGATAATTTATTTAAGTTTATTATTCGAGTAATGTGTTATATGGCGAGCTATCCGATAACGGATAATATCAATCTTCGTACTGTGATAGTATTTTACAATTTGTATGACGCTGTGAGGTGGTGGTGGTTATAAAATTATTTGTGTGTTGTATTGTTTGTTATTATCAAACCATTGTCGTTGCTATCAAATACGTTTTGATTTTAAATCCCTAATTGAAAGAAGTTTGCTTCAATTTTTTAAACTCTTAATTGTGTTTGGTTAATGGATACCACGTTTAAACCAAAAATTATGTAATTTTTTTTACCGAAAATACGTTGGTTTTAACGTTTTACTTATTTACGCTATAAATACAATTAATAAGTTAAAAACGAATTACCATCAAATCTAATTTGAATCCCTTTCAAACAACGACAGTTTACTAAAGTAAACAGTTTCGGATCCCTAATCAAAGGCTTAAGACTAAAAGCGAGGACACGGTGACGCTTTATCTCGTCACTAAATAATAGTGATAAAGTGCCAAATAAAAAAAAAAAGTGGTGATAAGGAACGAAAGATAAACGTAATGCGTTATGGAGGAGTTTATCGTTTTGATAATAAAACATCGCTTAGCAGCACAATAAAACCGGCGAGGATATCTGACTTCGAGGGGGGCCCGGTACCTGTTTCGCTGATAAGCGGCTCTGGAACACCTAAGCAAGCTGTTAAGAGAACGGACATCGTTTCACGGAGCGTTTAATTTGCTAATTGTTTTTTAATCACAACGCGAAAGAGAAGCGGCTATTTATCTGCACCAAAGGCTAATCAGGCGCTGTGTCCACTTAGCTGTTTGTCTCGATTTTACTTCTGAAGAGCAATACTAATTTACCGCAGTTCTTTTCTGTTGAAATCAATACAGCTGGTAAACGTTTGACGTTCTTTTATGGTAATGTGTGTGTTTTTATTACAATATTCAACTTCTAAACTCAATTTTATGATGTCAGGACAATGAAGCCGAAGGTGGTAAAATGTGCTTAACGAGAACACTCTAGCTCTCATACATAGACAATTGTAACAGCAATGTAGTTGAATTTTTTAATTTAAATTCTTATAGAAATAAGATATTATAAATAACAGTAAACTGATCAAGCTTATTTCGACGTCACACCGTCGTTACATTATAAATCTAATTCTTCTTAATATTACATATTTAAATACTCTAAATAGCGACGAAAAAGATATATACTAAAAACTACATTTTAAATATATTAAATAATTGGGTAGTTTTATTAAATTTGTAACATTACATACCCATCATCAAGTTCATGAAGTGCTGGTGTTGTTATATCACGTGTGGTCCTGGAATCAAACAAGGGTTCTGCGTTACAAGTCAGGCTGTTAACCGCTGTGTCAATGAAACTCACTATTTTATATCTATAGTAGATTTATGGTTAGCATAGTAGAAAATATCGTATATTGAAAAATGCAAATGCCGCTAAGGTTTTCATGTTAACGTTATATGTAATACTCTTATATGATATACTGTGTATATGATAAGTTTTTTTTTTATTTAATCTTTGTTCACTAATGCACATAGGATTTTTGTTTTTGATTAGAGAAATGGGAAATTTGAATATGCAATCTTAAATCCTTACAGTGTATGCATTTTTATAAAATTTTATTGTACGTCACAAGTAATTTTTTTAATCGAAGTCTGAACTCATAATTCGTGTTATAGTTAACGTATGTGAACATTTAAAACCCGACAATAAACCTGTGAAAACAAAGAGTCATCATCGATCATCGCGGGAAACGGTCCGCGTGTCCGTAAACCGAAAAGCCGTGCTCCGAAATTACCGGCCTAAGAAAACAAGAACAAAAAAACAGTCAGAAGATTTATTTAAGGGAGCGTAAAGATCTGTTTATGGTATGCGCCGGTAATTAAGGGGCGGCCGGCACACGTGCGCATGCGCAAAAACGTATGGGAGAAAAAAACTATATACCTGTTCCCCTCTCAGTGCGACAGGTCCGCTGACATGCTCTTCAGGGGGTGCAGCTCTCAAACTTTCACCGGTACCTTAAGAGGTAATGATTGTAAATGCTGTATAACATCATAAATGTGAAAGCAAGTCTGTTTGTTACTTCGTGACGCTATCACGGCTGTACCGCTGAATCGATTATAATAAATTTTAGTATTACTTTCTGTGCGAAACTTATATGGGGTAAGAATAGGAACAAAATTTTTGTATGAAACCTTTTATTACGCCGACCGATTTTATTTTAACTTTTAAGAAATGTTTTGGTAGCAAATGATTAAGATTTCTATGGTCACAAGTACTAGTAGTAAGACATTAACTGAAATCAGAGTTTAAGTTGGATTGAGATGTTCAGTTCGCGTGGCAGCAATAAAGATTATGCAATATTTTTGTTCTTTTTGGAACTGTTCAGCCTTTACTTGGGAAAAAAAATTACCTTAATGATTTCTATACCGATCGACAGTCATAGTTGTATGATAAAATCAAAATTTTACTAACCCGCGGTTAAAATCCAGTTAGGTTGATAAGCATTCATATTTTAAGTTTTCTGAAACCGTTTAGTTAAATTTAACAACGAATAGTGCGTTATTTATTATTATTAAATTGCTATTTATTAATTATTATTCTGGTATCATAATAATGAAAGAACCATATTTCTGTAAATTAAAAGATATTCTGTAATAGTTTGGGCACCGGTGGAGTCGCCTTCCCTTAATGTTATCTTATTATGGCTAAAATGACTTCGGTGTTCAAAGATAATAGCCGACCCGGGGTTCCTTACCACCATTTTTTATCCAGCCCTTTTTCGACCGGCTCGAGATAATACTGCCTTTAGATATTGCGTGTTAGTTGATTTGATTTTTGAGATAGTCCTTCGTATAAAACACTTTAATAGTAATAGTTTTTAGTTGAAGCAGTTAGTATGTGGTGTTTATTTTATCGAATATTGTAATATATCTGCAGATTTCGCTTTGATGCCATGAGCTAGTCAAAGATTTGATTTGTAATTATATTTTGTATATCGGCAGGGTGTTTTACTAAACTACTCATTTAGCTACTACCGTCATATTCTCAATCACCAGACAGAATTTTTAACTAATTATATATTTAAGAATATTCTGAACAACCACGCTTTGTCATTTTCGGCTTCTTTCGTTAAAACTCACAAAAAATTGTAATGAAGTATTATAAGGTATTTTTTAACAAGTATCAATCTAATTAAGAAGTAATACTTTATCTATAAAGAAGATGGACAATTATAATTTGCAAAATAATTTATAGGATACTTTCGTCTTATTTTAAAATGTGATCAAAATCGGCAGATACAATACGATTGGAATTAAACTTTACCGTGATTTTCGTAATTCTTTTAGGAAGTAATAAAACGACATTTATTACGTTCAAGATGTAATCTTTAGAATTTATAAAGGATTCTTTTTCTTTATCTGTAAGAAATGAACGACCTATTAATATTAATCAATTATATCCGAAAGCGGGACCTCGACTGGATTGAATATGAAACGTATTCCTCCAGGAATCATCAAAAAACAATGTTATCTAACCATCGACGCGTGCGCCGGGAACAATCATACATTTATATTACTATTTGTGACTGTTCGCATATTAAAATAACAATTCAAAAAGTTTTATTTGTTACGTATAATTTGGAAACGGATATTGTGTTTGTTTATTTGGTATACGTTGTACTGTTCTGTGATCCTACAGGACTGTGTAAATTTTTGATATTTCATATAACTGTTTGAGTTTTTGACAAATCTGGCGCTGTTGATACATTATTTTTTAACCTTCACAAAAACATTCATAACATCAATAACAAGGTGATTTTTTTTATTATGTTAAGATATATTACAGTGTCTGATTTTTATTAATAATTCCGTCTCCTAAGCCCCCACTTCCTGTTTCCAATCGTCGATATATCACGCGACGCGGGGGAGCCGACGTGTACAACGCTGACAGATACACCAGACTGCTAAGTTTTATTTGATCACTGGTGGGACTTGGGACGTGGGATGTGTGAGAGATTTCTTTCGAAAGAGCTTGAATTTTTTGTGTAGGTTCTGTAAATAACGTCTATCAACGTACGTTTGTTAACGCTCTAAATTTAGAGACGTTAGTTAATATCACATGAGCACATTCTGGAGAATAGTAAGGAATCAATCACAGTTTTCGTTTATCGGTATTTTGTTGTAACTAAACTAGATAAGTATTATTATAATATATGTTCATATCAAGTAATTTGCAATTATTGTGTAATTTTTAGAGGACAAGATACACGAGTTAAAGAAGACGTAGTAAATCAAATTGGTCCCAACAGTGGGAACATAGTGAGAGTTTTTTGGTAAGAATATGTTAACTTTATATTATAACCTTAATTTTTGCATTAGACGCATAGAAATAAAGCTTAAGTAAATAAGAATAAGTATATCTACCTATGGATAGTTAAATATATAGGGTATTTATACCGGAATTGGTTGAAAGATAATTAAATTTAACAAATGGGATATTTGTGTTACACTTTTTTCGTTTATCTAAAATCTTTGTAAAAGTTGTGTGGTGTTGGTTACGTTTAGTAGGTGAGATTGAGCCAATGGGATACGGAGCGATGGGGACGGTGATAGCTATCGCTTAGTTATCTGATCAACAGTCGGTTTGTCGACAACTTATAGTAAGAGACGTGCCCATCAGATCATAGTTTTTTTTCTAAACATTTTGTAAATGAATGCCTTGTCCTTTAATTGTATTACTACGGTCTACTATTGACAAGTACTAATTTAATCAGAACTTAAAAGTCGGTTAAATAATTCATTATGTTGATATCATATAAGCTTTTTAACTTCTCTTAGCAGTTAGTATTCTTTTAATTTTTTTTATACTAATAAAATACAATTTCTCTATAGATTTGAATGGTGTATATCCGAATATAAGTACATAATATATTTCTGTTTACAGTGATACATATACTAACAAATAGAAATGTCTCCTGAGAAGTAAAGAAATGAGTTGTCTTCATCAAACAAACTCAGGATGTGTCTACAAGATTTACAAAAGATATTTTTGTGATAGTTCGCAAAAAACTATATGCTCACGTTTTCATATAAACATTTGTACAACATTATAATCTCTTCACGCCACACTTGACACCAATATGGTCGATGCATTCACCGAGGATTACTGGTGATGTGATGTTTATCTATATTACCATGCGAATCCAGGGACGACCATCACCGTCGCTTTCCTCCCGCGACAATGAAGGCATAATATTTTGCATTGTTGCTGAGATCATCTAAAGAAATCGCTCTATTGTGCAATTTTAGATCCACTGCCAATGTTTGGTTATGGATTTACATTATTTGATATTTGTTTTGATGTACAGTTTTTCTACGGTGCTACAATATTGAGTTTTTCATAATAGAGCATGAAACGATTTCCCTAGTACTTACTGTTGTTTATATTTATCTCAATGATTATTAAAAACTATAAACGATTTATTGAATATCTATTAAAGAGTATTTTCTCGTTTCATGATTATTTTTAAAGTTCAGTCCGCACTGACTTAAAGTTGTTATTAATGAATTAAAAACACTCCCGCGCAATCTGCCGCCATCGAAAATAAACAACGAATATCTTTTCGATTTCTGTATAAAGTAATTTATGTAAGCGACGCAAACTTGCACGAGAGTTTAGAAAAAAGTTTATTGTTATCTCACAATGAATAATATAAACATTTATACGCGGTCCCGGCAGATAATGCGGTGTCGGAGCGCGGCGTCGGGCTCCCAAATGGGCCGAGCCCTAAATCCTTCCTTATCTCATAGAGACGATCTGCGCCGGGCGCGCTGCGGTGTAGAGTTACAATAACACACAAACTGAATTCAATGTAAGCCTTAACAAACCCCCCGTTTGACCCTCGTGTGCGTAAGATTCACGCCTGAGTAATTACCTAACATAGATCCCTTATTTATTTCACAAGGTGTTTCGCAAAATTGAGTTCGTCTATAACTTAACTATGCTGTAAAATAAACTCGTGACTTTTGTTAAAAAAGATGTTTTATAAAATTCTTCTTATGTCTGCGGAAATCGGTCTATATAAAAAGATATATCCTATATATACGTATATGTATAGAATATAGATGTAATAAAGTTAACATATTAGTATAATTTACTTATCAGATGAAACCTTCAATATAAATATTCATATCTATTTAAATATACTTTCCGAAACTTTTTAAAAAATTATCAAAAATCTGAAAAATTTGTAGCTTCCGTTTGGTGAATATTTCTGTTTTATTAATACATTGGGAATGCGATGGTTTCAAGTTAATCATATTGTAGTGAATTCCAAAGCCAGCCCCCGCCCGCCCTCGTCCGCCCCGGGCCACCTCGTGGCCTCACTTACAAATATTTTGGAAATATTTCTCCAACTTGTCGACGTTTCATCTACCGCTTCTTTCCGTTTAGTCTATTGCATCGTTGCTCGTTCATCTTATTCTCCTAACCTAACTATCTATTGCCGCCACTCAAATATCGACTTTATATTTAAACTTTAATAACTTGATTTATTTTCTTATGAAGACGACTATAAGCCATTTGGGAAGTTAAGCAGTATGTTATCTAACAGCAAAATCTTTACGAGAAACTAAAAATGGTTGCGCGCAAAAAAGCACGACCCCAAGGGAACAGGGGTGTCCAATTAACGTTAATTCGATTATTTAATTTGTGGTAATTAAATGATGTTAAATTTAATGAAAATTTTGGTTACAATTACCTTTTTACTATATTTTTAAATTTAGACAGAAACTTATATAATTTGCTTAAAAACGCTTGTCAGTCTCATTTTAAGAAAACAGACTTTGAACATACATATAGTTAGTTTTATAGTTTTTTAAATAATAAACCAAAAAAACAATGCTTAGCATTGGTGTGACGATATCGAATATTAGATGGTATTAATTTCTCTTTCCGGCTGGAGAAGACCCAGTGTCTAGATCCATTACAACGAGCCCTAATGACGATTTCGAAATAGTGCGAAGTGGACAATAAAGAAAGCTGGCTATGCCACCATATGGTGTGTATCTAAAGAGAGAAACATAAAGCCAGTCACTTGTACAAGTAGGTTAGACTTGATACAAGATCTTTAGTTATCGCTTAACCTTCTTCTGTTTTTAGTAAAATTATTTATTTTAAATCAGTATTTCTTTTAATGTAAGTGACGTGACAGCCCTAATCTTTATCTGGCATCTCGAGCCACGTAATTTGACACTTTCCACTGACAAAGCCCACATTTACTCGACACAGACAGACCTTACGGACTGACGCAAAAACTTAACCTCACGACGCTATACAAAAAGCAATTAGCGTTTTTTTTTTGCGCTACTATTTCGCTCGGAATTAATATTTACAGGAATTTACCTTTTTCGGTAAATGGTACAGCACGTGTTGAGAGCGGCGGTTTTTTGGTATAATACGTCCTTATTTTTCATAATTAGTCCGTGAAGCAGCTTTTCGGTTTAAGTCAGCGGAAGAATGTTCCAGAACGTCTAAGTTGTAGAGTTTATGACATGTGAAATAATTTAAAGCCTTAAGTTACAAAAAAACTTTTGAATTTAAAACATACTCTTATTATTATAATTACTTTTAAACCAAAATTATCAGGCGATAACAACGGCTTTGATACTAAGACTAAAAATATCTGAGGACGTCTAGAAAAAGCAATATCTTGTTTATATTTATACTAATATAAATGAATACGTAAAAGTAATATAAAATTTTATTAGTGAAATATTTCATATATTTATTAATAGTACATATATTTATACCAATGTTATACAAAATGTTTTGTTGTAAACATAATTCGACACCGAGCGTACATAAACGTCAAACATTCTCACACACAAGAGAACGCAATCAATCAAACGTCGCGACACGTTTGCGATTCGATTCCGCGATCGATCCGATGATATCGCAAAACGTAACACTAGATCCGTATCTCATAATCCGAACAGGAAGCTCATTGTAGATCCGCCAGATGCGAAATTCCTCTAGTCGTTGTACTGTACGTAATTGTTAGGCGTTGAATGCCCTGCAGTGGGCGTGGTACGATTGTGCATTCGGTTTCTATGGTTCTGTTAGATCTAACGTTTCTTTACTGCACTTCGGAACTATTGTTGTCTACTGTCTGTGCTAGCCTACGCATGGTTCAGCGGCTGATAGCAATGTTACAGGTTCCAGGTTTGATTCGTTGCTACTAAGAGACTACTAAGTAAATCATGAAAAGATTAGTTTTTAACCGCCGACCTAAAATGAGATGATGAAGTACATAGTAAATAGTTAATAAATAGTTTGTATTTGTCTGTTTTGATGCTGTTTACGTGTAGATGTTGGCTTGTCTATCTTTCCTACATAGTAAACGGTTAAACCTTTTAAGTAAAATTTTGGTATAGATTATATTGAGTCAGTCTACAGAAACTAATTCTAAAATCCAAAAATTTTATATTTTAACTTTTAATTGCTAAATTTATACTTTAATATATATGTACACCATAAATATAAAGGAATATATAAGTTTTTTTTTTTATTATTATATATCGATGCAAACACGAAATAGTTGATCATCAAACCTCGGTATCAGTCGTTCCAATCGGGAGGATCTTACGTCTCCATAAATAACGTGCTCGTTTTATAGTTTTTAGATAGATTTCCGAATAACGAAGTTATCTCTTAAGGAAATGCTTTTAGATAATACAAAGACGAACATACGAATTTACGAGGAATTCTGAAGATTAGCTCGTCATTAAACATTAAGGAAGATTTAGATATTTCGCTGTGAGTTTATGTAAAATTCTGAGCATGCGCACAGGGTTGAAGTGATTTTATCTGTTTTATGAGCGGAAGGAGTTTATTATTCAATGTGTTGTCGCATAATTAAATATTAATGGCGGGGGTAAAGTGGTTTTGGTTATTTTATTGTCATTCGTGTACACGTGGGAGATTTGAAGTTTAATGATTTTCACATTTAAATATATGAAGAGGCACTTACAGATTATTGTAACACCAAACGATTGCATTTATATAATAGATCTGAAACGAATAATTTCAAGATAAAATTCTATCTTTACATCATAATATATACCTCTATTGATATAAAAATGGTTTTTCATTTGACATACCGAAGTTGAACACAATTTATAGGTAAACGTTTTGAATTGGTAATTTGATAGTTTTTGTGAATTCTTCTCTATTTTATAGATTAATGGAAATTTTGTAATCATACATATTGAATTATGTAAAAATTAAATATTGTAAGAAATAATTATGTATACAACACAACATTTAAGTGTATAGTTAGTGTATGATGGTCTCGTTTTAGTAAAGGGATAACATACCGTAACATGTGCCGAGCATTCATCTATTCTATTGCCTTAAAAAATTCAGTATTCTTTGCACTTTTGTCTGATAAAAAAATGTTTTAAAACGCGTTCGGGTTTATAAAAAGGACAAGAAGGAGATCCGTTCACGCGTTAAATTGATATCGAAAAGGATTTCCTTCTGTTTTCAAAATATTGCCCGCGCACGGCGCAGGCGCAGCGCAGGCGGTGCACTTTGTGAAGGATTAGGAGCTCCGGGTAACCTTTCATACGGATTGTTTTTACAGCTTACGGGAACCCTTTGTCGGTTTCGCGAATTACGTGGAGCCTTAGTATAACATAATGCGAGCCGGCGGTTCGAGACGCACTATTGAGGCAACGCTTTACGCTTGTTGAATGGTCCTTCGCGTCCTTTGAGTTGGGCGCTACGTGGCGTTCAATGGACTTGTTTCTGTTTCATGCTCGGCCGTTCAATGGAGAAGCAAGAATCTCCTTCTATTCTTTGTATGCAACTCTTTCAGTGTAATCGGCAGCTGAATGCATTTGTTCAGCCCACGTAGGTGCGATACGGATTAACTTGAACTTAATTTCCTGTCTGTAGATAGTGAAATAAATATTTAGCGTTAACTTTATAGTAGTGTGAACTGGTTGTTACCAAAACACATTTTAGGCTAATGTCCTCTTTAGAATTTATCAATATTAATCACCAAGACTTTTTTAAGTTTTTTTTGTTTTTCTCTTTACCTACTTTTGATGCACGATACTTAAAATGTAACTAGAGATATCAAAATTATAGTGTTAAACACTGAAACGTTTTATTTGATTTTTTATTACCAAGTTTGTACTTGTCCATTTTCACACTTAGTGTTAAGTGGCGATATGGTCTGTGGCGGCTACACGCTGTAATCAAGTAACAGATTATTTACTCTTTTTTTGAAGAAAGCTGCATTTAATTTTGTGAATACGATGCCGAATATATATGTGTTGTGATTTACATGAAGGCAGCTTTTGATTCATGATCTACTTATTGTGGCGTTGAAAAATTTCTCTACTTTTTACCCAATCTTGTGTATCATATAGTTTATAACCTCATAAACATTTTTTATATCATATTAAAATTAAATACAAACAGAGTAAATGGAAGTACTTCAGCGAACCACCGATAAGTTTGTTTGCTACCGGCGTTTCGCAGGGGTGCGCAACATTTTTCACCCGGCTTCGTTAGCGTGTAATAAATATTTTAACCGTACGATGTGTTATTAGCGGGTTCCGTTGAAATTTAGCAGCGGGTCGGTGGAAGCTTTGTTTATTCCCGAACCAAGGTAAATATTACTTTTTACACTATTTCTTTACGACGCAATATTTTTACGTCGTTTCATGTTAACATTTTATATATACGACTGTATTCGATCGAATCGAATTAAACTTTCTAGGTAATCGAGAAAAGTTATAGGTAACTTAGATTAGGAGCTTAACTTTGCAATCATTTATTAATACTCTTAAAATAATAATTATAAACAATGGTGTAGAATAATGATTATTGACCAGTACAAAAAATGTATGTGAATAAAAAATTCGAAATTAAAACGGATATATTAAAGGTCTAAAACTGGCAAACATAAAATATCAAAATAATGTAAATTTGTTGTGGAAAAAATTTAAATTAGTTGATATTTGTATCTAACAACTTTGACTTAAAAGTTATTAAGAACCTATCATCAATCAGACTTAATATCACATTGTGTGCTTAGCGAAGCAAAAAAAGGGTTTCCTATTTAGCATTTTTAGCGTAACCCACTCGAAGTAGCCGGAAACCATATGCGCACAAATATTTGGAAGCGGTGCGCCTGCGGACATTTTTTTTGATTACTTTTTTAAGCAAACTTTTTTTAGGTCTGAATTTATTTAATGGTTACTACATTTATTGGACCCTTTTCGTTTGACGCAAAGGGATCGCGGACCTGGAGGATTAGATGCGTTTTGTGTTTTTTTTTTCGGTTCAGCAACAGTTTTTTGTTGTTGAGTCGTGACTATTAATAAATGAGTAGTGTAATAGGAAAGAAAATAGTATCTGATGCGTCTATTGTTGAAGAGACTGATATTGTTGTAAGATGGTGATTTGGTTATAAAAAATGTACAAGATTGAAATCTCCATTTCATTGTACGTACGTAACACAAATTGGTTTTAGAATATTTTTTCTTCATCATCATTAACACTTTGCAGTCCGCTGCTGGACATAGTCCTCTCGCAGCAAACGCTATTAATTTAACAATTTGCTAATAAACGTAAGATGTTTAATAATTTAAACTTTAGCACGATCGTGAGCAGTCCTAGTATGTTTGTATTTGTATACTTTGTTAAGAACATACATAAACATAAAACTCCACACCTACAATAAACTGACCGTAAGGCGATCAGTACAAACCTATACGAAATGCAACTGGAAGTACAATTCGGTGTGTTGGTATTATTCCTATGGACGACAAAGCGAATCCATTGGCCCCAAGTGCGCCTTCCAAGTGTGTCCTATAAATAATACATTACACACCTCATTGTTAACAATATCAATGTAAAGCTTTAAGGATGGATGATCTCTTAAAATAACAAGTGTTTGCTTCAATGATTATCGACAATGCCAACCTTAGCAGTCTTGTAGAAGCCTTCTTATAACTTAAATCCAAAACGCTTTATCCGATGTTACTTTTAAATGGAAATTTATGTATATTGCTAATACATAAAGTCTATTTTAGATTGATCTTTACAGCAAATTTCGTTGTGGAATATACAATGGAATTTGTAGTTTATTGTAATGGTCTATGAGTTCATTTTATTAGGAGGCAGTGTGTAGTAATATTCGTTGGGTTTGGTGGTAAAGTAAAATGTGCGTGAAACATCACGGCCAAGTTGGTTCACCATAACATAAAGAAACATTCACCTATTGATGCGCCGCTGTTTAAATGGTTTTACACATTTATAATGCCGGCTCCGATAAATAGGTTGCATTGTGCACGAGTTTCCTATTTTTGTGTCAAGCTTATTGAATGAAAATAATGCTTCTAATTCTATTTCAATATTTGGACGATAAGTTATGAGTGCACTTGGTTAAGTTAGCAAGTTAAGGATTTTATTAAGTTTGTGCGATGTGTATATCTTTTTCATTTTCTAGCCGAATCCGTAAACTATACAATATCATTATTAACTATTGCTTTCAATTATTAAATGTTAACCATGATACATAAAGAACGCTCAAGTGATAGTAAGTCGTCCTACTAAAATTAGGTGTTATTAAGGATGTTTACACAGCACTAGATAGCGGTGGCAATAATTTCAGTAACTACTACTAACTTCAAATTAGAACGCAGTAATATGTGAATAATTTGATGACAAAAATAAGTACTGCGATGGTCTTTACCTAGATGTTTTCAAAAGGACTTGCTACAAGCAGCACCTTGTTACATTCTTAGAGTTTTTCGATTGAATCATATATTTAGCAAGGATATTTTATTATTGTAAAATTGAGTGAAATCCTGAAACGTTGCCTTTTTTATATTGATGATAAATTACAAAACAGTGTATGCTGTTACATACGTCGGACTCTACTATATTACTTTTTTACATTTTAATTCCTTTCCCTCATTATCTTAATAAGTAACCAGTTGAAAAAATTAATCTACCGGTAAAGGACAAAGTGTCATTGAAAAATACCCCCCTAGTAATTTTGCCGTCACATATCTTTACAAGAACATGATTAATGCATGTGTGAAATTAATATTCGAATATGATTACGAAAGGGCGCGGTATGTATGAGGAAAAAATAATCAATAAGCTTATTTTACACTATTATTAGGCTCAGCTGCGTGGACCACGCCCTGTAGGAGATAATGACTGTTAAGACAATCTATATCGCCTGCTCCAATATATGATATACAATACGAGGCTCGAAAATATAGACAGATTGAATAAAAGATTTGGTCCCGCCCAAAAGCGATTCCGCCCAAACACAGCGCGAGTTTTGTCTGTAAGAAATGTGATTAGTGTTCTGGTTATTAATTTTTTTGTTTGTTATGAAATTAAGACGCTAGTTGTTGTTATATTTGTCGGCTTTGTGATGCTGTGGTTGGAATTAAAAACTTTGATTTATTGAGAAATGCGTTATCATTTATATATGTTGTAAATAAACTACATGCTCAATACATTTATTTAAATGAAATCTTGTATTTAGAATAAAAATAAATACATGAACACGCATGTTACATGATTTCCTATAAAATAATCTTTTGATACAATTATTTTGTAGATATCTATATGTAAAAGTTTTAATATTTCCACTACAGGGTTATAGGACTCCTCTCAAGGAGATAGTCAAGGTTGTTTATCCATCACGCTGGCCAAGTCCAAGTTAGACGATGTCGCATCTCCAAGAAAGCTTTTATTCCAGGAACAGGTCGGTTTTCTAAAAATGTTTTATTTCGCCTGAAGCTAAATGTTAGTAGAGATAAATTTGCGAATTTCGAGACTTATAACTTGTACTTTGATAGAATAAGAGCTTATTGTTAGATGCATTTCATAAAGATATATATTCTGCATCGAATAATATAATAGAATATTAGTTGAACTTTACGTTTTATATCTGTTTTGAGCTTAAATTTTTTATTAGTAGACGTTTAGAAAATGATTATTTTAGTAAACAATAATGAGACTGCAGCTTAAACGGATCGTGCAGCTTGAGTTCTAAGTTGTCCGCCCACGTTATTAATTTTGAACAAATTGGCGGCGTTCTAGCGATGCACTAGTCAAATATGTATAGAGCAACGCCCAGGGTCCGCAGTACCCCGCCTCATCACGCCTGGAGTGCCACTCGGCGTCCACAAAGGCGGTTACACTATTAACTATGTTACATGTAAATTGTTTGGGCAAGATTGCTGGCCCTTTGTTAGCACTATCATTTCTTTAAGGGTTCTACGGTGTGATTGCCGTTAATAGTTATTTTTAAGTATCGTAACCAATATAGCTATAAAATTTTGATAGTGAATAGTTAATAGATAGAGATATAGATAACTGATGAAGTTTAACACATACTCTGTTTGAGAGATGTGTTACAATGTCTTCTTCTTCTTCTAAATCGTGTTTCGTCATGACTGAGGGTCGTGGTCATCATGTTTTTAATGAAACATGCGACGAATTACTTGGCAGTTATAATGGAGTGGTTTGCCATTGCACATACTAGTCCGAGCACGGTTGGTCATGTTAAAATGTCTACCGTAACACTAAATACTGCGTGACGGGGAAGCCAGGGAATAGTTTGCCCTGTAGTTTTGGGGATATGGGTTACTACCACGATTAATGCGGTAGAAACCTCATTTTGAGGAGACCCTGATTTAGTAGCGGACTACAAACAACTAAAATGATAATAATGATGATTATGACAATCCTGTTACTTATTGAATAGGCATTTGTAATAGAAATAAAATACCATACCTCAGCGGGGTTTCTTAACTTATTTATATAAAATAAACCATAGAATTTACGAGTACCGTTAAACACAAAAACCTTGATTGACATTTAGACCGTGCAGTCAGTCCAATTTTTTCACCGTCACCATCTCCCAATTTTTCAAAATTCGCTCCTCACGTCTGCCCGCTAACAATGGAGCGTACAATGTACTTATCTACACGATCTTAAGTCGCGAGTTTGAATAGGCTCGAGATGTTATCGGGGTTCAATCTTAAGCCCGATGGGCCCATAATTTTATACGGGTCCTAAACAATGATAACCAGACACGTGGATGTCTGTTAAAAAAATTTAGTGTTCATATTATAGCGTGTGTTTAATAAGGATTTATTCGCCTTGTTAGATTATCTTGATTGTAACAAATTACTTGAGTGATTAAAACTATACTAGAACGTTTGCATTTTGTATGAAAACGTTGATGAAAGTGAGTCATTTTATATCATTTGTTAACGTATGCTGAAACTCAAAGGGAATAACAAAAATATTATATATAAAGCAATGACGAGAATCTTAAATGATAATGTTCTATAAATATCAGAAGTTTGTTGTTTGAAGACTTTATAACAAAAAAATTTTAACCTTTATATGTTAGTAAATAAACTTTTAAAATGAGATATAATAAGCATCAAAAAGAAATATGGGATCGTCTTTGAAATACCATTAGAATTTAATGGATATAATAATGTATTATACATTGTGCGTTTAGACGGAAATTGCAAAATGTCTCTCATAATTTCATATTGTACGTAATAACGCTCGATGAATTCAATTAAATGATTTTAAAGGAGCTATTGTATCGTCGAAAGATGTTCTTGAGGTGGCGAAGTGAAGTCATTATTTGCTAATAGAGTAGGACTATGGGTCCTATTCACGCTAAATATCATACACGAAAAGGATTCGTCGACGCGTAAAACGTCACAATGTCCCGCGTTATTGATGGTAATGGACCCTATTGTGTTCTCATATCGCTCACAAAGTATACCTTAGTCATTATATATAATACAGTATCCCAAGTTATATAATCTGCTGAGATTTATACATTAAAGATGTTCGTGTAAATATTTTATATGTACCTTACAAAAAATATTAGTTATCGTAAGATAAGCATATCAGTCGCAAGCTTTTTAAGGAAGCGTTAGGGTGTGGCTTTAAAAAAAAGTTTAATATCTTTCCGTATAATTTGTAATTTACAGATTTCATACACAAACAGTCAAACATTGTTAATTTAAATATGCCATATTACAATATTTTTGTCATATAATTCAAAATAAACCAATGCTTACACAGTTTTCGTAAAACTCTTGTGAAACTAACCTATCGATCAGTAGCCATATTTAAGTTATACGGAGCAAATTTCGATTGCTTCTTACGCCCATCTATAAGTGGAAAGAGGTTTCAGGAATTGTGATAAACATCCTTCATTAAACTGATTTCGTAATATGTATACCGATTCAATCTAATACGGGTAAGTGGTTATGATACGAGAAGCTTGTATGGAGTGAAACTTGCGAATGCATCGTATCTGCATAAAACCGCTGGAGGCGTGCAGGATGTGAGGAAACATGGCGAGCTCGATGTTACGTCACATCCTCTTTACGATGTTCCTTATTAAAGTAACGTTAATATCTGATTGCATTATCAACTCCTTCGCGTACATTCTTAGGTATTAAAAATTTTAACCTGTAAATGTATCCCCTCTGCGTGATTAGTTAAAAACTTTAAAATCTTATTACATTAATCATTTTGAAATATCTCTCGTTGACTATTGACAAATTATTGAATTATAATATACAATAATGTTTGCTTAAAACTGTTTTGCCGACTTGCTGCTGTGGTACTTACTAAGCACAGACCAATAGTATTTTTTAGTTTAATAATATATCAAATGTTATAGAATTTTAACATAATACTTGCATCAAAATGTCTACAAACCGTAATGTTTACCAGCTGTTTTAAAGCTGAGAAAACATTATATCTTCTACTCAATTATTCCACGTCCCCGTCAATAGTTCTCGTCACGCCTAATATCCTCCGAAATATGGTAGCCATTGATATAATTATTGTCAAATGTCTACCTAATATATATAAGAGCACGCACTGTTGCATTTCTTCGCGGAATATAGAAATTATTTACGGCGAATGCACTAAATTGAATGGGCAAATCTTTGCAACGTGATCGTCTTTTAGACGCATCGCCGGGGACAAAGGGGAACTGGATAAAGCATCATATTTATTTCATAATAAACGACAATTATCGTAAATTGATTTCCGCGTCGACAATGCGCCGGCGCAGCTAACCAAACATTGGCCAGAAGGGATCCTCCGATGTCATTGTTGTAATGTTTAACTGTACAAAAGGTATCCTTCGTTCAGCCATAAGACGACGCTCTGAATGACATCCGAATGGTTTGTATTTATTGTGGTAGTTACGCCAACAAATATGTAAGAGTTGAGTTATATTTTTCAAAAATCAAAAATGTTACATTGTTGTTTTTAATAAATTTATGTTTATCAAGTGGATAGATACCATCAACATCTCGCCTTACCGAAGGTTATCCAGTAGATAATGCCCATGATGATAATAAATAATCGTTTTTATAATAACCCAATAGATCAGGCTCTCTCCTCGCTTTTGATTTTGTTTATTGTAAAGATAAGTTATTCTGCTTTTACATTGATTAAATCGCAATTTTTGCAATGAGCTAGCACTTGGCATCAAAGAGATTAAAGATGTTAAAGCGTGTTCTTCCCATAACACTGATCCTTTTAGATAGCTAGTCAGCCAGGTATTAGTTTTTGTATAATAAATACAAAGTGTACGCAGCCTTAAGTGATACACTTAAGATTTGATTATAGACGTCAACAAAATATCGAATTGATAACTTAGAAAATATAAATCAAACAGAGAGTAAGTGTTCTTGAGTCTTTTAAGATTCCGGGTTCTTCATTTAGAAAGGGTTATTGATTAGATAACACGACAAAGTGGTGCAGGGCAGATGTCCACGGGTTGCGGGAAGCTGTTCACGAGATGTACGACAAGCCAGCGAAGTGGCCACCGACGGCTTAAACCCTGACGGCCTAAAATATATCGTTCCAGTTAAAAACTAAATAAGGGTCCAGGTGCCAGTAGACAATTAGGGTATAATCACTATATTTGGAGTGCTGTCACGATTCTTCCGAGAAGCGCATTGTCGACCGCCACCCAGTAGGGCAGTGTTTGCAAACGGCCTGAATGGGCCTGGCCCAATATTTGCCTTACGAATGAACGAAACAATGCCACCGTTGGGACAGTTAGCATTTTCTTGCGAGTCACGAGGACAATGTTAAGGTTGACTTCCATTGCGGCGAGTGTTGCCCGTTTAAACAATTTCTGTAATAAATTGACGCTTTTTTAATTTTATTATCAAACAGACAAATAACAAAGAGTGTTTTGTATGTATCGAAGAAGAATTTTATTTTTTGATACTTTGCAATAATGTGTGACTCTAATGTTTATTATACTTCTATGTTTATTATTTAACAAAAATGTTTTGAGACTTTTTTATACGATATTAATATGACGTCAATTATTACTAAACTAGTTTAAAATTTTTCTTCGACGGTGAAACTCCACCTTTTCAATTTTAGCGGTGATGTTGGCAACCATGTCTATAGGAGCGCGCGCGCGCCGCGGGAGGCGCCCACCGCACGCATTTATTGTTATATATTTAAATGTCGCCCTCAAAATTTTAATTCTTACAAAAACAGATTTATTTAAAGGAAGTGGTCTAAAGATTTAACTTGGCTAGTACAATTACCGTGACATCTGTGTTGCTGTCCACCATAATTGATGTACCGAACGTGTGGATTTGACTGACGATGGTTTTGTTTGTTTTGCGCATTCACGAATATTCTCTTTTATATACAAAGCAGATTGACGCAAAATACATTCGAAGCATTTTTATTACGTTAGTACAGGGAAAAAAAGAAAATAGTTCATTAATTCTCAATCGTAAACTAAGTAAATATCGTTTTAGTTCATTTCGAATGTATATAATTTCATCATAATTATTGATTAGCAATTAAAGTAGATTGATACGAAAGGTAAAACAATTTATTTAGATGGTTAAAAAAGTTAAACAAATTCTCCAAAAAAACAACTATCGGCCACAATTCTAAATATAATAAAAAAAGTTAAGCTCACGAGCTACTTAGAGGCGGAGATAACAGGTCGCATCCTGTGTAGATAAATTTGCTTACACTGTGCCCGGTTGTGGTAGGACCGAAGGAGTTTCAAAGGGATTAAAGGACGAGAATGATGTCATACAGTTTGTTAGATCATCCTGATTTTGATACTATATTTTAAATACAACTTTATGTAATACTACAAAACAGAAAACAAAAAAGCTATTTTGAAATTACGCTATTTTTGCGTAACTTTTTTAATTGCTTAATCCTTTAAAATATTTTATAGATACGGTTTGTTTTGGATACAAATAAAATAGCATAAATTTCTTTATATAAATTGTCTCTTCTACTTCCTAAAAAACTATGCGATTATAGATTTAATGAAATATATGCACAGGTAACTTCACAACTTTAATTAATTGTAACCAAAAGTAAGAGCGTTCGATGAGTTATAATAAGGTTGGACACAAAGCGAGCAATATCCAACTGTGCCATTATGTTCACGATATGTCACACCCAGGCTCAATGCTTCGGAGCCGGCCCACGGTGACCCGCGGTGATGGTAGACCCAATTGTTGGAACACGTGCGCGATGAATGAGCCCTTAGATGAGGCGACAGATCTGCTTATGGCCGACCTCTAAATGAATTACGACGGTACCATGCGGCTTAAGATCTTTAAGATGTTCTCCGGTATGTTTCATAAACCTTTGATTGTATAGTTTACGATTCATAGTTAATCAGATAATTTTTTTTTACAAAGTAACGTAAGATATACAAAATCAAATTTGATAACAAGCTATTAAGGTTAGTTGTATTATTCAACGATTATTTGGTGCTATTTCGATAAGTGTTTAAAAGTTCAAAAAGTAAAATAAAATTGACATATAATAATACTTTTTACGTAATTTTGAACATTTAAACCTCTTATCTATATAATTGAATCTTTGTGATGAAGGAGAACTCCTTAACGCTTAAATGGAGCAAGGAGCAGGCGAACCTTTTGTTGGTCGTATCACACAACGTTTAATGTAAACAAAGCGCTGTCCTTGAGAGCAGGGCACATATTTGTTTTGCCTGAAGCTTTAGGGATTGACTTGGATGTTATCTTTGCAAACAAGAGCGCGCCCTGTTTATTTATCGGGCATAAAATGGCCGCCGAGCGCGCCAAGTTGGCAAATAATGACGCATTTCTTTGGCATGTTTAGTTTAGATTACCCGGATTTTCGGCAATTGTAAAATAAATATAACCTGTTATATCACGAACCGGGCTGCATCATCCCCGTTATATCGACACATATAAAATAGTTCATAAACAGAAAGAGGAATATGCATGCATAAAGGTTCTATTATTTATAATAAGTTTTACTATATAAAAATTAAGCCTGTATGTAATGTTTTAAAGAAGATATGCAATTTAAATATATAATTCCTCAAGTTTATTAAAGTTATCGTGAGGAAAAAATCCTTGTAAACAAATGCTTATGAGATTTTATGTTAGTCTATTTATAATAACATGACCGATTGGTGTAAAGATCTTTTGGGAAGGCATCCGGTAGTGGAAGTCAACTGGCTGATGATGATGATAAGGAATATCGCCTTGTTGGAAAGTTATAGATCACTGCAATATAAAACCAAGAGATGTAAACATAACATATAATTAAAAAAAATTGTGTAAAAAATAGTGAAATCAAAGTTTTAGTAACACTTCACATCCCTCAAATAAAATAAAGACTGAAAATACTATTGTTACGTACTAGAAAGTCTATGATACCATACATTAGTATTTACAGATATTTTTAAATATTTTAAACATTGGAAACCATAATAAAAATAATATCAAAATCAGTAATTAGAAGCTACATAAGAACTAACGTGTTAAACTTGTTATAACTCTCCCTTTGGATCAGGAATGAAAAAGAGCATATAGTTGATGTTGGATGTTTCTTACTGTGTTAAACTGAACGCAGAATAAGATAAAAGATTTATTTAAAAGGAACTATCCTTGAATACAATTGCAAAACTGTTTAAACGATTTACTTCTGCACTTGAATAGTTGAACGCAACAAAAGAAATTCATTCAATGTGTACTCGATTCATATCACAGCGCGTATCAAATTGACGCCTAAAGCTATCCCATTCACGATTACTACACGCGTTACACTGAAAGGTTTCACTGTTAATAAGGAAGTAAGAATTATGCGGTAAGCAAAGAATTGCATACTTTACGCAACTTAACTGGAAACCATACATCGTCCTCCATTCCATTCACACTTGCTAAATGAACTGCGCCCATTCATAAGAAGCCGTTCGGAATTGCTCGAAAGGAATGCAAGGAAAGTAGCCGCAAATTTATTAACTGTCAAGTACATAGTATATACAAAAAGAATAATGCTCACTTGATATTTAAATATTGTACAATTTGCCGAAATCAATCTTAAGTTTTGAACTACATTTAAATATTTTTTTTATAATTCTTCTTCTAGGTCGGTCGTATTTCCTCACGACTGAGGGTCGTGGTCATCATGGAAAAGGAAACACACGACGACGTTCTTGGCAGTTATAATGGAGTGGTTTTGTCATTGCCTTCTCCATTGCACATACTACTCCGACCATGTATGGTCATGGCATAGATATGTAGGTTTCCTCACGATGATTTCCTTCACCGTCAAAATACGTGATATTAGTTGGTGTTATACTAACTGCACATAAATTGAAAAAATTCTCTAGTGCAGGCTGAATTCGAACCCGGTACCTCCGGAGTGGAACGCGGGCGTTCAAACCACTAGGCTATCACGACTATTTTCTATAATATGTTATTGTTTGACGTAATCAAATAATTTCAATGTTGTTTTGCAGATAAATTATTAATAGTTATATTAATAATTACAACATTAGAAGATTTCATATAACAATTTAATAAAATAATTATACTATAGAAGATCGATCTTCATCGTCGTCTCAATATAATGTACTATGTGATATGATTTCATAGTCTTTTTTATAGTTCCCGTTGTTGCTTAAGCAGTGCCTTTTGAGCACAGCTCAAGTGAAGATGCTTTAGCTTATTTGGAGGTTCTGGCTCTGCCAATAAGCTGCCATTTGACATCATCAAGTTGGCGCGAAAATAGCATTTGTATTCTTTGTGATGAGTGCAACAAAATTTTGTTCGAAAAACGCAGCGGCGGTGTAATAATAATAAAAGTGTGTTGCATTTAAGGCCTAAGTATGGGGGCGTACTTTATACATTTGGTTTTAAAAAAAGTATAAATGATCGATTCAGAGTAATTTGCGTCAATTTTCAGCGAGGTAAAATGTGGTTGTATTGCAACAAAAACTCGAAATTATCGGGGCCATAATGAGCCCCTATAGCGCAGCGTGAGTCCGAAATACAATCAATAGAAATTTATTGCCCAGATTCGCAAAGGCTACGCTTCTTTTGAGATTTCGATTGTTAGGCGGGGTAGGGATTTTTTTTTAATTTTTTCCAAAGCAGATAATAGTTCGACGCGAGATGATGCCGCCGGCCATTATGCGTTTGAACCTGAATGACAGTTAAAGTAACGCCCACTTTTTTAAATCTTTTTGTCCGCGTCTTCAAAAGTTTTTAAAGATTATAGAATAAGGTGGGCGAATAAAGGTACGGAGGCTTCGTCACACGTGAGAGCTTGATTAATTGAACTATTTTTATTATAAATACTTATATAACTTCAATGCTATTTATTTTTAAATTTATGATATATTAGTATTAGGAGAAATATTATTAAAAAAAAAAATACTTATACAA
This sequence comes from Byasa hedistus, assembly GCA_029286795.1. Taxonomy (NCBI): domain Eukaryota; kingdom Metazoa; phylum Arthropoda; class Insecta; order Lepidoptera; family Papilionidae; genus Byasa; species Byasa hedistus. The sequence continues at coordinate 6,393,205 of JAGSMW010000024.1, forward strand.
TTAAAAGTACATGCCATTATTTACACATTAAATATTACAAGTTAAAATGGAGTATTGATAAATAAATATTAAACGACACAATTACTAGATCAATTATCCACCAGGTGGTAGGTCTCTGTTGCCAGAGACCGTCTGGGTGGGTACCACCGCAGGTCCTATTTCAACCGCCAAATAGTAGTGCGCAAACATTACTGTGTTCCGGTTTGAAGGGCGCTGTAGCTAGTGTAATTACTGCAGTAACGAGACTTAACACCTTATGTCTCAAGGCGACGAGCGCAATGTGGTGCAGTGTGTACCATCTTAACTAGCACTGCATTGTTATGGGCAAGCGTATCACTTACCATCAGGTGAACGTCTTGCTCGTCTCGTCGCCTAGTAGTATAAAAAAAAAAAAAAAATATACGATTGAATATGTTTTTGTTTGTTTAATATTATATTGATATGGTACAAAGATATTTAAAATAAAAATTAAGAGGAATCGCAGCGCTACCATGTTCAGTATAAAGCCACCATTATCGCAGATACTCGTAAACAAGCTCGAATGACCCTCTAGTGGCCGTCTAACACGTGTTCAGCTATATGGTTACAGTAGTGCTCTACACTGAATACGTCATAAAAAAGCCTCCGCAAATAACGTAAATTAAAGTTAAAGTGCGTTATCATAAAGCACATTTTTGTTTGCAAAATTTGCGAGACAAATTTTTTTAAAGAAAGACATTTTTGAGAGATTCTGGTTTAATTTTAAGTAATATTATAAGAGTGGTAAAGTTGAAATTCGTCTGTTTGAATTCGATGGATACTCATCGTATGCGGAGGCATGAAATTGAAGAATATCACTTGATTTTAAGGGGCACTTTAAGGCAGTCTCGTACCGAATGATTGTGTTACGGCGATCCATCAAATCGTAGACGTTACGTAGGCTTCTATGAAGCTTTTTGCCGCTCCGTCGTTTCCTGTCCCTTCGGGCGGTTTTGCCCGGATTTTTGCGTGGGTACAATTAAAATTTTTCAAACTTTTTTCTCTTTCGGTCAGTCGGCATTTTTTGAGGGATTTTGTAAAAACTGCGCAATTTTTTTACTGAATTTTCGATTAGGTTGTTATAGAATAGCTTAGGCGGTCGGCGTCTTTCTTTCTTCGGCAGTTTTTTTTTGTAAATGTCTAAAAAAAATTGCCGATGATTACTTTGGTGGGGATAAGTATTTGATGATTAAAAAAAGTATATATTGTTGGTTGAGTTCACGCAACGCGAATGCCTTTTAAGTGAATTGTAAAGCTAAAAACTGTAGCTGTATTTGTAAATAATAACATCTACTAGTGCGAAGTTTGCGTAAAGAGTTTTAGTTGGGTTAAAAGTTTAAACATTTTACAATTTTATACCACAAACTAACTTGTCACTGAAGTATATAAAAAAATTTGAAGGAAGTCTATTTTTGTTAAAATTAGTTACAAATTAAAAAAACGGAAGATAATTTTTGCGAAAGCATCCGCAACCGCCACACGACCGACGTTTTTGTCAACACTGAAAAATGGGCCGTTTCCGTTTAAAAAAGAAATCCTTTTGGTAATTTAAGACCGCACAAAATTGCACCCGCTATACATATGCAGTTAGTTTTTTTTCTTTCCCACTTGTAACCGTTTTTTGTTAAAACAAAATAGCAATGTTAGGACACCGACACACTAGCGCGCAACGGTTAAAAGTGAAAACACGATCACTGTTATAAAAATCATTAAAATGGTAACACAAGTTTTAAAAATGGTATTAGTTAAGTTTATGCATCATCATCGCAGTTTAGTGTACGTATGTCGATTTGAGCTTTCATAGTCGTGGTTATTTTAAACCGTAGTTCAGATGTCAGATAATACAACTATTACGGATTTTAGCAAATTTTTTTTTATACTACTATGCGATGAGAAGAGCAAGAAGTTCACCTGATGGTAAGTGATACGCGTGCTCATAACAACGTGGTGCTAGTTAAGATGGTACACACTGCACCACATTGCGCTCGTCGCCTTGAGACATAAGGTGTTAAGTCTCGTTACCCCAGTAATTACACTAGCTACAGCGCCCTTCAAACCGGAACACAGTAATGTTCGCAAACTACTATTTGGCGGTTGAAATAGGAGCTGCGGTGGCACCCATCCAGACGGTCTCCGGCTACAGAGACCTGCTACCAGTAAAATAATAATACCTAAGCTAAATTTTAAAAGAATGTACTAAAAATATGTTTTATTAAATGTAACCTACATTATAAAAAAGGTTATACATAATAAATTGTTTAAATATTGTCAAAGAGCGCGCGCGAAACTTTGCCAAAGGACTATGATTTGGTTTAAATTGCAACTAAAGTTATGAAGATAATAAAGTTACTAAATTGTTTGTGTGTTCACATCCTAAGAAGAGGCTTGAATGTGTGGTTGTGCACTCGTCACGTGCTCGTGATTTGTGCAGGCAGCTAATGCGTGTGCTGCAGCGCTTCCTCCCGCTGATTGCGTCAAATGTTACAGGTTGTTCGGCGCCTTTGTTTTGCGCACCACTTGCGGTGACCACGCTTTTTGTTAAACAACTTCACACATATTATTTAATTTATTTTACAACTTGAGTTGCATTACTTCTTTAATTGTATAGAAATATAAATGTTGTATCATTTTTTTTGCTTAAAGCTTTATGGAATGTATTAGAATATAACTGATATTTGGCATCGAGGAGACAATTAATTAAAAAAAGTTATTGATACAAGTTCACGTATTTTACAAAATCTCAGGAAAAATTAACATTTTTAACATAGGTAATTAAAAAAAAATCAATCAACGTATATCAATTCATATATACATATCCACAAAAGTAGAAATTATGTGCACATTGCGGCCGATCGGAAGTCACAAAGTGTTGCACAACTGCACCTAATTATCTGCTACTTAGTAATGATTTCCTGCACTTAACACATCCTCGCGAAAGTCGATTTATGACAAAATCAACTGACAAGTGTGGGACACACTGCGAAATGCACTTTTCATGTACTAAGCGAAAGCCACTTCACTGTTGTTTCGTATAAATTCACTTAAAATTTTTTTTCAAGAACTTGGAACTTGCAGAATATTTCATCACACCATATGCTACGGTTTGGAGTATCAGCGCTTTTCATTTTCTAAATACTGTAGATAATATATCAAAGGTGTATAACGGAGATTACAGTAAAATACACTAGAAAATAATAATTCGTTAGCCACAAGACGAGATTTAAAAAAACTGAAAAAGTTTGAGTTATGTATATATCAAGTCACCCCTTACGGTTATATAGTCTGATGTACTATACCATAACTGTAATTTTATGTATAATTGATTATCTGCCTTATGATGATTTATTACATCTAGTCTTTCTTAATGTTTAAAATTTACGTAAATATTTATAAACACGCTAATATGAATAACCTAAATCTAAGCGTATACATGTTCCCTTAAAACTTCTTGCCGTAATATAGTCGGGTCTCAATGGATGATCACAACTGTTTTAAACGAAACACTTTATATTTTGTTTTTAAAAATATTGATAATTTGTATTACCTTTGATGTGGCGACAGTTGATCCGTTATATTTGTATGAAATAATTCGCATCCACTAATAATGGCTCGGGTGCGTTTAAATCTCCAGTCGACAAAAGCTCACCACGTAAACGGTATTGACACTTGTTAAATCGTTCAAACGGCTATAGTTACTAAACTAATAGCGTAAGGTTCATTTTGATTATTTAATGTCCACGTAGAATAGTTTTACTTGTTGTCAGTTAGGTTGTATATAAAAAACTTTACGGAAGACTTGCTTGTTTTACGGGCACGCCGGTTTGCACAAAACACATTTGCTGTGAATTTTAACAAGGCGGGCCTCTTATTTTCACAGGTTCTTGGACCCCAATACGATAAAGTCGGTCTCTATTTTATATTGTGTTAAAGTAAGCCGGCGGTCTTTATTTAAATTGTTAATTCGCATGTTGATGTTAATATGACACGGTGTAAAGGATTTTTTTTCGTTAAAGATATTTATAAAGGTAACAAAATTCTAATGCTGCAGCTGATTTTAATACAGCTAAGGTTAGCGAAAAATCATTTATTTAATACCCTATACATAAAAAATACTTAAGAGTATAAGCAGTGGGTAGTGTTTTTAAGTATTTTTTACTTATTATGAAAAATTTGATTATTTAACTGAATAAGTATAAAATCAATTGAAACTTATTTCCCGACGGTCAGCGCGTTGTTAACTCTCAGCATTAGTTAGTTATAATTTGTTATTTTAATTACACGAAACGAATCGGTGTCCGCTCTTATAACAGGTATTGGAACGGAAGTACTCAATAACTTAGATGACAGCTGAGTTCGAGAGATTATTATTGGAGATAATGTTGTGGGTATCTAGTAGCAATGTAATAAATTAACTGTTATTATCTCGTATGCTATAATAACGAAGCATTCGAAGTAACATTACATATTCCTTTTCTGCAAATGTAACTGTGTTGTTTCGATTTGATGCATGTGAAAAACACAGTTATTTTATACTGTAACGAAGCATGAGTTTTTTAAAGTTTCACTGTATTATAATAAATGACGTTTTTGTTGTAATACATAGAATAGATATGAGCATATAACTCGAAATTCCTAAACATATAATCCACATGAGCTTAGTAATAAAAAATGTACACAACTTTATTTTTAATGGACATGAAGAGTCGCTTGACTTTTTATTATGCCTTTAAATTATTTTTTTTTGGAAAATACAGCAGTTATTCTTAAAATTATAGACACCTACGTTCAGCAGTGGACGCAATGAGCTGAAGGTGATTAATGACGTCGTAGATGAAGTTTTATACATAAAATTACTTATTTACATAAAATATAATTACTTAAGCAAAATGAAAACACAGTTAGTAATTAAATTTATATATTTTTTTGTTTTTCATCCCTGTTAGAATTATATTTTAAGTTAGCTGACTAAATTGCTTTTTTTATAACTTCGTATAAGATTGTGTTCGAGGCACATAACAGATGGAACAGCATTAAAGATAACTTTGCAGTGTGGCATAATACGGAATATCAATTCCTTGGTGCCATAAAATGGTCTGGAGTCGTGACATTTGACAAAAGTGCTGGACGTCCATTTAACGGGCATAATGCAGCGCGCGGGCGAACGTTTAAGAATGATAAATCGCACCGTATTTCTAAGCTCGATTCGTTCCGTTCCCGCGATATAAGACAGCACAAAGGAGTATAACCATGTCGCTCCAGTCGCCGGGGACCACGTAGCACCTTCGTAGGATGCGGTAATAGGGAACCGTGAAATCCGTTGCACTGTGACGAATCGCAGAAAAATTTCGGTTTTTCGGTTATTTCTTATAGATTTGTACGGGCTTTCTTCGGCGATTGGACACGCTGAACGGGTGTCAGTATTACAAACATATGCCTATTGATTTGGCGATGTATCGCATTCAGCGGTTCGCGACGGCTTTTCGTTTTCGCGTGCGATTTTACGGTGTACGACGCGTTACATTGATGTTGACTTACCTTCCGTCACAGCTGCTCGGTGTTCATTTTATGAGATGACGTCTTGTAGCTCTCTGAATCGTTTAACACTTTTTCTGCCTCGCAATCTTAAAGATATTCATGATAGATGGCTTCAACTGTAATCCAACCGCCTCACCGTCGTTGCCTTTTGCAGCTTGGCTTTATTCAAAATATGCTTTCGAACCTAATTGTTAGGCTTTTAATAGCAGAAAGAGCTATTGATCTTTTAAAGTAATTTTAAAAATAACTTACAATACTAGCTTACATTTTATTTAGGAAATAATACCTAATTTGCAGATCCTTGTGGAGTCTAAATTAAATGAGCGGACATAGAAGAGATTACTCTTAATCGAAGACACTCCATTTCATAGTTAGTACTTACGTAGGAAATATAAAAATATACAAATAACAGCTTTAGTGCTAATGTAGAACATACATTGAATATAGATTCGAAACTAACACATAATGATCACACATTCTCCATACAACTTAAACTTGAACCAGCAACTCAAAAACGAATAAAGTGACCACTAAACAATCAGAGCAATTATTTAGACGTTACTTAAAATTGCGTCCTAAACGCGTTGTTAAATAAGCTGTCTCGAGTGGTTTGTTATAATTATTCTGAATTATTATGTAACTTAGAGTAAATTTATAAGTAAACATTTGTAAATTTTTCCTCCGATTTCGTAGCCGAAGATTGTTGAATTAAACTACCAAACATTACTAAGGTAACGAGACTTATTCTTTTGAGTCTCAAAACGACGTGTGAAATTTGGTGCAGAATTTATCATTTTAACAAGCACCACTTTTTCATAGACCAGCAGCTTCGTTATTTATTTATTTTATTTCTTTATTTATTATACACACTCCCTTAAAATTATAGTACACAACTTGTATCTCAGGACCCTGATATATATATTTATATAGTGCTCATATAACAAAAGTTTTTTTTTATATATATTTACGTTTGTAATGTTCTTGAGTGTATTTGTATGTATGTGGATGTATGTGTATTGTGTGTTCACTGGGTACCCGTCTAACTAATCAGTCGTTCAGTTTCATCATATGAGAGGTTTTACAGTAGCTTTTTTAACAAAATTTAGCATTTTTTTACTGTGCAGTCATTAAGGTTAGTTATTTTTATTATTCTATTATACGTGTATGGGTGCGAAAACAAATTTATCTAAAGGCTTTATTAAACTAATCTGATATGGCATTGATAACCTCCATCGATCATTATATCATTATTGTATATCAATTTTACACCTGCTTAAGTCTTAGACTAATCAATTTTATTACTCGATCGTGTTAGTTGACTATAATGAAGTAAACAAATCGTAATTTCAATTTTATGACTTACCATGACTTATATACCATCCGTCATTATTTCACGTAATCATTTTAATTTAATGATAGTTTCTTTATGGCAAGCATTAATAATCTACAATAATAATTTGTGACCAGTAACTGACAGTTAGAACTGGATGCAATTATTAATATAAATATCATAGAACGAGTAATAAACTTTAATTGAAGCTCTATAAATGCAATATAAATAGTTGCTCATTCGTTTATAACAGAATTGATGCATGTTTTCACTATTTTCTAGAATATTTATAAAAACAAATACATCCAAATACAACTCTATAAACTTCACATGTATTAACATAGTCGGTTTAAACAATAGTCTGTCTAAACAAGGGTCTATTACAAAATAGAACTTTATAATTTGCTTTTCATGAAAATTACTGTCAATAGATCGAAGAATATTTGGCAATAGATGAATGATAGTACAACAGTAAGTAGTTAAGCCGAAATCGAATTTAATTGCGTAAATGTTTATTTAAATCTACATTGAAATGTCAAGTTTCATTGAGCTTGTTTGTGATTTGTTGAATAGGTTCCATTTATTTCATTATAAATCATTGTTGGAAGTTAGTTTCAGTCTCTCAACAGATGTTCATAAAACATTTACTGCAGCTCACGATAAGTTTTCATTAAATTGATGTGTTGGAAAGTTCATGCTTCGGAGTTATATTTTTTCAATCATTTGTTGTGCTGTTAATTAAATATTTGTGTACCGTTTAAAACAGAAATGTGTTTACTATAAAATAGTATTAAAAGGAAACAAAATATGTTTAATTATAATCTTTATTAAGATTCAGAGATCAAATGAAAGTCTTGAAAGTTCTTATCGATATCAGTCTACAAAAGAAGGCTTAGTTATCTAAATTAATTAAAAGAAAATGATTAAAATTAAAACTATTCTAGACGTTGACACATCGGAAGAACACAAAAACTTAGCTTACAATTTAAAATAAAACAATTCATTATAGATTAACCTTAAGACAAAAATATGCATGCAAAGAAAATTTACTAAAATTATATTTCTAAAAGTTAAGATTGGCACGCTCGGCCTACTTTAAAATATAATTGAAATATCAAATACATAGGAAGTGATAAAACTAACATAAAACCTACATTTATAAACTCTTAAAAGTATACCTACAGACTAATACTTAATACTACTTAAAGCTTGCTTGAAAGATATGTTTTTACTTATACACATAAATCACTAACATAACTGCTCACTGTAGTTATTTAGAAACGGAACATTTCAATTAAAAAATTACAACTAAAGCTACATTAATGACATAATATGCGGCATAGATGTAGGAAATATTTATGTCGCATATTATAAATTCCTTGAAAATAACTACAGTGAGACTAATACACGATAATCTTTATAATTTGAACTCTATTCTACTAACATAAATTCTCTTACGACTAATTAAAGCTTTCATTCACGTGTTTTTTTTTTTTCATAAAATCACAGACGAATACTTATAAACTAATGGAAGACGTTGATTATTTAACATTAACAAACACAGACAATACAGGAATAGATATGAATTGGCTAACCGGTTACTGGTGCGCTCATAATTACAGTGCAGTGGGTGCTTTAAAGCTGTCTACCAAAATGCTGGTACAATTTACACTGTTAAAATATATAATATCGAACAATTAATTTAAACAGATTGATGATGCCTCACGAAGCTTCCGAGTTGAGTTGCAATTACGGCTAAGAATCACAGGTTCGGATCTATGTTAACAACGAACATCACAATGTAAACAACTGGAAGTGAGATGTTGCACCAACAATCTAATTGACTAACGCTAATGGAAGATGTCAACGTACTCTGCAAGTCGAGCAGGGTACGCGCTTAATCTAGATGTTGGAAGACATGATTTTGTTTTCACTGTACCGAAGGTTAAATAGATTGAATTGATAGAGAGGTAAGAGAAAGAAGATAATTTAAATTAAGTTATACGATAGAGATACATTAATAACAGAATTTACATACGAAGCAGCAGGTCTTGTTGGCCGTGTAGCAGATCTCGCGAACTTCGTTAGCCATGTTGTCGTTGATTTCCAATTCCTCGTCGATAAGCTCGAATCGATTGGAGTTGAGGATGTTTTGATTTTCAGCGTTGTCATTGTCCTCGACAGCTACCGGTTTGACCGGGTCTATGGGGAAGAAGTATTCAGAGAACGGTACTAGGACAGGTTCTTCGGGGTATGCAGTCTTTTGAGATGGCAGGTCAGCGCGTGGTGATGCATTAGAGATCAGTTCCCCGAGTTTCGACCAGCACTTGTTAAGATTGACTCGCGTTGAAGTCTTAACTTGCCGCGGAAGCTTTGGCTTAATGCTCTGTAATACAAAAATGAATTGGTAAGTACATAATCCCTTTTAATAATTGTTAAGATTGTAAAATGTCATCGATTCAAAATATTAGAAAAATCAATTAAAGACATAAAAGTTATATCTAATTACCTGTCGATTTAAGAGCTTCTTCCAAGGCGAGCGAGGCGAAGCTGGCTCCTTCTGCGGCGAAGGCGATCCATCCTTAGCGAGACACATATTAAGAGCTATGTCTAAAGTAAATTTACTGCAAACGATTACGATTACGACTACGTATTTACAGGGAGGTTATAAAGAGCGACACGAACGCACGGAGCGTTTGATAGGAATGATCGAATCAGGAAGGGCGTCAGGTTTATATAGTGGGTCCCCTCTCAGCGCGTGCGCCGGGAGCGGGGCGGCGCGCGCGCAGCACGCGAGCGGCGGCGCGCGCGCGGACTGGTTCTTACCAAGAACTCCTACGAATAGGGGCTTTGACGTGCCGCGACTTGGATTAGTCGTCGGCTAACATCTTTTTAAAACTTTATTGATGACCACGAACTGGAAGGAGTGTTAAGTAAATTAGTTTCCATTTTAAAATATCTTCATTTTTTTGGTTCAATCCGAAGTCGCTTTTTAGTATGCACGATGTTAAATGTTTCTATGAATTATTATTATGCAGCGATTTTATGATGGTAATACAATACAATAGGGACATGTTTTGCATATATTCTTCATAAGCTATTCGTTTGCCGTCGGCGTTGTATTGCATACAGTGAATGGAATGACTATCGCAACATTATGAATCATGGCCGGCTGGCGGTTGGATAGATAAGTTCCGTTGCAGATTTATCATAGTACGCCTGTGTCGCTTCCTGCGATTAAATCGTCTTTATACCGCGGCCCAGCGCTCGCAAATCACGTGCAGCGTTCTGATAAATCATTTCCTTCGATCACTCCGAGGATGCACAAACAATTATTTTAATAGCTTCAGGCAATTTTATGTTGCTTCTACACCTTACCGTATACCTTTTAATAGTTTTCTTATTACAACTTTATTCAAACATTGTATCATTTTACACGACATCAATTAATTATACGAGTATATACAAGCTTTGAAGAATAAATTACTAAATAGAAATGTATATTAAGTAGTCAAGAGTCGCTAAAGTATTGCTATGATATGTGCTACGAATTCGTAGGGATTTCGTAGACATAATATTTTGACATAAAATATGTTTGGTGTACCATTTCATTAATTAATAAAGTAATAAATGTAACTTTTTTACTAATTACTAAGGCCGTGTAGTATAATAGTAGTGTTATCAAAAGTGTTAGATATTAGGTGTTTACGATATTTCGATTATCACTGCACTAATCGATTTGCGGATATATTTTTAAAAATCTTTTAAAAGTTGAGTGTTTTCGTAAAAATGATTTACTTTTTTTACCTTTGCTTTTTATTAACTAATAATTTAAACATTTCTCTCTTGCGCTTTATTAATAACTAAACTATAATTAACATTTGAAGATTACTTCAATTGCATTTGACGAATAAAGTTAATTCTATTTGTTACTACACTTATTCGCCATAACTTCAAAGTTTCACTCGATATTACCAACAAATTGCAATTGTCATATAAAAAAATTAAACGATTTACATTTCATAAATACCGCTCCTACAATATATAATGAAACATACTTTTATTTTTACTATTACGAATAAATTAACACTGTAACTAGTTTCCAACAAGATTAATCGACAGTGATTTAATTTTTTCATCACCCGCATCATTTTAAAAGAAACTTAAGAATCCTTTTAATATATATTTCACTTAAGCTTATTTTTTATACATTGTAGATAATGGAGTCTTTTAACATATACGTGTTCAACGCCAAAGTGACAATTTACACTGTCAAAGTGATTTATGACAGATGTCAACTATAAAATACTTTCTGTGCATAAATTAAGGTTATCTTAATGACAGTGTCTTTAATTGGGTAACGTTGTGATTGATCGTAAAATCTGTTTTTGTAAGTTTACAATGTTTACCGGTTTCTTTTTTGTTCTTATCGCATAACTTTTAACCGTCGATACATATTTACATAGCAAGTTCAAATATAGGACTTATGTTATATGCAAGTTTTAAAGTGAATATATTTATTGTATGAAAAAGAAGGACATATTAATATTTTTATTTCTTATTCTAATAAGTAAACATTTATTACTTAATATTGAAATTTTAATAAGAGTGAAACGAAACATTATCAACGTTGGCAACGAAAGTAGTAGTAATCGATCCCCAAGCACTCTCCGAAGAATTTTTCATAACATAATACTTTCGGTGAAAGAAAAAAAAAACAGCTAGACCACAACCCGACCACGTGCAGCGTTTGGCCGTTGAAAAAAGGAGAACGAAATCTTAACTTTTTTTGCCCCGTCCCCACACAGGGTAGGGTTACAACAAATGGAACTTTGTATTCTAAAGCCAACGTCAAAGCTTTTAACACTGACGGACACCGGTGACTCTGTTCGTTTTTGATAAATAATTTCAATCGAGTGATTACTTTATGAAATATTATTTTAGTTCATACTTATATATTGCATCTGAAACATAAATTTATGTATATTATAGAAATCTCTCATAAAGTTAATACGTTAAGTAATACCAAATGAACAGTCGAAGTTTATTGTAATGTGTGTACATTGTATTGACGTGTGCACACACCGGCGCCCCCGTGTGCGTGAAGTGTGCACAACACACGCCCGGAACGCTCCCCGTATTGTTGACGTCGGTTTAGGGGATTTTGTGCTCATCAATTATGTTCGTGTGTCGGAATTTATTGTGTTTGAATATTCAACAACGCATATCAATAACCCTTTTGTTCTACAGCGAATAAGATTTTGAAATGGCTAGAGGAAGTTTATTAACGACTCTTGTCTACAATTTGAACGCTAATGCTAAAAATTTATAAATCCTTCTTATTATTATTCACTACTAGATCATAAATAAACTCGCCACTTTATTCTAATATGTAATTTGTCGTAACAAAATTAATCAGCGCAAAAAAATACAACGATTTGATATAACTAATTGATATAATTTTTTTTATTGGCTTCACGAACACTTTTGCTACTTTATCGTATCGACAGAAAATAAATCGTAAATCTAATCGCTGGTTAGTAAAAGTCTTTTGTATTCGTTCCCCCCTTTTCAATTGACTATTTATTTATCAAATCACATGACGTTACTGAGGGTCGTGTGTAAAACAATCACGCACTCGGTCACGCGACGCCCTTCGCTAACAATGCATTCCGACGTGCGCCCTGTGCCATGCGGGTCGGTCCCCTTCGAGGACCCCAAGCTTATACAACGCTTATAATAAAAAAGTTATCTTTTTAAAAAAATATTCTTTTTCTTCTCATATCGCTTTTCCAACTATATTTTTTTGTAAACTTAGTGTAGTCCCTAAAAATACTTTGATGTACGAATAATATTTTTTCAATAGCAGCGTTTGATTTTATTCGCACGCAAAGTTTCGTAATCATTTCATCATTATCATCAACCAACCATTCACTGATGAGCAGCCATTTTCAGCGATTTTGAATTTAATATGCAAATATCAAAGTAATATTTTCATTAAAAATATTTAGGGCGTGATCAGACCGGGGTCGCACGCGCAGCCAACGCGCGTCGCTCATTTAGATAACATGCATTGTGTATACACAGGACGTGTGCCGCTTGTTTATATGCAGCCTGCACTAGACATACTTGATTGATTGTCTGTTTATGTGCTTAGCCAGTACAATGAGTACTGAGAATAAATAGACGACATGGAAATTTTTTATCACTATAGTTATGGAAGATAACAGAAAACTTGTAAATATCGTTTATCCAGAGATGTACTTTTACTGTTCAATACTACATATTATCCACCACTTTCGAGGTACGTTTCCAAATGGCCGTGAATCATACCTTTTCTAAAACTCACCATCTGTTAAGACATGACAGCGTGAAAGCAAACCGAAACGTAAACAGCCCTTTTACGGACACTTACTTCAGTAGATCCTGTAAGAAGAGCCTGCGTGGCACACACGCGCCCCGCGCACGCGCACACTCGCGCGCCTCTGCTCGGCACTCTCCTTCGCGTGGCAGGCGTGTGTGTAGCATCCCCGTTAAGGGGCGCAGGTGTTGCTTGGTGAATGACGCTGCCGTGGGAACTCGACTCAACCCCGGGTTCCCATGATCGCCGCCACCTGCCACCTGCCGTACTACGCATAATTCGCGCTCGTAAATGAACGGTAGTGACCACGTGTGTAAGTTTTTTTTTTTATTCACATCTCGGAGACGCGGAAGACCGGTGGGGCCCAATTAACTTTATCTTAATGACACCGATGCCTCATTGGCGATGTATCGAGGTGCGTTGATCGATTTCTCGATGCTAATCGATTATAACGATGTGTGAGGAGACGATTAGAATTACCAGCGCAATAATAGTCTAATTGCTCAATAATATTTGCGGGGCTCGTGGTTCTATTGCGTAGAAATGCAATCAGAAACATTCGCACAGTTCCATCGAGCATGTGATGCGCGATTTGCAGCTTTGAGTGAACATTGTATTACGTTAGTGACCGTCTTTTTGCAGTTAGAAGCAAAAATAATTTCATGCTATAATTTAATAATCATTGGTTACCACGGGTTAGTATAACGCGATTAACGCTATCACTAGTCGTTCAGGAGTTCCGTGGATCTTCGTGGTTTTAATTATCTTACTATATAATCTTGTACTGAGCTAATGTAATAAAATTTAACGACTATTACATAAGCTTTAAATGATTACTGACAACTCTTGTAAATACTTTTGCTGAACTATGTAAGAGGAAAACCATCTACATTACCAAGTACATACATATCTATTGAAATTATAACATGTTAACAACAATTACAAAGATCAAGAAAGATTTTTAATCAGTACATAAAAAAAGGATAAACAGAAAGACAATCTTTCGCTATTAATATAAAACTGAAAAAATGTAACCATTCCATAAACTTCTTTCATATCATGTTTATCCGATGTTCCAGTGGGGATTAATTTGGAGAATTATAAGGGTATGCATAAAAAAATCTAACTGGAATTAAAATCGAATAGTTAAACCTACGGGGTTGACCTTCGTATTAATAGTTCCGGTTACGGGCTATTTCATTTGAGTATTTATGGCGGTGCACCGACGCTTGCATGGGTCGCGTGCGTTACTTGACCGTAGGTCACTTGCGGCGGTTAGTTAATTAATTTACTAACAGCTATTTAACGGTTCTTTAACCGTTTAACACGGTATAAGAAACAATTTTTGATTTAATCTATTACAATATAGTGAAAAGACGTAACGATAATTTAAGTTTAGGTATTTTATATTTGAGGGCAGTGGTGATGGAGTTTAGATGATGTTATGATTTATCTAGATCATTCTAGCTAATACTCTTGTAATTTAAATTTACTATCATTTTTTTTTATACTACTCTGCGACGAGACGAGCAAGACGTTTACCTGATGGTAAGTGATACGCTTGCCCATGACAACGCGGCGCTTGTTAAGATGGTATACACTGCACCACATTGCGCTCGTCGCCTTGAGACATAAGGTGTTAAATCTCGTTACCCCAGTAATTACACTAGCTACAGCGCCCTTCAAACCGGAACACAGTAATGTTTGCACACTACTATTTGGCGGTTGAAATAGGAGCTGCGGTGGTACAAATCCAGACGGTCTCCGGCAACAGAGACCTACCACCAGTAAATAGAGTCATAACGATATCATAGTATTTAGATATGAGGGATAGAATATTTTGTGCAAGCATTCACTAAGTTGTGATTGTTAGGTCTCGGTAAGGAAACTTAAACAAAAACAACAAAACTCGAAAGATTTTTAATATATAAAATAAAAAAAAAGTTACCTTGGTAACTATTACACGAAGGCTTATAGACAAATAGGTTTTATGTGAAGCGCAAATTATTTAGGAATTCCAAAGAGAATATTCTACTATACAAAGAGTATGATATGAAACGATAAAATAGTGTACAGGTTATAAAACTGCAGTATCTCATTTCATAAGCCCATAATTTTGTTCGTTGTCTATTTGGAAGAAAAAAAAGCTTATTGCAGAAGTGCTCGGGTTCCGCTGCAAGTACACATTTTGCATTTGTATACAACAATTACAAACCATCATTTTTTATTACATGACCCTTAATAGACCTAAAAAGCAGTCATTAAGTTTCTTGCTAGAGTTTTTTTGAAGTCTTCCATTACTTACCTTGCATGTTTCCATTTATTACACTGATCGTTCGATGCTACATTGTAACTTATTTTGTGTTTAATAATTTTACCACATACATTTTTATTAAAAACTGTGTAAACGAAAGGGGCGGGCCTAATTTACATTGAATTTTCCACCAGCTAATTTCTGCGATTTACTGACAGATGCATTGTACATAAAGTATAGAAATATACACAAAGCTATCCTCAAGTGATATGTGGAAATGTGTTTTCTTAAAAAGATACGTTGTGGTGCTTTCGGGCAGACGGAGAAGAAACAAGTCTATTATGATCATTGTAAAAAAAGTTATAGTAAAATTTACAATCAAACATAAAACAATCAACTTAATTAACTTTAAATGCCGTTTCATTTTCAATATCTCATCCAAAAGTACAATTTTACAGTTCTAATAAAATATAACGAATCTATAACAAGCTAGTTGTATCACTTAAAATATTTATTGTCAATTTATATTAGTTTAATAGACTTAACTATTATTTTTGTTATCACTTTTGTTGACAAAGGAAACAGTTTTAATAACACTCGCCAGTAAACTCTTTTTGTTAAATCAGGATTAAATTTACAATTTTATTAGTTTTAATTCATAATTCTGTAATATTTTCTTCTAATAATAACAGTCTTTCTAGTTTTAACATTATATTGATACAAATGATCAGATAGGAAAAAATAATTATCCCGTAAAAAAGTAAAAATTTGTAATTTTAGTATTGAATATAAACGTTTGCTTTTTACTTATTTTTAAAGATAATGTGCTCTCCTTGTGAAATGTTTAAAGAAATATTTAATTTTCGGAAACTCATTACATTACCAAGTTGGTGTTAAGTCTTTCGTAGTTTCTTTCGGTTGTTATTTAACTTATTGCGGGTAATAAATCTAAAAGTCGTCTTTATTAAAATTAGCCATATATTACACAAGAAACAGAGACGTCATTACGTTTAACAGAATTTTTATATGTATTTAAACATTTCTATGTATAACTTTGCCAAAATTATCATGAATTTAGACAATTGCTCTCCATCACTCAATACTTTAAGACCGTTTTGTAATTATTCTACAATATAAAACATTGTAGTTGAATTATGCTTTGCATCTTTGTTGTACATTTTGCTAAAGTACATAGCAAAGAAAATATGTTCCCCTCTATACATCAATTTTATTTCCATAAATGCGACAGTATGTAATTTGCTTATACCGTACTAGCGGCATAAGTATAGGCAAGTAGATAATACGTTATCATTACAACGAACACCTGGTGGTGGATGAGTTGTGCGGTTTTAAAAAAGTATCATCTCGGGAACGATTCGCTCGCTGTTTATACAAAAAAATATATATTACCCTCAACAAATCTCATATTGTTATACATATCAAAACATATTGTTTGTCACAGTAACGTTATAAATAAATATACTGATAGTGGTTGTTCAAAATAATAATAAAAATTATTTTTAATCTCCTCAGGTCTCTGCTTCTATTCTGAGGATTAAAAAATTAAGCAATTAAATAAATTAACTCAGAATCGTATCAGTGATGGTTCACATACATAATATAAATCTGCAGCCTTAACAGCATTGCTTGTTCCAGATGTCAATATGTCACTTAACACCGTGTAAAATTGAGGTCAAGTGCCCATTGTATTACAAAAATAATATGATTTTTGATAGGTTACAACGAAAGACGAAATTGGACAAGTGCCCTGTTTTAAAAATTTATCTACAAGTTGAATTTAACAGGACCCTTAAATAGGATTTGATTTAAATACTGCAGTTACTCGATGTGTTAAGTCAACAGGTCACATAATTGTTTTTTACACTGTTGAGAGGTAAACAAGTCTATAGTCTTCAAACTAGAACAATTTTAAAAACTTCGGTAACTATGATCGAATCTAAGAACCTGTTACTTGTTTAGTAATATAATCTCTTCATAAAACTATTGTAAAATAGTATATTTAAAACTTTTGGCGATGGTCTATCCTATTAATACTAACCAAAAATCTCGCTCTGCGATTGTTTGCCGATATATTTTAATAGGCGACATTGATCTTCAAACGGACAAATAGATTTTCGTTTAATTATTGCTATAAACATTGTTGGTCAATCAATTAAAAAAAAAAGACTTAACCAAAAGACGTTTATTTGGAAACTCCTTCATCACAGATATACTAGAAATAGACACATATAGTTAACCGTATTAAATTTAAAAAATATATTCAGTATTATTTCGGATATATATGTATGTACGTTCAGCGGCAATTACTTATAAAACATATAATGTTTTATTCATACTGTTTTCACTAACATTCCGATGTCTCTACTTTAATGATCAAATAATTTACAAAATCAAATATCTATTCGTGTGTTTTACCGATATCTTGATTGATAAAAACTAATTAATCGTAATTATCTTCATCACTCAATTATCTGTGTAAAAATCACTTAATTAATATACGAACATTTTTTTTTCAATGTACATTGGTTGCTGAAGTTTGTATAATTTGGTAATTAACGTGACATTATTTCTGAGAGACTAATAGGCAAGAGCTAATTATAATAACTAAATAAATCAATTAAACTATAATCGTGTAGCCTTAAGTATCAATTTAGGAGTGATGCGTTTTCTTAAAATTTTATGTATATTACTGATAAACAGTTGATTAAATATGTAATTATAAAGAGCATTACTGATCAAGTGATCACTTGTATGATTGAATTAAAAAAATATGTAATCTGATTATATTTTTGTGGACGAAGAGAAAAGTAGATTGTGATTGCGATGATTTAAACTTCTTAAAATATTTCTTGCCTATTAAAAGTGATTTTACAAGTTTAAATTAAATAGTTAATATTGTGGTTGTCATCGAGGCTGATATATTGTTTTCATAAATATACTATAATGTAATAATTGCTAATCTTTTCTCTGTTATGGTAAGCAAATTTTAGAGACGGTGAATAATCTTGAGCTCTATAGTATTTAATAACCCATTTCATTGATTTGTCATTTAACAACTTACGTCTTATATATTGTAATTAATGCCATATTATTATGGGTAGGTCTATTACTAACCACTAGGGGTAACTCCTGCTCGTCCCGTAGTTACGTAGATAAAAAACCGTTAAACTCTCAACCGTAACGTACGATTGATAAGTCAATTCAAAAACTGCGATATATGCAACATGACAAGATAGATAACGTACGCGCACATTATTAATGACAGTCCATTAAAAGCAACTACTAAAGAAAAATGCATACATTCGAGAAGATGGAAAGGTCAAGCAACATCATTAACCAGCTCTAATAAAGGATGACTCAATAGCGAAATAAAACGGTATCGCCGATGAGTCGCAAAAAAACACCAACAAAACTGTCGCGTGATAAACGCACCAAATGAATAAAAAATAAAAGTTAGCAGAATCATTAAGCACACAAAATATGTTTTCCATTTACACAAACGCTTCGGAGCGGTTATAATTTTGTATACGGCGAGTGTTTACTCAGTAAGAAGTGCTTCGGATCGGTAACACCTGCCGCGTTTTCCCACGCCGCCGTTCGAGAGTCTTCGGCGCCGGTCGGAAGCGTTCGCGCACCGTACACCCGCCCCGCCGCCGCGCTGCACCCACGCGCGCGCCCCCGCATACAAATTACATACAAAATGACAGATAGAAATAGCGTTCTCTTATCGCTGTCACGCGCACGCCGCGCCGCGACCCCGGCCAACCGCTTTCAACTCTACGTGATATCACGCAACGATGCCTCCTTTAAAATATTTGTTTATACTACTAATTTATTCACAATTCTTCTTTTTCTATTACTCATCCGATAACGAGTTAGTAAACACGTTGAATTTTAAGATATCTTTACGACATCGTAATGCCGCGTCCGCCTAGATGTAATGAGCTTCTTCTAGACTAGTGCATTTATTAAAGACTACATCGCTCCTTACCACCAAGTAATATCGTAATTAAACACTAACTTATAAATCAAAACAGCATGTATCCATTAAAACAACACTAAAATAAGATTTAATGTTTTAGAATGTTACGGAAAACGATACATATCAAAATTGTAATTCATTTAATCGAAAACCAATAACTTATGCATGTTATATTTTACAAAAAACATCAAGACTTTTTAATCATTATTCATTTAATAAATATTATAAAGCATTGGGCAAAACAAAAATAAACTTGTAGACGTTTTAAAATAGAAGGTCCCGTAAGCTATCATTCGCGCCAAAGAGACGAGTAAAATAAACATTGTCGTATTTATAGAATCAACTCCGTTATAGTAAAATAAAGAAAAAACCCCCATGTGTTTACGAACAACCAACGGCTCTGGAAAAAGAAAATAAAAGCAGTATATAATTGGCCAAGAACAGGCCTAACTGCTAGTTAAGATTATTCTACTGTATTTTTGTTGAGGACAAAACAATTAAATAGACTTTGTACCGTTACTGGAACCTGTCGCGATAATATAAGGTCTGCTGGCTGCGTCGCGGCCGTGAAACGCACCGGGATAATCTACAGACCACACACTCTACATCTATTGTATTTGTTATTTTTTTATATCTGTGTTCGCTGATGATTCATTTATCATCTGTGCAAATAAACATAATTGAATTGTCTGTTTACAATTGCAAAACGAAAGCTTTTTATCTACAACGATAGATACACCGAACAACTAATTTAAGTTTTTGTTCGTCGGCCTTTAGTTGTCTTTTAAACAGCTTGATTGGTTTTGACAGGGTTTCCATTGACAAATAAATAACTAACAAGAGGTAATATAGACCCTTTTTAACAAAATTATCTTGTAATTAAAGCAAAATGAAATGTATAAAATTATGAACAGGTTCCATATGAATGTAATCAGTTCAATTAGTGACTGTTAAAACTTGTAAGAAAAAATAATTATTATATTGAATATACAATTATCTTAAAAGGTATCGGCAACAACTGTTGTGTGGTAATCGAACCATCGAATAAACTCGTGGTTTAATCGCTGTGTTAATTGGCATTATTGTAATAAGCCGGTTTAGTTATATGTTAGCTTATGTTGTTAATTCAGCAATTGAATAAAGTAAGACTGTGAATTGCGTTATTTATAATCAGATAAGTTAACGAAATAAATAAACAAAGCTTTGGGTTGTTTAACAATAAACCGATACACATAATGCTTTTACAATTCGCAAACAATATAATGGTTGGCATTAGCTATCAACTGCTGGACATGAGCTTGCCTTTTCTCTATCTTTCAATATATAAGTTTAAATGTTTATATTATGGTTTTGTTATTCAAACAACCAAATATCAGCTACAATAAATAATACAGTTACAAAATCCGTAGTAGTAAATTAAATATAAAGATGCGTTCATTGTAATTTCATTATCCATCAACGCCACACCGAAAAAGGATTAAACGTTATCATAAATAATACAGTAGCTGTACTGGAGCGGTTCGTGTGCTTCGTATGTTGCGTTTCGTGATAAACAACAGTTACTACGCTTCCTACGATGCGGTTCTTTTTTGCAATTTACGTCGGCGTCAGTTAATTAAAAATCAATACGGTCGCGACAAAAACAACTCATTGTATTGAGCGTCGCGCAACGATGCGTCTCCCACAAGTGGGCTCACCACAAATTACTAACGTTCCAGGATCTTTCCCTGTAAACTTAATTTTATTTTCGGCTTTTCCTATATATTATTGCTAAGAGCTTTTTTATCTTTGTATTTACAACATATAAAACTAATGCTATCTAATTATCTATTACATACAAAACGCACACATATGTATGTATAAAGTCGTTTTTATTTGTCCTTATTTCTATTATTTACTATATATTGTATAACCTTAAATAATGTTTGACAAATGTAAACTAGCTTACTCGAACACTTTTCAAATTTTAGCTATATAGCTTAGAAAAAATTATGGATTATTTGTAAATGAAAAGGTTCACCTGATGGTAAGTGATACGCTTGCCCATAGCAACGCGCCACTAGTTAAGATTATATACACTACATCACATTGCGCTCGTCGCCTTGAGACACATGTTAGGTCTCGTTACGCCAATAATACTAGCTACAACACCCTTCAAACCCGAACACAGTAATGTTTGCACACTATTATTTGGCGGTAGAAGAAGGAGCTGCGGTGGTACCTACCTAGACTACCATGCGCGACTGCCTAATCTTTCATTACACGTATATTATATCATTATCTGGTAACACTATATAGATATAACATTTGTATTGTAGATTTTTGAAAGAGATAAAATATATAGTCTGTTAAGAAGAGATTGATGTCACAGAAAAATATCACTAGATCATTTTCCCTTTCCCTATGTAAACATGTAAATAATTCTCTTTTTATCGTTTTTTCTATTCTTATGATTATTTAATAGATGATATATTCAATAAAGATGGTTAAGCAGGACAGAGACTTATATTTTATAGAGCTTAATAAACATTAGTATCATAGTCGAAATACTTTAATCTTTTAGATATTACACTAGGTCTAGAAAATATTAATAAAGCCTAGCCACCCTACCGTAGTGAACAGTGCGAGTCCACCTGCTCGCTTCTCCCACGGTGTAACTCCGTTTTTTTTTTTTCTTCATTGCATTTTTTGCAACTGTTTTGCATTTTAACCAACCACTTTCCTTCCAATTTTGCAATTTCGTCCGCCGCAGCGCCACGCGTCTCATAACTTGAACTTTACGTTTCGTGACAGAGAATAACGATGTATTTCCTCAAAGTTTTGATTTACTTAAAGCTGTAATAAATTATGTATAACTGAGTATAAAATTAATCATTACTGTGACTGCTAATCGATAATCATTACGCGTTTTTGTTAGTTTCAATTGTATCTGTGGTACTAACCTGTTTGATAAATCTATATAGACTAAGTAGTTAGTATAGTTACATGACTTTTTAAAAGGAACTATAAATCTAACAGTTAATAGTTCAATTATTCTTTATACATATAAATAACGCGATATGTTACTAAATTAATTCGGCGCTTCCTCAAATCCTAAAAATACGGTGTTGCCTGATATAAATTTACTTTACATAAGAGCAGGCAACTTGATATATTGAATAGCAAAAGGGGTGATATGTGAAAAACTTCTTTTTTATTTTTTGATTTATTTCTGCATACAATAGGAGCATTAAGGTCCAGTGATAGCACAAAAAATAAAATGGTAACATTCGTTATTTAAAAAAAAAAAACCTTACACAGGTGTTCTATTGTTATTCGTGAAATATGCATGGGGCATCATATTTTTATAAGCCATTGTGTCGCCAGGGCATTAGGGCAAAACCCTATTTAGATTTTGGCCACTACTTTTGTGTTTTTTACCAGGGTCTAATTCTCATGCGTGAAATTTATTCAATGTGGTGAATGCAAAAAAACCTTTCGTAATGCACCTGATCCGAAAAGAAAATATGAAATTTATATTTTTTGTTTAAAAAATAATCCATCCGATCTTTACTTATAAGTTCTTGTAAAATGTAAAAAACTGTGGTACCACTGTAAAGTAGATTTGACTTTTGTCGATAAACATTTTTTTAAAAAGTACCTTTGATATTTCAAGTACATAACATAATTTCATTGCAAAAAATTTTAATATAGCCTACCTTAAAAGACGGTAGCACAAATATGTACCTACCTCCGGTATACCTATAATTAGAACATATAAAAATATTATTAAGTTCATTCCCTTTCATTTGCTATTCATTCTGTTGACATTTGATTAAATATACGATGTTAGAATACTTCAGGTCTGCTATTATGTTTTAAAATAAAGGATAATTCTACTAGAAAAATAAAAATAAAACATCTTATTCAGCCACCAATTATTTCTACCCGCATGGCGGTGGATCCACGACGACTCATTTAATAGGTAACAGTACCTGCCAATTACAGTACACGGACTACTCACAGGTTTGTTATAATACATAATTAAATGGTACAAGCGCTGTTTTAGGTTCACTTATCTATAATATAAAAATTAATCGCAAAATGTGTTGGTGAGCGCATTTATTCAAACATTCTGCAATTATTATTCAGCTTTTTTTTATCTATTGATTTTGAGGCGATACGATGTTTGCTGAGTCAGCCATTTAAACATATAAACGTTATTCCTCGATAAGAAAAAAATACTCCATTAGATTTCTCTTCTTCATATTATCAATTATTTTGTTGCAAGACAAAGAGTAAATGATTTACGTATTAAACAAATACCGTTTACAACTATGGAAGTTATTTAGGTAATAGTTTTTTTAATTTCTTTCTTTTTATAAACTGGAAGGTTGGAAGATCTTGCTTAGTGTTTCTTTAGCAAAAAAGTTTTCACAATAAATAGGTAAAGAGACGATAAGTACCTTCTCAGCTAAAGTAATCTGGAATAAATCGATTATCCTCAGTTTTTCCGCAACGGATAAGGTGGAAAATATATCCGTGCAAGCTCGGCCTACCGACGCCATTGGCGGCTGCACAGCCAATGGTGAACATCGCGCGTCGCGTTCCAGCGCGCACGCCTACCTAAATTCTATTTTTGAATTTGAATAGAATCCAATTGCGTTCTAAGCTGATTGTTCGTTACAATAATCTATTTATAGTTATAACAATATTAAACCTCATTTCTTGGCCTTTAATTATTTAAATTGTAAAATGTTACATTTTATGCTTTTTTTTATACTACTATGCGACGAGACGAGCAAGACGTTCATCTGATGATAAGTGATACGCTTGCCCATGACAACGTGGCGCTAGTTAAGATGGTATACACTGCACCACATTGCGCTCGTCGTCTTGAGACATAAGTGTTAAGTGTCGTTACCCCAGTAATTACACTAGTTACCGCGCCCTTCAAACCGGAACACAGTAATGTTTGTACACTACTATTTGGCGGTTGAAATAGGAGCTGCGGTGGTACCCATCCAGACGGTCTCCGGCAACAGAGACCTATCTACCAACAGTAAATGGTTTCTATGCTATGGTTTCTTATAAGAAAATCTTTGTTAGAAAAACATTAACGGCCTTGTTAATGTTACCTCTGCATGGACTTGTGATTTCTGTGTCAAGGCATTTATACACCTCGCTGATCAAATGCGGGTTTACGAATATATTTACATATTTAAAGTAAATACTACTAAAGAATTTGAAAATTTTACAAATGAATAACAATATTCGAAGTAACAGCAAAGATTCTTTCTTACTGCTAATTCTGTAACAGATATTGAAAGTAATTTCATAATCTATGAAAACGATTCGCACAGTGGCTGTGGAAATCGATGTAAGCCACCCTATGCAAAGTATTGCCATAAATTTAAGATTAAAAAAAAATATATGTAAATTTGCGTTTAAATATATTTTTTACTCCTTCGTTTAGTAGGAATAAATTAGCCATAGATGAAAACTATATAGCTTCTTGGTTTTATAAATTCCATTATTTCTAAATTAAGCCCATATGCATAATCACCAACAAATAGTTGAGGGTATTTTTCGTTAATCAGTCAATGTAATTAATAATAACTTACGATTTTTTTGAAGAATACTTCCTGAGGGAATTATTTGGAGAGTTAACTAGTAATTTAGTAACGTTGGCATTACTAATGTTTATTTTTTACGGACTTTGCCTATTTATTAGCCCTTAGCAGTAAAAAAAATACTTCACTACATGAAGAAAATTTAATATGACTTAATTAACTTGTTAGCAAAGTGTTTCCGAGTAAGTTTATCTCATTATTATAAACAGATAATCTACACGGTGCCCGGCGTTAGTCAAAAAGCGGAAATTGACTTTATCTGTAAACGTGTTACGATATATGAACTGATTAACGTAATTACCTTTAAACTATATATTCAGTTTTTTATTCACGATTGGTAATGCCGATAAAACATTTTTTTTAATGTTTCTTTTTCAGTTTTGATAAATCTTCTTATAAACATGTTTCCTTTAATTTCACTTCAATATAATAAACGTTAAAATTTTACATTTCTCTAAAAAATGATTTGGATCTAGTCTAAAAATTTAGTTATGTTTGTATGATAACAAATTTAAAAGTCCTGCTATTAAAGATTTTATTGTAAGTTTACTCATTTTAAATTAGATACTACTCGCGACATCTATATTACCAGAATTGAACTTAAATGTTTTTCTGCATTTGCCGTGCGCTGATGTCGCTTTCATAAGCTTTTAGCGTTGTAAGAAAAAGCTTTTACCAACAATATTAGAAGTGTTAGAAATACACAAAAACCTAATGCACAATGTTGTATTAAATTTTTATTCAATATAAAGTTTATCAAGTGTTATTTTAGTATAAACAAAAGAGTAAAAATACACGTAGTCTTTCTAATTTCTCTGTAATAATAAATAAAAGTCGTGAAAAGAGATTTTCAATTTTTTTTATACTATTTTTAAATGAATTTTATTAACACCTGGTAATAATGATATTAATTAAAACATTTTCTCATGATTTATATTTCTCAAAAAAAATCATATTGTTAAAACGTTTTTCGAGGAAACATTTTAACCAGTCGAAACATGTACAGCGCCATCTCTTAAAATTCACTAAAAACTTTCTGTACTGACACGAGCCATTATATCTCTGTCTTCTTTCTTCTTGTACGTACTAACACAGGGCTTCCTTTCTCTTCGCTTTACTAAAAAGCCGGCGCGCGTCTCTGTCTTATCGCATCGATCATTGATCTTTGAAATTATTCTGCCGCCAAACAGTAGTGTGCAAACTTTACTGTTTTGGTTAGGAGGGCACCGTAGCTAGTGAAATTACTAGAGTTACTGGATTTAACATTTTGCGCCTTAAAGCGATGATCATAATGTAGTATTGTGTATATCATTCTAACTATTGTGGCTTCTATGAATTAAAAGAATGTGTTATTACTGTTTATTAATTGTAAGATTTTTTTATGTTTTCTCATATTATAATGTGGTGCAGTGTATGTCATCCTAAGTAGCGCCACACTGTCATAGGCGGACGTATCACTTAAAATCAAGTGAACGTCTTACCCTAGTCGTCGGTTCGCTGAATAAAATAAAAAAAAAACTTCGAATGCGGTAACCCGAGCGGCGCGCGCCTGCGGGGACCGATTCCCGTCTCTCTCGCACGCGCGCGCCGCCGTTACCGTTGTCTCGTGTTTCTTTTGTTGCCGTTTTATTATTTGTTGTGGATGATCACGCGACTGTGAGCAGTCGGGCGGCGCGCGCGCACACGTCGCGGCACCCGTCCCTGTCCGGCGCGGCGCTCGCTCTGGCGCGCGCGCGTCGCGTCGTGCCGCCGCCGCGCGTCGATGTTTTGGGAAGTGCACCCGCCCGACGTTCCCACGGTTCACCTTCGGCCGACTTCCTTACGAAAAAAACAAACAAGAGCACTTCTGTTGAAGAAAATCGACGTCTGCCGGTCGCGCTGAATGATTAATACAATTATGAGCGCGCACGCCGCTACCTACTCAACTTGATAATAATAGGCTCTTTGTGAAGGACGCGTGGTCGCTCGGACTCGGTTACGCGCGACCTTTTGATACACATATACAACTAAATTACACACGCACGGAATAATTATCATGTAGTTAAAAGGAGTGCATTTAAGTATATTCGATGGCAGATTTGCGTGTTCTTTGAAGTTGAAAGTTTTTTATAGTCTCTTTCGGTATGTTTGGGTGTTTTTAAATTTTAGCAACGCCTGCAAATTATGCCTTGATTTAACTACGAAGTTAAATCCAAATATTGTTACAATAGTAGTATTTTTTGCACCTGCTTTTTTATACAGCTCTGCATATTTACTTATGATTCGTATAGTGGAGAAATGCTATTATCGGAGAGATTATCTATATCGTTATGTTAGGAAAGCAGGTTTGCAACTGTGATGTATAAATATGAATATGGAGAGTGAAGATGCGAAAATAATAGTAACGATTTTTTATTGAAGGTATTGGGAAAGGTTAATATTTAGCAGTAGATCGATAAAGGATTATAATGATGATTTTACGTAGTGGCATTTTTTGTACATAAAAAGGGTATCATTGAATACATGATAGATATGATATACATTACAAAAAAATAACATCTATTTTGCACCATTTAGGTACGAAAGTTAAGTTGCAAATTAAAGATACGGAATTTACGATAGGACAGAAAGGAAGCTGTAAAGAGATTCTATTCTTTATTACTCATGATTGATGTAGTGGTCAAACGAAGTTAGTCTTATCCCGTTGAGTGTATTCGTCTCAAAGCTCATTTCATCAAATTAGGACATCAAAAATAATTGGTTATAACCAAAATGTGTTTACACGGTCCCAATCTCTTGTTATTTATGATTCAGTGTACTGGAGCGAGGCGGCAAGGCGGCGACGCGAGGCAGATGGCGAATCTTCCCTTTATGCGGGACGCGTATTCAATCAAACGGGAGCCACGTCCAAAACATATGGATACGATTAATAACTTATTCGAATAACACACAAACTACAAAACTACCGATGTTAAACTTCCAATATTCTAATACGACATTCAATATAAAGTTAAGCCGTTAAATCTTTCATAAATGTCTTTTAATGCTTCTATATCAATTTTAAGTTTAATATTAGTCTACTAATTTGTTCATGTTTTACGTAAATGTTTTCAATGTTGTATATTTGTCTTACTGTAGTTAAGATAGTCCGCATAATGAAATGTAATAGAATGTCCCCACATATTATACAGAAGTCATTAGTCTGATTATATCAATTGAAATTTTGTTTCTAAATCTATATACTTCATTTTAAAACTAAAAATAAGATAGTAAGAAGTACAGAATAAAATTAAATAATGTATTGAGAGATGGTAGATGAAAATTATTTTACACATTTATTTCTAAAATGAAGTCATGTTTTGTGATGAATTATTACACTGTTAAGACATTTGATTTGTGATTAATAAACACACAAAATAACAGCGAATATTACTGATCGATAATATACATGGCTATCGTGTAAAGAAAATGGGTAACGAATATTAATAAAATGTGGTATGTCAATACTAGTTCTGTCTCTGGCCTGGCATGTGCTCAAGAAACAATATCCCTACTTGTGTGTAAGGCAAGATCTCCCGAGGGAGCGCGATTCCCACGCTCTCCCCCATTCTTACAGCTCACGTGTTCACTTTGTAAAAAAGTTCCACTTTTTGCAAATCTTTTTGGTAATCAACAAATACACTTAAAGAATTAATTATCGCAATTTTCATTTAAAAAACAATTAACTAACTACTTATCTTTGCTTACATTTTATTTAAATCTTCTTTTCTAGTGGGTTGTCTGGAAAAGTTTCTCTCTGAGCTATAAGACCGCCCATTGCATATTTTGACCTATGTGTTTTTAAAATTTGTGTTAATGGTCTACAATAAAGACTATTTGTTATTATTGTTATAATTATAACTGTTATCTAATGTTTAAATAAATAAGTAAAAATGTCATTAGTCCTAATGTGATTTGGAGCCTTTACTCACAAGGATCAATGACAGCCATTATGAAAACGTTATTAAATGTTTACTAAAAATATATGCTAAACATATTTTCTGTTAATATGTGAAATTATTTCTGAATTTTACAAGATTTGTTATATAAATTACCAGGATAAAAAAACTCAAAGTGTAACTGCATTTATTTGGCTTTGCGTAATTTTATACTTTGTAGTTTTTTCCAGCAATCTTCGGAAAGATTTGAAGGTTGAAAAAAGTGGAAGCGGTGAAGATATTATTATTCCGTACGGCTTCATTCTCACGGTGTATTTAACATAATCATTTTTATGTTTTCAATTCCGGAAGGAATCGCGTGAATATAAACGAATGTCCCAAATGTTCATCGGAAACAACTTTTGTGTGTGCGATTACTATTTTGTAAGGTTTTGGACAGAAGTGTGTCTTGTTGTAAATATGTACTTGAAACATTAAGGCCGGAAAAAATTAACTCTTAAACGGTATTTAAAGGGTTTCTGGAAACTGAGACTTAGCAATAAACAAAATAACGCAATAAATATCTTAAGATGCAAACTGTGAAATTAAACATAATAAATTCAACTTCCCTATCGCGTGCGCTCGTCGGATTTTATTATGGGTTACCAGATAAGGCGACGTGTTACATCCGCTCACTGGTGGGAAAGTAGACAGGTGGCACTTATCACCTTACGATGCTTTGGTCCTACTTAGTATAGTATGTATCGTAAGATCGATACTTGCAAAGTGCATTGTGAAGAGAAATAATCTGGTTATCATACGGACAAGAACGGAAGAGAACCGAATAAAAACGAAAGAGCAATATATGTTCTTTGTTAAGAAGAAGCTAGTGTAATAGTTTAAAGCACAGTTGTAATTTTTTGTTGTAAAGTATGAAAATGTATTAACACATTATTAAATAATATTAAAACATACTACTTTATCATAAAATGATTTTCAATGACAAAAGTTTCAACAAAAATTGTGAAATCTTTACTGCAGTTTTATAAGAAATCTTTAATTCTTACATATACTGTAAACCTTTGAAAATATTAAATGAAATCATGATTACTACTGTTTACAAACTGGTAAAAATTTACTGTACAAAAGCACAGTTTCAAGATCTTATGAGACTAACTTTGAGGGTCTTCCTAACAGAAAAGCATTATTAAAGTCTGACGACACTGTATAAAAAGTTTTATAGTAAGTTATGGTCAAACATTAACAAATGTATGTGGCTTAGATTATGTTTTCTCTTCCTTAGCAAAACTGGTAAAAAACCGAGACTAGATATTAGCATAATAATACAGGATCATTTTACATATATTTAACAAATTTCCTTACCCTGGAGTCTTTTATAATAAAATTAAGGTGAAAAAAGGAAGAAATGTATCCGGTAAAAGTAAATTAATTCCCGAATATTTTGATCGTTTTGGCAGTGAAAACTTTTCACATTTTTAACAACTTAAATCCTAATATATAAAATACATTATCAAATATCCTTGCTGTGTCTGTAGTTAAAAGATTTCAAAAACATTTTTGTGGCGATAAACTGAAATTGAAAATGTTGTTTTACATACATAAATATTATCTACATATATTTTGAAAGCTGCGTTAAAACCGTGAATCCTGAAAACCTTATTTTTAAGAATCATATCATATAATGACCAGGAAGTCTTTGTCTCGTAAGAGAAGAGTGAACAGATTTCTCGTTGGCTTTACTACTTTGACTGCATGTTTGCTTACCATCGGATGGTATAGTGTGGCGTTGTTATAATAAAAATTTATATTTTTCAAGTAAGTAATAAATAATGAAGAAGAAGCGGCGGACGGCTGCGACAAATCAATATTACAACCGATACTTTATTGCGTCTGTGGGCGATAAATAATGAGCTATTGACCGCATCCGTCGGGATAAGATCATTAATTAGTCGACTACAGACTCGTTACGGGGCAGCGCCTGCTCTCTTCGAAACAACCAGCGCACGCTTTCATAATTTCATTTACATTCAAATGTCTCTTGCACAAGTTCATAACTGCTTTATTCCTGTTAATAAAGTTTAATTTCCTGTAGCGTTTTTTGTATCATAAGCAAGAAATAAAATTGGGATACCATAATGCGTTGTTCAATCAATTTCGCGTTTCCTTTTCGCTATGAAATCGCGAATCAATTCGAAGTATATCAACGCGGCGCGTTCAATCAAATGAAAGAAACTCTAATAAAACTACTGTTATATTTATGTAAATATGATATAGAAGGTGATTCTATTGTTTTTATAAAGAAAATTGGTAAAAAAAACTAAGGCTGTGTTTCTCCACGGACAGATATTAACAATTACGTGTTTTGGACAGTGTCATTTCATATAAAAGCTTAACGTAAAAAAATATATTTCTGCGTATCAATGTTCATTGGTGATTAAAGAGCTTTCGTAAAAATGTTATTGCATAGTTTTTAAGAATCAGGCAAACAAAATCACGCATAGCGATTCATATGTGACGTCAAGCATTGTCAGTAGACTATGTTGTTTGTAGAAATTTAATAAGACGGGCAAAACTTCGCGCTGTACGATACGAAAAGTTCGATTCCTACTTAAAACGGGCTTCCTTTAACATGTACCAAAAACAACTGTTTTCAGGATCATAATGGTAGGCTATGCTTTTCATGTCTATGCTTATGTTTGTGGATATACCTTTGGAGCAAAATTAAATGTATCTAATAACGTACATAAGTACGCATTCAGAAGAGGGTAATATTTTAAAACTTTGCGTAAATATCTATGAAAAGATATGAATTTATATAAATATAATACGCTCTGTAATGGCAGCTGACAGATAATAAAATTTTGATTTCGATTGAATCGCCTATGAAAACATTTATATAAACCAACAAACATTTGTAGTAAAAAGCTCCCAGCAGCGGCTCGTGCATACGAAGTATTAACTTTTTACACAACATGCAAGCCGGAAGACGTCGCTAACAATTTCCTGTCGCGCGTTCTTAATTCTTCCATTAAATATATTGCTTAATGAACTGTACTCGTTATTTATCACATGGAGGTCTACATAATGTTTATTTTATTATAACAGAAGTTACCTAAGTTGTAAAAGATGGGATGAGTTTTGGTATGATAACAAAAAATTTTACTTTTCGACACATATTTCATTTTGTAATTTGTTTACCTTAAGGATAACATCAGAAATACCTTTGATAATAAAGCAGTATCGTAATATAATAAATAATATCTTTTACATATATTTCTCTCCTATACGTTCTTAAAACTCTTAAATGTCATTGTTAATAAAACATTCGTATGCGTTGAACAACAGACTTTAATGAACGTACTAAAATGCACGCTGCACCGATTCCTTTGCTTGAAGACTCGTACCCTTAAGGTCGCATTGAACAAACATATCAATATAATAGTAATTACGATAACATTTCAATTGTCGCGATATATTGCTGCTGATTGAATTAGCCTGTTCTTAGTCACCATCCTGCAATCACGGCGGCCGTCAACAGACGGTGGATGGTTTGTGCATTGAAATAAATGAAACGTCGTAAAGCAGGCAGTTGGGCATCGTTAAATCGACGATAAATTGTTTAAGACGAGTCGTCTAGTGGGGTAAGGGACATTGTCTTGTACCGTGGTACCGTATTCGCGAGGGTTCAATCAAAGTTACAGAAATGTTCTCATGTACTTCTACATTACAAGGATATTCTGAGCATTAAAAGATGACATCACCATCAACGCTACAAGATAACTTATCAACGTATTATATACATGTCGATAGTTAGGATTATACAGTACAGTAAATATATTAAACACGAATAGAATACATTAAAAAAATGTTAAAGAAGTCTTGTAACTGTAAGGTGTTAAGTCTCAACTCCCTAGCAATTTTACTAGCAGCAGTTCACATCAAGAGCATGTTTTTTTAATATTTACTTAATAAAAATAATCCCCCATAATGTAATCTTACTACAATGATACAGAATTTCATGTCTCCATGTTTGTTGTTTTACGGTATCAATATAAACTATTGTAACAAATATAATATATAACCTTCAGTTTATTGTTGTCTAGATGACATCTAACACTTCCAGGAACGGGAAATCCTAACTGTGGTAGAAAATCGTCTGAATACGCGATGGTTCATTGAAACAAATGTATTGCTGATTACATTCGAACTGTGCGCGAATCTTGAGAGGAAATTGATAGTGAAGCGAGTACATATAGCTGTGCGGCATAAAGCCAACGGATATCAACCCGTTACCTCGCACCGCCGAACCGGGTACCGTTACATCGCTAATGAACTAAAATTTAATTCTGTGTATGTATGTGTATGCATTCCGCGTATTTGCAAATATAGTTGTGTGTAATTGCATCAGTAAGCTTGTAGCTTTGTTCAACATATCCGTTGGCTCGCGGCGGAAATGCATTGTGTGTTTTCCGTAGCAAATAAAACGAAAACTTTAACATACTCCGAATTATCAGATCTAGCATGATTGGATGGGTTAATTAAATACAAAGAACGGTGGCCTTGTTCAAAAGTCTAGTGATCCTGTTATCCTTTTGTCTTTAGTAAGATTTAAAAGATCTATAAACCTTTTCTCCATTAGAAAA
Organism: Byasa hedistus; assembly: GCA_029286795.1. Lineage (NCBI taxonomy): Eukaryota > Metazoa > Arthropoda > Insecta > Lepidoptera > Papilionidae > Byasa > Byasa hedistus. Next base: position 6,426,878 of record JAGSMW010000024.1, read on the forward strand.
AGGTCCGTTTGATGTTGTTGCAATTAAAGGTAGCTTACAATAAGTGTTACTTATATTAACGTTCTCTTTTCCATTTGTTTTCTGTCCGAATCAAGATCAACATTATGCCAATCAAAAACAGAACAAAACTAATTTAAATCACAGCTTCTAGCGAACCGATAAAGAAACGATTGTCCACGCACCTTTTAGACGAATATGTTTTGTAGGTAAATGAAGGCAAAAACTGAATCTGTTTATGCCGACGTTATTACCGTGGCGCGCATCGGGCGTCGGGCACAATAAGTCACACAGACTATCATAAGACGCGACGTTTCTTGTGTGTATTCCCACAGATCTAGTGTACAGGTGTCGAAGAGCCGTGAGCCAATTTAAATCGCATTACGATGACATCTCAATTGAAGACGGTACGAGTTGCAGAGCTTGGAAACTGTCGTGTGCTCGGCACAATTGGCCATTGGTCCACTTCGGTTTTCAACGAGTCTTGTGCAACGTATAAATCTAAAAATAAACCCGAGAAACTATATTTTCATTGTCCAAATAGCTTTGTCAGTTCATGCGATTATTATGCGAAAAAACCAGCAAACTGTTTAATAACTCGATCAACTATTTAAATTAGGCATTTAATCCAACCGAACAATAGCCTTGAATGTTGTAATGAAATCAGATTATAATTTATATATACATGATATTATTTAGACAAAAATATAAACTTTACCTGTTTTAGCTTAACTACTTGGATGCATACATTATAATATTTTATATTATTAATTAACATAATGTACTATGTCCGTATATTTTGGAATATACCATCCAAACATTACCTTTCCAATCTCACAAATAATCGCCTGCCATGCTGGTAGTTTTAATCATTATTAATTTACGTTCATGATACCCAACGCATCGATCATGGGACATCAATAATACGACGCTAAGATGTAAGCCCATAATATATTTATATAACACATCTGATTAATGCTAATGATATATACAACTCAAACGTAAACATAGGAAACTGTGGAATTCAAATTATGCGTAAGACTTTTCATATTCAAATAAGCTCATTATACAATTTCAATGAATCAGCTTTTTATACCTAATACGTGAATAAGAATATAATTTAAAGTTTTCAATGCAATTGTACAGAAACATTACTATTTCATATGTTTTTTGTATTATGAAATGAATGTCTGCTTGAAAAAAAGATACGATTGTTGAATTGATATCACGAAACCAAAAATAAAAAGTAGAATACAATAAATTTCTTAAAAAACAAACGTTTAATAATCTGATTCAAAATTAGGCATTAAGACTCTTTCAACTTATATGTTTATCATTTACAAGTAAAATTAAGTAACTGGTTTATATTATATTAAAAACCTGATTTGGGTTATTTATAAAACATACGGATCCTCGGATTTACATTAATACGTTAATAGCGGCTCTAGATATTCTTAGCTCTCGCTCACTACAGTGTGTTTCAGCATTATGGAAATGGGGTCCATTAAGTTTGATTTAAATGTTAGTGCTGGTTCCGCGGCCCCCAGGGGCAATTTGTCCAATAAAGGGCTCGCCATTAGCGGTCGCAAGTAATGCGCAAATAGTGGCCCCGCGAGATGGGCATCGTTAAGGATTTCTTTCTTGTCCTGCACTCTTGTCCGAGTGACATGTCGAATCGCCCGTGGACTTAATTAAGATGCTGTTATCGTTTTTCGCGCTATCGTAAATTGTGATATTTATTTTGTGAGGTAATGAGCTAATTGTGCTTAAAATACTTCGATGCTTATTTTTGTGGAGGTCACTGTACCGGTCCGGTTCTCGTTTTCGAGAGTCGCTTTAATTTTTCGCCCTATTTTTAGTTTATAGCAATAATTTTAATTTTACTCATTCACATTTTACAACGTCATGAAGTTAGTAAATACAGAACCTATAAGAATTTACCATTTTATGCTCCGCAGAAACAAGGACGCTTAAGATAGTGCTACGCATATTTCCATTACGCATATAACGTATACAAATTAATTTAAAGTCTTGATCAAAATCATGTCATCACCCAAAAGTCACAAGATATTTTCTCTACTCTTGACAATCAGTGAGCAGAGAAAGCTGCTGCCGTTTACATTTTTCTCTTCTTAGTTCCTTGTGTTTATTTATATGTATAAAAAACCTACCGGCAACTGACTAACTTCAGTTTTATTGAGCAGTATAAACGATTATCATTACAGCCAAGTGGCTTCCGATTTGACAATTTGACACCGTAAGAACAACCGCTCACCTGATGTTTTTGTCAAGTTTCAAATTTCACACACAAGCCCTCAGCGTGCGAACGTCTGTCATAATCAGAGCTTGACATTTAAAAAAAATCTTTGCACTAAAATTCGACCTACACTTACTTAACTTTAACATCAAAACACTAAATAAATCGGAAACAGTAAATATTGTATACAATTTCTAACTATTGTCCACCGGTGTAACAGAACTATCCAACAAATATATTTAAAAAAAATTGTTAGCAAATTTTATCCAGACAAAATAAATGTGTATTATTATAAGAATTTTTGTTAAATTCGTGTTTTTTTAGACGAGATACGATGGTAATACATTTACTCAAAATTCTTTACATTAAAGTAACTTTGTTGAGATTGAGGACTGAGTAAGCGATTAGGTAAAGTTAACAACGTGGAAGATTTAGTCCCGGTGGACATTATTTGCACTACACACACCAATGCTTTTATAATTCGATTAATATGCGATTACTTATAAATCAGACGAAAATGCGTTCTAAAAGAGCAACAGATATACAACATTAAAGAAAACCTAAACTATTTACTTCTATATAAAGGAACGTCATATATTTTCTTTAAAAACATTTTTTTTAATCTATCTCCTCTCCCACAGATCAAATGTATAGATTACAGTAGATAATATTCTTTAATTGTCAAGACATTACATTCATCATCTCCAGAAGTCTTATCACTATATTATTATCGTTAACTTCACCCCGATTAAAAAAAACAGATTTTTAAATCTTCTTGTTATCGCTAATAGATATAGTAAAATTATTATTAACTTTAAGATACCTTTCCAATGTGTAATAGTTTGAAACAGGTTTGTTTAAGTTAACGTATATATAAGAAAAATATTTTAAGCCATAAGAGAGTTGCTTATGTGATGGCATTGTTTTACTTTTCCCCATATCTTTAATATAACAATTAAAACTGTTTTCAGTTGTAACTATTCTCATTGTGAAGTCTCGACGAATCCTCTAGTATTATATAGTAGCTTCGGTAATACTAACAGTGTTACCGTTTTCTTTGATATCTGTAAGCTAACCAAACGTTTAAAGCTATCTCTCTTGCACGAGTGCTTCAACACGAGTTGAAGAACTTAGCTTATCTGTATTTTCAAACTGTTCAGTGTTAATGTTTCGGCGCGAGCGTAATCGCTTTAGGTAGGTATAGTAGTGCTCGGTATCTGTAAACAGTTACGAGTGGCGATGGCGCTGCGCCTGCGCCGGTGCGACATTGTTTGCACAACTTTATCCGTGTTTGTACGGAGACGGCACAGGCGTGGCGGTAGGCGTGCGCGAAACGACGCTCCGCGGCGCACAGGGTTGCCAGTAAATACAAAACGCAGCATCAATGTGTGGGAGACAGAACATTTTCTAATAAAATTAGCTACGTCATACAAGGGTTCACAAACCTCAAAAATAACGGAAGTGATCGCCGTGGACAAGATGGACCTGAAGTACATACTTACTTCTCTCTCTTAAGACCTGTATCTTTAACTTCAAGAATTAATATACTGAGAAAGCAACGAATTGATATTTTTTTGTGTTACTGAATTATTATGGATCACTTGAATTTTTAAGTACAATGCATAGACAGATACGTTTAAAATAATGTTCAGTAAAAAGTAAAAGGTTATATCTAAAAACGTATAAACTAAAATCAACGCTGCTTACCTAATCACAATGTTAGCTTATTTGGAATTACAGAAATTAATGTACATATTTTAAATATACGAAGGTTTCTTGAATTCTAAAACTTTACTTTGGTAGCACAAATATGTAATCTAAAAGAGCACAACTAAAATTATTTCTTTAACAATGTTAAATGTAATAATGGGAATATTACACAAAATTAAAGCATTTAGAGACTTCTTTAACCGTAAATTTGTTTAAAGCCTTAAATAAACGAAAAACAGCTTAAAGTAAAAAAAAAACGTTCCTTACATTTATTGAAAACAAAGCAAGGAAGAAATTATCAATATTTGTAAAATTAAAGATATCAGTAATCATGTTTAAAGATTATGAAAAAGTTGTTTACTGTTTAAACACCAAATTTTTCTTCTCTATTAATAAACTTATCCACGAATAAAAATACATTTTTAAACCAATGGCTTTGTAAAGCAATGACTAGCTACATGTCCTGTAAATCTGCGATCCCAGGTTCTATTGCAGGGTTTATCGTAATCATCTGGGTAACTACCACACCCACATGGTAAATCTTATGCAACGTTGTTGATTTCAACTGTCAATTTATCAGCCAGAATATTGGGAGCAAACAGGCTTCACTATATTTGTCTAAATAAACATATTAAAAAAAATATTCAACATAACACAAAGATATGAGCCCATTGATAATTAAGTAAAAGGTCTTTCTTTAAGTAACTATAAACAAAGTTGGCAGTAACCTTAGTTCTGTTTCAAGTTTCGATTGCCACTTATCTTTTGGCGCAGGTCACATCGTCTTAGATAAGAAATATTGACGATTTACAGAGGATTAGGGGCCCGCACCATAACAAGGTGTAGCAACCTGTCTATTTCAGAATCTTCACGATAAAATGCGGTTTTTTTATATTAAGTGCTCTGTACAAACATTGGTACCGTGTTGATTTTAAAGAGATTAAGTATTGATACTATGGTCAGTGTAAACAGCACCGCCCGTATCGAGTTCAATACTCTCTTAAATTAAACGAAAAATATTATTTCCTACCCTTTTTCCTCATTTTGTGATGTATTGGATTACGATAACTTGCACTTTGCGTCGTTAATATTTTTTGATTGTCATATTATGAAAATCTTAAGTGCAAAACGGAAAAAATTGTAAAAAAATTGTAAAACAAAAAGTTTTAATTACAGCGAACATATTAAAAAAACATAAACTTATTTTTTATTTAAAAAAAAAATGTTTAATGTGCTTATAATTCGTTTAAAGGTTATAAATATTTATAAGTACAAAATTAACAAATACTAGTGGATACATTGGCAGCAGCTACAATAAATCTTGGCAGGATGTAGTTGTAATATTAATATTTACTTATATAGTATTTCGAATTTTTTAACCTAAATATTTAAACCTAAAGGTGACATTTATGCTGCTAGATTCTGCGGTTCATTTTAAAGTTTGAATATCATTATTTATATATAAGAACAAATAACAAATATAGAAAAAGTGATGGTGCTTTTCTAGTATCTTCTAAATTGCTGCGTTTGCAAATTTAAAAATTGTCATGACTTAACTTTATTGAACCAAGATCTTAGTGTTGTAAGACAAACGGTTGGTCAATTAGCAACAAAGGCAGTTAAAAGCAAGATAATATTATAAAACCTCAATTGTTAACCAAAACTAATAATTTTTACTCTGTCTTCAAGGTTTATCATGATTCAAATAATGTAAAAATGGATTGACAGGGAAATTGGTTTAAGATTGTAACTTTTACGAAAGTCGATATTGAGTTAAAAAACGGTCAAATTTGCATAATATTCTAACAATATTAAAAAGTTCAAAATCAATCCTTCGTATTTAACAACTTTATGGTTTTCTTATTTTGTTGTTAGATAAATTATGATTTGTTAACAAAGTATGAATCTTCACAAAATCGGATAATTCTGTACAAACTTGTGCGCGGCGAAATATAAACCTCTTTGTCCTCGGTTAATAAAAGTGTAAAGTTTATTCTTTAATAAAATGCGGCCTTGTTATTAATGTAGTATTCATAATTCATACGAAAGATTATACGTTCTTAACGTATTTTTTTATTTTTGCTACACGCTATCTATCGTTTTATACTAGCTAGTAATATATTACGCATTTATATTAATGGACACCTGATTAATAATTAGAATTAATTAATCGGAACGGTCATCAGCTAAATATAGAAGAACTACCAGTTTATCGAAGGTCGCGATTACCGAAATAGAATTCACTGAGATCAACAACACTGTATACCAAATGTTTAAAGATAACATGATCAGAATTAAACTAGTTGGATTTCCTTTAAGTTATTATTATATTTAAACTATTTTAAGAGAACTTCAGCACCCTAGCATAAAACACCAACTAATACCACGTGCTTTGACGGTGAAGGAAAACATCGTGAGGAAACCTGCAAATCTAAGTCGTGACCATCTATGGTCGGACTAGTATGTGAAATGGAGAAGGCAATGGCAAACCACTCCATTATAACTGCCAAGAGAGTCGTCGTGTGTTTCATTACACATGATGACCACGACCCTCAGTCATGAGGAAATACGACTAAGAAGAAGAAGAGAACTTCCTATGTTCATTTAAATTTCAGAAGAAACCTTGCTTCCATCTTTCCTTGGGAGAAAACGGGCATATGTGAGATTTATACCTATTGGAACCACTTTTGTGGTCATCCCAAATGCTTTGCGGGAGGTCTCCAGATCTCCCACAGAACGCACCGGTGCCTACACTGCGCCTAAACTCCTCAGGAATGGATATAACCCTCCACATCACCCTCGTTTTGCTACTACTACTTACGACACCCTAGGCTCGCTTACTACACAATATGAGCCCCATCTTTAAAGTCCGTGAATCTAAAAATCCTATTTGTCACCTTTAACGGCAGGCAGGGCTTGCCTTAGTCCTTTTGTTAATAGCCCGGGACTACAGTGTAGTAAATCATATGCCTATATATTAAAGTTGACCCAAATATTAAAGTATAATTTAATCATTTATCAATTTCATTAAAAAAAATCACTTTGACGTAATGTTTCTATATCAGTTAATTTACTACCACAAGAATATAATTATTACATTGCGTATATAGTGTCTAAGAGGTTATTTGTAAAAGAAACAATACATTTTCCGTTGTAACACAAAAAAGGCGGACTTAATGCCATAGGGCATTCTCTCCCAGTCAACCTCGGCAGTGGGGAAATGCAGTGGTAGGTGAGGGTATAAGATAAGTTTGTTTAAAAAAAAATGATATATATATATATATAAAATATAAATACTTACATATACACACATACATCCAGGTGGTAGGTCTCTGTTGTCGGAGACCGTCTGGTTGGATACCACCGCAGATCCTATTTCAACCGCCAAATAGTAGTGTGCAAACATTACTGTATTCCGGTTTGAAGGGAGCTGTAGCTAGTGTAATTACTGGAATAACGAGACTTAACACCTTATGTCTCAAGGCGACGAGCGCGATGTGGTGCAGTGTGTACCATCTTAACTAGCGGCGCGTTGTCATGGGCAAGCGTATCACTTACCATCAGGTGAACGTCTTGCTCGTCTCGCCGCATAGTAGAATAAAAAAATACATAAACATAAGTATACTTAAATAAATACATATATAATTAATATATACGTAACATACATAAGTATTACTGTTCTGTATCCAAGTAAAAATATGAAGAAATGAACTACCAATAAAATAGATAGGTGATTGAATGCGCAAGGAGTGAACCCGGGCGGGTCGGAGTCCGAACCCGGGCAGCAGCGCCAACAAAGCGACACCACGCGCTAATATATTCAGCGCGGCGGTTGATGAAGTATAAAATTTCTTAGTATCGTCTCACTCACAATGGTATTATGATAATTTATCGGTTGGCTTGTGCCGGCGGTGTGTGGGAACACGAGCGAAACGGCCTTTCCCACGGCGCACGCGCCGGGAGAAGAACGTCCCGGTTGCCGATGTGCGCGCAGTCGCTTACCGCCTTACGTCTTCGACTTGCAACTTACTCGGCATCGGAAGGCTGTAAGCGACGAGTGGGTCGCGAAGCGGTACTCTGTTCCTAAAGAGAGGCGCGTGTCTTGAGACCTTACGTCGTCTGATCCGTCGAGACGGAATTAGAGTACCGTCACGGAGGTTCCGACCGAACAGATCGCCGGTGTCGACTAGCGGTGCCGGAACCTCCCTCACACCTCAACAAGATAGTTTTCGTACTCATTTAATCAATGTTTACATACCTTTGTATAGCTTGATTATTTGAACGTCTTCACAAAACGTTTAAAAGTATTCCAGTTAACTTTCAGGTGTATCGCATGTATGGTGAAACGTGAACATTTAGGTCGGAAATAATTTTAACTGAGTTTGTAAAAAGTGTGTACAGTAATTTCTATCGGTCGGTCCGTCGGTTAGTGCGCGGCGGAGGCGATAACGCACCGCGCGAACCTCCGCCGGTGCGGCAGCTCCGGGCAGGGTTGTTGCGCTTCAATTTTGTAATATTTTTTTTTTTTAAATTACTCGTATTCTGTACTATTCGAATAATACTTCTTAAGTTTAGTACTATTGCTATGTAATGCGACGAGACGAGCAAGACGTTCACCTGATGGTAAGTGATACGCTTATCCAACGCGTTGCTCGTTAAGATGGTACACACTGCACCACATTGCGCTCGTCGCTTTGAGACATAAAGTGTTAAGTCTCGTTACCCCAGTAATTACACTAGCTACAGCTCTTCAAATCGGAACACAGTAATGTTCGCACACTACTATTTGGCGGTTGAAATAGGAGCTGCGGTGGTACCCATCCAGACGGTCTCCGGCAAAAGACCTACCACCAGTAAATTAGTATAAGTATATAAATAAGTAATTGTTTTAGTCAAAAATTTATCATTGATGAGAAACTTTTTACTATTGGCTTATTTTAGGACGTAATTTATTTGGGATTCTTTTTTTACTTTAAATGCGTAAAACTATTGCATTGTACATTTGCAATTTGAAAGTCTTTACATTGACAGCTGTTATAAATTGCCACGAGTCTTCTTCTGTGCAGCGCCGTTATTGTGTGACTCGAAGGTAGGGAAGCTTGCTTGCGTGTCTGTAAGACCGGAGGGTGCGCGTGAGAACGCGTGCTGGCCAGGTGCCGTCTGCTGACTCCCTTGACATCACACCAGACAGCTGCCACCCATTCCAAGAGTATTGATATTATTAATTAAGGACACAAAAAAAAAAATTATCTCTCAAAGTTTTGCCTTTAACATTTTTCCGGTATTCCAGTTTCATTTCAGTTTGCAATTCTAAATTATTATATTTATATATATATTATGTGTATAAAACATAATTGATTTTAAAATTTCATTTCTAAAAAAATTTTACAATATTAAAAAATAAGACACTAAATAATAATTTATTATAAGATCCACGCAAGAAATCAATAAGAGGCCAGTAAATATCAATTTTTCATGTTAAAATATATAAGTATATTAGTACTGCAATTTATTATACTCCAATTCATGTTGCATTAAAAAATGATATTGTTAAAATTAAGGAAAATGCAACATTTGATCGCCAACCCTATTTTTATCACGGGCGTTTTGCCACAATCGGTGTAGGGTGCATAAAAGCGACGAAGCGTCGGCGCGCGCCTCATTCGTTGACAGATCGTCGCGCGCGCAGTACCAATGATCTTACCCGCGAGAGGCATGACACCGCCGCACGGCGCATACACCGTGCCGCCACACGAGGAGGAGCCCGTGTCCAGAACCTATCAATACAGAAAAGTAATGAAACCGATGCTGGAAAGGAAGCGGCGCGCGCGCATTAACCGCTGCCTCGACGAACTCAAGGACCTTATGGTCACAGCACTTCAAGCGGAAGGCGAGAACGTTTCTAAACTGGAGAAAGCCGATATCCTTGAACTTACAGTGCGACATCTTCACAGTCTGAAACGAAGAGGGCAGCTGGTGTTGAAACCTGAAATGTCATACGCGGAACGATTCCGAGCCGGTTTCACACAGTGCGCTACGGAAGTGTCACAGTTCATCACAAACGCGACGCTAGCGGCGAACGCGATGCAGAGACAGGGTCCAGTGGACCCGCAGGCCGGCGCGAGGCTCCTGCAGCACTTGAGCACTTGCATACGGAGATTGGAGAGCCCCCAGGTGGTTCAACCGCAGCCCATTGCGCCTAATGGTGTTGCGAGGCCAACGCCTCTGCAGCCGATTACGGCGCCTCCTCCGCAAAATTTCCAGAGGCCTTTCCACGACAGAGGAACGAAGAGGCCAGCGGAGGCGGTCGTCGGAGAGGTGACCTCGAAACGCGCGTACGCGCCGCCCTCGCCGCCGCACAGCCCCGCCTCCGAGGCGGACTCCGCCCAGTCTATGTGGAGGCCCTGGTGACCGAGCTGGTCGCCAGCGCCCCCTTGATCTCGCATGCTGCCCTCCCAAGACTGTGTGACCGGAAGTGTGATATAGTTATGTTGTTTAACCCAGTTAACGTTCCTAGAACCGATGTGTGTTGAAAATCGGATATTATTTCCGCTCGCTTTGCTTGTTGAAGTTTTGTTTTTAATTTAATAAAGTAAGGTTTTTGTTTTTGATTCTGTTGTTATTGTAAACCTGACTTCAACGTCTTCCGCGTCGGTGTATGCTTAAAACTTATGAAGTACTGTAACTGTTAATGTTAATCTGTGATATCTGTAGCTCAAGTGATTAAGTAGCTCAAATCTAAAAAGTTCGAATTTAAGTTTAATATTTAGCTGTAGGTCAAGAGAATAATAATAAACTGTTTTATTATGTAGATTTTGTTTTATGTAAAACCCTCCGAATTATTACTACTAAGTTGATGAATTTATAATAATAGTTGTTATTTATTAATAAGAATTAAGTGGTGATAAAATTAATGAGGTTATAAATCTGCAAACGCCGCGTCTAGTACAATCCGTATAAAGCCGCATAATTTATCAGAATAATTATCATCAGATTATGCTGATGATAAAATCCGGTATTAAGATAGACGCTTAATAGAATGGATACCAAAAAAGCCAATGAATGCCAAAAAAACTTCTAAACGATTTAGTTTTTTTTTTGTATATAAACAAGAGCCTGCGTACAATCACCAATAAAAGTGTGACTGCGCTAGGGCTTACATTTTAACATGGAGATATTTTTTATAATTTGTATATATATTTATATATATATATATATGCTTTTTAATCCACATTTAATTAGCAACAATCAAAGAACATGAAAGTAAGAAAAAACGGTTCTTATACATTTCATTAGTTTAATATAAAACCAAAAATATATATTGCAAAATGAAAAACATAGTTACAATGCGATATAATAATACTACAATGTTTAGATGTACAGATAATTATTATGGAATCGGCAAATTTCTGTTTGTTAAATATATAATTTAAACAAAACCAGAATGAAGCCATAAATGTTCATCGAAATATTTATAACAGCTATTAAAACTTATTGTTATGTAAATTCGACTGCTTCTATACACAAGTTCTGTTACTGTGAATAACAATTAATTTTCATTTAAATGTCCATACTATTTATCACTGCTATTTATAACTAAAGTAATCACATTAAGTAGCAAATACTAAAAATCGGATATAGAGCGCTTTACTTGTGGTAGGTCTCTGTTGCTTAAACAGACAAGGAAATTACCACCGCAGCGCTTTTCTCTACCGCCACACAGTAGTTTACTGTGTTCCGGTTTGAATAGCTAATAAAATTACTAATGTAACGAGACTTAATATCGTCTTAAGGCGACGAATAATGTACACCATTCGAATGCGCCACATTTTATAGGTGTATTACTAACCATCAAGTGAACGTCCTGCTCGTCTCTTCGCTTCGTCAATTAAATAACCCTTCTGCTTCAATAACGTCAGGTCATCAACATCTAGTTACCGGTAGTTTAATCTCCACATCTACCACAGATTGTTAATGCCGTTCGAGTATTAATCCGAATCTAAAGCTTCGCGTCCGTTTCCCACAGCCGTTTCCTCGTAAGCAGCGTCGCGATGGTGTGCGCAGGCGCGAGGGAGGGTACTTAGAAATTAGTTCGATCCAGTCTAATTGGGTCTTGTGGTTGCGTGCGGCCACACCGTGGGAAGCTCCGGTGAAAATAACATGCTTACTGGCAATTTGGGCTCGGTTATGACCGTGAGATATTCGATTTTAAAAATAGCAATACATTCGTTTTTATATCATGTACGGTGAACGGTCGATTTTCGCTTTGAATACAATAGAGGTCGATTTAACAAATATGGCTATATCTAACATTTAAATGTTTCTTTTTAAAAATATCACGCATAAATTACAATACACATTATTTTGTTATATAACCGGTTCGTTTGCAGATTATCTCGAATGTTCCTAAAGAAATTCTCGCCATAAAGATTTGTATCAAACAGCGGATATTTTTGGGCTAAAAACGAATAAAATCCCATCCATCTTCTGACATGCTGTAATGCATGATGAGAGTTGCCAGCTACAATATCAGCGAATACAATAAACAATATATCTCTTACTGAGACTGTGATAGTAATATGGACGACAAAGTTCTGAGAGTAAATATATATATTTTTATCTATTATTATTACAAACATTATCTAACGTTAGTTTAGATTTTGTGGTCGTTGTTAAGTCTACGAATGCATGCGGAACTCGCGTTCGAATCCAAAAATCTAAAATCCGATGTGACGCGGTATGAATTTCAAATATAACGTCGCACCCGTTCAAGCAAAATTAGTCATCTGCATTTCATCATCGCGATTACATCAACATCATTGAAGTTTCCTATTCCTTTGAGATTGGATCATGCAAGCTACAATGATCTTAGAATATCTATTACTTTTTTAGAATGAATCGTTTGTTAGTTGTCATTTTCAGTTGTGTCAGTTATTGTTCAGACATATTGATGGAGTAGCAACGTTTGGAAGTGAATAGCACTTTTTTAATTTACTTTAAGTAATTACATATACAAAAAATAAGTTCCGTTTTTCTGTTTGAGTTTATGAATTTGGAATCGATTCTTTAAATTACTTTCAATAATATAAAATAGAAGTAAATGTGTTCATCATTACAGTAATTTTATATGAATAGAACTTTCAGGCCCGGTACGCTGAAATGATGTCGATGTATATGAAAGACAGCAGTGTTTTCTTTGTTGACTAAATAGAGGTTTTACATTAATGGGATGATTCTAGAAATTTTTGGTGGACTACGTAGTGTAAAGAGCCGTGATAGCCTAGTGGTTTGTACGTCGGCCTTCCACTGCGAAGGTACCGGGTTCGAATCCGGCCTGAACCAATGAATTTTTCAATTTATGTGCAGTTAGCATAAAACACCAACTAATATCACGTGATTTGACGGTGAAGGAAAACATCGTGAGGAAACCTGCATATCTATGCCATGACCATCAGTGGTCAGATTAGTATGTGAAATGGAGAAGGCAATGGCAAACCACTCCATTATAACTGCCAAGAGAGTCGTCGTGTATTTCAATAAAAACATGATCACCACGACCCTCAGTCATGAGGAAATAAGACTTAGAAGAAGACGTAGTGAGTTTTTAAAGTTTGTAATAATTTAAGATTTTTTGATGAAATTAATTAACTTAAGTGACAATTTCATCGAAGAGTCTTACGTAATTTCAACAGTAAATTCGTAGCAGCGCGAATTGATACCTTAAACTTTTACTTTTTTTTTTTCAAGTTACGCCGTCTGGTAACCCGACGCGATTATTTTAGACTGGCGGGATTATTATATTTCATAACCTTCATTCTACAATTCAGGGAAAGGTTTCGCTCCGGCGCTTTTAACCAAATTTTATTTAAACAGGCCTTGATACCGCGGATTCTGAGATTTGATTGAAAATATTTTGCGTTTTACTTAATCAGCAACAAAAAGAATTGTCATTACTTTAAGAAAAATACATTTATCAAGAACATATTTATTTCTATTGCTGGTGTTATAGGCCTATAAAGGATTGGTTATCGTACTCACTTGATAGTTTAAGAGCGCCGTATGCTGATAATGGGACTTATCGAAAAGCAAAGAAGAGAGGAATCTGTTCAGACGACTTTTACAACATATCGTTGATATATATAATGGGGATATACTAACTACAGATCATCCACCCCAGATAGCAAGCAACCATAATCGTGATCAAGTTCTTCCGACATGTGAGACCGATCCTAGATAGGGATTCGGATATGTTTTCCATGAGGGATCTTTATTATCACATGCTTATTAAAACATACATGGCCCGGGAGTCGAACCTTTGTATTACAAAGACAAACGGTTAGTTGAGCACTGAGGCGGAATAATGTTAAAAAACTAACTGGTACTTTCATGTATTTTTCAAGACCTGACAAAAGAATGACGAAAGGAAGTTTTGAGAAAACCTCATTGTGCATGCGATACTGTTGTGATTGCTCTTGTGTATGCCGTTCAGACGAACATATACTTTTCAGTGCTAGTTCCTTCAGATATTCTCCGACTGGCTTTGTAAACAATTCGATTTGGAAACTACATTTTACAGCTAAATATTTATAGGTAAAAATGTTATAGTACACATTTAAGAAACACCATTTGTCATTCATTCGGTAAGTATTTATTAAAAATAGATTTAAAGTGTAAAACAATTATTAATGCATTAAATATAAAACTATACGAAAAAGTGAAAGTGAGAATAGTAACTTTAGTAGAATACAATCAGTTGTAGTGTTCGCAAGTGTTGTCCGTAGCAGCAACTTAACCCAGATACCGTAGCGGCAGCAAATCATAATGAACAATAAATTCACCATCAATATTCGTCAGCTGTACATTTAGCGATGTGTCTTGTAAAGGAGCAATAAATGCACCTATTTATTAATTATCAAACAAAAAGAAAGGCGTTTGTGTCTGTACGTAAATGTGACGAATTCTGAAATATGAATCGTGCATTTAAAATCCTGCATAAAAAAACTCTTAATTTTTTTTTATGTATGACACAACCGAACTTTACATAGAGTGGTTTATAAAATTATTTTTATTACAAAGAGTGTTACTTCTATTTAAAATGAATATTTTAGTATCAGAAGTAGAATTTTAAATAAATAAAAATGTTTAATATTGCGCGAACTTACAAAAATTAATAACATTAGGAAATAACTTACGTCACCCAGAAAGAGCAAAATTCCTAACAATAAAATATCAATGCTAAATTTGGGAAAACGGTAAAGATTGAATTTTACCGGATAAGTTGTAATGAAAAAAAAATCTGTTTCCATTGATCAGTGTTGTAAGTTAATTTATGAAAAATTTATCAACTTTCTATTACATAAAAACTTTTTGGTCATCATGACGTATTTAGTTTTAGAACGCGCTAAACGTTTTACAGAAACGATTTTAAAATGGAATTGAATTCTGTCTTTTTTTTTTATACTACTAAGCGACGAGACGAGCAAGACGTTCACCGGATGGTAAGTGATACGCTTGCCCATGACAACGCGGTGCTAGTTAAGATGGACACACTGCACCACATTGCGCTCGTCGCCTTGAGACATAAGGTGTTAAGTCTCGTTGCGCCAGTAATTACACTAGCTACAGCGCTTTTTATTTAGCGGTTGAAATAGGAGCTGCGGTGGTACCCATCCAGACGGTCTCCGGCAACAGAGACCTACCACCTGGTAAAACAAACTTTTCGACAAACGAAGTTGAACTATGGTAAAGGTACAATTTTGCAATTTTATAATCCGGAACTTGGTCAGTGAGCGCCATCCTTCTAGTAATATACTAACTGATTTTTATAAACATATATCGCGTTAAAAAATATTATGCTTTAATGGGGCGTGTAAGTGTAAAAATAAAGTAACACCGGAGTAATTAGAAACGTGATGGCCTCCGCCTAGGCGAGCCAACGGAGCTAATTGATTGCAGAAAAAAGCATTGCGTTATTGAGATGCGCTGATGGGATGTTGGGAGGTACGCAGACATTATATTTTTTATGTTACAATGCCGACGAAGTCTACATACTTTAATTTTTTATGCGCTGTAAACTTTCTACAATCTTTTTACTACTGTCTTTTTCTATATCTCCATAGTGATGGTCTTAATTTCATATGACGAAATCATGTATTGTAACAATGCGATACATTTTCAAAACGTTTATAATATATACAGCGAAAGTAAAACTTCCGTTTTAGTTAATACGTTTTAAGTAAATTTTTTTAATTAATACGAATATAAGTTGTAAAACTTATAAATGTAAAAAAGCCGATTTAAAACAGAGATTCATTAACCAATTAAAAATGTATCCGCAGCATTTGGCGTGCGAACGAATCCAGTTTCATATCAAGCATCGAGTTTGCGATCTAAATATCGTTGCGTTCGCTTCGATGTGGATCGGATTATATTTTAAAAATAAAACGCGGATTTTATTTACACTTATAACCGTTAAATACTGTAAAGTCTCCTATTTATCGTAGAAAGTTATTTATTTAACATTGTCTTGCAAAATGAGGACACCGTCCCTTTAGTAACTTAGCTAAAGATTTCCTGAATTTTTAATTATAATACACGTTTATTTATCGTCGTGAAACTTTAAAACTACCTGTATTTCCCCGAAGGAATCTCCAGACCGCAGAAAGTCCCGCAAAATTAGTTATAAGTGATAAAGTTTATATTAGTCATAATAAGATGGCTACATTTTCCCCATTAACTTAAGATACACATCTGAAAGTGGGAATATCCGTTGTTAATAAAAATATATACTACACTGACTAGTTTAAAATTAGCTAGTTAGTTATCTTGGGACATAAAGTGTTTCGTTACCTCGGTAATTTCACTAGTTTACAGCGCCTTTTAAACGGGACAACAGTTTGCACACTAGTATTTGGCGGCTGATATAGAAGCTGCGGTGGTACCCAGACGATCTCCGTAATAGACACTTGACAATAAAATTGCTTGTTAATGTAATTTTAGAACATTTAAGTGAGTTGTGAGCCTGTGAGCCGTGATAGCCTAGTGGTTAGAACGCCCGACTTCCGCTCCGGAGGTACCAGGTTTGAAATCGGACCTGCACCAATAAGTTTTTGAATTTATGTGCAGTTAGTATATAATACCAACTAATATCACGTGCTTTGACGATGAAGGAAAACATCGCGAGGAAACCTACATATCTACGTCATGGCCGTCTGTGGTCGGACTGGTATGTGAAATGGAGAAGGCAATGGCGAACCACTCCATTATAACTGACAAGAGAGTCGTGTGTTTCATTACCCATGGTGACCACGACCCTCAGTCATTAGGAAATACGACTCAGAATACGACTTACTGGTGGTAGGTCTCTGATGGCGGAGACCGTCTGGATGGGTACCACCGCAGCTCCTATTTCAGCCGCCAAATAGTAGTGTGCAAACTTTACTGTGTTCCGGTTTAAAGGGCGCTGTAGCTAGTGTAATTACTGGGGTAACGAGATTTAACACCTTATGTCTCAAGGCGACGAGCGCAATGTGGTACAGTGTGTACCATCTTAACTAGCACCACGTTGTTATGGGCGAGCGTATCACTTACCATCAAGCGAACGTCTTGCTCGTCTCGTCGCATAGTAGTACGAAAAGTGAGTTCTGTGATATGATTGTTGTTTGTTATGTAATTGCAAATGTTTTTCCAAACATTTCGGTATCGGATGCGGTGTGGGTGTATAATAATGGTATAAATTAAAGTGTCGGTGTCCCACAGTGGGCCGCTGCGCCGCCGCGCCGCGCCGCCGAGCGGTTACGTCAAGTCGCACGTCGAAGCTCGTGATTGCGGCGCGCGCCGCCGCCGTCACGCGCCCGTGGTCGCTGCACGAGCGGCGGGGGTCGGACTCCACTCGAAATATCATCAATACATTAAGCTGCTGTTTACAGGAGACCGTTTAGGTTAGGACGTAGCATCTATTTTATTACAAATAACTGAAGCAACGGACATAATTTGCAGCACGAGCACATCACGCAATAAACTAAAATAAGTATTATGTGTATTACACTAGGATTAACACCCGCCATTCCTCTCTATTCCACTTTCTAACATTCTCCGGGGGTTGACTGATAGAGAATGCCTTTAGGCATTAAGTCCGCCCATTGTAACGTTCTGGTGTATACAATAAAGCTAAATGTATCACCTTAAAAGTATTTATGGATGGACACAACATCAAATGAACGTTTTGTTCAACATTTCAATCATCAAATGTACGGAATTGTCATAGCTATTCTATATGATTTTTTTGAACATGTGCAACACTGTTTTGTGTCTGACGGTATTATATCGTGAAAACGTTAAAATTTTTTTTTGGTTACAATTGCAATATCTTAAAGCTCCAATTGTATACTGGAAAGACATCTAAGGAATTTCTTCTTCGGAAACTTTTTCATGTAGAATGAGTAACTTTATTTTCTTTACGAGGCCGAAGTCAAAAATGCGTCAAGCTTAGTACGACCCTGGGTTTCGCCCGCCACGGGCGATAGTTTTCCCACGGTCGCGAGCGCTCCGCGGCCAACAGCACTGCCATTTACATGCCCCCACTACCGTATTACACAATCAACATACCATGAGCACGGCAACAGAGCTCGCTGTATAAACCCAAGTGGTTTATGCACTTGGCCGTATAATAACCGCGATCTGTCAGAATAATAACATACGTACAAAGGCGTCAAAATAGTCGCTTCGTGATGTACTTATAATGAAAAATATTAATTACAATTATGTTGACTGTAATTTAGTAATTAAGATTTATCTTCATAGAAACGTAGTTAGAAAACGTTATTTAATTTCTTATTTTTTAAAACAAAAATGTTTTGAGAGAATACGAAAATAAAAAGTTATAAAATATGTTTGCTTGTAAAAAATAGAATTAATTGTAGACAAGTTTTCACACATAAATTATGAGTAACAAAGAAACCATGTTATAAGCAAGTGCACGGACCTCTTAAAGTGATCACCGTAGACGTTGACATTTACGAGTGTTTTGATCTTGAAAATAAGGTTAGACTGACTTATCCTTACCTATTTTCCTTATTCATTCACAAAACAACGGCAACTTTGTAAATAAAAATCAATTTTGTACGTAACATAGAATTATAACCTAATGATATTGTTATTGTTGTGAAAAAAAATCTGTTTCCGGTCTCGTCTAATATTTTTTATCAAGAAACGAATCAAACTAGAATTTAATACAAAATAATTACAAAATATTTGTATGTTTTAAATAATTGTACTGAATAAAGATAACTTTCGATATAGTTTAAGATATTTTAAATATATTTTGCAGTTTCAGCATAATTTATAATTTACAGATCATCTGAAGTAGTTTCGCGTAAATTACAACTACACTTCGTTCATCACTAAAAAGGGTCAGGCCCTCTACATCCAATTAGTTATATAATGAAATCGTTTCATAGATTAGAAGCAGACATCCTTTAATTTTTTTAATGCAATAAATTATTTTAAAGTTCTAATGATTTCTATATATTCCGTGTTAATTATTTTCAATCAATACAAAAACAATTTGTGATATCATTTCCTTTCCAAATATTTTTAGATGGAGTACTGCATTATGTTCTAATACTTAAATCAAAACTTAAAAGTAATATAGCTAACATATAAATTTGTCTTGTTCATCGGAGGTTACGGTATGACTTTGAGCAAAAGACAGGGTTAAGAATACTTACTAACTATTTTACAAACATTGTTTAAAGGATTTGTACGTATATGTAGACAATAGTATAAACAAATAAATATGTTATTTTATACAAACGTGTAAAAGTTTTGTGGTTATAGATAATAAGATAGCACTACTGATTTATTGATTACTAGTAAATTATGGAAATAATAGGATAAAAATGCTCTGGACAGTAACAACAGGGAAAAGCGGAAGAAAAAACATAAACTTGTTGCAAGTTTCGATGTTGTCAAATATATGAATAACAAACAGTATTCGTAAGATATATCAGGATTTATAACGCTCTATCGTCACAATTACATTACCTAATGGTATCCCGTAACAAATGAACACGAATTCTCGTAACAAATTTACACGTGAGATATATACTATAGACATGGCCTGAGATACCAAATTTAGAATTAATTTCTCTATTTCTCCAAAACCATATCTTGAATAATACGTTCCAATGTCACACGTAATCTTAAGATGGCTCTTTCTGCAATGTATCGTTAGTTTAGATATATCTTTATGTAAATATTTAATTAATTCTCAATTCAACAATAGACGGCCGGAGCTGGGCAGAGGTCTATAAACCTATGGCTCCTGTTCTCTCCGCATTTAGTTTCCTGCGACCTTCAATCGATCGTCGGTCCATGACTCGAGTAATTAAACAACATCCGCGAATATAAAAATTCAATCATTATCAGTATGCGGCAGTTTATAAGATATAAACTTCTACGTCGCTTATAAACTGATCTATGACCAAAATGCATACAATTCTTCGTAACCTAATATCTCCACCAAAGCATTGGCTGCACACTAAGCACTATAATCAGAGACCCGTGCCGCCCATCCAATTCTCTTTACTGCCTCATATAGCTCCAAATTAATGGGTAGTCTTAAACCCATGGATAGGTACTTTAATGACTTCTTAAAAGTCATTTCATTATACACTTCCAAATTAGAGGCGATTTCTGTTTTATTTGAACAAAAGCGATGCTCATTCAAAATTTATTGCGGTATTAAAAGAAATATTTAGACACGAGTCCAAAATTAAACAGAAATCATTGTTGAATAATAGTTGTTTAAAAAGTAAAAATGTATTAGTATGCCTCGTGATCATTGGGTAACGGTAAAAACGGCAAGAAGCTGTCATCCACTGAGACTATAGTTATAATTTGCGATTTATTGAGAAGAGCGTTCGCCTCCCGTTCCCACGGCCAGGTTTCCGGCCGAGGCGAATTTTGACAGATAACTAAAGAATCACTAACAACCTCGGTACAGATAGTAAAATCATTAATATTAAACAGCGTTTCTATCTTATATTTTTTGTAGCTGGCAACGCCGGGCGGAAACAGTTCGATGTATAAGCGATAAGTTATTACACATATTTTTTACTAACTTATGAATCGAATTCGTATTTAAACTATAATCTAAAACGAAAAGTTTAATTACATTTTATAAACTCTTTCCTATAAACAAGAGCTTATAGACTACTAAACTACTATAGAGATCTTTATTATTCTTTTGTCGTCTCCAACAAATTGTTTAAGCGAGTTATTTAAATTTTTAATCGAAATTCTCAGATAATTTTGTATTTACATAGTTTGGACCATTTCGATGGCTAACAGGTAAGCCGTTAAAACATTTAATATTTATATCCACGTGTTTACAGGTTACTTATAGATATACCCGTGCGAAGCTCGTGCTATTTATATTAGATCATCGATTGAATTAAAAATTTAAATGATTTTTATTAGCAAAACGAATGGTATAAAGATAAAGATTATTAAAATTCTTTAAAACCATATCCATTTCAATGTCTTTGAACTTTAAAATACACTTAATTAAGATTTATTAATAAATTTACAGCTAATCAATAAGTTAATTACACACTCTGCTTATTTTCCAAAGCTTTTTTAAGCTAGGAATAAGCTCAATTTATAATTGTTTTCTCAAGTAGTAATAGTTCGCATGTCATCTTTAATTAGTATTATTATATAAATTAAATTCAAATTCATGTCACTGACCTACGGCCACACAAAATGTGTGTTGATAAAGCAAAAACACGATTTGCATATTAATTATGCCGTTTCTGTCTTATTAATTTCATTTCAAAGATATAGAGATTATGTAACGAACAGGCTATAACGTTTTCTTCGTGTTTAAGTAAACGGTATCGATACTTTTAACGAATACTCTCACGAACAAGAGTTATAGCGCTCTCACTAGTCTCCTCTAGTCCATCTCTTGTTCTACTACGGTAGAGTAGTCATTCCCCAAATTTTCTTCTGAATGTAACTGCTGTGCCACCAAAAGGATGAAATAGAGGAATCTCATAAAATCTGTGACCTAACTATAAGACTATTTATCACCATTACCAATCCATCAGAAGTCTGCGACTAAGAAGAAGAAGATCTAACATTTTCCGGAGTATTACGATTTTGATGATAGTTCTAAGTTATAGAAATCAGTATATTATATATACAGTATTGTCCAAAGGTTTCTGCGATTTTTTACTGTCGTTGTAGGAAACACAGGAAATACATCGATAGTTTAATGTATTGTACATAATGCATCGAAAAAAATAGAACTTATTTGGCACAATTAAAAAGATTAATGATAAACGTAATACCTTTTTTTAACTATGATTTCCAAATTGTAATTTTACTAGTGTCAGGTCTCTGTTGCCGGAAACCGTCTGGGTGGGTACCACCGCAGCTCCTATTTCAACCGCCAAAAAGTAGTGTGCAAACATTACTGTGTTCCAGTTCGAAGGGCGCTGTAGCTAGTGTAATTACTGGGGTAACGAGACTTAACACCTTATGTCTCAAGGCGACGAGCGCAATGTGGTGCAGTGTATACCATCTTAACTAGCGCCACGTTGTAATGGGCGAGCATAACACTTACCATCAGGTGAACTTCGCGCTCGTTTCATCTTCTAGTAGAATAAAAAAAAACTGTTTTCGTAAACTAAAATGTTCGAATTTTGAAAATTAATACGTTCGAATTTCGAATTCTCGTGTTGTCTGTCCCAATCGAATAGAATGAGCGGCGATTAGATGCGCGGGCGCCGAACTAGTTCTGTAAACTATCCACGGACACTCGTTTTATTATTTTCATCGACAGCGATTTTTTGTGTTAGTGTTTTTTTATTGATTTAATTTTACGAAACGATTACTTAGCAGCATCCTAAGCTGGAAAGCTTTGATGGGCTTTGGGACGGTTTTCCCTTATAAGCATGACCGCTGCAATGATGTACCTCACGGTTAATGAGGTGACTAGAATGCCTTGCCCTCTTTCCCTCTTGGGTGGCAGAAATTATGGCTTCTTCTCGGATAAACATATAGGAAGTAGTAAATGTAGTCGGCTCTGGTTTTTCGGCCTCTCTTTCATCGCGTGATGAGAGCATACGGGATTACTTAGTGTCAACTAATTAAATACTTTTAAATCTTTTAATGTTGTGTTGTTTTAAATCTAGATTTATATTTAATCATACTCGTAAAACAGGTTTTTAAGTAGTTAATGGATTATAAATAGGCTATTAATATAAATTGCTGTTAAAGAGGAATATATAATTAATAAACATTTCAACTTTAAAGTTATTTAACTAAGGCTGAATTTTTTTAGGGTTCAATTCGTACAGCAATAGTCAAAAAGAATTGATTACAGTCTCGTAAAGTCAGTCTGCATAAGAGGGTTTACTTGGGGGATTACAGTATTAAAAAAACAGTAAATTAACATGGTTTTAGCACATCAGCCATGTGGTAGTGATAAAGGAGGTGTTTTCTTGTCTAACCCACGTTCGATGGACAATTAGCTCACAATTTATACATTTCAGAAAACTGGTTTGTAATTCAAAAAACTATGACGGAAATATTAATCTACAAAATAGTTGTTTTTTACAGAGTCAAGTGTCCGGCTCGCTTTTATTGTAAAGAGAGTGAGAATAGTGTAAGTAAAAGCTCTTCATCTACAGCTTAGTTCCGACTTAACATCATGTTGAGGTATTAGTTGTCTAATACACCAGCCACTAAGACAATAAAATCTCAACTTATAATCTTAAAATCATACATTACAATTAATGAATAATGTATTAATGGCAAGTTTTTTTTTTAATCTAGTTCGCATTTTGAGATGTGCAAAAAATTTTTTAAAACACACCCGTTCTTATAATCGCGTTATTGAATTGCTAATCTGTTGAAAATAAATTTTTGAATTTAACGATAGATACTTAATTCTAGAAAATTCTATTATATATATCGTAGCGCCGGATCCTAAAGCGTATTTAAAAACATGATGTCAGCGGTAATGGGATCGACTAACATCATTTTGGGGATTGCCGATTGTCAAATAAAACATACTTTTGCAGTATTTTTATATTTGTACAACGCAATAATGATTTCTCAAGGCGTCTAAATATTATATATACAAAAGTAGTTTGACTGATGGTAGATCTCTGTTGCCAGAGATAATCTAGATAGACAACACCGCAGCTGTTACTTCAGCCATCGGACAGTAGTGTGCAAACATTACTGTGTTTCGGTTCGAATGGTGCTGTACACTAATGAAATTACCGGGGTAACGAGACTTAACACCTTATGTTTCAAGACGACAGGCGCAATGTGCGTTTTGCTCGTCTCGTCGCCTTGTCGAATAATAAACAAGTAAATACCGTTCGTGTTGTTAATGGTAAAAACATTTGTAAAATTTTCACAATACATTTTTGCGTTCCCCCAAATACCATATAAACCTTTTTTTAGTCGGGAAGAAGCTGTAATTATTGAAATTACTGAGCCGACGGGACTTTTATATCTTAAACTGACGTAAACAATGACGCCGTTCGCAAAAGATTTATTATTAACAACAGGCTAATGCAGAGACCTACCACTTTTAACAGGAATGCCAATAACCCTCAATAAATTTATGTTACCCAACAAAGATAAAAACTAATTGTACTGTGAATAATAACTTTTATCGCAGCGTGTTAAGGTCAAACGTATAGTTTTTTTTTTAAAGTAATAGACCTATCAATCTACTTCGTGTTACTTTGAGAGCCTTCAATCTAAGTATACGTAATCTGATAGTGCCCGTGAATTAAACTAACAGTATTTATTTATATATCTATTGATATATACAAATAATAATATGTTTACGATCTATAAAAATTTAGAGATATATTTATTGTATATTTATAAAATTATACAATATAGTATATGTAGGTAAGAGTAAAAACCTCACTGGTTTCAATAAGCTCTAAATCAAATAAGAGCCTTATGTTACGAGTAGTGAAATTACTACGGTAACAAGCACTAATATCTAAAGATTCAATGCGTCGAGCGGAATTAGTTGCTGTGTGAACATACTGTTAATCCTACTGGTATATTTCTTTTCATAAAAAAACAGTAAATTCGTTTGAAATAAATATGTCAGACTCTGTTTCATTACTTTCTAGTTTGCGATGTTTTCAACTGAATAGGTTTAAAGGTAAAAATTTTAATTGGCTTTGATTTTTTTTTGGAGCTTTGACTTTTTCTGATTATATTAGCGCTATTTAAGATTTCTTCTCGCTACAAATGTCTCGGTGGTCACTTTAAGATCTTATCTATTTATTTATTTATTTATTTTAGACTTGCCGTACATACGTAGTACAGAGGGCGGACTTAATGCCAAGTAGCAACGAAGGCAGGTGTACAAAAAATATATAATATATATAATAAATATAATACATACATTAAAACACGATAATATATATAAAATTTATAAAACCGGAAATATATCAGGTTGATATCACATCTTTAACGGAACGCGTACTCGGAGTCCCTCTATATAACTGAAGATCACTTTAATCTTAGTCGATATAGCGGAATAATCATTTAATAAGAAATATGTGCTGTTTGTTATAAATCAAAATTGTTTTCGATTTTTCACTGGAGTAGATCTTGCAACGGTAAAAACTTTATGAAGCAATGATTAAATCATTGATCGATCAGATAAATGTCTACACGTCTGATTTCCAATTCGATCGCGCCTCGCCCCGTCTCGCCGGTTTCTTGTAGAAAACTGTTTTATGAAAAATATGATTAATGACCGTTTGTTACATAAATAATTTACAACTACGAAGTACTTTTACATTTGAAAATATTGATATTGTTTAAAAAAAAAACGGCTTAAAAAATTTTTAAACATCGATAACTTTTTTATCAATTCGAAACATTCACAATCGACTTAATAACAAAAAACTAAATTGTTTTACCTATATTATATATTTTATAGCTTTTTTATATAATCAAATGATAAAACAAACATAACGTTTTTTCGATTAATCAAATTACCGCAGTAATTTCACTGGCCACAGCGCTAAACTCGATACTCTGTTCAAGTTTAACTTGAGTTTGAACTTTACGGTAACTTAACGCAAACAGTTGTTTGTGTGCAGTTAGCGCAAAGTTCTGCTGTCAGACATACGGAAAGCTGCCTCTTTTTTAATCTTTAGCTGTAGTTCTGGATTTTGTATGTAAATCGCGGTTTTAGTAAAAAAATACTTCTTGTCTATATACAACCTGATCTTCTGCTAATAAAACCTAACAACTCGCCTACAGACGCTTAACTATTCTAATAAAACTCTCCTTTTATAGTTTAACCGAGTAAATAATGGTTACTCGGTGACAAATTGAATTTTATATTAGCGGCTAACAATTTACTATTTTGTAATCACAGGTCACTGGTTCGAGTCTTTGCGTATTGTAGTTTAGTTGGTAGTACGATTTTTTCGAAACAGTACCTACTACTGTTGTAAATCATTACAAAATTGATGTGTTCCGGTTGTCAACGCATGAGGTCAAGAGTAATCTGGCGGAGCACGCTTTAGCAACCATAGCCTTACTTTTACATGCCATGTGCTCAAATTCAAATATATCTTACAGAATTTCACTTAAAACCGATAAGGATATCTGAACTATTCCGGTTCGTTAACATAATAAAACAATAAATCGTTATTCACATATGCCACTTCAACGCGAACTCATCATGTCCACTGGCGGTGCGCCGGACGACAGAGGAACACAGAGCACTCGAATTTAATCGAGCGATATTGTAACTTATTGCGTGTGCAGGACGGTCGAGTTCCGCTTGCACGGCTTTCGTACAAGTGCGTGAACATAAGACGTGGTATGACAAGAGTCTCTATGTGAGAACGGATCAGAGAGACCATTTCCCACGCGTGCCACGGTACTCTGTGATGGGGAAGCCACAATTTCTTATCATTCATACACTTTTCAAGAACTGATAGATCTTGCATAGAATGTATTTTATATTATTGGCATCCTTAACGTTCTCAAACTTTAACCAAAGTTCTGTTTATTAAAATCAGTCATCATTGGTGTCCGTTTGAACAGAGGTATTCCCAATAATAGCGGCTCACCAATTCCGATGGGGATGTTGTAACTCTTTTAATAGGGTGTAATTTGAATTAATAGGATGCGCTGAAACCCAATTTTTTTTTTGCCTTTTCCGAAACGCAATCAAAATACATTTCCACTCACAACAATCCTTTTCAATTCAAAACTTATTTTAGTAGTATCATATAGTGTTTTAGATTTTTAAAAATTAACTGTTTTTACGGCAGCGGGTGTGATGGTCACCCTGTCTGCCATAAACAAAGACGCCCACGCCTCTGTATCCACCGACGTCCACTGTTAATGAAGCGAAGTGATGCATAATACATGCAATAGTGTCGAGCCGTTGTCGGATTGCATTCATTTGATAACGGCGTAAAGATTTAATTATAAAAGCAAATTAAAATCGAAAGCTGCGAAACTCTCATAAATGTTGCTAACGATGGCGTTGACGTAAGAAAGCCATGCTGTGGTATCTTGTATATTAAATTGGATTTGCTATTATTTGATTCATAAAATATTAGATGTGACCCCAAAGACGTAAGACACAGTAAATATTTTAAAATAATCAATAATTTTATTAAACGCTATAGCTGGTGCCGTTTTGATTGACTACTACAACTGAATAAGAGTCACAAAGAACTGTCTCTTTCTCTCTACTTATCTTTTGCTTTTGAATGT
The DNA here is from genome assembly GCA_029286795.1 of Byasa hedistus. Lineage (NCBI taxonomy): Eukaryota > Metazoa > Arthropoda > Insecta > Lepidoptera > Papilionidae > Byasa > Byasa hedistus. Next base: position 6,454,641 of record JAGSMW010000024.1, read on the forward strand.
CGCACTGCATTTGCAGGGGCAGAAGGCCAAGAAGAATGTTCCCGCTATAAGTTCCAGCGTACCAAAAGAGGAAACGGGAAAAGCAGTTCCTCTAAGAGGGAGATGCGTGCCCAGCACTGGCAGAGTACCCGTGGCCCTGACTATAAACTACGAAGATGGAACATCGTAACGTTTTAACCGGTACTAGTCCGACATAACCTGTCCTTGCGAAACACAGAAAAAACTTAATTATCAGACAAATTACTAAAACTCAGTTAAATGGCATCCATTATACTCGCCGTTTTTTTTAAGAGAAACAGTTTCAACATTTCTGACATGAGTTTGCTACGAAATTACATTGACCTTCTCATTTGCCGCATTTTATTAACTCGTAGGTGTTTTAACAGCGGTGGTAACTTATTTATACTTAATTCATATTCATCCATGAAATCTAATATTACCTCTTCACACGTAAACAACGTTCACAAAACTAATTCTTGGTGTTGTGTAGGCGTTGGTGTTCTGACCCATTACGAACAATGTCCGATTAAACCGTGCTATGCTAATTTGTAATTGTAGTAATATATATTCATTGTTTGACCATTACATTGGTCAAAGGAAATAGAAAAAAAAATGCAATTAGAAATTACATATCTAATTTCCTCGTATGTATATATCTAAAGGAGCCGTGATAGCCTAGTGGTTTGAACGCCGGTCTTCCACTACGAAGGTACCGGGTTCGAATCAGGCCTGCACCAATGAATTTTTCAATTTATCTGCAGTTAGTATAAAACACCAACTAATATCACGTGCTTTGACGGTGAAGGAAAACATCGTGAGGAAACCTGCATATCTATGTCGTGACCATTCGTGGTCTGACTAGTATGTGAAATTGAGAAGGCAATGGCAAACCACTCCATTATAACTGCCAAGTAAGTCGTCGTGTGTTTCATCACACATGATGACCACGACCCTCAGTCATCAGGAAATACGATTAAGAAGAAGATATATCTAAAATGTCAGTTAAAATTGTTTACAAACTATTCTCCGAAAGCCTTAACTCCGTCAGCGTTACAGTTATCGCGGATGTGTACCATTTCATGGAGAATGTTTTTTGTTAATCACTTTATTATAACCTGAGTTGTGCATTACAATGAACTGTTATATATTAACCGACAGTTACATATTTCTTTTCGCACAGCGAACAATTGCACCGAAACACACGACTCGCATTGTTTTCCGAGCGCAAATCCTTCACAAAGAAACGAAGGAAGTAAACAGGTAAAGATGAATATTAAATACGGTCGCTATCTTTTGTCTATTGTCCTTTAATCTGCGGCGAGCTTTTGCGTTACATTTCACATGTACTTATGTTAAAACAAGTTATACCGCCGAAAGCTATTCTCCCATTTAGCTATTATAGTTATAACAATTATTACATTATAAACCATCTATGTTCCCTTTTTATAACACGCAATACAGGTTAAAGTAATTTTAGTTTTTGAGAAGAAACAATTTAATACAAGAGAATATCTTAATTCAATCGCAATGTGAATAACGCACTGACTTCTAGTTACCTACTGATTCAGTGGTTATATTTTTGTTGAGATGTACGCGTATTGATCATAGCTATACATAATCACAGTTTCAGTTAAAGTATATTATCGTTGAGTATAGGAGTAATCAGAAGAATAAAGCAAATCAAGAGTAAAGACAATTTAATAATTTCGAAATTTTGCCGGGGTGTGATTGAATCTGTTTTTCTAAAATTAAAGTTTTGTACTTCTGTTAAAAAAGAAAGAGCAAGAGTAATACGAGTATGATGCGTCTACTGGTGGTGAGTAATCTGGTTGCTCATATTTTTGCCGCAAAATAGAATGAAATGAGATGAGATTAGAGCCGTGTAGTGATTCGAACGCCGGCCTTCCAATGCGAAGGTACCGGGTTCGAATCCGACCTGCACCAATGAATTTTTCAATTTATGTGCAGTTAGCATAAAACACCAACTAATATCACGTGTTTTGACGGTAAAGGAAAACATCGTGAGGAAACCTACATATCTATGCCGTGACCATCAGTGGTCGGACTAGTATGTGAAATGGAGAAGGCAATGGCAAACCACTCCATTATAACTGCTAAGAGAGTCGTCGTGTGTTTCATCACACATGATGACCACGACCCTCAGTCATGAGGAAATACGACTTAGAAGAAGAATAAATTACAAAATGTTCTAGAAAAAAATCTGTAAGCGGACGTGAAATTAATGTTGTTTAAGTAAACCCCAAAAACAGCATCACTTGAGCAAAGTTACTAACATTGCGCTCACTAAATTACTGACAGCGTGGTGACTAAAGCTACTCCCAAGAAATTTTTATCCTGTTTAAGCTTTCTCGGAAGCTCTGCAATGAAATCAAAAGACCTGTTTATAAATAAAACTCTTAATTATTACAACTCTGTAACGACCACATCATTAATATAATAACTATAGAACATTGTAATTCAATATATTTTAAGTTATTATCATAGGTTACAGAGGAATGTAATAAATTAAAAAATTCTACATTGCGATAATCAAAGCTATAGTTATGTGACTAAGACATTTTTTTCAATGAAAAAAACAAACAGACTTCACTTGTGTTAGTAATAATGAAGTATACCTGTAAAATACAATTTTTTTTAGCAAAATGTATGTTTAAGTATGATGTAAAGAAAATATTCTGAAATGACTCACAGACGTAATACATAGTTTATGTATTATAATAATTTCTACAATATTCAATGTATTCATTATAACAAAAGCTTTATTTACATCGATTTTCATGCGTCACATAAAAAACATAATCGAATCGTAATGGGGTAGCATACGCTAGCTTAATTCATCGTGACTTAGTTTTTTACTTACTAATCAGTCTCTTATCTCCCACGCGCACTTTAAATATACATACGGAGCGCGTGCATTCGTGTATTGATAAAGGGCTGGTGTTCGGAATTTGCATTTTATTTGTTTAGTCTGTGGTCTATAATTTAAACATATAACATTTGCGACTAACCATAACAATAAGACCTTATCAAAAAGGAAGTCGCACCGATAATAACAACCACACTATAGTAACTTTTTCACTCTTTGCCAAATCATATTCTTACTAATTAAAAACCTATGTGACTTTAACTGTAATTACCTTAAAACACGTACACCCAATAAAGTTGTATTTAAGAGGATGCTTCGTCTCCACTACTTAGACACAATCAATCTGACATATTTCCGGTTTTATAAATTTTATATATATTATCGTATTTTTAATGTATGTATTATATTTATTATATGTTTTTTGTACACCTGCCTTCGTAATTTTCTAGTCTCCCAGGGTTGACTGGCAGAGAAAGCTACTTGGCATTAAGTCCGCCCTCTGTACTACATATGTACGGCAAGTTTAAAATAAATCAATAAATATAACAATTTCTGAACCGTTATAAACATTTCGAAATGTAAATTTGTTGTTTAACGACCTACAAAAAGATTTAATGACAATGGTATCTATTCGGCCGTGTTGGGCAGTCGGCTCGCGCCATATCTCTACCTGGCTCTGAAAAAAAAAATTCACCGCACCACACGAACTGTCTCTTTAGAACGTAGATTATTACCGTGTAGTTTTTTCTAGGAAACCTTTTGTCTTGATCACTTAGCACACGACTACAAAGTAGTGGACGGAAAGCCGACTGTAACTAAAAATAACAATCGTAAATATTAACGGTATTAAATAGATAATCGTTTAAACTAATACATACAAAACAATATATAGTTTACGTCACATATGTTTACCTACAAAAGCTGCTATAAAATTTTTGCGATCTACTACACTATAGTTATAATATATTTGACGGGAACGACTATCCCGTTATAAAATATTAAAGTCACGAAATACTTAATGCTGTGTATAGTTTAAGTAAAGTTTCTGATCGAACAACAAAGTAATCGTGCAATCCAAAGCTCACACAGAACCTTCGTGAACTTGAATCTGTATTTAAACTTACTTTTTGCACAAAGAGTTTCGGTTATTAACGAACAGCAAAGAAGTGGAATAACTGGCTGCTTACCGGTGTTTACTGGACTATATACGTTTTGCTGTCTTCGTTAACCTACTTAAGTAGGTAGGATCATAGTAAAGCATATTAAAAACGCCTGTTATTATTATTCCGACTATGATGTGTAAAAGACCGGTATGGTACAGGACATATTTTCTATTCGTTTTGATATTTAGTCTCCGTGACTTCGGTTAAGATTTTATTGATGCATTTGCTCTATCAACGTAGAAGTTTACTTGTTAATATTGTCATTAACAAAAATGTATGTATATATAATACGTAAAAACAATGAAAGTTGCCCGTGTTAGCATATTTTATAACGTAGCCTTGCATTTTGAACCCTGGGAAAGTATGTTACGCATGTTGGAAACCCGATCGTTCGGCCACACGTGCTCGTGCTATGAATGGGCGAGACGCAGGGCGCGCGGGGAGGCGCAGTGGCGGCGCTGGGGCAGCGCGGGGGTAGAGCGGGGGTGGAGCGGGAGAGGTGCGGGGGTGGAGCGCGGGCGTCGCGGGGGTGGAGCGGGGACGGCGGGGAGGGGGCGCGGTGCCGGCGGGGGGTAGAGCGCCAGCGGGGAGAAGGCTTTTTTCAGGCAGTGCATTACGGGCCACGGGTGAACGCGGGTGTCCCGACTCGACGGGCGCCAAACTATATCGAATCGCACAAAAAAAAATATTCACAACATTACCGTTGCTCGGTCTCGTATTCCGGTTCAAATAAAAAGGTTAGTCCCATCGGTATCGTACCGTATCGCTTAATATATTTCTCACGCGAATTTCTTATTCGTTTATTTACACAAAAACGTGAATGAGCTGTAATTTATTTATATGTTTGATTACAATGTAAAAATATTCATGTCCTGTGTATTATTGGATAGCTGTTAGCGAAATGTCGTCGGAGCCTGCGCCGCTGTCCAAGACGGCGAAATATAAGAAAATCACGAAGCCGCTTTTAGAGAGGAAGCGGCGGGCCCGTATAAACCGATGCTTGGATGAACTTAAGGACCTCATGGTGGGAGCTTTAGAGGTATGTAAATTATTTTGTTACTATGCATACTTGTGTAATCCACCATACTGTGATATATGTAAATCTTTGTCTTTATTATGAATACATTATAATGCTGATACAGTAAAATGGTACACTAAAATAGAGTTAAAAATGTTTTACAATCTTTTTATTATTTAACATTCTCCGTTTTTTTTTAACTTAATTTGCATGCGAATACCAGCTTCTAATTTAATAAAAAGCTTTTGTGTTTTCTAACAATAACATTGTGATATTCATTAGAGAATTATGTTAATATAATCAAACGTGTTTTTAGTAAATTAATATAGTTTATTTTATCGATTGTGGCTTATATAAAGTAACCCAGACTGACTGTTTTAAATCTTTGTTTTACATTTAAATTAACCTATTTTACATGCTATAAAGCCGCCTTTTTTTACATTTCTTAGTGCTTTCCCACCCTTGAACCTTATGTGATAGTCCGTTCACTACGTCCATACTTATCACACCTCTCATGTATAATTACCGCGTTAATCTATCAAAGTGATTAATTGTTTTATTAAGCGTTTATTTACTAAGTTTTTTTTTTAATAATAGTCATAATGTAATTAATCTTCCATTCACCAGCCGTTTTTATTTTTATCGAAGACTGGTCGTCCTTCTTATTACTCGGACATGTACGGACGGACGACGCAGAACTGGAATACAAAAGTACGGCCCATTAATAAAACAGGCCGGTCCGCTCGTCCCGCCTTACAGTTATATTAATGCAACGTTTACCCTCAGCATAACGTGAGAAACTTTTTCACCTGTCGACTTTAATAAGTTCACTGTTTTGCAGATCGATGACGACAACCTGAGCAAGTTGGAGAAGGCGGACATCCTTGAGCTGACCGTCAATCATCTCACGAAACTCCACAGCCCTAAAGACCCTGTGCTGGAAGCGAAGAAGTTTCAAGCTGGGTTCGGACAGTGCGCGGCGGAAGCTTGCAGGTTCATCATGTCTGTACCGGACTTAGATGAAAAAGTCAGTCAGAATCTGATCAGTCATTTGTCGAGACTAATAACAGCACAGCCCCTGAGTATACAGGTGCCGGAAAGGCCTCCGTTCTCGCCTCCTACCTCACCGTCCTCGGTTGTGTCCGACAGGCACCACTACTACAGCGATCAAGAGCGGTCGTCCTCCGACGCAGAAGACTCGGTCTACTCAGGCGATGGTGCAAAGCAATGGGTATATTCTAGACCAGTCATAGCGCAGCCTAAACCGTACCCCATCGCTGGGCTACTCACAACGGTTGATAAACTACAACAGCCTAATCAGGACTACAGCGGAAGTGGACAACGGAACAGTTACTTAAACAGAGTTCCGGCTGAAGCCAAAGATGTCATTCTCCAAAAAATTAGACAGCACATAATGGACAAGAGGGGGAACGACAACGGCGCAAGCGTGGACTTCAACGAGCACCACGAACAGAGATATGCACCCAGAGAGGACATGTACAGGGGCGAATATGACTATCAGATGCAGTACCCCAGCAACAACGACACCTTAGACTTGAGAAAGATCAAATCACCGACTGAAACAGCGGCCGAGGTCGATCATTCGCCTAAAAACACGGCGCACCGCAACGCTAATGAATCCGTCGCGATGTCAGCTCAAAGCAAATCCAATGCGACGCCAATTCTTCCGGAACAGTGCGAATCGCCGATGGATTACAGCAACCTGCCGCCTAAAAAGAAAAGGAAACTGATCGAGTACCAGGAGTACAAAAAACAAGAGGAGGCTAAACGTCGACTGGACGCTTTTTACGCGACGAAAAAAGATCACCTTCGAGAAGGACCACCGGCGGGTCTCGAGGTGGACGTGAACAAGTGGCGCCCTTGGTAGCAGACCACCGACCAGCGCCATGTCTAACCTTGTGATATTAACTCTTCCACGATAAAGCTTTAATTTGTTTTAGTTTATATTATATAGTGTTATGTTTTAAGATAAGATTGTATGCGTGCCTTATTAATTTAATTCTAATCCAACGTGTCGCCACTATTTTTGTTATGTGCCATTTGTTTGATCTCGTCTTCCGAAAAATAGTTTTTGTTATGTTCAAAATTTAAATTGTATTGTCATGTACATTAAAATTTAGTTATATGCCCCCGTGCCTTATTAATATTAATGGTAAATTACTATTTATAAAATGATGTGATTATTTCATTGTGAAATAAAAGATTGTAATGAAAAATATTTTTTGTGGTATATTTATGTTTTTATTCCACCTTTTTTACCCTTATTACATGAATTATTCCAAAATATTCATTTGGTATTATAAAACTAGGTGTTTTCGTCATTTCACTCGCTGCGCTGCGTTAATATGAAAGAATTTGGTCACTTGATTAGGTTCATTTAATATTGCCTTAATTTTAAAAGACAGGATAAATTGTTATTTTTGTTTCTCTAATAACAAAACTAACAACAATTAGATTTGTGAATCGTTTATCAAAATAATCGAATGTACGTAATAATTTTTCGGAGGCAAAAATGCACTTCTTTCGAAAACACGTTAATTGATCCATACCTTTCTTTAAGAATCTTAACAATCAATGTTGTAATTCTTTTTAAACATTTTATGAGAACCTGAGTATCAAAATAATCTTAAAGGCTTTAACGGCTAAAAAAATTTAAAATAGTCGGTAGCCAAATTTTTCCAAATAAATAACTAAAATAATGTACCATATTTATAGTTTAATTTATACTTATAAAACTCTATCTATTGTATTAGTTACTTATATTTGTAATTATTAAAAATTTGCTTAAAACCGCCAATACTATTTTACAAACAAACAGCGGCATCTGGTGGACAAACTAATAAAACTTGTATTAAATTGAAAGCGACATCTATTGTTTCCATTGCATAAGTCCAGGCAATAAAAATAACACAAGTAGTAGCACGCTACCTACTAAAAACATTGTCGTAGATATCAAGTTTTCGTTTTTCAGAATCGACTATAGATGACTACATTGTCAATAACATACTTTTAATCTTTCTATAGACTTCACTTCCATTATGAAAAATTATATTTATTATCTTTTGCCTCAATCTTATTATGAAATTATAATACACTGTTTGTAATTTTAACTTGATGTTTTTAACGAACAATCCTTTCACACACAATGTTAAGTACAAGTTAGTAATTTCTTTAAAATGGAATGTTATTAACCATTAAAATTTCTTGTGTGTCCTCTAATATACCGTAGTAAATAAAACTTCGGTGTTTCGAGTACTTTACATTACCTATGGTAACGAAAGAAGTACGGTCATAGGTGTCCTGATGTCGTAATTACCACATGTGCCTAGAGATTTGAAATATTGTATAGTGTATATATGAAAATTTTGTTAACTGTGTAATAAATCGTATATTAAAAATATCTGAACAAAGATTAAATGTGTTTAAGCTATTCATCAATAGATGGCGCGCTAAGCCGTCACTACTTCTTACTAAGTTGTTTGTTATTGTTGAAGAGTGGTGGTGGTGGGGAGTACAAATCAACATTACGCACGCTTATTCATTGATAGGCCAGTCGAGCGAGGAGTCAGTGACTGTTGCTAGATAATCGCGGACAGTTGCTCGTGAAAGGCAAAAATACGTAACGCAGAATATGCAACGAACGATTTTGAATTTTAAAAAAACGATCTGTCAAATTTGACGTTGAATTCATCTATTGATATTTTCTGATATTTGTTACTGGATATTTTGAGTGTATAGAGTGTGTGGTTTTAGTGTTGTGATATGTGTGTTTATCCCGAAAATTTGCCGTGAAGCGGGCGATGCTTGTTGGAGAACATTCGCCGGCGCCGCGGGTGGTGGCCGGCTTGCGAAAATTACGCCCTGAGCTGACTCCTGGACCTTTCCCCACGCCCGCTGACCCCGACTTTAGGATATCAGGTAGCAGCAGTAGAGCGGAACATTAATCAATATAACATATTTTATTAAAATGTCATAATTCTTTATTACTTCATTCAGCAATTTGCATTTTTTTAATAGGATTACATTGCAAATGTTCTAATTAGTTATAGATAGGTTATCGACTAATAACACCATGTTTTTAAGACTAAACTTCATCATGGACGTAAAAGTATTGCAAATGTAAATTTTTAAAAATTAATGATATGATCGTGTCCTATAGAGATATCGCAAAAGTATTGACCTAAATTGCATTAGTAAGTAAACATTAGTTTTATTCACTACACTTATAGTAAGAAAAAACACATATGTAAGTTTATAAAGTCAGTCATAATGCAATTATTAAAACAATACTAAAATGTGGGATCACTCCAACGTATTTGTGTGAAAAATAAAAAATTAACATATCAATGCGAAGTCGTGTTTTTTTGTTACACTTTTTCCAAGTTAATACTGTTTGGTTCCTCGAAAGCAATAAATTACATTTAGATTTATTTAGTTTATGTATATTAAGACATCACTTTAATACAGGGGTCGTGAATCCGATGAAGCTGTAAAATTCATCAACGGGAATAACAGCAAAAACTTCATCCAGAAAAAACTAAGATATATATGATAATTAGTTATTCCTTGCAAGTTTTCTCGGTCATCTCTATATTCATTTTATTCTCGAATATTTATTCTCGAACATCTCTATATTATTAATTAATCATATTCATACATATTATTTTATTACTGATTAGTTAAATTCCTATAATAAAACGTATCCACCCTTATTTGGTATTTTATAGCATTGTTCTTTTGCACTTAATTTTAGTATAAAAAATCCATCTAGATTTAACTTATCGTAATAAATATTAACCCAAAAAGAAATATTCGAAATACTCTTAAGATATAGTTGTTGCTATTATAACTTTCGACAATGGGTTTTATATTTCCCCTTAATTTCACATGATGTTAGCTGATAAACGTTACTAAAGATGTGCTCGCTCAAAATACTCTAAACAGTTATAAATCGTCGATATGTTGTTTTGAACGGGAGATGGGGTAGTCCCTATTCAGGCAATCTCTAAGGGACCTCAACAATAATAATAGGTTAACTTGTAAATAGATATATTATCGAAGTATATCTATATAATAAAAATGAATTGCTGTTCGTTAGTCTCGCTAAAACTCGAGAACGGCTGGACCGATTTGGCTAAATGTGGTCGCTGAATTATTCGTGGAAGTCCAGGGAAGGTTAATAAGGTGAGAAAATATGGAAAAAGTGCCTGGAATATGGTAAAAATAACAATTTCTCTTTTCATTGAGGTGACCAGATTTTTAGATAGGCAAAGCGGGACAACTCTGAAGGAATAATAATATCGTAATTTTTTTTTAGTTTTAACATAAGTACAGTTTTATAAATGTTTTTTTATATAAGTGAATTTGTTTGAGTAGATTGTAGTAATTTTGTAAAATATTGTAAAAATCTTCACAAGAATTTGATAAATTAGTTTGATTGACTTGAAATATTTGCAAAATTTTATTCGTATATTACTTTCTAAAATTTCTTTCGAGGTTAAGGTGGGTGATACACGTTTTGTCATCAATATAAAATATGAAGACTACGAGTATTTTAAGCTAAGTTTAAGAAAATTTATGCGTTTATGAAATATTTAAATAAATTACTTACTTTATTTTTCTATGGAAAGAAACAGATTTGTAATATTTATTTGTTTAATTATCTTGCTAGCACGCAGTAAGGAAATACAAAGTGTATCATTTGAGAGACAAAATACAAGTAACTGGGTAGCAAAAGCAATATGTTACGCAAAACAATTATTTTCATAAATTTAAAATTTTACTTAATTCTAAAAGTCGGGACTTTTGGAAAACGTCGCGTGACGCGGGATTAATAGTAAAAAAATCAGGACTGTCCCGCTAAAAGCGAGATGTCTGGTCTCCTTACTTTAGATACATAAAACGTCAAAAATTTGAAGTTCGTCCCGTCATTAGACACCAAATACAATTTAAAAGAATATTTTGATTTTGACATTTGATATTGACAACCAACAATTTCTGATGCAACTATAATATTTTACGAACTTTAGCGGAATCTGGGCGTAAAGTCGCGTTGTCTCGGTTGAATTTTTTTTAGTGCATAATGCAGTTGAATGTTCAATGTGAGTGTATCATGCAGTAAATTAGTGTGTTCGTGTGCAGCGATTGTAGAATTCAAGCAGGAACACGACTTCCTAAGTTCAGATTGGTTCAAAAAATAGTAGTTAAGTCTTAACTTTACTTTGTTGATCTTTTGTGATAGTGACACTATTTACTGCTGAGTGCGCGAGAACTTTCCCTACTTTGATTATCCACAATTTATAATGCCAAAGATAAGATATCCTGACTTAGGTCAATCAACATGTGCATTTAAATATAATAGAAAAACCAAATTAATAACGGGCATTTTTTGTGATTACGAATTATTTTTTTCTGGTTAAATTTTCATCGCATTCTTTACTAAAGTTGAAACAGTCTCGAATTATCAATAAGCGTTTTTTTTTTTTATTGATTTTGAAGCTGAACGAAGTTTGATGGGTAGCTAGTTAATAATATATAGTAGGAAGAAGGAGCAAAATGAGATCCCTGAGTTCTGATGTCAGGGGAAAGAGAAAAAAAAAAGGGATCTAAACGACATCTAAACTCCATAACATGTATTTCTGAAATCGAAATATGACCTTTGTGGTATAAGTCAAATACTTTACACCACCGCTACGAAGGCAGTTAAATTTAACAACGCGCTCACTGTTTAAGAGTAATATTTATTAAATTTCGCACAGATGTTCATGACATTATTTCAAATTGTTAGAACAATGAACTTTAGCATCCTTTAGCTACGGTTATTTATTGTTAACATCTGGATTTGTCTAAGTTTTTTCCTTGTGACAATGGTAGCAAATGTGCGCAGCATTCATGATTTTGAATTGTTTTATTATCTCCATAGAGAACCGGAAATTTATTGCCGCCGTTTTGCTATGTAAACTAAAATATTATATAAGTTCCTTAATTAACACTGGTTGGTCTTTATTTTCGCTGTAACATGAAATACAGAATTTGTAAATAGGAAGTTGAGACTTTTAAGGTGTTATAAAAAGGAACTACTTTTTTTATTCATTGTTTAACTAATTTCTGTTATAGTTGCAAATAACTCGATGAAAGGTGCTGTAAATTTAGTATTATTTGATCTATTCTAATTCTGTCATTGGTACCACTGAATTAAATAGTTCTTGTTATAGTGATAGCTCGTAGTTCGAAGTAAGTAAATAAAAGAGCAGGCGACCTTTTTACTTCTAATGTGACGTTGTGTGTGTTTGTTCCACAAATCGTGAGATTGTGATCGATTGTTCACTTAGAATAGAAAGCAATAATAAAAAAGTCACCTCGTATACTAACTGCACGTCATCTGCTCATAAACCCGCCTGCCATCCAAAATATCTAGGCCATGACTTCACAATTTTCGTATGAAAGTAATCAAATTTCTATTTTTTACCTATACTACTTTTTATACTTCAAAAATTATACATATTTCATGAAACTGTGATCTGAATTAAAGCGTGCTATGGGTAATGTTATTACTGTAATAACGACGTCTAATATTTTGCCCAACGCTTCGTATAAATGTAAAAAGTATAGGCCACATTAAAAGCTAAGTGAATTAATGACCACCACATAACCTAGATCTATGTCTAGGCTGAATAAGAAGTTAGAGTGTTTTCTTTCACGACAAAGTTTCGGTTTCTGGACTCCCTAAATTAAAAAGAGCTATGTTACTATTGAGTGAACACTGTTTGCACCCAGTACATGTTACTGTGATTGAGATCTTTTTTACTATGTGCCACTATTAATAAAGAAAAAATGTAGTGTTGTTATAGAAATGAAATAAATTAAAGACATTACCATTATCATTCTCATCACTTTTGCTTAATCAAAAATTAGATTTTTCCTTCAAACATTTCTGTACCAGGTAGATAGTTTATTTATAGACATTAGCATCTGAAAACTCATTTATTTTAATGTAAACTTATGCAAAAACTATCTACTACCTAATGCATAATATTTAAAATAATCGCACGGTAGATATTTACACAAATCGGGCTATTCAACAAATAGCTTGTAAGAGCAAATGAATAGTTTTTTTAAACACTTTTAGAAACTTTGAAATCTATTATAGATTGACTGTTGTAATTTATCTACTACAAATGTGAAAAAAGTGGTTACAGCAAGTAACAAAACTTTTGGGAACTACGAACTTTTACTGTGTGATAATATTTATTCGCGTTACAAAAATTAGCTTTATTATATCTATGTCTACTTTATCTTAACAGAAATATTCTTTGGGTCAAGAACAATTTAATATTATTAAAGTTATTATGATAGAAAGAAATTATAATTACATTATCGGACTTTATACTAAGTTGTCTTGGAACTAAGAATGCCGACGGCCTGCGGAAACTGTATACTTTAAAGAATTCATTTATTAAAAACTAGTATTAAAAATTGTCTACATCTCAAATGCTGTTTGAGAACGAAGAAGTAAATTCGATATAATATAACTCGTTTATAGTAATATAGTAATAGATATACGGAGTTATTTTTTCAGCGTGGCCACTAAGATTGAAATGTTATTGTGTTTCAGACAAGTCGCCGTTGCTAGTCAAATTACAGAAATAATTAGGCGTGTCATCACATGTCTCAAGGTTATGAGAATACTGTATTTTGTGTTAAATCTCGCCTCTAATGGTCACCTTTTCAAATATGATTTTTTTTAAATAAATACCAAATTTATTAAACAAGATCAGCGGCAGCTTTTGAATTTTTTTCTGTAAGTCTTCCTAACCAGAAAACCACTTGACGACAGGAATAGTCGCTACTGCGTTGCCCTTTGAAATAATGCTTTTTTATTAATTATAATCGAATGTATCGAAACATCAGATTCGCAGGATGTATCATGGATTTCGCTGTAGTATAAACCACTATCATAGCGCCGCAAAGCTACATTTTCTAATACATGTTTACTCTCGATACGCATATCGTTGACAGTCAAAGACATGACGCTACGAACCAAATATTGACCCGTCCCGTAGTCAGCTTTCGATAACGGCGATCGACTAAACCAGAGTTCCTCAAACTTTTTGGTGTCGTAGACCTCTTGCCATGTTTTCCGTGTTAGGTAGACCCCTACTTACCAGATATTGATTTCCTGTAAATTTCTAACTGTAGTGAAGTTTAGTGTTAAAAACTTAAAGTAAAAACACAAGTTAATTTATACATTTATTAGTTGAATTTAAATTAAAACTACTCAAAATTAAATTCTGTATCTGTTATGTAAAATTTATATTATAAGATAGTATGAAGTAAGTAAATAGGTACTTTCAGTGTATGTTTTGAGATCCACTATCGTGGACCCCATTTTCATTTCATGGACCCCAAATTTTTTTCGCTGACGTAGACCCCTTGCAGGTTGTCATAGACCCCTAGGGGTCGATATAGACCACTTTGGGAATCACTGGACTAGACTGTAATAGTAAATGACAGGGTGTTTGACTGAAGATATGACAAGGTTAAAAACATTTTAGACATATCAAAAAACATCGACAAAACATCTTCTTGAACTGCATCCGTGGGACCACAGACATCGTCTCCAATGTTGGAATGTTTGGATGCTGAATGGGTTTTTCCGTAGACTAACTAGAGCTAATTAATAAGTTTTTTAAGCAGTGTTCTCTGTTATATTTTTTATTCTATTGCGCTAGACATTTATTTCGTCTACGGTATTATAAAAGAAGGCGCCTCCAGTTATCATTATTTTGATAACACAACGCTATTGTCCGGACAGTTCGCGTTGTAAGAGTGAACAAAAGTAAAGTAAAATTAATTCATTAGTCTCATACGATTGTATTTCTTTTTTCGTTTATTAATCACAAACCGTCTGTAAAAATATTTAACCCTATCACAAAATTGATTACAATCGAAAAATTTTATCCTAGAACATCAGCTTCAACTTATTAACCTATTTCACAATTATTAACTTCTCTGTAATAGTTTTTTTTTCGTAATAGAACTGTGAAAAACATCTAAAATTATATTTATGGTCGAAGAAGTTTTTTCGATGTCTTCAAGTTATAAACTCAGCAAACAATTGACACACAAAACACCAGGTACAGGTTTCCCACAACGGCCCTTAAATTTCACTTTCACCAACACTGTCACTTTCATTCAGAATATTTTATCTCTATTGGTCTTGAAAGCTACGTTACATTACAAAGACATATTTATATTACATTAGTAAATATTTTGCGAGAATTACGTAAGCAACTCTCACTGGAGGATAGGTTCGGTAAAATAAGAACTCGTCCCTGACTATGCATACTTTTATTTGGGGGACTAAAAATTTATGTAATTTAATAGTTTAATTAAGCCTCGGAGTTCATAATCTAAAATTCTTTAAAAAAAAATTTAGTTATTCTGGAGTGCTGTCCTAATTTTTTAGATCTCCGAATAATTTAAGTCGCAATATCCATAATACAAATCCCTGTGATTAAAACAACTTTTAATTGAATGATTATTATATTCTACTAGAAAATAGCGTTCTAACCTCTCATCCATAAAATATGTGACTGTCATTAAAATAACAGTCAAATTGATAGGTATCTTATAATATATAGGATGTATCGATAAGAATTATGATCTTCGCTTTTTTGCCTCACCGTGATTCATCGGGTTATATTTGTAAATTAATCTTAATAATTTTCTGGAACGATATCTTGTGCTGAAACATCCATATAATGGTTAAAATAGTAATCTATCACTAGACTACATTGCTAACACGTGTGTGTATACAGAATATGTATTTAGTATTAACATTGTTGTGGTTCTTTATAATCTTGTTTATGGTCATGTCATGCTAGCCGACCATGAATATATGTAAGTGGTAAGGTAAAAAAAGTCTTTGATTTGTTGCTTTCTGTATAATTTTGACTTATAGTTAATTATCTAATTAACCATAAGTAAAAATGACTAATTATCCAATTGAAATTGAGAATCGTTTAACTCATTAAAATGTAACCAATTTGTAAGTCGTTATATGAACTTGGTGATGAGTAACTCCCGTGACCCTTGGACATGTACACCCGTTCCTAATAAGTGTTATATGCAGATATGCCGTCTGTATGTGGAATGATCTTCACGCGAAGGTTATCCCGAGGTGTCTCATTATAAGGTTATTCAAAAAGCGTGTGATAATATTAAAGCCTGTAAGGAGCACGTGTATGATACGTGGGTCCAAATTGTTTACCTGCTGCCGAGCTGAGTCATACTGGTGTGTTATTTTCACTTACATAAAAAACATAATCATAGATTGAGGTTTAGCGATAGCTGCTAGGTATTTGTAGGTGTCTGTTGCCGGAGACCGTTTAGGCAGTTACAGCAGCTCCTGTTTCAACCGACTAACAGTAGTGTGAAAACATTACTGCGTTCCAGTTTTAAGGACGATGTAGTTAGTGAACTTACTGAGGGAACAAGACTTAATATTTGTTTCAAGGCGAAAAGGACAATATGATGCAATGTATATTATACTAACCAGCACCACATTGTAGTAAGCGTATCTTGCCGTCAGGTGAACGTCGCACTCGTCTAGTAGCTTTACTAGTTAAGATTTAAAGAGACTTTCCGATTGCAAGTGCAAGATGTTTATTAATGTTTGTGTATCGCGAGTCTATCAGATTGTGACATTTTCTTGTTGTCATAGGTGTCCTTCGGCAATTTTACAATGATGATGAGGAGTCGTGGGCGTGGGTGCGCGCGGCGGTGCGCGGCGGCTGCCTGCTCGCGTGGCGCGACGGCACGCTGCCCCGCCGCACCGCCGCCCGCCTGCCCCTGCGACACCTGCACCTGCGCGCCGCCACGAGGCTGCCCAACGCGTTTCAGCTGTCGCGCTTACGGGACGACGCGACCGTCGCAACGTTTCAGGTGAGGACTACTGGTGGGGTTACTACTGAGGTAACTGGTGGTAGGTCTCTGTTGCCGGAGACCGTCTGGGTCGGTACCACCGCAGCTCCTATTACAACCGCCAAATAGTAGTGTGCAAACATTTCTGTGTTCCGGTTTGAAGGGCGCTGTAGCTAGTGTAATTACTGGGGTAACGAGACTTAACACCTTATGTCTCAAGGCGACGAGCGCAGTGTGTACCATCTTAACTAGCACCACGTTGTCATGGGCAAGCGTATCACTTACCATCAGGTGAACGTCCTGCTCGTCTTGTCGCATAGTAGTATAAAAAAAAATGCAAAAATGGCAGAATTCGCTGCAGAATTGCTTGAACTTCTGTTAAATTCATAAGACCCCTTTAATTTTTTAATATAGTTATTCAGATTAAATACATATTTAATTTTCTTCCATTCTTCCACTTGTGTATTATTTATGTAACTTCTAAATGATTAATGCTCTTTTTTAGTGAAATAAAATTAAGTTCGGTATTGTTATCTATGTCACGACCACTTTGGCGTATTTTAACTAGTTTTTTTAAGCACTGATGATTTCAGAATGGTTATCAGTCTCGATTTCTTTAGATACTGTCATATATTACCAAGTGAACGAGTAAGTTATGTCACAGTGTTTTTTGTTTTACTCTGAAACCAAAATGATATTCACGACAATTTGCGACATTTGTTGTATAATGAATTTAATAAGATACACAAATAACTTGCAAAAGCTTTCAAACCTGGTTATGTTAAACTCATTATTGTGAATATATTTTGCGTTTGTCTATTTCGTGATCATGTTTTTTTTCTATAAACTATAAATAATTGCTATTGTCAGCATTGTATTCGCGTCACACGAGCGTCTCATCAGTAACTATTGCGAATTTATGAAAGCATTGTCTAAACACAATAGTACGGGGCCTGTATGTTATCATACATAAGGTGCAAACTTGGTTTGTCTATAAGCTCATTGAATCATTATAAATTCTTGTCTAACGACTATTATAACGTGAATGAATGCACACAGTTGAAGTTAAAATAATAATACTTTTCCACAATAAACTTTATCGACTTTTAATGGAAACTCAAACAAAATTTCATATAAACTATGTATTACATAATTCAACATTATTCATTAATTTGTTCTTGTCCTATTTTAAAGCGACTTTGAAGCAATACATTTTCCATTAAAAAGAATCATCAATCGGACTACTCTCTAAACATTTATACCGGTGGTGTAAATATGAACGAAAACAAATTCAACTCACATGCCAAAAATCTATTTGTTTCTATATTCTATGTGAAGATACTGCACACATTAAATTAATATTACTTGGCTTTCTCGGGATGATACTGCTATTAGCATCTAACTACAAGATTACTAGATCCCGCTTCTCTCATAACTTTGAATTCATTAAATACCAAAACATTACAATTTCCACGTTGTATTAAAACATCCGTTATAAGCCGGGAGAATGTCAGCTTATCTGTGAATAGATCAGTTTTTTATATAAAATATTTGGCGTTTAAAACTAGTCGCAGGGGGCAAACGTCTTCAGAGACGCTCTGATCCCCTCTTAACAGCGCACCTTTCTCACGCTTCGCGCGTTTAATGGGCCTTGCTGTAACGGTGCGGACGTAAATCATAGTGCCGTCTGTACGGTGACCTTTTGATCGCCGTATTTACCATATGAAGGGCTAGATCGCGAAGGTGTCGACATAAGAATAAAATTTCACAATGCAACCCTTAATGTTCGCTTTTTTTATTTTGGATTTTTTCCGTCATGAAAGAATACTTTTGTATTGTACATATGGTGGTCATTAAGATAAAACTTTGTGATGTATAATTATATTGTATTATTAACGGAACCCATTTTGATGCAGGCTTGCAACGAGACGGAATACGCCCGATGGGTACGAGCGCTGTGTGTCGAAATACTTGGTCAGACGCCGCTTCCGCAGGTCCGCTTCCTTGACGTGCTGCCGGCTGCGGACACCGGTCGTGAACCAAAGAAAGAAGTACAGCAACACGAGACGCCGTCCTGCCCCCCCAGACCGCCCCCGAGAGCCAGACGGAGGCTACTAACGTCAGAGACGCAGCTGCCGAGGCGTGACCACTCTCCAGCTGCCACGGACGAGGGCATCGTCGTCGAAGACGACGACTACGACTCATCGTCCGACCGCAGCCTTGACCTCTCCCTCTCCCTTGACGCTCTTAAGTCCATAGACGTGATCGACGCTCCGATCAGGAAGGCGAAGATCATCAAATGTGACAATTGCAGCAAACTGAACGCGAACCAACAGCATCACACATTGCCGCGCGTGTCGAGGACGGGCGAGTCGGAGAAGAGGCGCCACAGGTACCTGAAACGTTGGGAGGGGACGGCGGGGGGCGCGGAAAGAGGCCGCTATGCTTTGGAGGCGGCTAGACGGAAGACAGCTTCTTTAGAAAGCCGTGCGAGGTCGTGTTCCCCCAACACACACGAAGCAGTGTCGAAGTACATCCCCGTTCGCGAACGGCGGGCGCTCTTTGAGTCGCTGTCAAAGACCGGGGGTAGTCTAGCGCGGAGCAGTGAGCAGTTAGCGAGGCCTATCGTGACGGCTGCAACACCGAGACGCGCTGCATCCATGCACGATCTTCAAGCGCCACCGACGAGGTCTGTCAGCGACTTGCGCCAGTTCTTCGAGGCTGTGGCCCGTGGCGCCGGTTCCTGCGGCGCGCGTCACAGCGCCCCGCCGAACCCCATACCGCGCGCGTTCGCCTCACTCACCTGTGCGTAACTTACCTCTTGTAAATATTGTAGATACAGCGTTAACCGCTACCTATCTCACTAAGTCGTTCGCTTTAAGACTGTTAAAAGTATTGTTATAGATGTATCTAATATAAATGAAACATAATATCTATTGATGTTTGTCTTTTATTTTTAACTTTCACGAAAAATTTCATTAATAATTTTTGCCGCGGAGCAGATCTAGGCATCAAAAACTTTATTCTCCATGATGATTTAATGGTGGCGACATTTTGTAAGGTAGACGAGAGACCAGAGGTTAAATTAGCAATAATAAATCAGTACCTATTTACTGGCTGTATTAAAATTCAATGATAAATATTTATTAGAAAATTCTCCGTTCATTATGTATTTGTTAAAAATATCTCCATCACGAGCTACACGTTTGTAAATGGTAAATAATGAGTTAAAGAAGAAGAGAAAACTGCAATAAAATGCAAAATGGAAATTTCAGCTGTACATAATAAATATGCTGTAATTTCACATCGTACAGAAAGGATTTTAAACATTTCTTTTTGCAGAAACTATTTTGCTCATTTATACCACAATCATAAAAAACTATTTTAACTGACAATTAAATTGTTAAATAGATCCGTAATATGAAAATGTCAGTAGCTTAGTGATGCAAAGGTCGAGTCGGGGCCTTGCGTTGTCCTTCGTTGCGTTGTTCTAAAACATTCACTTGCTAAATGTTCATAAACATTATTCCTTACCTATGTAAAATGGCAGACGTAAGTAGCACAAAGCGTCACGAAATAATGTTTATCTATATTTACGTGACTTAAATACATCATATGGTATTTTATAACAGCTATGCGTGTAGTACATGAACTTAGGGCAAGTGAACGTATTTTCCTTTTATATGAAAATTCACTATTGGATGCTATTTAGGTGCGAGGCCAAATTTAAGATTTACGAAAGATTTTTACCAGCTAAAAACTCGCGATCTTTTTGTCTTTTGGCGAAAATGTTTTTTACAGAAATATTTTCTTTAAAACAATCGCGATTTAGCTCGTCGGCTCCACTAATTAGTACTGTAATTGCTTAGCTTAAATACTATTTATTAAATGAAAAGAGATGCTCTGGTTGCGCCTACCGAGATTTCATAATTTATGGCTTGCAACCGCCTATCTACGTTTTTTTTCATAATTGTTCATTTTTACCGTTTATGTTGAGTTTATAAAAAAAATACATTTAATATCAAGCATACTTAAAGCTTGATGTTGATGGTAAAGCAAACTTCGCATCTCGTTGTAAAGAAATCCAGCTACATAATGTTTCATTAAAATTTTAATTCTAGTACTTTTTATTAAAAGATTTTTTAATAATGAAGTGTTTTGGAGGAACATTAATACAAAATTAATAATTTTACGTTGATACCTAAAAGCGTTTGGTATTTTGGTAGCGAAAACGCGCGTTCAGTCACCGTTACACAGAAAGATCGTATCTGTAATGTCTAGGCTCATTGTTTATAATTCCCATTGTTCAGAGCGACGGAATGTCGGAGGTGGCGGTTCTAACGACCCACGTGATCACTGATAAGATTTTCGACTGGACTTCCGACTATGATAAGGGATGTGTCATTTGATAACTAATTAAGTTACAATGAAACGTGCGGACAACGTGAATCATTATGCAGGCTAGTAACATTCACATAAGACATTGTTCACTCTTGACCAGTTGGAACGATGATCTGTTTCAACAGCACAGTGGATACCAAACTGATGATAGTTATGACGCCAAGTAAAAAAGATTACCATGTACGATTAAGCAAGGTACATAATTAGCAGACAACATGAATGTAGACAAGTGTGATGCCGCGAACGTCTGTTGGACGATGGTAT
The DNA here is from genome assembly GCA_029286795.1 of Byasa hedistus. Taxonomy (NCBI): domain Eukaryota; kingdom Metazoa; phylum Arthropoda; class Insecta; order Lepidoptera; family Papilionidae; genus Byasa; species Byasa hedistus. The sequence continues at coordinate 6,476,320 of JAGSMW010000024.1, forward strand.
GAACGCTAATTAATATACAAGCAAAGACGTACGTCGGCCCTAATTGAAATAACAACGTTTTAAATTTGTAGCAATTGAAACAAGCTATTACTTTAACACGAGATTATTAAGCAAACATGATGTTAGAACTCATTTAAGTGAATGTTAGGTCATACATTATAAAATTTAAATAAGACTGTAAAAAAGGTGCTCACATTTCAGATCATTACTCTTTACTTATTAATTTTATGTGCATACTGTGTATAAATATATATCTTTTTATTCCATTATAATTAAATTCAGCAGACGTTATTTATATTGTTATTATTAGTGATATAGGCAGTGAAATATTACAGTAAGGTATACTTACCAGTGTTTCTCATAACTAGAACACTTGTTAGTAAAACATATGTAACTGATACAGACACAATTTTTTTAATTAATTTACTTTACTTGAAACCTTAACCCTGGTATAGAAGTTGTCTTAGCTTAAATATTTAGCCTAGTTTTGTTATCTTTTTGAGTAAGAGATTCGTTAATTACATATTTTCTTATATATCTCCACGATTACTCACTGGTATGGTATTAAATGTCTGAACTTTCAATTTTTGTATTTAGTTCATGTTCAAAATTATAAAATCGATGACAAAATAACAATAATTGCCGTTAATGTAAGTTTATTTTCAAATAAACTTAACTCAATCTACAATCTGTACTCCGTATTTGAGAGCCCGCATTTGACGTCCCGAACAACAAATATTGAATGAAAAGAAATACGACCTCGTAAATCTAACGGACAACGCTATCTCACTCTAACATCAGAATACCATGTTTAATACGTTCAAATTAGCAGCTGGAATGCGGCCGAATAGAATGGTGGCTACAAACTCACAGCCCGTAATTCAATCTACAAAAAATATCTAACAAAGAGATAGCAGAGAGAAATAAGCACAAAGGGTGCCGAGGGATGAAACAGGTAGCGTGGATCAAACTTCGGTTTGGACACACGTCTCTACGTACTTTTCGCTGTTATAGTTTCTAACCATCCAAAGATTATGAAATGCGTTAAAAATATATCCAATTACTTTATTCCATCGTTAAATTGAAGCATGATATAATTCGACGAAGAAGCATAAAACGACACCTACTACCCATTCTTAATGTGGTAATGTCGAATTAAGAGCAATATATTATTTTTGAAACGGACAGGAGCGGGAATCTGATTGTAATTTGAGAAGCAGATCTTCATGCTTCACCAAATTTATAATTTACGTGTTAGAACTGACAGTTGAGTTTATTTTTAAAAACTAAACCGGTGCCCTAATGGTTTAGTTTTTATTACAACTGCTATACATAATGTTATAGAAACTCTTTAGTAGCTGCCATATTTACATCGCATCGCGTTATAAGAGTCCAAGGAACAAAACAAATCAGATTACGTACGCTATATGAATATTATACGATGTTAGATAATAAAACATTTACAAACGGACTCCCGCTTAGATTTTTGTAGCGATGTATTTCATGTGGCTATTTGATTTTAATACATATATTAATTGAAATATACTCCCGGACACATCTATCGGCCCACCGCCTAGTGTTTTAAGTTTTGACGGTCCCTAGCTAAAAGTAAATGTTCGGTGGAGCAATAAGTTTTAATGCAGTTTTGAAGCAGATTTATTGGTCAACCCTTATGTATTTTTTTTTTTAATATTTTTTGCTAGTAAGTGCTACAGCTTGGGCGACAATTTCAGGCCGAGCATCCATATTTTTTGGTCAAAATTGGCTCCAAGTTTAGATTTGCCTTTTTACCAAGTTTAGATTTGCCTTTTTATGAAACCAATAATCGGAAACATCAATAAAATAATCTAACTTTTGCGAAATAAATAAAATAGTTTTCGCTATTCCTGGGTCGTTGAAAACAATAAACAGACTCGAATTTTCGTTATTTTTTTCATAATCATGAATTCGAAATTAAAAAAAAACATACATAAAGGTTGACCAAAAAATCAGCTTTAAAACTACATTAAAACTTATTGCTCCGCCTAACATTTATTTTTAGTTAGGCACCGTCAAAACTTTAAACACTAGGTGGGCCGATAGATGTGTCCGGGAGTAAATTATAATACAGTTTGAATAAAGATAAATAACGTTATAATTGGTGAATTGTTGTGGTGGTGTTATATAATAATTGTGCTGAAAGCGGCTGCGTCCAGCGGATATGTCGAAAGCCTCAATCGCTATCGTATTACGTCGGCCGCGTCCCCGGTCAACATCAAAACAAATACAACCGCTCAACAGATAACTCGGTCAGCGAATGCTACGCCCTTGAACGTGACTTAAGTTTTTACTTACACACAAACGGACGCAAGGTTGATGTTTACGTTTACCCGCAAACATCTCGCCGCGGCACGCAATTATATTTACTCTTAACTTAAAGTATATCGGAATGTATACATAAAAGACAGGATTAAAAAAAATCCAGCAAATCCTATCAAAGAAAACACTATGATATACTGAACAGAGGAATGTAGGAAGCAAGAGTAATAAATAACAATTCCAAAAAATTGTTAAAAAATACTCATCACATATTTAGTTGTACTTACATATATATACATAACTAGCTGACCCGACAGACTTCGTTCTGTCAAAAAAAATTGAAATGTTCTTTGTTCCTGCCTATTTTAAAGCCGGGGCAAAAAAATCTCCTGAACAGAACCGTCACCCTGGTTATGAGCGGTGTGTGGGAAGAAGAAGAAGAAGATGGTGGATCTTTAGCTGTTACATTTTGTGACTATTTATGTTATTATTTCATTCGTTCGGCACGCAGCGTTAGATCCTCCGTCGCACACTGTTTTGATAGAATAATTGAATTTGAACTTTGTGCAGCTGTAATAAAGTGCAAATTGACTCTTTAGCGTTACGAACGCACCTACATTGCTTAGACAGCAGTGAAAGCTTGTAGATACATAAATAGATATATAGTTTGTTTGTTTCTAGTTTTTGGTTACTGGTTTATGGTTTCTGGTTACAGTTTTCTGGTGTCTGGTTTCTGGTTTCTGGTTACAGTTTTCTGGTTTCTGGTGTCTGATTCCTGGTTTCTGGTTTCTGGTTACAGGTTTCTCGTTTCTGGTTTCTGGTTACAGGTTCCTGGTTTCTGGTTTCTAGATTGTGGTTACTGGTTTCTGGTTTCTAGATTCTGGTTTCTGGTTTCTGGTTTCTAAATTCTGGTTTCTGGTTTCTAGATTGTGGTTACTGGTTTCTGGTATCTAGATTATGGTTTCTGGTTTCTAGATTCTGGTTTCTAGATTCTGGTTTCTAGGTTCTGGTTTCTAGATTCTGGTTTCTGGTTTCTAGTTTCTGGTTTCTAGTTTCTGGTTTCTAGTTTCTGGTTACTGGTTTCTGGTTTCCAGGTTCTGGTTTCTGGTTTCTAGATTCTGGTTTTTAGATTCTGGTTTCTTCTAGATTCTGGTTTCTGGTTTCCTGGTTTCTGGTTTCTAGATTCTGGTTTCTGGTTTCTAGATTCTATTTTCTGGTTTCTAGATTATGGCTTCTGGTTTCTAGATTCTGGTTTCTAGATTCTGGTTTCTAGGTTCTGGTTTTTGGTTTCTGATTTCTAGATTCTGGTTTTGGTTTCTAGATTCTGGTTTCTGGTTTCTAGATTCTGGTTTCTAGGTTTGGTTTCTAGATTCTGGTTCTGGTTTCTGGTTTCTAATTCTGGTTTCTGTTTCTAGATTCCGGTTTCTGGTTTCTAGATTCTGTTTCTGGTTTCTTCTAGATTCTGGTTTCTAAATTCTGGTTTCTAGATTCTGGTTTCTAGATTCTAGTTTCTAGATTCTGGTTTCTGGATTCTGGTTTCTAGATTCTGGTTTCCGATTTCTAGATTCTGGTTTCTGGTATCTAGATTCTGGTTACTGGTTTCTGGATTCTGGTTTCTGGTTTCTAGATTCTGGTTTCTAAATTCTGGTTTCTAGATTCTGGTTTCTGGTTTCTAATTCTGGTTACTGGTTTCTGGTTTCTAGATTCTGGTTCTGGTTTCTAGATTCCGGTTTCTTGTTTCTAAATTCTGGTTTCTGGTTTCTAGATTCTGGTTTCTGGTTTCTAGATTCTGGTTTCTGGGTTTCTGGATTCTGGTTTCTAAATTCTGGTTTCTAGATTCTGGTTTCTGGTTTCTAATTCTGGTTTCTGGTTTCTGGTTTCTAGATTCTGGTTCTGGTTTCTAGATTCCGGTTTCTGGTTTTTAGATTCTGGTTTCTGGTTTTTAGATTCTGGTTTCTTCTAGATTCTGGTTTCTGGTTTCTAGATTCTGGTTTCTAGATTCTGGTTTCTGGTTTCTAGATTCTGGTTTCTGGTTTCTAGATTCTGGTTTCTGTTTCTAGATTCTGGTTTCTAGATTCTGGTTTCTGGTTTCTAGATTCTGGTTACTGGTTTCTGGTTTCTAGATTCTGGTTTCTAGATTCTGGTTTCTGGTTTCTAGATTCTGGTTTCTAGTTTCTAGATTCTGGTTACTGGTTTCTGGTTCTGGTTTCTAGATTCTGGTTTCTGGTTTCTAGATTCTGGTTTCTGGTTTCTAGATTCTGGTTTCTGGTTTCTAGATTCTGGTTTCTAGATTCTGGTTTCTAGGTTCTGGTTTCTGGTTTCTAGATTCTGGTTTCTAGATTCTGGTTTCTGGTTTCTAGATTCTGGTTTCTAGATTCTGGTTTCTGGTTTCTGGTTTCTGGTTTCTGGTTACTGGTTTCTGGTTTCTGGTTTCTGGTTTCTGGTTACTGGTTTCTGGTTTCTGGTTTCTGGTTTCTAGATTCTGGTTTCTGGTTTCTGGTTTCTGGTTGCTAGATTTCAGATGTCAGATGTCAGATTTCAATTTTCCATTTTCAATTTTCAATTTTCAATTTTCAATTTTCAATTTTCTGTTTTCAGATTTCAGTTTTCAATTTTTAGTGGTAAATAGTGTCACTATCACAAAAGATCATCAAAGTGAAGTTAAGACTTAATTACATTTTTGAACCAATCTGAACTTAGGACAGTGGTGTCCCCGCTTGAATTCTACAATCGCTGCACACGAACACACTAATTTACTGCGTGATACACACATCGTACATTAAACCGCATTATGCACAAAAAAATAAGAATGAACCGATACAATGCCACTTTCACGCCCAGATTCCGTCTAAAGTTCGTAAAATATTCTTCTTCTTCCCAATTGATGGCATGAGCACGGTTTGTGCGTGAGCCAGTATCATGTGTACACGTATAAAATAAAAGAATATAAATCCTTAAAAAATTGTCTGCGTGGTCAATTCGTTCGCCATGTTCCTCCCTTTTCTCGTAAAATGTTATAGTTGCAATCAGTAATTGTTAGTTGTCAATATCAAATGTCAAAATCAAAAATATTCTTTTAAATTGTATTTGGTTTCTAAATGACGGGACAAACTTCAAATGTTTGACGTTTTATATATCTAAAGTAAGATGACCAGACGTTTCGCTTTTTCACAATTAATTCTGCGTCACGCGACGTTTTTCAAAAGTCCCGACTTTTAGAATTAAGTAAAATTTTAAATTTATGAAAATCATTGTTTTGCGTAACATATTGCTTTTGCTACCCAGTTACATTGTATTTGTCTCTCAAATGATACACTTTGTATCCGTACTGCGTGCTAGCAAGATAATTAAACAAATAAATATTACAAATCTGTTTCTTACCATAGAAAAATAAAGTAAGTAATTTATTTAAATATTTCATAAATGCATAAATTTTCTTAAACGTAGCTTAAAATACTCGTAGTCTTCATATTTTATATTGATGACAAAACGTGTATCACCCACCTTAACCTCGAAAGAAATTTAAGAAAGTAATATACGAATAAAATTTTGCAAATATTTCAAGTCAATCAAACTAATTTATCAAATTCTTGTGAAGATTTTTACAATATTTTACAAAATTACTACAATCTACTCAAACAAATTCACTTATATAAAAAAACCATTTATAAACTGTACTTATGTTAAAACTAAAAAAAAATTACGATATTATTATTCCTTCAGAGTTGTCCCGCTTTGCCTATCTAAAAATCTGGTCACCTCAATGAAAAAGAGAAATTGTTGTTTTTACCATATTCCAGCACTTTTTCCATATTTTCTCACCTTACTAACCTTCCCTGGACTTCCACGAATAATTCAAGACCACATTTAGCCAAATCGGTCCAGCCGTTCTCGAGTTTTAGCGAGACTAACGAACAGCAATTCATTTTTATTATATAGATATATTATAACATCACAGCTAAAAGCAATTAAGCCGTTGACCGATTTTTTTCATATCTCAAATAATAAGTGTGCGTATAGATCCTGTTACTTTTTTATTGTTATTAATCATTTAACTGTCTTCGAGACGCAGCAGTTAACCGTCTTGTATCGGAAGTCGCTGGCTTCTCATGTCATGGAGTGTGGATGGTGGTATTACCTTGAACCCAGTACACAGCTACTACTCAGATATCGTTAAGCAACAAAATTGTTGTGAACATGAATATGGAAACGCTTGGTCTATATATTATAAGGTGGTTCTTATTAAAACTCATATCATTGTATTAAACGGACATACTTTTACTGAAACAGCCTGGAAAGTTTTTAAAACGCATTTCATTTAACCTTGTTGTTTGAAGCAATAAAAATATAATTGTGTTGCCATAAAGTAAAGAAAAAATGGTGTACTAAACAAAAACGAAATGCCTACTGATATTATCTGTCCCGTATCCGCATTGAGGGTAAACAGATGAAAGTGAAATATATTACAACAATGCAAAACAGGTTAAATGTCTAGCCAGTCTTTTCAGTTCTAAAAATATTTCAGACAATATTCAACTGTTTTGTTTAAAAGTTATGGTTGATATTCGCTTGATATGTTTATACTTTGATTAATTTTAATTAAACCTTCACGGCGCTGAACTTTTGCAGTAACTTCATTTCGAGTAAAGGATAATTTCCGTTTAAAATACTAAAATGACTCATTGTATATGATAAATGACAATTAGTTTCAAAAAGTAATTTAAAGAACAAGTTTGTAGGTTACTTATGCGGTCCCAAAATTGTTAAACAAAATAATTACTTTTGTTATAAAGTAAACATTTCGATTTCATTGCACAAAAGTATATTTAAAATTTAATAAAATTTTAGTTTCTTCAATACATAGATACATTATAAACATTCAACCAGCTTAAGTCGATAAACTATGTCAGACATTACAAACCTAAAAAAAATATTAGAAAGTTTTCGCGACTGGTGTACTTCCGTTCGAAATCCTTAAACTATATACACTACAAACTGCTTACAAATCGTTTACCTACTTCCAATATTAAACTTTTGAGAACAGAGTTCATAATACTGTGACATTTGCGGCAGTAAAATGTCACTGCCGATGTAAAGCTATTGTTTATACCGGAGACGAAGACACGTCGATTAAAGTTCACTGGTACAATGAATTTTCCATTATAATGTCGGATTTGATGTGCGTTATAATAACACTGCGAAGTTTAAATTAAAACAATAACAAAACAAAGCTCCGGTTACTTTCATATGAATTATTTATAACTGTAGTATTTATTACGCGATTACTACTCTTGTGTACATGAAAGCTCACTAAAGATCGTTTCCTATAAAACAATAGTAAGATAACTGTAGTGTCCTCAGTTTTTTTAACAATTATAACAGAATACCACGACGATGTGACTGCGATATTTATTTGAAACAGATATCTCAATTAAAAAGTAGATAATATTACTTATACTTAGTAGATACAAATGTGAAATCTGTTTTTTATTTTGTTCTTAATCATGTTTTACGTTATAAACGGAGAAACCCGTTATCGATTCCGTGGGTACTATTTAAGTTTGTCCTTCAGACAAAACCGGTAAAATAGAGTACACGGCCGTTCAAAAGAAAAAGGTATTCTACGACTATGAGAAAGAAGTTTCTATGCGGGGATTAATTCCGAGTCCACTAACAATCGGCGAAAGGGTACGCATGAAAAAGTTGGGAAGACATAATCGAATTATTCTTATAACTTCAAGGCGTCATTTAACTGGTTCTTAGCTCCCAATAAGCGTTGGATAAAGGGAGCGAGTTCGGGAACAGTGATCTTTGTAGTGACTCAATGGGAGGTCATTATAGACATGTGACCTTTGACAGAGACAGTCCAATGTTTTTTTAACCCGGCACTACATGATGCAGATGGCGATAGTCTAGTCGTGGTGCTTAAAAACGAGAAACTATTTACAACATTGTATAATGAAAACTTGCAACGGATGTGCGTTATTAAATCATGATAATTGACTCATTATATCTCAAAATTGACTTTGGTTTTGAATGTAGGTTACAAACATTTGTTTATGAAGTGAATAAAAGAAATAATAAGCTCTGAACTGTAAACGGAATTGTAATGTTGATGTAACGGAATTGTAACGGTATCAAAGATAAATTCCTCTGTTAATAAACTATAATCTATTGTACTTTTGTGAATAGATATGTGGGCGAGCCGTTAAGATATTAGCGAAAAAAATATAACAAATCTCCAACGCTATACAATGTTGATAAATATTTTAACTATATGCAAATAGGTTGCGGTATTCCGATGAGTTAGCGAAACGTCCGGTAGTGATATTACCACTTTCTTCAACTTGTCTTATACCAGGATATTAAAGCGTGTAGCCCAGACCTACATACAACATCAGCGGTTATAAAACTTACATTTGATAAAGAAAATATTTGTGTCGCATTGACAAATCTTATTTCGACTCCTGACGTTATTGTAAACAACAAAATGGATTGTATAAATAGAAAACAGGCTTTTAACTTTTATACAGATCTGAGATGGAGGCAATAGAGGAGAGTGGCGATTAACTATCTTGTAAGTACACTACATTAGTAAAGAAAAACATTAACTTTGTTCATATCTATAATTCCTAATGCAGAGGTAGTAAACTTTTTAATCAGCACTTAATATGTGTTTTCATCTGTAAACACTAAAGCGTTCAAAACAAAAAGCCTTTTAAAAACATTAGAAATGACCATCCGAAAATAGTACAGCCCTCTCTGAACTAATTTTGATCAGCATAAATCCAAACGCACCTAATAAACTTTAACTTTTAAACTGTACGATACTTTCGGAAGCGGATGTTTGGAAAAATCATAATTTTATTTACGTATACTCTTATCTTTTTGAATGATGCGTTAACGATACTAAAATGTTGTTCCGCATCCATCTACATGTATATATGCACATCTGTTCCATTTAAAAGTTTATTGCTTTGGAATAGCGTTGCATTTGGGGTCATAGATGTAACCCAGTTGATATTAATAAATAGATAGTACGACATTATCTGGGCAGCTGTATTAGCTGTTTTTCATTATTATTTGTATTTCATTCATAAGTCTATATTTGTTTTGTTTAGTATACGGGTGAGCATAATTATAAACATAATAATGTGTCACATGTCGCGACTACGATTAGAGAGACTTTTATACTCCGTGTTGGAGACGGGTTAGGATATCCCTCCTGCTACTCTACCCTGAGCTTTTTATGAAGTGCTTTTAAGCAGGAACAATTTCAAGAGAAGGGTAGTAGCTTCAGGCTTTGTACCAACATGCCTTATTTGGCGAGGTCGATGTCCGAATTTAAATCTATGTTCAGCATTGGATAAGATAAACGGATTATTTCATGTTACTTATTTTCTTGTCGTAGACGAGCGTGTTGAATATTATATACAAATACTACACAGCAACGATTTTTTAAATAAAAAACGTTATTCTTAACAGTCGATGAGCATTTCGCTGGTACATACACTTCGTTATAAAGAAATACTCTTTAACCTATTTAATTCGTAACTATTCTAGAACAATAACTGCGCAATTATTTTCGGATTACAATATTAATTCACAGTTATCTTAATCGAGATAATGTAACAACGGTTATTACGTAAAAAAAAGTAATTTAATTTCGGAATCACAGACAATAGTTGACGGTGGTAATTACGGTCCGTGTGGGAGCCGCTGGTAACTGCCTCGTTTTGACTCGGAGCAGTCCAATTTAGGTGGTTTCGTAAAGAATATTCATAGATGAGTCAGATGGTATAAATTAATCCCGAGCGACAGGCGATAGATGACCCGGCAGCAGCGAAGGAGGTCCATTACTCATTACGTACTTTTTAAGTAACAAACGAGCGGCTGCGTTTTAAATCGATTGATGTGTTTCATTTTCGAATGGTTAAAATTACTTTCTATCTATATATAGTGTTATTAGGTACTTAAAGTTGAAAAGTGCATATGAAAGTTTTCTGATAGGCTTCAAATAGTTTGAAGTTGTATTTTTAAAATCTGTTACCATTTTTATGTCAAGTATAACAGAAGAGATAGATGACAATGATGTCTAAAAAGTAATACATTTTACAGACTTTGAAAAATTGGTTTAAATTCAATTAACTTTGAATTAAATGTAATAACGAAAAAGCGTTTCTTTTCTATGGTTCTTTTTCTTTAACTGTATTAAACCTTATTGAGATAGATCAAATTAATGTGTATTGAACTTAAAAGAATATGGCTCCTATAAAATACGATTTTTTGTAGATTTTATATTGTGCCCATTTGTAGTCAACATGAAAAGCATTTTGATTAAACTTAACCAAAACGTCAATGGTTAGATATCTGAAGTATTTTTTATCTGTATCGATTAAAATCTTAAAAATTTGATGTTAGAGTATTTATACTAAAAAAAACGTACAGTTAATCGTGATTGATTAGGAAACGAGTTTTTTTGGTATGTTAACATGCCATTTTTGCGCTGTCAAATCGGTATGAAATTCCGATAGGTTATCTCCTAGTGATGAGATAAGAACGGAATCGCAAGGTTAGCTTGTCAAGTTAGAAAGAAATTTCGTAACAAATAACTTGAACTGAGATATGATAGATCAGATATGCTGCTGTCTAACTTATACGACGTTTATCTAGATATAGACCGAGATTTATACCTATTATATACTAAATATTTTGTACTAGTTCATGTAAAATAATATGTAACGAACGCTGTCTCAAATATTGTGCGATTTTTAAAGAATGGGATAATGTCTAAAATTAGCTGTTTTTTATATACATAATCTATACGTAGTTTTTTATCATCTAAACCTTCTCATTTTAATGGCATATTGTCTTAAGCTGGCGTATCACTAACATGAACATGATGTATATATCACGTTGAGTTCAATTTTTGAACTTTAATAGTGATAAAATATTGTATGACGACTTAAAAAGAAGTAATAAACATTGCGTCCGAGATTGGAAGGCTCGGTGATGATTGGTTAGGAGCGAGGTCAGTCGGTCAACAGCATGTAATAATGTTACTTTTCTATTTCACTGCTCATTACCTAAAATATCTTTAGCCCCCATATAATATATAACTTGTTTAGTAATATATATTATAAATGTATTGAGAACTGCGTAACTAATGAAAATGTAAGGTATTATGATTATATAAATATTATACATGAATGATCGTTTGACTTCAAACTCTCACAAGAAATATCAATTCAGTAAAATACGCACCTTTAAAGTTTATTGTAAAATATATTTCTTTTTCATATGTTGATAGCTAGAATACAGCAATGTTGTTATGGCGGTAGATTAATAAAATGGTGGTAGCTAACCAGCCAAGTTACAAACTACATGACGTATATGAAATCAGAAACTCACTTTTAAACAAATTATGGTTGGTGGCAAAGAAAAAGTTAGAATTGTTAAGCGTGTTTACAGTATTGGGCTAATTGCATAATCTGTTTTAAATCTTAAGTGGTCACCTTTACTAAGTGCTTTATTATAATCCGCTTAAAACCTTCGATGTCCTTCTCTGATATAGATTGAGTGAGTGGGTATTCATATTCATAATGGCTGAACATATAAAAGCCGATCAAGGAAAACAGCATATACATTTATATATCTGTGTGGAACAAAATGCAATCTATATATATAAAAATGAATTGCTGTTCGTTAGTCTCGCTAAAACTCGAGAACGGTTGGGCCGATTTGGCTAAATGTGGTCTTGAATTATTCGTGGAAGTCCAGGGAAGGTTTAAAAGGTGAGAAAATATGGAATAGTGCCCGGAATATGGTAAAAACAACAATTTCACTTTTCCATTAAGGTGACCAGATTTTTAGATATGCAAAGCGGGACAACTGAAGGAGTAATAATATCGTAATCATTTTTTACTTTTAACATAAGTACAATTTATGATTATAAAAAAAGTATAATATTTTATTCCTTGCCATATTTTTTATTTGAGCGAATTTGTCATTTGTCGTGTGTAGAATTTGTCGAATTAGTTTGATTGACTTGAAATATTTGCAAAATTTTATTCGTATATTTTTCTTTCAAGGTTAAGGTCGGTGATATACTTTTGGTCATCAATATAAAATATAAAGACTACAAGTATTTTAAGCTTAGTTTAAGAAGATTTATGTATTTATGAAATATTTCTTAATTTTCTATGGCAAGAAGCAGAACACGAAGTGTATAATCTGGGAGACAAATACATTGTAACTGGGTAGCAAAAGCAACGTGTTACGCAAAACGATGATTTTCATAAATATAAAATTTAACTTAATTCTAAAAGTCGGGACTTATGAAAAACGTCGCGTGACGCGGGACTAATTGTGAAAAATCGGGACTGTCTCGCCAAAAGCGAGACGTCTGGTCTCCTTACCCTGGATACATAAAACGTCAAAAATTTGAAGTTCGTCCTGTCGTTTAGAAACCAAATACAATTTAAAAGAATATTTTTGTATATGACATTTGACATTGACAACCAACAATTTCTGATTGCAACTATAATATTTTACGAGAAAAGGCGGACAAATTGACCACCACGCAGACATATTTTGAAGGATTTTTATTCTTTTATTTTATACGTGTACACATGACACTAGCTCACTAACAAACCGTGCTTATGCCATCAATTGGGAAGAAGAAGAATATTTTACAAACTTTAGCGGGAATCTGGGCGTAAAGGTCGCGTTGTATCGGTTGAATTTTTATTTTTTTGTGCATAATGCAGTTGAATGTTCAATGTGTGTGTAGTATCATGCAGTAAATTAGTGTGTTCGTGTGCGATTGTAGAATTCAGGCAGGAACACCACTGTCCTAAGTTCAGATTGGTTCAAAATTGTAGTTAAGTCTTAACTTTACTTTGTTGATCTATTGTGATAGTGACACTATTTACCGCTGATTGCGCGAGAATCAAATAATATCCTTACTTTGATTACCTACAATTTATAATACCAAGGAGAAGACGCCCTGACTTAGGTCGTCGAAGTCAATCAACATGTGCATTTAAGAATAATAGAAAAACCAAATTCATAACGGGCATTTTTTTGATTACAAATTATTTCTTTCTGGTTAAGCCTGGAACAGTCTGGAATTATCAATAAGCTTTTTTATTTATTGATTTTGAGGCGAAACGAAGTTTGCTGGGTCAGCTAGTCTGATCGCCACGACGGGAGACGAATGGAAAATTGAAAATTAAAATTAAAAACTGGAAATGGAAAACTGTAAACCGTAAACTGGAAATGGAAAATTGAAAACTGAAATCGGGAAACTGTAAACCGTAAAATGGAAATTGAAAATGGAAAATGGAAAATGGAAAATGGAAAATTGAAAACTGAAATCGGGAAACTGTAAACCGTAAACTGGAAATGGAAAATGGAAAATGGAAAATGGAATATGGAATATGGAAAATGGAAAATGGAAAATGAAAATGGAAAATGGAAAATGGAAAATGGAAAATGGAAAATGGAAAAGGAAAATGGAAAATGGAAAATGGAAAATGGAAAATGGAAAATGAAAATGGAAAATGGAAAATGGAATGGAAAATGGAAAATGGAAAATGGAAAATGGAAAATGGAAAATGGAAAATGGAAAATGGAAAATGAAAATGGAAAATGGAAAATGGAAAATGGAAAATGGAAAATGGAAAATGAAAATGGAAAATGGAAAATGGAAAATGGAAAATGGAAAATGGAAAATGGAAAATGGAAAATGGAAAATGGAAAATGGAAAATGGAAAATGGAAAATGGAAAATGGAAAATGGAAAATGGAAAATGGAAAATGGAAAATGGAAAATGGAAAATGGAAAATGGAAAATGGAAAATGGAAAATTGGAAAATGGAAAATGGAAAATGGAAAATGGAAAATGGAAAATGGAAAATGGAAAATGGAAAATGGAAAATGGAAAATGGAAAATGGAAAATGGAAAATGGAAAATGGAAAATGGAAAATGGAAAACGGAAAATGGAAAATGGAAAATGGAAAATGGAAAAGGGAAAATGGAACATAGAAAATGGAACATAGAAAATGGAAAATGGAAAATTGAAATCTGAAATCTGAAATGTGAAATCTGACATCTGAAACCAGAAACCAGAAACCAGAAACTAGAAACCAGAAACCCGAATCCAGAAACCAGAAACCAGAAACCAGAAACCAGTAACTAGAAACCAGAAACCCGAATCCAGAAACCAGAAACCAGAAACCAGAAACCAGAAACCAGAAACCCGAATCCAGAAACCAGAAACCGGAAACCAGAAACCGAATCCAGAAACAGAAACCAGAAACAGAAACCAGAAAACCAGGAAACCAGAAACTAGAAACCAGAAACTAGAAACCAGAAACCAGAAACAGAAACCAGAAACCAGAACCAGAAACCAGAAACCAGAAACCAGAAACCATAAACCAGAAACCAGAAACCAGAAACTAGAAACCAGAAACCAGAAACCATAAACCAGAAACCCGATCCAGAAACCAGAACCAGAAACCAGAAACCAGAAACCAGAAACCAGAAACCAAAACCAGAAACCAGAAACCAAAACCAGAAACCAGGAACCAGAAACCAGAAACCAGAAACCAGAAACCAGAAACCAGAAACCCGAATCCAGAAACCAGAAACTAGAAACCAGAAACTAGAAACCAGAAACCCGAAACCAGAAACCCGAATCCAGAAACCAGAAACCAGAAACTAGAAACTAGAAACCAGAATCCAGAATCCAGAATCCAGAAACCAGAAACCAGAAACCAGAAACCCGAATCCAGAAATCAGAAATCAGAAACCCGAAACCAGAAACCCGAATCCAGAAACCAGAAACCAGAAACCAGAAACCAGAAACCAGAAACCAGAAACCAGAAACCAGAAACCAGTAACCAGAAACCCGAAACCAGAATCTCGGATCCAGAAATCAGAAACCAGAAACAAACAAAAGTTCATGTTAAATTACAAGCTTTCACTGCTGTCTAAGCAATGTAGGTGCGTTCGTAACGCTAAAGAAACAATTTGCACTTTATTACAGCTACACAAAGTTCAAATTCAATTATTCTATCAAAACAGTGTGCGTATGCGCGTCGGAGGATCTAACGCCGCGTGCCGAAATTAAAACGAATGAAATAATAACATAAATAGTCACAAAATGTTAGAGCTAAAGATCATTACTATTGATTTTCAATAAGGTCGGCTTGGCGGTATTATTTCTTTTGTTTTAGTTTTTGTTTTAGCCACTGGACTAAAACAAGGAGATGCACTGTCCCCTATGTTGTTTAATATTGTGCTGGAGCAAGTCATAAGAAAAGTCATGACTTTAGACTTTGGTATACGGATGAATGGCCAACATAGGGTGATTGGGTATGCCGATGATCTGGCGCTCCTGGGAGAAAGCAGAAAGGAAGTAGAGTTGTCCGTCCGAGCTCTGACGTCTGAAGCCTCTAGGGTTGGACACAGAATCAACCATGATAAAACGGAATATCTTCATATGAAACGCTATAAAAAGACGAAAGCGCGAATACCTGCGCGTTGAAGATGTTTCGTTTAAAGGGACCGACAAATTTAAATATCTGGGATGCACTATAACGGACACAAACACACGTGAAGAGGAAATCGATATCTGGATTCACAATGCCCTACGTTGTAGTGCTGCTCTGCACAAGGTGTTAGTGTCCAAGTTTTTGAGCAGAAAGACCAAGATTCGTATATACAAGTCGGTAATTAGACCAATTTTAATGTACGGCAGCGAGACCTGGACGCTAACACTAAAAGAAGAGGATCGGCTTCTGGTTACGGAGAGGAAAATCATGCGTAAGGTTTTGGGCCCGGTCCAGAGAGAGGACGGTAGTTGGCGAGTTCGACACAACCGGGAAATTGAGACGTTGGTGGGAGAGCCGAACATCATGTGAGAAGCCAAAGTCCACAGACTCCGCTGGTTGGGCCACTTGCTGAGGATGGGAGACGATCGTAGCGTGAAAAGGGCGTACGTCGGAACCCCGATTGGACGACGACCTATCGGCAGGCCCAGGTATCGCGGGAAGGATGCCGTAGAACACGACCTACGCGAGCTCCAAGCAGTGAATTAGCGAGAGGCGGTGCGAGATAGGCAACGTTGGCGCTCTCTTGTGTCGGAGGCCAAGACTCACTTTGGGTCGTTGCGCTAGAGTAGTAGTAGTCTTAGTAGTTTAGTTTCGGCCCACGACATAAAATGCATTCGTTTTCACGACATTACATCAGTCAAGCACAAACCGCGTTATCATCTGGCGGACCCGACAGACTTCATTCTGTCAAAAATTTGGAAATTATGAATTTATTCCTAAAAAAAAATTATAATAACAGCAAATATAACTTATGTACTATAGAACCCACTAATATTTAAATAATATAATAGTTATTAGATGAACATATATAGCGCTGAACCCCACACACCGCCCTATCACCAGGGTGACGGTTCAGTCCAGATTTTTTTGCGCTGGTTATAAAACAGGTACGAACAAAAAACTGCCCATTCCTTTTTTTTTGACAGAACGAAGTCTGTTAGATCAGCTAGTTTGGAATATAAAAGGATGTGATATCCTTATCGAAACACAAAGGTTATTTAATTTTTTTTTGAGTACTTCTTTTAAAATTAAGTTCTGATATTGTAGTCCTATTAACTTAGACGAAACTGAAAATAAATATGACAACTGTTTTTCGACTCACCCGGGAATGGAATTAACACTTACTGTTTATCTGCCTGTATTAATTATAACATTCTTAACCCTTATCGCGGCAAGATTTTTTTTTTGCAGAAAAGCTTAAAAAAAGTATATAGGTAGCTTCTTTGGGCTATAAAATACACCAAAAAAATAAATAAAAAAATCGGGAAATGAAAATTTTGGAAAAACAAGATGTATACTATTCTATACATCGCTTCACGTACAGTGAGTGCCGCATTTTTAGGAATGTATATTATGCTATACATTGCTATGTTTAGGAAGAGTTGAAAAGTTAGTGGTAGTTTTTCACATATACCAAAAGATTATTGTAAATAACACGATTTAAATAAAAATAACTGTTTTGGTGGAAGTAAAAATGTTTAATAAATTAAAACTTCCTTGTACAATTTTATTTTACAAAATAATCGTAATATAATAATTCAGAGACCCTATTAGTTGCGGTGGTGCTCCAAAAAACAGTTTTGATTCTTCATATAACAAAGATGAACCTTACATTTTGTGCACAACATACTTGCCTGGCCAGCTTTGCAGTACTTGCACCTCTGATATCCAGTTATTTACGGCCAATGGTCATATTTGTCATACCAAACACCAACTCATGGTTGTTGCAATGGCGTCTGAATTTTCACTGAAACGTTTCTACGGCATTTCAGTAGGCCGCTGTAGATTTCATACCTAAAATCTTTCATACGATCCTGTTTTCTAGTGGTGCTGGTCATTTTGTAATGTCTCCTGCGTAAGAGCCAAGCGTTGTAGATGCATATATTCCAAAAGCTCCGAGAAAATTTTCATATCCCATCTATACGATCTTTTACTTCGGTACCTTTTCCAAAAATGAAGGTCCTGCTATTTCAGCCTTGTGTTGAAGTTGTGGTTTTTGCCAAAGAAAAGATAAATTAATTCTTCTGCTATACTGTCTTTTTATTTTTTCGTGCAACGATGGCAGGAGCTTTGCGTTTCATTTTTTGAGCGCGCGTCAAAGCTGTACCGACTGGCGTTGATGCAAGTGGTTGATTTGAAGGCAAAGATGAAATTGAGGGTAGAGGGTCATAATGACTTTCTTATGGATTAAGAAATACATGAGTAAGAGTATATGTAAGAGGCACTTCGGTTGTATCGGCATAAATATCATCTGCATGCGTTCCTATCTCATCATCAGAAATTTGTAGAAGGTTTTTAACCTTCCGAGGCTGGAATTTATCGGCGGCGCTGAAGAATTTTCTGTTGACCCAATCATTCCAGCTTCATTACCGCTACAGGCTCCGTCACTTGTGTCAGAGTCTGTATTCTTTTCAGGGATTAAGCATAAAATGCGCCTAGCTCTTTCACCCATAGCAGTCTAAAACCAAAGCAAAAGAAACATACAAAAAGACATTACCATAGTAAAGCCAAACCATATTGTATATTAGATTATAAATGTATTTTTAGAGATAGTTTATTAAGGTTCTTGTCAAAAAACTTTAGTATAAGTGACTTGGGGCCGGTAATTAGTTACAGAGTCGTGAAAGTGCAGCTCCAGAGCAATCCTCAGGTGGCAAACAAAGGGGACCGCAGGCCGTCGTGCATTGGGTTTAAGAGATAAGGAAGCAAAGACACGGCATAATAGTTATGTGGAAAAATATGAACATTTCTATCTTAAATTAAGTTTTAAGTTACATGTTCAAAGTTTTTATTTGTATATTCTTATCTGTATAATAGCAGCTTTCAAGGAGTTTCCACAATTTTGTTCCAGTTTTTTTTTTAATTCTAGTGTTTCTATAGTTTATTCAATATCTATTAAAGTTTTATAAAATATTTGAATACTTTGATTGATTAATTAAATAAATCATAGAAATATAATAAATTAGATGGGAGTAGTGTACATTTAATATTATATACAGTTTGAGGAGGTTTTACAACAAATTTTAACATACACTTAAATGATACATCTCGTGTTCAATTTTCTTCTAAACTGTTCTTTTTTTGCAGATGTTTTTGAAGAGATATGGTATTTTGAAGAAAACAGTATGTTCCAAGAACAACTTTAGAGAAATTGCTACATCCACCAACCCGCACTTGCCCTACGTATTAAATAAATGGCCTTGACTCCTTATTTAATAAAACGCCGGAGATTGGATTAATCAGCTGTCTAAAGGTCTGTTTTTATTTGACATTATGAAGAAACATGGGATATAAAGACTAATCTTTATATTTTAAGAATTTCTCGCTTATTTACTATATATGGAAACTTATAATATATCTATACAATATATAGAGTTGATTTCATTTTTTGAGCGCGCGTCAAAGCTGTACCGACTGGCGTTGATGCAAGTGGTTGATTTGAAGGCAAAGATGAAATTGAGGGTAGAGGGTCATAATGACTTTCTTATGGATTAAGAAATACATGAGTAAGAGTATATGTAAGAGGCACTTCGGTTGTATCGGCATAAATATCATCTGCATGCGTTCCTATCTCATCATCAGAAATTTTGTATAAGGTTTAACCTTCCGAGGCTGGAATTTATCGGCGGCGCTGAAGAATTTTCTGTTGACCCAATCATTCCAGCTTCATTACCGCTACAGGCTCCGTCACTTGTGTCAGAGTCTGTATTCTTTTCAGGGATTAAGCATAAAATGCGCCTAGCTCTTTCACCCATAGCAGTCTAAAACCAAAGCAAAAGAAACATACAAAAAGACATTACCATAGTAAAGCCAAACCATATTGTATATTAGATTATAAATGTATTTTTAGAGATAGTTTATTAAGGTTCTTGTCAAAAAACTTTAGTATAAGTGACTTGGGGCCGGTAATTAGTTACAGAGTCGTGAAAGTGCAGCTCCAGAGCAATCCTCAGGTGGCAAACAAAGGGGACCGCAGGCCGTCGTGCATTGGGTTTAAGAGATAAGGAAGCAAAGACACGGCATAATAGTTATGTGGAAAAATATGAACATTTCTATCTTAAATTAAGTTTTAAGTTACATGTTCAAAGTTTTTATTTGTATATTCTTATCTGTATAATAGCAGCTTTCAAGGAGTTTCCACAATTTTGTTCCAGTTTTTTTTTTAATTCTAGTGTTTCTATAGTTTATTCAATATCTATTAAAGTTTTATAAAATATTTGAATACCTTGATTAATAAAATATAATAAATTAGATGGGAGTAGTGTACATTTAATATTATATACAGTTTGAGGAGGTTTTACAACAAATTTTAACATACACTTAAATGATACATCTCGTGTTCAATTTTCTTCTAAACTGTTCTCTTTTTGCAGATGTTTTTGAAGAGATATGGTATTTTGAAGAAAACAGTATGTTCCAAGAACAACTTTAGAGAAATTGCTACATCCACCAACCCGCACTTGCCCTACGTATTAAATAAATGGCCTTGACTCCTTATTTAATAAAAGGACCAAGATTGGGTTAATGAGATATAAAGACTAATCTTTATATTTTAAGAATTTCTCGCTTATTTACTATATATGGAAACTTATAATATATCTATACAATATATAGAGTTGATTTCATTTTTCCTTTGCGAAATATCTCTCTCTGTAGCAAATTTAGATGAAAGTAAAAAATGTATTTTACTAAGGGTAGATTTCCAACAGTTTTAGACTAATTTATGATTTTGATATAATTTTAAAACATATTCCTAACTCTGTACATTTATATCGGAAAGTGAGAGTGACGGGAAGACCGAGCGCATGGAGCTCGGCGCATCGCGTCGTGAGCTCCAACAACAATAATTATTGAATGGTTAGTGTTCAATAAAGGCAACCATCGCCGCCAACGCACTTTTACTTTCCGGACTAAAGCAAAATCACCTAATAAACGTTTACGACACAGTTACGGCAGATACGTAAATATCTTAAATTTTCTTTTACATTACATGCTTTAAATCATAGATCAGAAAAATATATCTCATGGACACGTGGTGACCATTTGATAATTTAAATGCACTATACCCGAAAATAGAGCATAATGTCTGTATACTTGTTTGTGAATATTAGTTTTTGTGTATCACAATGAAACGTGGTGGCCATCAAACCAAGGGTATATACGCCTGCCTTCACCATCAGGTCTCTCCAAGACATGGTAAGTAGTAAACATGTATCGGCAACCAACACTAAAGGTAGGTTATGGTCACAACGTTAAAAAATTACACACAATTGTTATGATTGCGTATAGTTATACTGAGTTACAACATTATTCATGAGACCGGATCGTAACTCTTGCAGCTTGAACCCGAGTTGGGCCATGCTTAAGTAAGCTTGTAATTAACCGCGTTGATTCGAACTAATCGTCTTAATTGGGGCATAACGGAGAATCGTCTGGTTATTAAAGAGCGGGCGATGCTCTGATTAACGCTAGATATTTGTTTTGTTTCGTCTTCTATTCGCATTTGTTTTTAAACATGTTGACTTATGAATTTATCGTTTACTGTTTTACCTGTAGCTTGAATTGCTTTTTTGTGTTGGTATAATGGCTTGTACAATTATTATGGTTCTCGGCGCAAGGTTTGTCGGAACAGTTATCGGGAAAACTAAGAGTTTTACTATCGTTGTAACTGTTGTACATTTATTTACTTATTTAAATTTATACACGTTGTGAAAAAGTGGACTTGTTTTGACATAATCTTTCAGTCTACATTGAGTGATGCAGAGATATTATAAGATAGGTGCATGAGATGTTATCGTGGAAAAGAAATGCAAGTAAATATTACATAGATGAAAATTTCAATGTGTTGTTAAAGTCTGTGATCATGAACTTTTTATTAAGAAACAATAAATATTTTTAAATGTACATAAAACCGAAAATGATTATACGGATTCGATATCGACACATTTAAAAGGTCGCAGTATTAAAATAGTAAACTGTAAATAAATTACGATTTTAAGTTTGCATATACTTTAATATCTATTGTTAAAGTTTTTTTATGGTAGTCATCAAAAATTGACTTAAGAAAAATGCAACAATTGATCTAGTTAATAGCCTCGTAAAAATTTCAATATGCCTTCTTAAAAAAAAATTAAAATAGCGGTAGTACATAAACAAGTTTGAACAACAGAACGCGTCGAAATGCCCAAACAATACCAACAAAGAGACATTTCCGGCTCATTACTTCCTAGTAGCGACCGCCGTTAGTTTGCTGCTACATGAATTATGCTAAAAGAAATTGTAGATGCAAATGTCCCACCAACAGCGTCCATTCCCACGAATACTCGAACGATCGCGAATTAAGAAGGGTACCGCACTCTATTCCGTTCTTTATTCGTTCCTTTGTCGGGTCTATTTTGGGTGTTTTTTTATACCGCGACGTGTCGCTTTAATGACCCCCGTTTTTGCTACTTGTTTACTTATTACTTGTTATCTATGTCTTTGTGAATTTACAAGGGTGGTGTCTTTTGACAATTGATCAATCGTGTTCACTATTATTGGAAGAATAGCTTTCATATTGGATCATTGTGTACGTCGTTAACGACTACAAAAAATTAATACTTCATCATTGGTAATAGTTTATCGTATTTATATTATTGAAATTCTTTTAAACTGTTTTTAAGGATGAAGGAGCTCAGTGGCCGTGGCGTGGTAATTCAGAACACGATATTTTTCAGCAAACTTTGATAAAATTCATAAGCACCGTAAGCCGTATATAAAATAGCTACTGTAGATAATCTGTGTTAATAGATATCTGTTCTTCATTTATCTATTTAATATAGTCACTGTATTTTCGTATCGAGTGCTTCAAGTTACAGGTCTCATTAATGTGGTTAGTCTTGAACGGTATCCAGCTTTGATTATTACCGCGTCGGCCTTGGCTGATAAACAATTCGATCGCACAAGAAATGCGTTACGAAATTAGAAAAAGCTCGCAGTTTAATAGACTGTCAATAATTAACCTTGATTTTTCAATATTTCTATTTGTTAAGTTTTTTTTATAGATAGTAGTATTTTTTATAGTTTAGTAGGTAATGAAGAAAATTAATGTTTTAAAGATCTGTCGATTAGTGGTTGTAGATTTTCTTTGCAGGAAAGTAATAGAAAAAACATAACATAAAAGAAAGACTTGAAAGTGCTATTTTTGTTAATATGAAAGTAAAAAAAGGAAAGAGTGTTGTACAAAGGTATTAATAGATCTAGCAGGATATTTTGTATAAATTTATCATTATCATAACGTAGATCGTCCAGGCCTCCCCGCTGCCCCGCTCAATCACAACTCTCGCATTCCTCATCCGAATCAATTCATCTTGAAGACGTACCATTATTAAAAGTAACCCGTAACCCGACCCGCATTAAGGGATAATGGGGCATTCGTATAATGGACTCATGGCCCTTTGTACCATGGACTCACCCGTCCGTCAATCCTGGTACTGTCGCGAGAAGCGATGTACCGCCGCGGTAATTTAAACAGAATCACAACAGCGTCGGGTTCTTAAACTTTTTTAAGTACAATCACCGTGAATTTAGACCTACCGCATCACTGTATTTGATTTTATGTGTTAGAAAGTTTCAGTTTTGATTTTCCGTACTGTAGCATACACGAAAAAACCGTAACGAAAACATTGAAAATTAAGTGATATATTGCTATCAATCGAATATAACATAGTATCTTTGCTAAAGTATAGAAATGAATAGGTACATAATAACAAATAGTCCACTTAATATTCCTACAACTGAGATTCAATTCTTCCTATCACAAGGAGAGAGTCAAGATCATTTATCCACTAAGCTCACCAAGTGTAGGTTGACTAATATCACATGTTTGTAACTTGTCGGTTTCTTCGCAATGGTTTCCTTAACCGGAAGCTCATGTTCAGCGGGGATTAAACCCGTGCTTCCTCGACACTTAACTTACCTCGATTTAATACAGACAACATTGTAAGAATTAATGTCTTATTTCTGTAATAACTCCTCACCACTTTCCCTTACTTTCACGAAGTAAAACTACGTAGTAAATTACAACATAATCTTTTAAATATCAAGTAATTGTTGCAATCCTATTGTATTTCTGTGTGTGCAAATCGCTGTCCCCGCTTATAATGTTGTACAATCTCATAATGACAAAGATTAGCTTGGTCAACTTAACTATGAAAAAACGTTTTGAAACGCTTTAATCTATAATAACAGGTGCTTGTGTAATCTTACTTCTCGATTAGTGTATATGGGCCATTGTTTTTTTGTGTTGTACATAGTAATTTTTCAGTTATAATGATTATACTGTTACCACAAAATATATTATTTAAATTAGATAAATAACATAAGTCATTTGAAAGACTTTCGACTAAATCTATTGCAATGAATGGTATTGTATGTGGTTTAGATTCATAAATTTAATGCTTAAGAATCTTAGGTTTTGAGTTTAAATCTGTCATTCAAGATCTTGCAATCCGGTGAATATTTTCACTAACCCACTTCGTAAAAGAAACTATTACCCATGACCATTTCCACATCGTAGTGTGTAGTTATGCTAAATAATACAGTAACATGTCTATTTGTGGATAATCGCACGTTTTCCATTTCACCACCGAGCGAACACGACAAAAACACAAATTTAACATCGTTTACGAAGTAATGGATCGATTTCCTGCAATCATTTCGCAACGAAGCTCTTCCAGTGTTGCATTAGCTTACTACGTTATCTACCTGCTAATGCAAACAACTCTCGTGCTGTCTTTGTTCTGTAGTAAATGCAACTGTTTTTAACATTCGTCTTCACCACTAATGTAAAACCATTAAATTTTAACGCCTTTCTTATAATTACTAAGTGATTAAATACATAGTTACTAGGTCAGTAATGTATGGAAATGATTTAGACAACAGTTTTAGCTACATTCACGTCACGTTATGAGAACCAGATTATTCTGGGTGTGCGAACTTTACCGTCTTCGGTCTACTTGTGATTTAACATTATATTGTTCTCATCATTTGCAAATTTGATAAGCTATAACGCTGTTCAAGTCGGAACACAGTAAAGTTTGTTCACCACTACATGGCAGATAGAAATAGTAGCAATACTTGTTGCGATCTAAGGTAAGACTTTAATATTCTTGTCTATCCGACAAGTGTTTTAATAGTATACATATGTGTAGTTGAAACGTGAATATGGCTTTTAATAGCACACTATGTATCCACCTTAAGTAAAGATTTACTATATTTAAGGTTGCTAATCTTTATGCAGGGCAAATAGCCAGCACGCGCCTTGTACTCGGCCATACTTTGTACCTTTCACGCATATATGTCTGCTTGATAAATTCTTCTATTGACCTGTTTCATTATTAGTAATGGGTTTGTATTAGACAATAGTTAAATATTAATAATATAATTTTTTTTAAATTTCATCGCATTCATCTTTGAAAATATCTGTCAAAAAAAATCAGGAAAAAATCTTTTTTGTATATGGTACCATTATTTTATTGGAAGTTTAAAATGTAATTGAACTTTGCAACTTTAAAGTTATCTCTTTTATTATTATTTAAGGGTTGATGGGACGCTATATTGGATCGTGTTTATCCTAAATCGGAACGTGATCGGGGTCACGTACACCCATTCAACGTCGGTGAACCTCACGCGGAGGGGCGGTGATCCCTCAGCAGGGCGAGGCGGGAACACTCCCCACTGGGCCGTCGATCTATCCTTATTACACGAATAGCTTATACTAATGGTTACATTTGCTTATAAAGCTATTTGACTGTTAAAATATTTTTTCTACGACTTGTCTTTACCAGTATATGGAAAATTGATTTTTGAAGTTCTACAATTTTTATGAATATTTTTCACAGAAATACCGTGCGTACATTTTTTTGTAATTTTGAGATTTTTGATAATCTTTTGGTAATAACAAGCATATTTTATCATTACTAAAACATCTACAATCTAAAAATTTATTATAACTTTGCGACTAATATTAAAGTTATTAAAACTGAAACAATGAAACTGATGCAATGGCAAACCACTCTATTATAACTGCCAAGAGAGTCGTGTGTTTCACGACACATGATGACCACGACCCTCAGTCATGAGGAAATACGACTTAGAAGAAGAAGAAAACTGAAACTTTTCGTTACAATCATAAAATAAATAGTGATCGACACTTGACATAAACCTATCGATTATCTTACGCCTATTACTTTCAGCGATAAAATTGTTGCATTCTATTGCAAAAGCTATTCGGGCCTCGTAATGGGATTTGATCGTGCAAGTTTATGTTCCATGTTCAGGGTTTGGAGCGGTTGGAATGGTCCTCGATGACGAATATGTATCAGTCATGCCTGGGATATGCGATCTGAACGTTTACATTTAATTCCAGACATTTCGTTGTCTATATTTCGTGATAGATGTCCGTCTTGTCTTGAATATCATGATTTGTATTATTACCCGTTGTCGAAATTGTTCCGACAAGTAGTTTAAAATGGACGTATCGTTTTGATAAAGTGATATTCGTTATTTTTGTACTTTAAAAAGGTAATCGTGAAGGATATTTCTTATATATGCATTTTATAAATTAAATAACATTTAAATATTCTCACTGAAATAGTATTTTTTTAAATGTTCATTAGTCCTTCTCATTTATTTGGACACTTAAAAGAAAGTAATCGTAGAAACTATCTGTCTACTATCGAGCGTAAGTAAATGGATATGAAAGAATTCATTAAATTTCCAATAAACTGATGTAACTTTTCTTTTTAATAAAGACACAAAGATTTTGTGTATTTAGTCATATTATTTCCTAATAATGTAAATTAATATTTGATAAATAAGTTTTATAATGAGATATTCACTATATTATTATTTCAAATATTTATAATTTTTTGACATCAATTCTCTATGAGTAATTCCAATAACACTTTGTGTTACCTTTCACTGATATCGTTCATGCGGGTAAAACGTCTCGTGTTTATCAAATTTCAAGTGTGATATTTTGACAACAATATAAAAGGACAATGCCCGAGGCATTGACGTATTGTGCTAACTCTAGAGCGATTGCATCTGCATCTGAGAGATTACAGATTACAGCTGTGTCGTGCTAAGCATTTCTTTACAGGAGTTTGCATATTTGTCGCGGCACCTGCATACTTGATCACTTCCTAAGAATATTGAGCAAGCTTTCATTTTAACATCTAGTTTGATGCTATTTGGACCGCTAGAAATATATCTTGTAATCCCACACTTGGTATTTTTCTACTACCTCCAGATAAGCGCACATAACGACTCTGAGATTCCGTAACGAGACATTTCACAAACACTTAGTCACACAAAGGCCTGTTTCCAAACAATTGAACTTCAAAACGCTCGAAATACGGTCAAAACTAAGCCTTCAGTTTTGTATGCGATTTCGCAAAGAAAACACTACCAGTTTTTTTGCGAAACATTTTATGCAATGATATGAATATTGCCTTTTAAATTTTATAGAAGCTTATTAGGGAAAATTGTTTTCATTGATATTAATTAAGGAAAACTGTTCTTTAAAAAGACACAAATAAGACATAATAGCGAAAGAGACTGTTTAGATATTTACTTATCATCTAATATATAAAATTCTCTTGTCACAATGTTCGTACCCATACTCCTCCGGTTTTACCGATTCTTATGAATTTTTTTGTGCATATTCAGTAGGTCTGAGAATCGGTTACTATCTATTTTTCAAACCTCTAAGTGATCAGGGTTGCCCACACCAAAAAATTTTTGTTTTTATTTTTTGGGATCTTTTTTTCTATTTTATTTTATTATTGTGTGGCATCAAAAACTACATACAACCCTAATTTTTCACTTTTCTATCGCCAACCCCTGCTTTTTAATAGACATTTTAATATTTTTGTCTCGCTCGATGTCATCAATTGTACATGGCCACGTATCAAACCGCGTGGCACTAAACTCCAAAAAAAAAATGTTATCACTTGGTAAGTGATCCCCTCCACGTGTGTACCGGTGTCACCTCTCACCAGTACACAGCACGGAGTCGGGATGACAACGAATTCTATATCTCTCAAACATTATGCCTTTTGTCACTCCCTCTACATATAAATATATTCTCAAGCAACTTTATTATTTATTTATTAATAACTAATGTCATTAAATATAATTTATTATTAATCTATAATACAAATATGTGTCGGTAAGCGCATCACTCTACAACGCCAGGACCAATTTGGCCAATTTGAGAAAAATTCGAATAATCGCCGGGGAGCCCCTAAAAACAGCGCTTTTCTTTTTCCTATACAAACGTTCTCTAACTAAAATGTAGGGTCAATTTGAACTTTATTGCTATTCCATAAAGTTCATATTAAATTACAAGCTTTCACTGCTGTCTAAGCAATGTAGGTGTGTTCCTAACGCTAAAGAGTCAATTTTAACTTTATTACAGCTGCTCAAAGTTCAAATTAGATCATTCTTTCAAAAGTGTGCGTATGCGCGTCGGAGGATCTAACGCCGCGTGCCGAAATTAAAACGAATGAAATAATAACATAAATAGTCACAAAATGTAATAGCTAAAGATCATTCTTACTGATTTTCAATTTGGTCGGCTTCGCGGTATTATTTCTTTTGTTTTAGTTTCGGCACGCCACATAAAATGCATTCGTTTTCACGACATTACATCAGTCGAGCACAATCCGCGTTACCATCTGGCGGACTTGATAGAGTACATTCTGTCAAAAAGATTTGGAATGTGACAGTTATTTGTTCCTAATAAAATAATAATAGTATAGCAAAATAAAAAAATAATAATAATAGCAATATAATTTATGTACTATAATTATAACTTTGGCCACTCTTCTGGAACCCACTAATATTTAAATATTAGCTATTAGATGAACATATATAGAGCTGAACCCCACACACCGCCCTATCACCAGAGTGACGGTTCAGTCCAGATTTTTTTGCGCTGGCTATAAAATAGGTTAGAACAAAAAACTGCCACATTCCAATTTTTTTGACAGAACGAAGTCTGTCGGGTCAGCTAGTTATTATATAAAAATACAATAATACAAGTAAAAAAATGTAGCTTTTTTTGTTAGATCCTATATTCTTAAGTGTATACCACTGCTTGTTATATTTCTGACGCTTAGTAAATATAATTTATGTACTATAATTATAACTTTGGCCACTCTTCTGGAACCCACTAATATTTAAATATTAGTTATTAGATGAACATATATAGAGCTGAACCCCACACACCGCCCTATCACCAGAGTGACGGTTCAGTCCAGATTTTTTTGCGCTGGCTATAAAATAGGTAAGAACAAAAAACTGCCACATTCCAATTTTTTTGACAGAACGAAGTCTGTCGGGTCAGCTAGTTATTATATAAAAATACAATAATACAAGTAAAAAAATATAGCTTTTTTTGTTAGATCCTATATTCTTAAGTGTATACCACTGCTTGTTATATTTCTGACGCTTAGTAAATATAATTTATGTACTATAATTATAACTTTGGCCACTCTTCTGGAACCCACTAATATTTAAATATTAGTTATTAGATGAACATATATAGAGCTGAACCCCACACACCGCCCTATCACCAGAGTGACGGTTCAGTCCAGATTTTTTTGCGCTGGCTATAAAATAGGTAAGAACAAAAAACTGCCACATTCCAATTTTTTTGACAGAACGAAGTCTGTCGGGTCAGCTAGTTATTATATAAAAATACAATAATACAAGTAAAAAAATATAGCTTTTTTTGTTAGATCCTATATTCTTAAGTGTATACCACTGCTTGTTATATTTCTGACGCTTAGTAAATATAATTTATGTACTATAATTATAACTTTGGCCACTCTTCTGGAACCCACTAATATTTAAATATTAGTTATTAGATGAACATATATAGAGCTGAACCCCACACACCGCCCTATCACCAGAGTGACGGTTCAGTCCAGATTTTTTTGCGCTGGCTATAAAATAGGTAAGAACAAAAAACATTCCAATTTTTTTGACAGAACGAAGTCTGTCGGGTCAGCTAGTTGTTATATAAAAATACAATAATACAAGTAAAAAAATGTAGCTTTTTTTGTTAGATCCTATATTCTTAAGTGTATACCACTGCTTGTTATATTTCTGACGCTTAGTAAATATAATTTATGTACTATAATTATAACTTTGGCCACTCTTCTGGAACCCACTAATATTTAAATATTAGTTATTAGATGAACATATATAGAGCTGAACCCCACACACCGCCCTATCACCAGAGTGACGGTTCAGTCCAGATTTTTTTGCGCTGGCTATAAAATAGGTAAGAACAAAAAACTGCCACATTCCAATTTTTTTGACAGAACGAAGTCTGTCGGGTCAGCTAGTTATTATATAAAAATACAATAATACAAGTAAAAAAATACAAATATTAGAAGAGATGGGCTATATTATATAGTTAAAGTGAAGAATAGTAAGACTTTACTAGTTTTTTGAAGAGTGGCAGTGTTTGTGCACGTCTAACCGATTGAGGCAGAGCGTTCCACAAGCGCGCTGCCTGCACTGCGAAAGAAGCATCCATAAATTTGGTAGTGTGGGAAGGAATTTGTAAGTAGGGATTTTCTGAGGATCTCAGAGTTCGAGTATGGGAATCATGAAGAAAGTTGAAATTTTCTTTGAGGTAGGTTGGATAGGATGGGTTGAAGAGAATATTATAAAGTAGAAACAGTATGCGAGCATTCCGGCGAAGACGGATGGGCAGCCACTCAAGCTTACTACGGAAAATGGAAAATGGAAAATGGAAAATGGAAAATGGAAAATGGAAAATGGAAAATGGAAAATGGAAAATGGAAAATGGAAAATGGAAAATGGAAAATGGAAAATGGAAAATGGAAAATGGAAAATGGAAAATGGAAAATGGAAAATGGAAAATGGAAAATGGAAAATGGAAAATGGAAAATGGAAAATGGAAAATGGAAAATGGAAAATGGAAAATGGAAAATGGAAAATGGAAAATGGAAAATGGAAAATGGAAAATGGAAAATGGAAAATGGAAAATGGAAAATGGAAAATGGAAAATGGAAAATGGAAAATGGAAAATGGAAAATGGAAAATGGAAAATGGAAAATGGAAAATGGAAAATGGAAAATGGAAAATGGAAAATGGAAAATGGAAAATGGAAAATGGAAAATGGAAAATGGAAAATGGAAAATGGAAAATGGAAAATGGAAAATGGAAAATGGAAAATGGAAAATGGAAAATGGAAAATGGAAAATGGAAAATGGAAAATGGAAAATGGAAAATGGAAAATGGAAAATGGAAAATGGAAAATGGAAAATGGAAAATGGAAAATGGAAAATGGAAAATGGAAAATGGAAAATGGAAAATGGAAAATGGAAAATGGAAAATGGAAAATGGAAAATGGAAAATGGAAAATGGAAAATGGAAAATGGAAAATGGAAAATGGAAAATGGAAAATGGAAAATGGAAAATGGAAAATGGAAAATGGAAAATGGAAAATGGAAAATGGAAAATGGAAAATGGAAAATGGAAAATGGAAAATGGAAAATGGAAAATGGAAAATGGAAAATGGAAAATGGAAAATGGAAAATGGAAAATGGAAAATGGAAAATGGAAAATGGAAAATGGAAAATGGAAAATGGAAAATGGAAAATGGAAAATGGAAAATGGAAAATGGAAAATGGAAAATGGAAAATGGAAAATGGAAAATGGAAAATGGAAAATGGAAAATGGAAAATGGAAAATGGAAAATGGAAAATGGAAAATGGAAAATGGAAAATGGAAAATGGAAAATGGAAAATGGAAAATGGAAAATGGAAAATGGAAAATGGAAAATGGAAAATGGAAAATGGAAAATGGAAAATGGAAAATGGAAAATGGAAAATGGAAAATGGAAAATGGAAAATGGAAAATGGAAAATGGAAAATGGAAAATGGAAAATGGAAAATGGAAAATGGAAAATGGAAAATGGAAAATGGAAAATGGAAAATGGAAAATGGAAAATGGAAAATGGAAAATGGAAAATGGAAAATGGAAAATGGAAAATGGAAAATGGAAAATGGAAAATGGAAAATGGAAAATGGAAAATGGAAAATGGAAAATGGAAAATGGAAAATGGAAAATGGAAAATGGAAAATGGAAAATGGAAAATGGAAAATGGAAAATGGAAAATGGAAAATGGAAAATGGAAAATGGAAAATGGAAAATGGAAAATGGAAAATGGAAAATGGAAAATGGAAAATGGAAAATGGAAAATGGAAAATGGAAAATGGAAAATGGAAAATGGAAAATGGAAAATGGAAAATGGAAAATGGAAAATGGAAAATGGAAAATGGAAAATGGAAAATGGAAAATGGAAAATGGAAAATGGAAAATGGAAAATGGAAAATGGAAAATGGAAAATGGAAAATGGAAAATGGAAAATGGAAAATGGAAAATGGAAAATGGAAAATGGAAAATGGAAAATGGAAAATGGAAAATGGAAAATGGAAAATGGAAAATGGAAAATGGAAAATGGAAAATGGAAAATGGAAAATGGAAAATGGAAAATGGAAAATGGAAAATGGAAAATGGAAAATGGAAAATGGAAAATGGAAAATGGAAAATGGAAAATGGAAAATGGAAAATGGAAAATGGAAAATGGAAAATGGAAAATGGAAAATGGAAAATGGAAAATGGAAAATGGAAAATGGAAAATGGAAAATGGAAAATGGAAAATGGAAAATGGAAAATGGAAAATGGAAAATGGAAAATGGAAAATGGAAAATGGAAAATGGAAAATGGAAAATGGAAAATGGAAAATGGTATTTATAAATACAGCGAAAGCAATGGTGATAAAACGCCACCCTGTGGGACTCCAGCAGTGGTAACACACCAAGAAGAAAATTTGTCTTCTATTAGTGTGCGTTGCTGACGTCCGCACAGGTAACTGCGAAACCAGTCAATCGCCGTTGGAGATACGTTAAGAGAACGAATTATCGCAAGTAAAATATCATGATCAACAGTACTGAAGGCATTGCTAAAATCGAGCAAGGCAAGAACCGTTACATAGCCCCTCTCCATGCCTAACCGTATGTCATCTGTAATTTTGACAAGAGCGGAAGTGGTACTGTGTCCTTGCCGAAAGCCTGACTGGAATGGATTTAAAAGGGAATTATATGACAGGAAAATGTTGAACTGGTTGTGAATAAGACGCTCGAGGACTTTAGAGAGGAATACATGTGTAAAAAAAGCTACCTAGTGTATGTCTGGTCTCGTTGATTTAGATTAAAAAAATAGTATGTATTAAAGAGAATAAATCTGAATAAGCTTATTTTTTTTAAACATCACGGAAGTTCTCTGAATATTGGGCGCACTTAACGGTCGCCATACTTCACGACTAAAATAATCTATTGTTTCGGATACAGCGAAGGGTTATCGGTTCCCACATCACTCCAAAAGCAGCTGATGACGTGGCAATTTAGACCACGGGTGGTCCTCCTGAATTACGCAGTCATCGGTTTGATATTAATTTGTACTTAAGATTTTGTACCAATCGTGTGAAAGTTAGGGTCGAAGTTTTATAAGATTCGCTAAAATTAAATTTACCGGAACCAAAGCAAGAAAAGGGTTAGGTTATGTTTAAACTTTAAAACAATATAAAAATTATAAATAACTGATTTAAGCTAGATCAATTGTAGATGTTAAAGTCCTACAATTTTGAGGATGATGGTTTTTCACTTAACAA
This sequence comes from Byasa hedistus, assembly GCA_029286795.1. NCBI lineage: Eukaryota > Metazoa > Arthropoda > Insecta > Lepidoptera > Papilionidae > Byasa > Byasa hedistus. The sequence goes on from JAGSMW010000024.1 coordinate 6,509,995, forward strand.
AAAAATCTGCGAATACATCGATCACACTACTTTTATATTTTAGTTAGTGTATGTATCCTTAGTAATAAGTGAAGACGTGGTTTGTTTCTTAAGTTATTTTATGAGCAATTGATGGTGTTCGTAGTGTTACTCGCACGTCTGATTAACGCTAAAGATATTTTTATTTTGTGTGAATCATATATTGTGTGTATGTACCCGATGGTATCTCATAATCATTACAAAGCAGTTGCAAAGAATATCAATAAAAATCTACAAAATCCAATTTTCTTTAATTTGATAATTAACACACATAACAACGAAGACTCGTGCTTAAGTTCGGATAAGACAAAAATCTTTAATTAAAATTAAATATTTGAATTCATATAGCAGGATATGACATGACGAAGACATTTTAAATCCGAGTAGCAAAACATGATTAAGGCTTAAGCCTATAGAAAATTTCGGACCTCGAGGCTAGTCCTCGTCAACTGGGCCTTTCACTCATAAAGTGAAAGTCCCAATTATTTACGCTATTCTATAAGTAACGAGTCTATAATTTCACATGTAAAGCACTCAACACTTAGGTTTTACTTAAAGGAAGTAAGTTGAATGATTATAATGCATTTTCTCTAATACAGCTCAACAACAAAGTCTAGTATTTTTTTTTTTTTTTTTTTTTTTTTTTTTTTTTTTTTTTTTTTTTTTTTTTTTATTTAGAGTATTATTAATAAAGCAATTGCTCGTAAATCAAAGATTATTTTAGACGATATGGGTTCTTGAACATTTTGCACGGAGGACTGATAGTGCATCTGTATGGGGAATTTTTTTTTTTTAAACGCATATCGACGTTTGTCTAATCAAACAATAAGCTTGCATAAGCGTTATCCAATCTGGTGAGCGATGTCACAGAAATTTGAATGGTAAGTCTATAACATTAAATATTATAATCGTATATTTAAACATATTGCCTTTAGAGAACTTAAAATGGAAATGTGGGCTGTACGATGGCACGGATAGACGAGTGAGCGATAGGAAATAAAAGGTCACAATTCACGTAACGATTTCGCGCAGAGGTGTAAAAACACAACAAGGAACATCTGTCAGTCAATATGTGTGTACACACGCTCTCTATGATAGTAAACAAGTCCGCAAGTCGTAATAGCTCAGCGGGAAGCGAGACCGTTCACCGAGTTAGATGCGATTCGATTCTAACCCGGCGGGAAACCACCCGCCTTGGTTGCTCCTGAATACCATTTCTTTTTTTTTATTTAGAGTATTATTAATATAGCAATTGCTCGTAAATCTAAGATTATTTTAGACGATATGGGTTCTTGAACATTTTGCACGGAGGACTGATAGTGCATCTGTATGGGGAAAGGTTTATTTTACAAGCTTTCTCTCGCTAGTTTACCCGCTACGAATTCATGGAATAATTTACGCTTGTTATTAGTCTAGTAATTACAATATCTCTATCGATCTTCATATACTCCAGTGTTTTCACTTTACTTCCTAATAAAAATTTACTGCTTTGGCACTTTCTTAAATTATCTTGGCTTGGAATTACCGTTCTATTAATCCGGGTGAATATCCTCACCGTCGCCCTACCATCAAGCAAGGCGTTGGAAGAACGATAAGACCTTTCACTGTCACTATTAGTAACATACAACGCTCACCCGATCACTGAACGAGTTGTGGACGGAAATGACACTAAATTCGGAAGGTCTGTGTTTATCTACAGACATCAAACGTGTTTCGCCAAGTCATAAATAACCGTAAATTTGTGCATGTTATAACTGTTGTATGATGTCCCAATAACGGTTGTTATAAAAACGGACATTCGTTTATACATGATTACGAAGACGATTTGCTTCAGCGACGGCACATGAAAATCACAGAAGTGAAATGCTGCAATTCAAAGAAGCTATTAATAATTCAAACTATTTCTGTCGTCTAACAATGCTCTTGTCGATATTGTGTGGAAATATTGAGGAAGTAAATATCCACTTTTTCTTTTGTGACTCCATTCGATGAAACGGGGAAACAATTCAATTCAGTATATTAAGAAGTGTTTCAAGTCTTGCTATATACGTTTTATACAGTATTTTAAGTAAACCCCTGTTACAAAAAACAGGTGGAAATGGAAGTTATAAAACGGCAATATTTATGTAACAGAAATATAAGTATATACAATAAACAGTGTCGTAAAAAAAATTATAAACTATCGCTGTCATACACCTTTAAAGTAACTTTTTAAAATTATGGTTTTACCTTTTTCAAGATGTAAATGCATAAAAGCAATGATACAAATTTGAACACTTTTAAGGTCTGTATGATAAATGTAATTATGTTACATGAATAACACAACTTTCTTAAACACGTCACTTTCGTTCGGTTTAACAGACAGACTTTACCAGACGTAACTATTGATAAGTGTAAAATGAAATATTGACAAAGTAATCAACGAGTTACATTGCTGTAAAGTGATCAGAATTATTATTTACCTATCGATCTATTGGATTAATTGCCAACATTCTAATGCATATTAAACATTGCATTCATACACGTGTACTACGAACATGTGTAAAAAGCAGCGGTTAAAAAGTGGAATAACAGTTTAGTATATTTACAATGAACTAGAATTAAGTATATAACATTATGTATGTAAACAGTCTCAAAATTAAACTGATATTAATCTTAATAGGTTTACATTAATTATACATCACGAAGAAATAACTTTTAGGGTTGTAAAATAAAAGCACAAGTTAGAATTCATCCGGACAAGCTTAACTATAGATCTTATTTAAAAATGATAAAGTAACTTGGACAGAATGTATTCTAGATATTCAAGCAAGTATGTTAAATTTATAACATTACAAACCACAAGCAACTTTTTTTAAATCGATTATTAGCGGTAAACACAAACAACGATTACCTTGTAACATATCCCACGCTAAGCACGATAATCCCTGAAGGCTGTGTCAGATGGATCGCTTTGGCATTAGGTCTAAACATAGATTCTTTATTTGCATACGTGGAAATAAATATTCTAACAAAACAATAGTACACTAAAACGTATTGATGAGGTAATATACCGTATATATAAATAAACCGGTAACGATTTCCGCTTCTAATTACTTTAATATTCGGTCAGATAATGTAGCTGCTGCTTAAAATCTGAATATTTCAATAGAAACCTGAACACGTTATATGCATTTGATATTAACACGATGTATAACATGTTAACGGTTACCCATGTATTTATAAATTCGGAATCCACGAGCCCAGAGTCCAAAGAGACTAAAGTAACCAACAGGACTAAAAGCATAAACTACACTTTAAAAACTTACCTACATGTTTATATACTTGAAGTAAAACTCTTTTATCACATCGAAGCTGTTATGGGCTTAATTTTTATATTGTTTTTTATTAAAATATTAAGCGTATCACAATATATAACATGATTAAGACATACCTTATTATTTCCGTTAAGAAAGGTACTTTTTTTTAAACTATGCAACGTGACGTGCAACACGTAAGGAAGGTAAGTGATACGCTCGCTCATAATAAATGTGAGACTAATTGGAAAATTTACAATTCACCACATTGTCCCCGTCACCATGAAATATAAAATATTAAGTCACCTTATTTTAGTGGTTTCGATAGCTACAGCGCTTTTAAAAATGATCTATAGTGTTTGGTATTAGGATGCGTTACAGTAAAATATCTAGACCATCTCCGTCAACAAACCAATACTACCAATAAACTAATAAAGGTAATATAATTATTATAATTAATGTTTCAATACAAACTCAATATTGAACCATTAGACCAACCACTGGTGGTAGGTCTCTGTTGCCGGAGACCGTCTGGATGGGTACCACCGCAGCTCCTATTTCAACCGCCAAATAGTAGTGTGCAAACATTACTGTGTTCCGGTTTGAAGGGCGCTGTAGCTAGTGTAATTACTGGGGTAACGAGACTTAACACCGTATGTCTCAAGGCGACGAGTGCAATGTGGTGCAGTGTGTACCATCTTAACCAGCAGCACGTTGTCATGGGCAAGCGTATCACTTACCATCAGGTGAACGTCTCACTCGTGCCGTTCATTTTACAGTGAATAAGTCAAAGATTACAATGATAATATTTGTTGTGTACATTACACGGCTGCAATGCAATTCCTCTCCGTGACTTAAGTATTACATAAGCTGAAACAAACAGGCAAGACGGTAGACCGGCGCGCTTTATCTGAAATCAATATCTTTTAAAGACTCGAGGCACGTAAGCGGAGGTTATCTTATGTAAACACATAAATGTTTTTTGATTTTTGAACTGATTTATATACAACGGTCATACTTATATGCTGTGACATATAGTGTAAGGGTTCGTTTTAAATATAATTTTAAAGTCTCATTTAAATATGAAGCAAACTACAGCATTTCAAGAAGTAAAGAGAATTAAATTATTTTTTAGATTTTATCAAGAGTGTGAAAAATATTATTTGGCAAGGATATTACATAAAGCTTAATATTATTTACTTTATAATCTGTTGGCACCGCAGTAAATCTTCTATATCGTTCAATCAATTTTAATGGCAAAGCACAATTTAATCGCTTTTGTGTAACACGTAGGTTCGTAGTTTGATTCCGTTATTGTATTTATTAAAGTTTAGATTCAGTAGTGCTGTGTTCTTGGCTAATAACGTATGATAGTCAGAATGTACTAGATAAACACCGACGCCCATTCACATTATAAGAAATTGATGTCCATTATTTGAAAAAAAAAATGTCAACTGTAATAGTCAAATATAACAGAAAACACCACTAGTTTCAAGTTATTCAAAGCTATCGCAATAAACAAGTTTACTACTAACTATTTTATACATTACAAAATGATAGGAATATTGAATTATACCTATTTATAAATTTTGTTTGATACAAATTCACTTTCGTTTTTAAAGTACTTACGTAATTTGCTCGAATAAAAACCAGAACACGTTAAATTTAGCGAATAAAAAATTAATGTACCAGTTTTTATCGGTGAACCGGTTTAAAAAAAACGTTACTAACACGATACGGATGAGTGCAACATACAGTTAATATAGTGTAATTTATTCGAAAACATTTGTAACGTATATGCGCTAGTTAATAATCGTAGTGAAAACTTTTTGCTATCTTTTGTTATGGAAACTCTGATGTATTTAGACAAACATCTCACTCCCAATTTCTTAATTAGAATAAAAATGAGACATCGCGCCATATTTAATTTTGAATTCGCTAATTATTTTAACAGACTATTTAAAAATTTGACGTGAATTCTGTGCCGTTTTGACTTTCCAAGTTAAATATCGTAAGTTACGAAATTTCGCACTCGCGTTTTTAACTCGCAGCGAATGGTACCCTTATGGCACCAGATACAAACTTGGGACTTGCAAAGACCAGACAAGTAAATAGCCCAAGTGCCATATAGGCTGTTGAAATAGATATAGTTTTCTTTACGCTCTTGTGTTTGGCGAGAGGCGTAAAAGCTGAAGCGTCGAACTAGATTAACTTATGCAAGACGAGAACTGATAAAATTAAAAAAAAATAACAGGTTTATAACCCTAATTGCGCTTTATTATGTTTAATTAACAGATATCTTAAACGCCAGCTAAAACACCACACCCAAATCTTTATTCGTGCATTGTTAGCGTGCATTTATCTGTATACGGAGGTTATCGAAAGGTCAATGCATTGCTATAATTATTGAGCAATCGCAGCTGCGTATCAATAACACATTTATTAAATAGCTTATAGTTAAATAGGTGTTAGCTAATAATATGTTAAGTAATTACTTTCTCTGTTAAGATAATTTGTAATAGAAAAAAGTATTTATTTAGTTTAACCAAATAACGCCCATTTCTGAGCATAGGTCTCCCTTAAGTATCTCCAAGTTGTGTGTACAGATTAATAAGCATTTAAATCGATTTAAAGAAGTATTACGAATTTTTTACCTACTTTAAATGCTAAATGTATGTAGACAGCTCTCGATATGGTTATACGACTCAATCTTTAATGTTTCAATTATATTATTCAACAACAAGAAAGTTTCTCTACAGGATTTATAACTGTTCGATTAACATAAAGTTGATCCTAATACATCTATGCTATAGGAAGGTAAAACAAGAAAATTTTAATTTTAGTGATTTCTTTATAAACTGTGCATCTTTTAGTTTCTACTCATTTCAAGTTCAGCTTCATTTGTAAAGTATTATCAAGTTATTTCTTTAAACATCGCATTGTGTATTATTATGAAACAATAACAAAAACTGTTCAATTAGGTTCAATGACATCTTAATATAAATTTTTATATATTGTTCATTAAAAGCTAATGAAAAAGCCTATACAATATATCATCTAGACTATTATACTATATATCATCTATTATACTAGACGAACCCAAGGACTGAATTTTAGTAGAGGACTGCGGTGAAAGGTTTGGATGTTATAAATTAACTTTTAAGTGCTTTCGAGGCTTTCAATCAAAACCTACTATTAAAGGCAATAACAGAATCAACGAGACTCGTCGTTTTTATCGATTTTTTCTTAATTTACCTTCGAATCTCGTTAAACAACTAACGAATCGAATATGTTGTTACATAGCTCGGGGCAATCGCTTTAAATTGTGGAGAATCGTCTTTATAACGTTTTTCTTAAAAACTGTATATTTAAATGTTAACATAATTATGAGTATGGTAATAGTTCTTAGTAGCCAATGACGGATATTATAATTAGCTTTAATAAATAACTTAATGTAACGAAAATGAAAATATTCGCAGCACCCATTATGAGCTTAGTTATTGCTCTAGATTTGTTATTGTTGTCAATTTGTACAATAAGATTCAGATTGCTGTGTTTATGCTTATCTGACAGAATCATCGGCTGTGGTCAAACCAAGGCCTAGTTACGTAACTTTATGGTTAATTCATGTACTGACTATGCGGAGGAATTTAGTTTACCTACGACGTATTACTACTGTATAGGCTAGGATCTGTTAACGATTTTAGATAGAAGTTATAATTAAAACTTAATTTAAACTACGTTAAATACTTTCCCTCTTACTTCTAGCACCCTTTGTTATGTAATTCACTGTAAAACTAATCTATAAAAAAAGAAAAGTAATACAGGAAGGAATGAATACGGTTTGAAAGAAATGTTTTAACTGAAGATTTCGTATACCTTAGCCTCATAATTTCATGAGAACAATAATATCACAAATCACATTATATTATTATAATGTAATGAACATTTTAATCGAAATGGTAGGATTGTCCCCAACACGCCTGACTCATAATATCGAACTATGACGTCACGATGCATGTGCGTTTGTAAAGCTTATTCCGCTTAAAATATGTTTTGTTGGTTCGGATGGACGTTACTTTGATAAATGTGAGAAGGTCCTTCTCCAGGACTATCGGCTCGCTGCAACAACGCCCTCGGAATATTATTATCTTATTGACAGAACAACGCCGGACGGCGGTTACTTGCCGCCGCATTGTACAATACATCTTTGCAATTGTTTATTGTGTTCATATCATAATGGATCAACCACTCGTGTCCTACGGTCCACAACTAACAATGATTTAACCTCAATCAGTATTCCCGTGCAGTCTGTTTAATTCATATCGAAGACAGGAAACGTATGTACGCACGCTAAGCTAAGTTACATTAAAAGCGTAATTTTTGCAGACATAACTTAAAGTGAACAAGAGGTTATATATGAATGAGATATTGATGAGATTTTGGCTTTTTTATATATACCATCAAGCACGAAGAATAAGACTTATGAAAGAATATAATAAAACTCGTTTACTGTTAATTTAATATCAAAGTTGGTAATATTTAAAACAATTGTACACTTGAAAATATTAATTGATCTTTAGTAGACAGTATAGATGAGAATGTTAACGGATATGCTAATAGAATTATATCAATTAAAGAAACTTTGGCCACTTTGATCGTGTAATGCGATATATCAACAAGTTCGACTGAACTTTAAGAATTTGCCATGTAAGATACCATTAAAAGCATACGACATAAATATTAACTCTTTTTTAAAGTAGTTTCTAGGATATAGTTACAATGATTGTCAGTCGTTAAAACTGAAACACTGTAACCGATATTATAATAATGAGATGTATATGTAAACTCAATATGTTAGAGTATTTATTATTTGTTACAACTAAATTATATTAATGAAATATATTTCGGTAATAAGTATTCGCATAATATTATTATCAGCTAGTAGACCGCTCGTTTAACCGCAGCGAAGTCGAATCTCTTACTCATTTTATGTTTTTCGTGTCACATAATACTGCTTGTGGTTACGACACACATTGTTTGAGTAAACGTAACCTTACAATGTAAACGTCATAATTAATTTTAACTGAAATACACTTAGTGCGAGTATAAATACATATTTTTACGAATATCACATCAGATTTTGCGGTTCAGCCGGATATGTCATAAATGGCTATAGCATCAAGATACGGTTCATAATCAGAAAACTTAACATTAACAGAGGCTTTAGTAAATGATTTGTACTTTAAAGATATTAACTATTAACATTAATTGAAAAGGATCGGAAATAGTTCTTTTTGTTCTCATATTAGGATAATCAAAGTCCGCTTTGATCTAGTCTTAAATATTGTTTAATACATAGTTCATAACTTTAAAAATTTTGATATGAGTAATGAAGCGGTAATACTTAATTTGTTAAAGAGGTTCGCGCTGCATTTGAGACATTTAATCAGAAGCCGGAGTTCGATTCCTATTGAGGTTGAGCTTATGGGGGAGAAAAACGACGTTCCAGAAACGACAATATTTGAGGACCTGCGTGATGCGATATCTGGCACTTACCCAACGTGATGGGTGAATTGCCTTGGCTCTGTCATTGTAAAAGAAAGCTCCGAGTCTCAACAGAGGGAACGTAAAATCGCCTTTATAAGTTTACTCTAGTTATTTACCATAATAAACCTGTTAACTCATCTGGTGACTTTTTTTTAAGGTAAAAAGTGGAAATCTAGAAACAGGTTAATTATAAAAACTCAATTTTACGGATTTTATCGCGTTTATTATTTAGTTTGTCTATTATTATCGCGTTTATTATTTATGGGGGGGGGGTTTAATTATACGGGAGGATCTCGTCCACGGGAGTCCTCCCGTGACCATGACTGTTGCAAAGCGGTCGAAACGTCGGGAATAAACAAACTAAATAATAAACGCGATAAAATCCGTAAAATTGAGTTTTAATAAATGTGTAACATTCGCTGAAATATAAGAAATCATTAGGTTAATTATAAGTTAAATTACTAACTAGTGCATTTGAGTGTATGACGATGAAGAAAATAGACTGACGAAGATTCAGCAACGAATCGAGCATAATGTTAAAGCGGATGCATGTCCTCATTATGAACACAGAACAAACTAGAATCGGTATCAATAACCAAACATCCTGCTAACGTGAAACATTCACTTTCTACTAAAGACAATTGATAACGCCCGGCCTTGTACAAAATTGCAAAGAAACAAGTTTTCAAAGTTCGCTATAAAATTTATCGTACTCCGTCTTCACTGTCTACAAGGTTTGAATTATATTAAAATAAACTGTAACATACAGTTACTTCTAAAGAATTTTTTGATTGGAAATGTTTAATTGTATAGGCAGCAATGATTGCGCTATTTACTATCTCGCTCGCAAGTTTACTGCGTCGTAATAATCATTACTATGGAAAGAATAATCGTAATTCTAGATTTTTTGACGACATTCTGGTCTACTGACAACTATTTCCTACTTATAAGATTATTGTTTTTAAGCATCACATTTTTATTTAGATCATATTTAACTTTAAAAGATAGTCTATCAAAACCTTGAAACAAAAAGATCCCTAATTCGATTGCAGCACGTGTAGAATTTGTATAGAGGTAAAGGTTTGAATCCTGAGTAAAAACTACCATTATTTTGTAAATATACTGTCATTACAGACTTCTGTGTTCCGGCTAACCATATATGACGCACTCAGAATAAGCTTCACCGTCCACAGTCTCATTGTTAATACAATGTAAACTTGAAGTTTAATGTAAACCGAATTTATTTAAAACGTGCATTACTTTTTATTACAGTTGTGTTACTACTGAACGAATGATGACAACGACCTTCGAGGTCGCATTTAAGTGTTTAGCATCATTGGATCGTTGGCGCAGCATCAGTAATCAATATGAAAACAATGAAGACATTCGTTCCCATTACCGATACTTCGCCTCTTACGCTCAACTCCTCAATACGTCATGTTTTCATTTAACGATACAAACTGGCTCTCGTCTTTCGATTTCGAACTGTTTTTTTCGGAATATTTAAGTTGCTTTCAAATCTTAATTGATTTAGGAGCGTTTGTCCTCTCCAAATATATCAACCCCATCGTAGACTAATAAGTTATTCTTTAGTAATATTTTTTATTGGCCATAGCAACGAGACGACCGTTAACCTGCTGGTAAATGAGACATTAATATGATGTTTTCTCGTTACCCCAATAATTTAACTTGCTACAGCGCGCATAACTGGAACACAGTAATGCATGTATACTACTGTGTAGTGGTAGAAATCGGAGCTGCGGTGGCAACTAACAGACGGTCTCTGGCAACAGAGAATAATGGTACATTACCACAGTTATCAAATCTTTTCCACTGTCCAAGTTAGATTTGTTAAAAAAAATTGTAGTTATTCATTTCAAGTTTAGACAAATGTATAGTCTTGTATAAAACTGCATTCACAAAGAAGATATCATTTCACCAAAATGTTTCGTGATACGTATTTTATTCTAACAAATACACACTTTTACAGTTTTCTGTACACTTTCTTGTATACACGGTTAGGTTAGTTGTACAGCATTTAAAAGTGTATATTACATTTATAACTGTAATGTTGTTTATGTAAATATAGACAGGTAAAATTGTCGACAATGTCTTAAATCGTGATATTAAAATTTGCTTAATAATACGATGCGAGGTCGCGTGATTTGCGACTTAGTGAAATTAAGATGTCGCAGTGAAATACATTGTCACGACTAAATCGTAAATATATAAAAAATTATATAGTCTGGTAATTTAGACTATGATCTTTTCTTTGTAATCATTATTTCAACTCTTTATGAGTGTTAAAATATGTAAGAAATTAGCATACGCCAAGAATTTTTTGTTTGAGAATTGGAAAAATATCTAAGTCTGTATTTTTTCAATTTCCATTATAACGTAATTGTAACAAAATAATCAATTATTTATTAATTACTTTTAGCAACTGTTATTTACGTAGTTCCATCTACTAATATCTAAAATTACTGTAAAACCTATAACTAACATATTATATTCCCACGACTGGAACTTTGACGTTCTCTTAATAGAAAAGAGTCAGGCCTCATAAGAACAACAATCAAGGAACCATGTTCTTGAAAAAATAATTTTTTACTCAATTTCCTATAGATTTTCTTAAAATGCATTAGTGTAAAATAATAATAAAAACTCACAATAAAACAGCAAGATGTGACCTGATAATCGGCAATTGAAAAACAACAAACCACATTTAAAATCTTACGTCGTTTTCTATAGAAAGAAAATTGTCTAAAAGCCATTAGAATTAATGTTTATGCATAGCGGAAGACTGAGAGTTGTTACCGAAATAGAACGGTATGGTGGAATCCTAATAAACTTTGTTTTAGTTAAGTAAAATATTACACATTTACCGTAAAAGAAATGACTCATCGCTATTTTGAGCGAGATTAAAGAAAATACTGAAACAGATGTTTGTGAAATTAAAAGCATTATGTTTAGCCATTTAGTTTTGTTTGGTTTAAAACGTATGGTCTATCTAATGTTTAATCAAAAATAATGTTGTTTATAATTCAATAAATCATTGGAGATCATAACAATACTAAATTTATAACTAGATGTAACTAGTGAAAGCTGAGAACATCTTGTGTTTCAAGTCGACGAACTCAAGGTGCATTAGCATACTATTACCACTTTGTTATAGGCGTAGCAATTACAAGTAGGTGACTGTTTGAATGATGAATAAATAAATATAAAAACATATTCAGATGGAGAAATCGATGTGATTCAAAGTGTGTACGGAATAATAAATCGAGTTAACCTATTTACCATATTTGTTTTACAAAGATTTAAAGAAGGTACACCTACACCTCTCATGAAACATGGCGATGCAGTATTTCATGTCACTACCATAAAACAAGCGTCGGTCCTTCTTTAGCATACATTACAGTTTTTTTTTAAACCATACATTCAATACAAAGAACTAAAAATTACTATATTTTTACTCGTAATTAAGTAAGCAAATAATACATTCTTATATAAGAGAGATATAATTTTCAAGAGATTTTTTCTGTTTATTTGAATCCTTGAATTACATAAGTGTTATGTAAATGTGAACTGTAATTGAATTAGATAAAACTTATCCGTATCACCGACGTAGATGTATCGGTCCAGGCACAAGATAAATAACTTATCCAGCTGTTAAGTTGTCGGATTCCGAACATAACCTATAACATTGTGATTGATCAATCTCTATAATTTATAATCTGTATGGGGAATAGGCCGGAGATTTAAATAAGGGTGGAATTTGTTTTTAATAGTTATTACATTCATGGATATTTTATTTGTTTTTGAGATATGACATATTTTTATGAGTGAAAAATTTACATTCACATTGAACAAAGGCGAAGTATAACTACTGTATGCTTGTCTTATTGTTTTTAAAACATTGTTATGACGTCATGATTTATTATTAATGGCGAACGTTAAAAATACCTATATCGGATGTTATCATACAAAATTTCAGCCTCCTGAAGTCTGCTACACATAGACAGACTTTTCATGTATCGGGTGAAATAATTTGAAAGTTTTGTAATCGTTAACGATTAAGTTTTACAGACTTCTAATATATTGGCGGCGATAATTTGGTTATTAATTGTTTGGATATATCTCGTTAAGGATTAAAGAGAAAGGTTGTGTTCAATTTGGCATATGGCTCAGAATTATTTTTCGGATTCAGTGAAACACTTTCTTTTAAAATCAATCAGTTGGATAAGTTACTAATGAAGAAAATAAAGAAGGAAGTGAAAGCTTTACATGTTACGACTTGATTGTGGGTACGCCATGTTAAATCTGGCTTCACTAATGGGCCTTCAATTAAGAGATTAAAACTTTATGGCTTATTATCTCAATCTGAGATACGGGTAGTTTAATACTTATACATAAAACTCGATTTAAATTTTATCGACAACCCTTTTTCGTATGATATCGCTTTAACATGTACATAATATAATTACGATCGCAATTTCGGTTCTTAAATTTTTAACATTACTAATCTCTTATTCCTAAAATATGTACAAAGATTGCTTATGAATTTCGCTAACTTCTTTCTAGCGAAGATTTTCAAGGTCGTGGGGTAGAAGAAAACATAACAACAAACACTTTAAAGAACAAACATAAACAACACAACTAGTTATACAATCAGCATGCTGTTAGGCTTAATGGTCTTTACATTGCGTAACATACGCGGGAACCAGTTTATGATGGCGCGATGGCCCACTGACGTGCAGGTGCGGCGCCGTGCCGTCTGACGTGCCGCCATCTTGTTAAACATAAACAAACTTTTTTTAATCACATTTTAAGAAATGGTTTATTAGCTGCCAAGTACATTCTGCCAATATCATCACCAAAAAAAAAATTTAAAAAAGAGAATGTTCGCAACGATTTAAAAACTATTGCGATATATATTTTGTAAACGCAAACTTATCGTATTTAATATGATAAGCCATTATCTTATAACGCCACCAAACCATAAATATTAAAGTGAAAATTGTTGTTAAGGTACTTTAAGATATTAACGTTCTAGCTTTATCGCTAATGAAAAGATACGCTCTGTTTACAAACGTTTCATGGATAAGTGTAAAATATTGGAAAATTATCGACTATATGTACACATAACAAAATTAGTCGGAAGAAATCAATGTGCTTAAAATAATTATTTGTTTCTATAAAACTACTCAAAACGGGCGTTGAAATCTGTGATTAATTAATATTTTATTAAAAAAACATTGAAAATAACTTCTTTACGCGAATGTTTATTTTATAACATTGAATACTAAGTAATTAGAAAATACAGTTAATAAAAATTGCTTTATTTATATATTCCTTAGTAATTATTTACATGCAAATCATGATAAACAACACTAGGATTATTTTATATTACGTAAAATACGAATATTACGACTATTTTGTCTAGTAAAATCAATAAATAACAAAAAAAAAATATAAAAATCATGAATGGGTACGAGAAACCACAGGTACATTGACTAGCCTCATGTTATTTAGCACGATTGAAAACCGCAACGACACAGTTAAGAACGCTCACAACAAATAAACTGTAGTTAAATTATATATGTTTGTGTGTTAGTGAAAGTTCATTGACCCCGTTCGGTGCGTAGATCGGTTTAATTGGTTATCTTTAATGATTAACAGCGCTCCAATTGCTCTGCGACAATGATATAGCCGTATTGTATATTGGAATACCGCACGTTTTAATGGACTTTTTGGCGCCATAACATCATTTAGTTTCAAGTCATTATAAACATATCCCGTTAGTCTGCACTAACTTTTATTATTTATATGTTCATTTTTAATATGTTCTGTTTTATAAGATCGTGTGGTTATCGAAACTACATGGTAAGAGACACTGTTTCTCTGTACTGTATAAACATACTTCCACCACATTATTAGGCTCCTCTTGACTTATAAACCCATTTATGAGATCGGATAAAAATGTTAGTACCAAACCGAGGAAATGTTCATGATAAGAGTTTATAATCTTCAAGAGTAACAGATTTGTTAATTATTACTAAGAAAACTTTTAATATATATATTCAACAAAAATACCTGTTTATGATTTAGCAGCATCACATAGATTAATAAGGACTTATATGTACTTGCGTTAGATTAAAAAACGTTTTAGTCGCGATTAAAATTAACCTTACGTTTATATGAATAATGTACTTCAATGTATTTCTTGTTTCATTACGTACAAATTTGTATATATAAGTGTATATATCAAAACGTAGCATTCACGCGTTATAGTATTACAATGTTATCAAGTTTATGGTTTTCCGTAAAATTTAGGTACAATTGAAGGTTTACGTCATAAACATTTGACGTTAACATTAACTACGTAAATGTGAATACTTGTATTACCTGTAACAGGTTGTAGAAATTAAAATCGAGGTCGTTGAGTAATTCCTGCGGCCAATAGACATGAACAACTAATTGTTTAATGCGAAATAAACACGTGGATTCCTTTTCAGTAAATTGGTACACAGTTTGCAGAAAGGAAACACTGAAGTAACAAATAGGTAGTAATTGCATTTGCTACTATTTTATATTTAATTGAATCCGTGGCGCAGCGGTTAACAGCTTGCCTTGTAATGTGGAGGTCCGTAGTTGTTTTCCGGAACTACATAAACAGTGAAGATGTTTTTGATATGCATCCTTTCTTAGATTCATTTCATTGTAATTTAACGTCATATGAAACTAAAGTCAAATGTTATTTCCTTGTAGATTAATAATAATAATGGATATACAGCTATAGTTACTGCAAGTAATATTTAGCTACTCTATTACGGATAAAGACTAATCATTGTAGTTTATTCACTTAAAACAATGACACACGCAGGATGTTCACCTGGTAATCAATGATTCATCTGTCTGTAACAACGAGCCCTTCAAAGCGGAAGAAAGAATGTTAGATAACTACAGTTTGGATGCAGAGTTAGATGCCGTATATAGATGATCCTGAAGAAAAGACCAGCAAGTTACATCTATATAAAACAAAGAACTAAACTATATCAAAATTTATGAAGTAGTAGTCACAAGAACCGTGATAGCCTAATGGTTTGAACGCCGGCCTTCCACTGCGAAGGTACCGGGTTCGAATCCGACCTGCACCAATGAATTTTTCAATTTATGTGTAGTTAGCATAAAACACCAACTAATATCAAGTGCTTTGACGGTGAAGGAAAACATCGTGAGGAAACCTACATATCTATGTCATGGCCATCCGTGGTCGAACAAGTATATGAAATGGAGAAGGCAATGGCAAACCACTCCATTATAACTGCTAAGAGTCGTCGTGTGTTTCATCACACATGATGACCACGACCCTAAGTCATGAGGAAAAACGACTTAGAAGGAGTCACAAGAACTGATGATTGTGTTATTTAAAGGTAGCCAATGCAATATTACTTTCAACGGTATAAAGAGATATCTTTAATTGTTTGTTATAGATGATACGCCTAGCGATGACGCACACCCGGCACGCCTACGAAGGTATCACGCAATGTTTAGTGCCAATTAATTACATAAAGTGATGCGACCTTACGCATCCCACAGCGTGTTGTTTTATAGAAATCGTGTTGTAGGCGGGCGTGTCCTTAATTCCGTAATCGACAATTTCTTATGTGAAATCATTTAAAAAAATTCAGTATATCCGATCATTTTTAACTCGATAGTTTATGAAAATTTGGTACAGTACCGGTTATAGTAATTACTAAAACGAATGCTACAGTCGCGGTAAGGTAGCTAAACTAATAATCGCTTACCTTGTACAACGTAGTCTGCCTATTATAGTAAAAAGAAAGACACAAAAATAATAGTATAATGAATATTTGAAATTTTGACTCACAACACAACAATATATCTACATTCTTTATATTAAGATTAATCTCTATTATCTTCTTGGAATCATCATTCTATTGATCATAATTTACGTACGGTTTCTTTGTGTATATATACATGTACAACTCCTTTTTTTTTCTACTAATTCAAAGAATCTAAACTTCCAGTATTGTGAACCAACTCTATGCATAAGCAAAAACCATAATCGAAGTGGTTAACAAAAATTTTAGATAGATGACACTAGCTACTTTTTTAATATAATCAACAAATAAGTTATTTGTTAGAAATATTACAAGAATATTAGATAAAACACGTCGTGTTTACCTTTTAGATGATAGGTCCATTATCTTTTAACAACTTTAATTCTGCTCACGTTTCTTCCTTGACTTACTTATTATACACAAAACAATTTATAGTATTATTTCAGTTGAATATGTAAACTCCATGGTCATAAACATGTACCGCGTTAAAAATAAATATCATAACGCTTTTCTTATAACAGCGTATATTGAAATAAATCATAACATTTGTCAATCTTTTCAAAAGTCCATTAGTACTATGTTTAGTTAGTTATAGTTTACTGGTGGTAGGTCTCTGTTGCCGGAGACTGTCTAGGAATTTCTGCCGCCGAACAGTAGTGTGCAAACATTACTGTGTTCCGGTTTGAAGGGCTCCATAAGTTAGTGAAATTACTGGGGTAACGAGACTTAACACCTTAAGTTTCAAGATGACAAGCGCAATGTGATGCAGTGTATACCATCTTAACTAGCACCGCGTTGTTATAGGCGAGCGTATCACTTACCATCAGCTGAACGTCTTATCGTCTCGTCGCTTATATTTATTTTATTTACACATAAGCTACACAAGACTCGAAATAACCAAAGCTATTAATAAAATTTCACCAATCAAAAACCTACTAATCACTTTATGAGTTAAATCAGTACATTAATTCAAATTAATTGTTGTTTGTGCTGCTGAATGTAATTTTTTAAACGCTCCAATCTTCCGCTTCACTACTTCAAAGGCCTTGCAAGATCAGCGCCGAATGAATGTCGGATTAAATAATTTGTCTAAAACAAAGACCAAGGTCGGCAGCGAGCAGTCTCAGCCTCTATTAGGGATTGCGGTGTTGGTGGCAGATGCAGCGGAACGTTTTCCATTCTCCTTTGTTGTCGACACAACATTAAAAAAATATTATAAATAGATATTACTCTGTGTTAATGAAATATCCATTTATCAATAAAGGTCCCTTGATCATTATTATATCACAGCACCAATTAATATCACTAAGCATTAGTACATGAATATACTGTTTTTCAGTTGAAAGAACGGCATCTATTATCTTATTGTAACTTTTTGCTGTCGTCTGATATCTGACTTATAATAAGTTAAATCATTCCATCATTGCTCCACACCTTTAAACCCGAATCGAATTAATAAATGAACGAATAAACTAAAAAATTAATAAACATACTGCTACTTTGAATTTCTTTTTGCTACCTCACATGTCGCATTGCAAGTATTGAAACGATTTCTGATTTTTACCATTTAAATAATATTAAAACGATATTGTAACTACTGAAGAATACTTTCTTGTAGCTTAGATAGGTGTGTAGGTAGGTCCCTGTTGCCAGAAATGGTCTAGATGGTACATTAATTAAAGGGCGTTTTAAATACTAAAATTACTTGACTAACGACACTCAACATCTTATGTCTCAGCATTAATAGCGCCAGGTTCTTAAAAGTTTTACTTGAGTTGTGTGTATCGATTGAGCTGACATTGGACAAACGCACACCTACTCATCGCCTAACAATATTAGATCTCAATCAACAAAAGAGATACGTGTCGTTTCCCCTGAACATTCTACCAAGGCCAAGTAAATATTAATTGCGTGATAATTCTACTAAAGTCTAGTAATAATTAATACATATCGGTAGTTTCAATACTGGCGTATATTCTGAGATGTGTAGTAAATGGATATTAACAATGATGGTACGCCAAATTCAGATGCTAAACTACAGTGCACATGCATTAATTTATGACGGATTTAAATATATACCATACAATGACTAAAGGCGATAAGTACAATCTGATACAGAATTAACACTTAACTCTACCTCGTTACCAGAGTAATTAAGATGAAGTTTAATCTTCATAAATTATCAATGCATAAAGTTATACAATTGTTAAACTGACACCTGATTCCTATAGTACGCCAAGGTCGTGATTAGTATATAACTATTATATCTGTATATTGCGTGTTGTTTTCGTAATAGTATTCAATACAAATATGAAACTAATTACCGATAGGGAAGCCACAGAAAATCTACAGTCTTCGGACACATGTCAAATATACTACAAATACGTAGACTAAATTACACAGGAACTGGTTAAACTGAATCAGGTTTACTGCTGTTTTGCTGATCCATCAGATAAATTGAAAAATCATCTAGGCAATAATTTTTTGAACATGCAAAACCTAAAAAGTAAACTTCGTATTAAAATCAGCGTAGGGTCAGTCAATATCAATACATTTAGTCTATTGACTGCTGTATTGAACTATATTAAAATTATTTTTTAGTGCCAAAATAGGTAAAATCTTCTCGAAATTTGTTTTTAACATAAATTTTATAGTAACAATATATTAAAATTATAGTATTGACACATATTGTCAGTGTCGAAATATCAATTTTACAATAATTGTGTGTACCAATATGTAATAACCATTTTTAATGAAACACAATACAAAATAGGTACAGTATTACAATATTACTTTGTATATACAGTATACAAATAAGTACACAGTAATCACAAATATTAAAAATATACTCCAATGACAGTGCAAACGTATAGAATGGAATATAAATCTTAAAGTCACAATTCTAGATATTACTTCGGCGTTACTTACCAAAGGGACCGGAAAGCGGGTCTCCTTACTCCATTTGAGACGGACGTACAATAGAAAGTATTGAAATGTAACTCGAAACACTCATTGTGAATCAGTATTGTGATTAAAAAAGGCGTCGCCTTTTAGCTCGCGGCGCCGATGGGGTTTGCGCAAAACAAGACTATACTCAACCCCCGGACGCACTTACTCTAAATATTTAATATGTATAAGTTTCGATAAATCTTTTACGGTATTATTTATTGAATCTCAGATATCTAATACGACGATCTACGCAGTCACTACTAAAAGTTGAGAGAAGGCCATGGACCTACACTTAAAGAGAAGTATGTCCAGCAGCGGACTGATGATCGTGTTTTAGAAACTTATTTTAATTTACAAAGTTATATAACTTATTAATGAATTTTTATGTTAATGGAATTATTATTGTTATACACCTATTAAAAACATATTTTTTATACATAAATTATGTATTATTTTGGTTTACATTTACATTCATAACTTAATGATTGATGATACTAACTTCGTTTATAATGAACAAATCTTCTTATCATGAATTAAGTTGTAAGTTTATATGACTATAACATTCCAGTTTACATTTTTTAAATTGACACATACGTTCAGGATGACATTTCTCTATATACAGATATTCCGACTAAGTGACACATCACACTGTGGGCCACCCGACCACGTTTGAAAACAAAAAGGTCTTTATCTGGAAGCAGTGGCGCCTGCCAGGCGTTTATCTGCGGGATTCGCTTCCATTTCGGCGGTATGCTTTTCCATAATGCTTTGTATAATTCCAGACCTTTGTTTATAACTTGATAAAAACTTTACCACCCTCTTTTCGCCGCCATAATTATACTTAACCTTTATCTAAAAGGGTGCATGGATTGTAAAGTTTTTGTAAATGTTACACAGAAAGGTATAACGGTATATATTGTGTACACTTTGTATGTTTATAACATTCTCACGTACAAAATCAACAATCTATCAAATCTTTAAGAGCATATAAAGTGTATTGTGAAAAAACGCAGAACACAAATAATACTTACGTTTTCTTAACAACACTTGATAAATCATTTTATACGCAATGATTGCTTACTGAGTTTCTTTCAATGTATTCCCTAAGTTAACTTTTTATTCTGTAAAATGTATAAAAGAATTGAAAACCTATCGGAAAGCTAAGAGACTTTGTGATATAACTGTGATACTGACATACTCATTTATAATTAAACTATGTATTTCAATTAAAAGCTTGTATTGTTGCGTTAAATACAATTTTCAAAAGTGAATCAAAAATATTATACATTTTTAATTAACTTCAACCAAGATCCTTTCAAAAGCATCATTCATGCTTCTTACGATTATAATAAAAACTTATACTTTTTCAATTTCATCGATAGGAAACAGGTAGCGTCCGTAATGTATTAAACCGATTACAGCGGCCAAGGGTCTCGTTTTTTTTTTAATCCGAAGATGATTTATACATTGTTACCTTTCTTTTTTTATTACCAGTATTTTATTAGTTGCTTTACTAGTGTGAAGGAATTATAAAATTCTAAAACACTATTTAAACTAAATCGATTTTGCCGGACGGTTTTTAAAATATCGATTTGGAAATATACGTAAATAATTAGTTACTAGAGACGGTATGATCAAAGATAAATAATTTTTCTTATCTCATCTCGGTTTAATCTCTATGTATTTTATACTCTGAACTACAGATTTTTTTATTATTTAATATTGTTAACCAAAAAACGTTAATTTGCTAATAAATTTGGCTTATCTATAACAACGAAGCTATAGTGAGAATTTTTACACATGGCATTGCAAACATCGCCTTTAGATGGTCTCATAACTTCAGTATTCTGTAACTCTTAAAATAGGAATACAGTAATTTTTACACGCTACTTCATGATAGCAGATATAGGCTAATAGAAATTAGACTAAAACCAAGACAGAAAAAGAAAGTCATACTTTTTTCCAGAAAGATAAATTTATGTTTCATATTTATTACCCAACGATACTATATGATACAACTAAGATAGTCTGTAGTTAGATTACTGAAGATCGCGTAACGTTTTACATAAAACTTAATGTAAACATAACATGAATATAATGTATGTAAATACATTCTAATTGATTTTTTTTTCATTACAGAGACCTTATTTCATGTAACGCCATTTGAATAATTTATAAGTTATTTACGAACGAAAGATGCTATCATTATGAACAAAATTTACTGTTAATGAATTCCTACTCTTATTTCATAATAGGTTCAGTTCCATAGTTTTAATATATGGCCTCTGAACTATATACTTTTCTGTTATACAATTCTACTACGATATTCCGTCTTTTTAAATTTATTTCTATACATTAGGTACATGTAAATTTAACACAAATACATTAAACAACATTTAATATATTGTAAATTGCCTTTCGCAGATGAACACGTTTACATAGTAGCAAAATGGTGGATGTCAGCATTAATAATATTTTCGTTGAGCGTTCTAATAAAATTAGAAAAAACTAAAATAATTAAACAATTGTAAATAAATAGGAGCATGTATACGTGTATTGGGGTCTTTATACAATAACTACTTCAATCTCACAATGTTTTTCTGACGGTGTATATTATTATGTAATCAATAACATTTGATCGATTTTCGTGTACGTACACGAATCAAATTTTTCACACACAAAGCAACTGTTGCAGTGACATCTAGTAGCACTTTATAGCAACGTAGGTAAAATAAAACCAACCTCCATAAAAATTTCAACTTTTGTATTTTAGAAAAGATATTACTATTACGTGAGAAATATATTGTATGTATTAAAGACATAAAAGAGAAATTAACGAATTCTCTCATTTTTTGTCAAATGGCGATAAATTAACTTCTTTTTTTCTAGCGATAAAAATTTCAAAAATAAGCCGACTATGACGTCAGTATAATAGCGTAAAATATGATCAGTTATAAACATCTCATTTCAAGTCGTTAAAATTTTTAACGATCCTAAAGTAGAAAAGGGCATTACGGATGTCGTAAAATATTGGCCACCCGTTAGATGTTAGGACAGATGTATTAAATAAACTATTCATGTAATTTAACAATGGTTGTAAAAGTTTTAATCGTTGAACTATTTTATTGTATAAAATTTGTCTTTGCCAAATAGAGTATTTTTTCAAATTCTCTAATACGTTGATTTGATAGTGTTGAAAGGCTAAGCAACGAGACCTAATTAATGGTCAATCGTATCTCTTACTACCAGGTGAATGTCCAGCTTGTCTCGTTGAATAAAAAAATAAGTAACCCAGAATAACAGGCCTCGGTTTTAACTTAGAAAAGTTATCACTTAACAAAAAATAAAGTAAATCATCACAATATCAACATGCGCCTACTGTATGCACGTTGACAGTTTCGAAGATTAGATGATAGAAGACTTCACACCCAAAATGTCATCAATCTTGTGTTTTTATAAATAATCTGGAGATTCACTGATTTCTGGGAAGGAATCGATCACCAACATGTGGCTTGATATTCACTGCACAGATAAATTACAGATATCACAATTTAAACTTTATAACTACGTGCATAATGTTTAGATTTCTCTATTTATTACGTTAACAGTAAAAAATGTCAACGCATACGTGATTTGTCTCCCCCTTGGTAAGGTCTAAACTCTTAAATAAACATACATTTTAAGTCGTTGGTACAAATCCTTTTTTTATTTGCACAAAAAAAACATCGCTTCTTTTTAATATGTTTTTTTTGTACTGCTGGTTTTTTTATACTTTACTTGCAATTAACGTCGTTATTTCTATAACAAGCTTTTAATTAGCATTTTATAAATACTACTCAGAAATTGTATGGCTCAACTAATATAAGAACTGTTAAACAGTAAAAATAATCTCTGACTTCAATATTTCCCAATAACAAACTTAATTGTAAGATAGAGTCAAAACAATGAATCTGAAAAAGATAAATGAAGATAATGCTATTCCAATCATACAAAATTTCCAATACAATACACCAATTTTGTATGTAAATCATAACCTCGTCTAAGTATAAAAATGATATAGATAATGTATGCACAAAAACCACTGGTTTCATTACATGTAAATCGGTGACGTTTGATGAATATTAATTACAAGTGGAACAGAAATATCAAAGGAAGGGTTATCCAGCCACCGCAGCGTCTTATTTCAACAGTGATAAATATCTCTATAGTACAAAACATTAACTTATACCGACTAGAAAATATTAATAATCTTTATACACGTTACGTAAGATTCAAATTGGCATAAATATCTTTAACGTTGACAGCAATACGTCTTGCTCCTCTCGTCCTTCACCACACTTATTCCAGTTGCTTATTCAGATGCCGCCCCTCGATCCATAAATAAGGATTATGGCAGATTAAAGTAAAAGTTGTATACAACAGGGGTATATTTGTTAAAGTTACCCCCAAAAATAAAGAGCAACGGCTGTTACTCGTTTGATACTGTTCGGAAATTTATGCAAAACGCCTCAAAATATTTAAAATCTTCTGTGGTAATATTATATTGGCAGATCATGATTGATTACTTTCTTTATCCATCAATCGTTTGTTTATTCACTTATTAATTCATTTATAAGTATTGTTTGACTGACTTTGATATATAATAAGGGATAAAAAGAATGAACGAACAGGCTTTTCAAGGTTTAGTAAAACGAGATAGATATGTACGGAGATTGAATTGACAAAAAAAATATTTAGTTGTGCTTGTACAAGCTGGTAACAGTGATGGGATCCATAAAGGTCACACACAGGTTGGTGCTTACTACACACCGAAATTTATTGGTAATTCCACGTTGTATATTGAACATTGAGACAGACCGGGGAAACCGTAACAAAACGTGAACGTCAAGTTTTATTGGTTCAATACACGAATGACTTTCCATATAATCTGGAAATTTCGATAGTTTATTTCATAAAACTCGTAATAATTCATTTGTTCCCATTTCAC
Organism: Byasa hedistus; assembly: GCA_029286795.1. Taxonomy (NCBI): domain Eukaryota; kingdom Metazoa; phylum Arthropoda; class Insecta; order Lepidoptera; family Papilionidae; genus Byasa; species Byasa hedistus. Next base: position 6,534,663 of record JAGSMW010000024.1, read on the forward strand.
ATTAAAAAATACATAATTTTTCTCAATTCTTAATAACTTGAGCACATAAGCATACTTATGTATAAGACCTTAGTACTGACTAGGAATGAACTTACTTATTCTTTATATTTAACTCGGCGTACCTTTTAGTTATCATGCTACTTTTTTATTTCAAATTCTCTCCCGTTTACGTGATCTTTTACTGAAAATTTTGTCAGATGTTATCAGTTTATTACAGGTTATATATAATAAATACATATATATATATATATGTATATATATATATATATATATATATATATATATATATATATATATATATATATATATATATATATATATATATATATATATATATATATATATATATATATATATATATATATATATATATATATATATATATATATATATATATATATATATATATATATATATATATATATATATATATATATATATATATATATATATATATATATATATATATATATATATATATATATATATATATATATATATATATATATATATATATATATATATATATATATATATATATATATATATATATATATATATATATATATATATATATATATATATATATATATATATATATATATATATATATATATATATATATATATATATATATATATATATATATATATATATATATATATATATATATATATATATATATATATATATATATATATATATATATATATATATATATATATATATATATATATATATATATATATATATATATATATATATATATATATATATATATATATATATATATATATATATATATATATATATATATATATATATATATATATATATATATATATATATATATATATATATATATATATATATATATATATATATATATATATATATATATATATATATATATATATATATATATATATATATATATATATATATATATATATATATATATATATATATATATATATATATATATATATATATATATATATATATATATATATATATATATATATATATATATATATATATATATATATATATATATATATATATATATATATATATATATATATATATATATATATATATATATATATATATATATATATATATATATATATATATATATATATATATATATATATATATATATATATATATATATATATATATATATATATATATATATATATATATATATATATATATATATATATATATATATATATATATATATATATATATATATATATATATATATATATATATATATATATATATATATATATATATATATATATATATATATATATATATATATATATATATATATATATATATATATATATATATATATATATATATATATATATATATATATATATATATATATATATATATATATATATATATATATATATATATATATATATATATATATATATATATATATATATATATATATATATATATATATATATATATATATATATATATATATATATATATATATATATATATATATATATATATATATATATATATATATATATATATATATATATATATATATATATATATATATATATATATATATATATATATATATATATATATATATATATATATATATATATATATATATATATATATATATATATATATATATATATATATATATATATATATATATATATATATATATATATATATATATATATATATATATATATATATATATATATATATATATATATATATATATATATATATATATATATATATATATATATATATATATATATATATATATATATATATATATATATATATATATATATATATATATATATATATATATATATATATATATATATATATATATATATATATATATATATATATATATATATATATATATATATATATATATATATATATATATATATATATATATATATATATATATATATATATATATATATATATATATATATATATATATATATATATATATATATATATATATATATATATATATATATATATATATATATATATATATATATATATATATATATATATATATATATATATATATATATATATATATATATATATATATATATATATATATATATATATATATATATATATATATATATATATATATATATATATATATATATATATATATATATATATATATATATATATATATATATATATATATATATATATATATATATATATATATATATATATATATATATATATATATATATATATATATATATATATATATATATATATATATATATATATATATATATATATATATATATATATATATATATATATATATATATATATATATATATATATATATATATATATATATATATATATATATATATATATATATATATATATATATATATATATATATATATATATATATATATATATATATATATATATATATATATATATATATATATATATATATATATATATATATATATATATATATATATATATATATATATATATATGTTAAACCATGAACAGTTTAAATGTTTAAAAGCACAAAGGGGCGTTGGTTGTAAAAAATGAGCAATGTTACCAAAAGTAAGACACTATTCGTTGCAGGGGAGGTCTGTACCACGCGTAGACGTATTTTTAGGATTCGTATCGCTCTATTACTCATTTACTATTGCAGCTGTTGTTCATTATTCGTTACATTAAATAAATTCAACATTTTATTATAAACTAAGTATTCCCGTAGGCCCTTACTACAAACATTCACATGACTAATTTCATAACACGTTAGCTCCGTAAATAAGAATCTCTTTAATAGCGCTTACATTAACAAACTATAATTTATTAGTATTAATTAAACCTGCAGTTAAATTTGTGTTTGTACTCTTAATATAAATTCGTAAATCATATTTTTTTAAATAACTCTTTGTATGCTTTTTTTGTGTATTTTAAATTTTTGAGGTTTAAATATCTGTCATATTTTATCTCATTCAAACTACATTAAGAAATAATTAAAAAAAGCTTTAGATCATTGCAAGAAAGCTGTTACCTTTTTCTTAAAATTGTTTCATCTTGCTAGTAAAGGGTGGAAGGACGGTGGGAACATTCTAACCCGTTACCACACTGAGAATAAGAAACTATAACGTCCCATGTCAATATCCTGTTTTGTATTATGCAATTAATTGCACAGTGGTTACTGAGTTCCGCGAAATGCATCTCAACGTTAATCTGCATCTGGTTATGCTGGAGCAATGCGAATTACAGCTGCATGCCAATGACCCATCCAGATACGGCGACGCGTGGGAGACTCCAACACCATATACCCGTTATAATACTACACGATATTAAATATTTTTGTCTGTTAATAATATATCTTAGTTATCTTATAGATATTGTGTATATGAATAGCTAAGTTAGATCGTAAAATTAAATACTTTTTGCAGACAGTAAAGTGGAGAGACGAGATTAGCAACACTTTTACTATGTGGTTTGTGACTCCTGATTTTAGCAATGTGCCTAATTAAGTATATTCTAAAAACATTGTATTTGTCGCCTTAAGACAAGTCTCATTACTCCAGTAATTTCAGTTGGTAGCTACAGCATCTCAACTCATCGGAACACAGTAATGTAAGTACAGTTTGATAGCAGAAACATCTGGACAGTCTCCAGCATTAAAGACATCACCGGATAAGTGTGCACAACAGTATGTCAGTGATATTTATATATGAAAGCCATTGGTATTGGTTCTAAGTACAACTTACATCTCTATAATTACAAATTCGATTTTTTTTTTGTCAATTTTCTGCTTTTGTAGACGATTCATCATAGAGAAACAAAAACTCTTGTGCGGAAGTTTAGTATTTAGAGTATTAGTCCCGTTTTTTTCTTTTTTGATAAATATAGGGTTTGAATAAAGAAGTGGTACTTATAATACATAACACAAAGTTAATTATAAAAGCTTCTTTGCTAATATTTACTAAGCCGCACATCTGCATTTAATCAACCGCCAACGCATCCGACCGCACGAACAGTTGTCTTATTTTGTCTGCTTTCTTGAGTTGTTTGTGAACTTGTCTGTCATGTCAATTGGCGGTTCCCTCTACATACATATCCATTCTATCCTAGCGCCACAAAAAATATTTCAAAATGACAGATTTTCATTATTTACGAAATAATTTATAAATTATTACAAATATCATCTAAAAATCTATTGAAGGAAATATAGGAAACATTGCTTTGCCTTTTCATACTTTCGGTAAAAACCTCGTTTAAAAAAAAATTCATGAGTTAACATAAACGTATTGATATTTATTTAGAAAATAACTTCAGTTAACAATAATGTATTACACTCTGTAAAGTAGTTTTACATTATTTTTATAAACTTTATCATTATCTTTTCATTTTCGAAAAGTTATAAATAGATTAATTGAACTATGTTTATCTTATTAATTAATGTTGTAAACGTACAGAAAATTAGCGACATGTATAGTAAAATTATAATTTATCGTATGTAAGATATAGCCTCAACTTCTAATAGTGGAAACATTAAGAGGATTGTTAAATTTTCTAATGTGATACATAAGTTAGCAATTACCAGTAGGCGTACCTCTTTTTTTACTTAAAAATGCCGTATCGTCAGTTTACAATGGACAAAAGTTAAACGCGCTATGTTAACCCTATCGTAATGTCAAGTTAAAGGAACATTGTAATCGATGTTCTAATTGCCGTTGGTCTTTTAAGTGAACACATGTTCAGAGATAACATTGAATGCAATTGTTGTTCCTTGCGCGTCTTTCAGTAGATTACAAAAAAAATGCTGTACTTTAGTTAATTTTCATAAAAATTTCTCATTACGAGACTTGGTTCTATAATCATAAAATTACTATCCTTGAACACAGTACTTGATATTTTAGTTCCATAAATCCTACAAACGCAAGGTCAGGATAACAATGAATATCTGCTTTGTCTTTAAAATTGGTATGTAATCCCACTGCTGGACTTCAGCTTTACAAGGATCTCTACACCAATCTGTTTTGCACGACATATTTGTAATTAAATCCAATGCATCATACTTCTCTTTATTACTCGGAATTTGTGTGATACAAGGATTAAGAAAGAGTAGGGCTTCCTAAGAGGATACTTAATAAGATTGATTCAATCACAAGGTCAGCTCTGTTGCGCAGCAGCGAACCTAACATAACACGGAGATCATTAGTTCGATTAATGGACTGCATTAAGTTGAGTATATATGGCGTGTACGTCTTTCTTACCACTACTTTCATGTTATAAATCTGCCATTATAACAGCATTACTGTACTTATGTACTTTGAGTTGTCAACAACGACAGAGTATAACAGATGAGTACACTTTTTATGTTTCTTTCATCCTACTAGGCGACGAGACGAGCAAGATCACCTGATGGTAAGTGATACGCTTGCCCATAACCACGTGCCGCTAGTTAAGATGGTATACACTGCACCACATTGCGCACGTCGCATTGAAACTTAAGGTGTTAAGTTTCGTTACCACAGTAATTTCACTTGTTTATGGAGCCCTTCTAACCGGAACACAGTAATGTTTCCACACTGTTTGTCGGTTGAAACAGGAGCTGCGATGGTCCTACCTAGACGGTCTCCGGCAACAGAGACCTACCACAAGTATAAACACACTTCACCATCTTTGGCTTCATTACATTGAGGTCAAGTTTATTTATAAGTTTGCTATATCATATTTATATAAATCGACATGTGAATTATTTCTAAATTTCTTTGTCAATGTTTGTAATCTCCAATTTAGTGCATGAAGGTCTATATTTGGAGATACACCACGTACCAGCTCCTCACTTACATACAAACGTTTCCTTATACACGGAACTATTGATATAAAGTAATCACGTAAATCTATCCGGCGTTGCTGTTTTATATTCAAATAGATACACGTCCCGCAATTACACTATTTATTAGTAATCACGAACAATGTGTTAGTAGTGTTATGTGACTGCGACGTAGTAAATGTAATTAGATTACCTAGGCACAAAAAGGTGCCGGTCTGTAGATCAAGGTCCCTTAGTGTGTGTTTGTATAGATCAAGCAATTCTGTTAGCTATATTGTATCTTAGAATTGTGACCAATAACAACAGCAACAATTGTGGACTCTATTTACTATTATTAATTTTAATATGTATGTATGTACATTATTTTAACACCTTCTTTTTTGTAGGAAAAGCTCTCATCGGACACTCCTGCAAGAGTAACGAAAGCATTATGCCTTGCCTAAAACCAAAACCTTATTCTCTTTCTTAACACGCCTATAATAGTATTAAGGGTTTTTGTTTGAAAGGTCATTCAATTGATTAAGTAGTTATCATCACTTACAACTTCAGCATTTTTTTAGTTTCACGTTTTATTTGTTTAAAGGCTTTAAATTTTTAATGTTATCTTAACCGTACCAACGCTTTGAAAACATATAAGGGTAGGACGTTAAATGGTCATCAAATTTCATTAATCACCCTGGGACATTTAATAAGATTCGTTACTTCTATGATTCACAATCTAGGTACTATGCCATTCAATACTTAACACAACAATGTTTACTCACTGTCACATAGCGGGAGGAATAAACACCGCAGACATACTTCTTTTGAAATCGTTGTATTTTTCTTAGTATAAGACAATACAACACATACATATTACTGTTTTAACTGTGATAATTTATTTATAAAATATTTAGGAACCGACCACGAGAGCCATTTTGAATAAAACACAAGATAAACATCTAGGCGTAATCATAAAATTGAAAATCAAATTGGCGGCGTGTTGAATAAGGCATGTGTTTCGCATCCCGATGCCACGTGTATGACACTGTAGTTTTTGCCTCGCATTCCTTTGCCAACGGCTAAAAAAAAATAACCGCCCGATTGTGTCTCATTGTAATTGAGACCACGTCGATGTGGGCGATCCCCTCAAGGACAAGTTAAACGTGTCTACAAGATTATCGATATCTGTCTACACAGTAGTTAAAGCTTCTTCAGATTAGCCTAATGAATCTCAAATTTTTGTATGAATGACTACTTAAATATCTTCGAAATTACAGTAAAAAAACTAATAGTTATCAATAAATATTTGGATTATTATATAGCATATCTTTTTATCTACAAATTGCTACAAAATTTAGCAGATTCAAATAGACATAAAATGAGAAAACTGTGTAATAGAGAAATAACGATGCCACAAAATTGTCTTCGTCATTGACATGCGAATTCGTTATAACATCAAGATCAGAGCTTTCAAACATCTCATTTTCACTTTCCCTTTTTGTATTCCAGAATAAACAAAGACAAGCTGTGAAATCGTGTCGAATTTGTAAAACTCGATTTTCTGCGATCAAAGGTGACTGACTGTCAACGTTAGAAATTTTGTTAGGCTTCTTACCTTATTTATTTTTATCGATTACGTCAAACTATTTGGTTATAAAATAATTTATGTTGAATTTTTGATATTCAGTAATTCTGATGACCGTTATAAATAAATTACATGTCATATTGTAGTAAATACTTGGAAAAAGAGTAGCTTTTTTCCGAAGAGGTTTTATTAACTGTGCTCCTTATTTCAAATATACTTCTCTTACTTGAATTTCGTAATTTATGTAACTAATAAAAGTTTTACAAGCCTTTTTATTATGAACAACAAAAATAATAATAAATACCTTATCTTGTCCGGACAAAGACTATCTACATTGAGAGGATTTCCTGCAATGGTAATAATAGTTAGATAGACAATTCGCAGAACTTATTTGATCTTGACCTGGTAAATACATAAAAGTGTAACTCGAATGTAAAATAAAGGTTTAATAAGTACGCAGAGCGTTAACCACTTCCTTAACACGGAGTTTTTTGGTTCCATTCCGAGATCACATGTGCTGAAATTGTGACGGTAATAAGATTTTATTGAACATGGCCAACGAGTTTCATGTTGTAAATCAACCATAATTATATAACAGCTAGAATAACCTACCAGGGTGAGCAAATTTAACAATCTTCGAATTGATAATTATTTAACATGAAATTGAGGTCAAGTTTTAACTCGTAGATACAATAAAATAATCAATAGCCTACTTAAGTATGAAGATTCATTCGCAATCACGCGATCGTAGTATTTGATACAAAAACATCTAATAGCGTATTTACATGCAAAATTCATAAATATGTATTACAAACAGATCAATTGTGCGTGATATCATTTATATGGTATGTAATCAATCGTTTCATGAATAATATTTTTTTTAAATTATGATATAAGGATGATTGTGGTAAGACTGGTATTAACACGGTTAACCTGTTATAACCGAGGCATGTGGTGCAGTATGAGTTTCCTAAATAGCATCACAATGTGTGCAAATTTCTCTGTATTCCGATTTGATGGGTGGTTCTTTAATAAAACCTATAAATATGTACAATTAAAAAAAATCTTATTATAAATACAGTATTTTGGCGGATATGTTATAGAAATAAGAAGGTTGACTATTTAGCTTAGACGTATTGAATAGTAATAGAAAAATTATTTCGAAAACTTATTGGTATATACAAAATGTCTTTGATCAAATTACAATGCTTTTTATAAGTTTGACAACGATTAAAAATTAATAGAATGCTTACGTGAAAGGTGTTTGTAGCTATATCCATAATGTACCGCTACAGTATAATTATTTGTGCATAGTAAGAACTAAACAAAATCACATATTGAGAAATTCTGTAGAGTAATCCCGATAAATTAACTGCTGCGTGTTATTGCAGCTACGGATGTAAATGTAAAGGGATTAGCGTGAAGATGTCAGATGAATTCGAGTTATTTTTATATATTTGGAAACGGTTCCCGTGCGCGACGTGACCGCATGCACGCAATGCACAGACTTTCTCTAACAATTTAAAAACTATCGCGTTTTAAATCTACTTAATCTCACTTCGGTGACAAAGAGACGCCATATTGCGTAACATGATTGCTCGATACTAAAGAACCTGTGCTTGTTGATTTTAAGAATTCAACTTCTTTAAATTATTTACAACATTAATAACAGCCAGCCTTTTGGTATGAAGAGGCACTACAAGAAGAAGAAAATTACTTGTGTTTACATGCATATGAGGCAATCTCCAAAAGCTGCAATAGCTGAGGCGGTCGTTAACACTATACATCTCTAAAGCGGGTTCGATCCCCAATGAACTTCAGTTTCCAGTGAAGAATTTTTTTTAATCAAGGAAGCAACTAGACGAGAAAGACGTTCACCTGATGGTAAGTGATACGTCTGCCAATAACAATGCGGCGCTAGTTAAGAGGGTATACACTGCACTAAATTGCGCTCGTCGCTTTGAGACATAAGTAAAGTGTCGTTACCCCAGTAATTTCACTAGCTTATAGCGCCCTTCAAACAAGAATACGGTAATGTTTGCACACTACTGTTTGGCAGCTGAAATAGAAGCTGCGGTACCTACCTCCGGTCTCCGACAAAAGAGCCATACCACCAGTAAGTAAATTTTTTATTGAATTGAATAAAAATTGTAAGAAAACCGACGTGATCCAAGACAGCTTTTTGATAAATGACCATGACTCTCTTCTTTTTATAGAGAGCCTCGAACCCCAACAGTGATAATACTAATATTCCCACTGACCTCTTAAGAGGGCTGTATATTATATAATAATCATTAACGAATATTCAACTTAGTTATAAAAAAATCGGTTTATTTATATATTTTGACGGAGAAATGTTTTGTTTAATCATATTCCTTATTATACCACCTTTGGTACAACAAATTAAACATCATTCAAACGACAGCTATGAAAGTTTATTAGGCACATAAGTTTTTACACAGCTGAAGCTAATCAATTAATGACATTTAACATCTTAGCTCTCAACGTAAAGAACGCAATTTGATTGCAATCTTCAATTAAGATGTTGATGAAGATCTAGAAATACGTATGGAAAAACCTCAAGTAAATCTTATTCTATAAATTACACACATGGCAATAATTACTGCTATCACATTTAATCACAACTATAAGTTGCTTGCGATAATATATAACAAAAAAGGTGTTTATTTTCAATTTCGCATATCAAGATATGTTATGCCTATATTATTATATCGTGTTAGTATTATTTTGTTTCAAATAACAATTATATTAAGTAATGGTTTTGTCTGGTGTTTGCCGCTCCTTTGCCGCATCGCGTGAAATGGACATTAACTGACAGAGATATAGTAAATTATGAACTATCTTCATACGGCTCTATATTTTATAAAAACTATTTAATTTTAAATGTCTTAAACATTAATTAAGTGTATGATTTAAATAACTAAAACTTTCAGTTTCGTATTCATTATTTCAATTCGATAGTCTACATTTTTACTCGTATGTTCTCATTCGTCTTGTATTAACTACAAACTTAACATGGTTGCTATATTTTAATTGTCACATATCTAAAGTATTTTTATTATTATATTCTTAAACTTTCTTTTGGCCATCACTTCAAACGGCACTTTTTTTTGTAGTTATATCTAATCTTACAATTACTCCTCAAATGAAATCAACTAACAATCATTGTTAATGATACACAAAGCTCTAAATGTTTTATTTGTTTTCACATTTACAGTTCGCATAAATGGTTTCTATGATAGTTCGCCGCCAAATAGATAAATTATATTTACTATTTGCTTATAATTTGTAACGGAATCCAAACGACGTTATCTAGTGAACTGATATCGTTGTCTATTCCAACTAAAACCGCCTACAGATAATTACATACACGCCCGCCACACTCCGCTATTATTATATCATTAACGTCCGTTAGAGGAAGCTGAGCTTCGAAAACTAACCATGTGGTTTCTACAACTCGGTTATAAGTGTTTAACTTACGATGCTGTTTATATCGAGGCTGCAACAAAGAGCTCATAGAGAACAGCAAATAAGTGGAACAATTTGCCGGCGCTGGTGTTCTCGTCTAAATGTCGTGAGTCACCAAGAAAAAGCAGTTGATAAATAAATGCTTTTACCACCGCAGACTACATTATCGCTTGACACCTATTGGAATGGTGGTCAAGCACTAACTTTTTTAACTTAAAAACTAATATTTTGGTAGTCTAAATTATGACTACGTTTAATATTCTATCTATTATATATGTCACTTTTTTTTTAATACCTTCTTCTTCTTCTTTGTCGTTGTCACTCTTGACAGAGTGGTCATGGTCATCACTGAATACCTTACCGTACCACTGACTTACCATACTGAACGCCTTTAAAGGAATTTTATGCTTTTTTATAAAACATTAAATGAAGGTAGTATCAAAACAAAACACGTGTCAAACGTTCAGTTGTAATCTATTGCTCGATGAAAGAGTTGGAAATAAGAACAAGTAAACAAAAAAAACACACACAAAGTACAATTCTGAAGTATGAATTTTTAAAAATCAAAATCATTTTGACTAAGCATAAGAAATTGTTAATAAGCATAATAACTTATTATGCTTATTAGGTATATAGAAACTCTGATCCGACAAGAAAGTTTAGAAAAAAAACACAGTGTACGTCTGTGTGTAGATATTGTATATAATACATAAAGCTAATATTCATTGGCAGTACAAAATCTAGATAATTAAAGATACTGTAGCAATTTTTAACTATATCACAAATAATCTCCCGGTTTCGTAACCTATTTCAATTCGCGTGTTAAATTAACTTTGTAATGCAAAGTTTCGTAACTCAACATGCGTGTATGTACTTAAAGTTTATGAGCTTTATGTGCTAATTGCAATATTATATTGCCCAAGCAGCGTAGCGTATGGGCAATGTTTTACAATTTTCGTATTGTAATGTATTTGTTATTTCTTACAAATAGTTTCAATTCGTTTTAGCATAATTCCACATCGCATAGATAAAAACGTGCAATGACAATTCGTCGTGACTGTTGTTACGAAACGCCAAGGTCGGGTAAATTGATACGTTGGGTCTCTACCAGCAGATGTTGCGGTGACCAGCCATTGTGCAAACATCGGATAATTGAACATTCAAATGGTTATACGGACATGTTCATTTTACTGATATTGCTACATAAAAAAATAGTTTTACAACTATTTATACAGAGCTCTAAAAACTTTCAACGACAAAAAGAATAATGTAATAAATGATCAATTTTATTATTTGTATAATACAGTGTATATATTATAAAAATATTTTATTAATTTATATTAAACAGATTAAAAATAACTCGTAACAACTGAAGAAACTGACTTTTATGAGGTTTGTTTTAAATACTTGATCTGTTTGTCGTAATTAACTTAATGAGAGAGTTGGCGTTTTAGAAGTATAGGTTTTGTAATACAAGTCCTGGAAGCGGACAATCGACATGGTTAACATAATCTCGTAGCACTTGTCAGATTACCGAACGCTCCAGCTGACCGCTCATACAATATAATCCATATAAATGAATGTTCGCTTATTATTCATGAATTTACGCTTACGCAAGCACGAATGGATGCAAAAATGATGGAAGGGAACAGGACCTGTTCGGCGCGAAGACGTTGATTGATTTGCTGTGTGAACTAACTTAAAGTGAAGGGTTGTATGTCGCTAAAATTGTGCAGCGGTGTGAGAGGCGATAACGTCTTCATATCTTAGATATGCAAAGTGACAGAATGACAGGCGAGTGTCGCATGTCTTTTTCATTTATCTTCGTAACATGCTCATGGGACGGCAATGTCAAATCGTGCAGTACAAAAATATTAATATAAATTTTATATCTATTACACATAACCTTGCAAAGGTTATCATATCGTTATCTTACTTAACAGGAAAATGTAAAAATGGCGATAGATCTATTGGGGGCAACATCTAAATCCAACCAAATAATAATATGCGAACATACTCATCATCGGTTTAACCTCCTGCCTGTACTACACTTTATAAAACGGTAATAAAAATGTATCATTAGTACATTTTAATAATCGCCATGAAATTTTAAAATATGTATTACAATACCGTTTATTAAAGAGTTATAACAAAGTGGCCATTCGCTTCGTTTCAGTATACTTGTATCGAACCCCAAAATTGGCTCTAATGAACGACAAAGGATTGCTTCAAGGTTAAGACCATCGATAACACAGTAGCCAATCCAATCAATAGTCTAAACGAACTTACTTTCAATTACAATGACGCCTGCCCCAGCCTTGAAAGATGAAGTAAAATGTATGATAGTTATTCTCGCAAAAAATATTTAGCCTTTACTAAACTAAATACCTGAAGTTCTTTTTTATTTATGTAGAATAGGCTAGAATTTTGCTATTCATATGAAGACAGACAATGACATCGAGGATGGTGAAGTATGGTAAGTAAGAATATTCAGGCTATCTATAAATTGTCAACCGAAATACGGCACCGTTAATATGATATAACGGTAGCTAGTTAGACAGGTTAAAAAAACCTACCGCCGTCTATCAATCACATGTAGGAATATAACCACGGACCTCATTTATTTATTTATGCACACAAAAATTACAGATAAGATATTAAATGTACAGAGATATTAAGAGCAAAGGCACTACTTACTCCAATGTGAAATTTCTTCCAGTAGGCCTTTTGTTGGAAAATTTTATATTAGTGAAAGTAAATTCGGTGCATATTACCAAACTACATACTAAATAAAACTAGGACATATATGTATACTAAAATAAAACTTACTAACAAAAATATATACTCATCATGGTGTGTAAACGTGAAAACGATATAAATTTAAGTTTACATGCCAGTCTATGTTTTATACAAACATTATAATTGATTACAAAAAAAAAATTTAGCTTGATTTAGTTTAAGATTACAGTTACAATCGTACTAATTTTGAACTAACTATCTATGCTAGATTCTTTGTTTGGTGTAAACAATTTTCATATAAAACAGAATAAGTGATCCGACAATTTTTTTTTGGAACATTAATAAGTATTGTTATGTTCAAAAAACATGTATTAGTTACATAAAAAAATGTTGGACTATCAACAACATCATCAAGAGGTTTACATTTTTTTGGTTCAAATATCTAATGATCGTTATGAAAAAAAAGTCATCAACATTGAATTTTTTTGTATATAAATTCTCTTTCGACTCGCCAAGAAAAATGAGCGTAATTAATTTAACTAGATTCTTCGTCATAGACTATTACCATTTAATAGGATGAACGTCCCACTCATATTCTACTTAGACTGTAAACTTGAGGCAAAACATGTGATCTATAAGTATATAACAACACACGAGGCAAGCATTTGCTTATTACTAGACTAGCTGTTACCGGCGACTTCGTCCGCGTGGTATTTAAATTAAAGAAATATAGTTTAAATAAACAAAATAAATGTACAAAATATGTGTATACATCTTCTTCTGAAACAAACATTATCAAATTTTTCATTGGTTTTTGTCTTGGTGTGATCTCCTTGTTACATGAGCTATATGCCAGTGAAAGTTAAATCAAAATCTGTCCAGCCATTTCAAAGATTAGCCGGAACAAACAGACAGACGAAATTATAAAAAAAAATATTTTGATAATGTACCGTGAATACATCCAAATGCACTTAGTAAAAAGCGGTTATATTAATATTATCAACAGACAATCCAAATTTAATTATTTGTATAGATTTGCTCACGCGGAGTCCGTATTTGACGCAGTCGACTTATAAGTAGCGACTCTCTTCCTACGCACTTGGGATTACGCATGAATCGTACTTGCAAAACAACAACGGAGCTCTCTCGTAAGTTTTTAAAAACAGGTCTAGAATTCAGGTCTCAAAATACTTTGAAGTATTTACAATACTCGCCATATAAAACTGCAAAATTAAACCTTGCGCGAGTGGTGTAAAAACCAAAATCAATTACAAAGTGAAAATAAATCATGGATTTGTACATAGTTCTTAGTTTTTACTGAAGTATTTAATATTTAAATTTAACTCGTTGGATTACATGCTTTTATTAACGGAAAATATTACAGGTAAGGTAAAAGTAAGCAATGTAAAAGAGTACACAAATTTTAAACACTTGAAAGATTTTAGATCAGAGGTCTGATGCCCGCTTAGGAAATATCTGATTTTAAAACTTAGGACACTTCGTGGCTGGTAAATCTCTACGCGTGTAGTCACCTTAAGACGTAGGCTGTATTGTTTTCATGTAGAGCTGCGTGCGAATGTCCTCGGAAGGTGACCACGTGTCAACTTATAAATACACGGGAGTCGCATGGCGCTGTTATACAACACTATATTGACCATGCACGAAGCAAATCATTTCGAGAATGTCAATTATAGCTACAGTTGTAACCAGATGCTTTTAAAGAAACCATTACATAGATGTAATATATAATCAGTCTATACTTGTGAAGTTTATACGTTTAAAACGTGTTATGAATATTGGAGATTGGTATGAGGTAAATAGAAATAACGAGTAAAACACTTTAAGTTGAAATATGAATAGAAAAGATCGGAAAAGAAATATGTAAAGCTTTATTTGAAGATATTTAGGAAAAAATATAAAATCTTGTTTTCAATTTATGATCAGCGATGATACAGTAATTTCTAATGTTATTATAAATAAAATACTGTAGCTAAAAATTAAAACGTTTGTTTTCAAAATGAGTTCAATATAGTAAAACATTTAGTAATTAACTCAGTCTCATTCTTACCTTTACTCTTATTTTCTCATAAGTAACTGTGCTACCTAAATTAATATGTCTATCTAATAGTTAACTTGATAAATATATTGTTACCAGTAAAAACGCCCATTATACTGCAAATGTATGTTTTAATACATTTAATGGTTTTCCTTATTTGTATACAATTACTATACTTCTTTGTTTAACTCGTATATCTGTTTATCTATCTGTATGCGACATCGTACCAATCCTTACCACTAGATCGGAACTATTTTGATTCAGTACTTCACTTAGCTATTAAATAATTAAAAATATGCTTTTGTAGATTATAAGCCTATTACATTCTAAAGATTTGTTTATATCGAAGTTGTTTTAAGAATTTTAATTCGAAACGTACGGTCTGTACTTGGAGTTTTTGTGATTCAATTTGATACCAAGTGCTTTATTCGAACAAGTGACCTCCTTCTTTTTATTCTTTTGCAATTTGTATATTGGATGATAAAAAAGTCTCAGGCGATAAAAAAAGTTTAAGTTCCTTGTATTTATTTATTGCATGTTATGAAATTTTCTTCAAATATAACTTATATAATGTGAGTGACTCCTTTGATTATAACATTATTACATTTGTCTGGGTCTGGCGACAGATGGTTATATTAATTCAGAAATCAAACGAAAAAGAAATCTCAACGGAAATTCTGGCAACCTTTTCACGTTAGACAAGCACAACAACAAGCTATTTATCGGATCATTAATCTTGTCACAGTCCTAACTTGAATCTCGTAAAAACACATTCAAAACTTCGTACAGAGAAGCAGTTATAGTTAGAACCAAAATATCAATTTGTTATAACACAACCGATAACAACATGGTCGACTTTACAATAAGTTATTTTTACGTCTTTGTTATAAGCTATGAGAAAATTGTTTGCGTAATAATACAAAATCGTTTAATGTTGAAAAAAATAATAATCGAATACTTATATAGTATGAAATGTAGTTGCTATGTTCAGCACAAAAAAGTTTTCATTAAGAAAATGACAAATTGATAAAGATGTACACGGAACTAATTTTACAAACATAAAGAGGATTGGTAAAGATGACCTTAACACCATAATTGTGATTATCTATTTACTTAGAGTTTACTGCTTCGTTTTCAATTATTTATTAATAATATCGATCAATCAGTGTTAAGTAATAAACAAATAAAGTAACTCTGCACTCCACTTTCGATGTTCCGTTGCAACAATGAAAGCTTCCAAGAAAGACTTAGACGTATTGTTTATAAATTGTATTTAAACCTATTGATTTTCGTACTATTCTCGTCACGTAGATTCACTCGTAGTTTGTTAAGGAGCAATGTTATGTCACGTTTAATTTTATTGTAAACTTTTTGCAGGAAGTGACCACCTATGAAAATAGACGTCTCGACGAGTAGCGTTCGTTGGGAGAGACATATTTACACAAGTGCCAAAGGCTGAAGATATTCATTTTATCGAGAAATAAATAAAAGATTTACCGCAGAAAGACATTAGTACTAAGATATCTCGTTAAAATTAATAACATATACATGTTAATTATATATTACATTTCTAAATAGATAAAAAACAGTTAAAATTTCTATGTAGCGTCGGTTAAATAGAAAAATGTCATACCAAAATATTTTGATGCCAAATTTTAATATCTGAAATGATCAGGTAGTAAAATTTGTTAAATTTTTCAATATATTACTTCCTTTTATTAGAAGTATAACAGTTAGTAAGAAAAGGCGCTGCAATTAAAACTCCACATGAATTTCTTATGAGGAAACGATTCTTGAATGATACCTTGTCAGTTAATACTTCCTCATAGAAAATAATTAACCTCCAGTGTCCTTACTCAATCGCTAATGCATCTTAATTTCACGGATATCTACTTAGAATAGAGGAAGTGTGCCGCGAAAGTGTGACAACAACTAATGAGCCGAAGTGCCTAGTTAACACAAAACAGCAACAGAGGTGAAAGGTGTCGTGACCGTTCGAGCGCTGCAGCTTGATGAATTGCTTTTCTATGCTGAAATAACTTTTTATTCAACTCTTCAAGCTAGATTGAATTCAAGCTAGTAAAATTACTGGGGTAACGAGACGTTACACCTTATGTCTCAAGGCGACGAGCGCAATGTAATGCAGTGTGTACCATCTTAACTAGCGCTACGTTATGTGCAAGTGTGTCTTAAGGTGAACCTCTCGCTCGTCTCCTTGCATCGTAAAAAAAAAATCTGTCTGAAACAAATTGTTACTAGTAACAAGTGGTCAAAAACGCGGAATTTCGTTACTCCTGTAATATAAAAAAAATAATCTATCTGAAACAAATTGTTACTAGTAACAAGAGGCCAAAACACGGAATTTCGTTACTCCTGTAATATAAAAAAAATAATCTATCTGAAACAAATTGTTTCTAGTAACTACTAGTGTAACAAGAGACAAAAAATGCGAAATTTCGTTACTCAAATAATATAAAAAAAAGTCTGCCTGGAATAAATTGTTACTAGTAACAAGAGGCCAAAACGCGGAATTTCGTTACTCCAGTGATATAGATGGAGTAATGATATAGAGTATAGATCCAGTAATGGAGAGGCACTTTAATAAGAAAAAGAAGTGATATAAATAAAGCACTCTTCTCGTCGAAACAGAATAATCATGCTTAATATTATTTAGCAGAAGTTGGTGCTGCAGTATTTAGCTTTTTTAACTGTCTGCGGCGGTAACAAAAATACATTATTATTATAACCTCTATGTTGTAAATGGAGTAAAATTTTAACTATGAAAATTTGTCCAAAACCCTTTTTATAACATACGTAAAGGATAAACGGAAGCTTTCCTTTTAATTCAACTTTCTTTTCTAACACCTGTCCTCATTAAGTTACGATGCCGAAAATGAAGCATGCTAACAGAGAATATTCAGAGTCATGACTAACGCAGCTATATTGTTATGACTGATTGACAATAAAAGGGCATAAGCTGTGGAAGAAATGTTCTCCTACGGAATAAAGACGGATTACGACGGACCTCTGTCCAGGGAATTCTCCTTTTCATTTCCTATTCCAGTAAGGAGCACCAAATATACAGAGTTTTTTTTTTTTTTTTTTTTTTTTTTTTTTTTTTTTTTATACAGGAAAATGCGTGAACGGGGATCTTACTAAATATTTGTTATTTTCGTAAATTAAATTTGTTCTTCTATTATCTCAGTTTGTGCTTAAACATATGCTTGCTCTGTAGATAATAATTTCTTAGCCTTTCTTATTATTTTTGGCCATACAATACTTGCTAAGTCTTATAGGTTGTTACTTCATGTATTTACTTGTCCTGTATTCCATGGCGGGGGCAATGTATTATAATTCCGTAACAAATTTTAAATTTTATCACATTTGACGTAAATAATGCAAAATGTTATACAATTTGGTCAAAAATAACATTACTCACTGGTTATTTTCGTACATAGTGCAGCCCAAATAAATCACCCACGCAAATGATAACGATAAATTGCGGATTTCAACCACCAACAGTGACACCCGATAAGAGAGGAATAAACTCTTATAATGTATAAAAACATATTTCATAAAAATAATACATGACACTGTTTTCGTTCATGACATAACTAATTTATTAAAACTGTTAATTGTCTATTGTTGTTAATAAACTTCACAAAATACTTTACACGAAGTAAATTTTCAAAATTTATTAATTACATCCACAACAAGCGCTGTTGCTTTTTAAATCAATGTTATAACACTCCTGCTATTTTCTATATCATTTATATAGTTATTTACTAGCGGAAGAATTCCATAGATTTATTACATACATACAAACAACATAATATGTTCATACATAAAGTGCACAACTTAATAGTAAACAAACATGGTGATCTATTGCAAAACTTCCTTATTTACTGTTGCAATTAACGGAAATTTTATACTGTTGGTTACATTTGTACTGTTTAGTTGCAAATGATAAATAGAAGTATATATTTTTTAGTTATAACAAAAATGACATTGGTTATAAGTAAATGAAAATGCACATGCTTTTTCTAGATTAAAGGTACAAGAGCGTGTGAAAGCGTTTCCGAATTTTCGATCAAAGATTTGAGATAGAAAAGTCTTAGATAGCATAAACCGGAATAAGTGTTTATTTAAAAGAATAGACGGTTGTTTCAAATTAATAACTTTTAAATTAGGTAACAAAGGTTTAAATATATATCAAAAGGCGACAAAATCTGCGGCGGACCAGGAAGCTGGCTTTAGATTAACGCCCGCGCACCATGAAGGTCGCCGATAAACGCTTCCTGACCAACTGTATCGTGGGAAGAGAATACTATCACAATAATATACTCGAATTAGTCCTTTTTATAACATACGTAAAGGATAAACGGAAGCTTTCCTTTTAATTCAACTTTCTTTTCTAACACCTGTCCTCATTAAGTTACGATGCCGAACATGAAGCATGCTAACAGAGAATATCCAGAGTCCTGACTAACGCAGCTATATTGTTATGACTGATTGACAATAAAAGGGTAGAAGCTGTGGATGAAATGTATCTCTTACGGAATAAAGACGGATTACGACGGACCTCTGTCCAGGGAAATTCTCCTTTTCATTTCCTATTCCAGTAAGGAGCACCAAATATACAGAGTATTATATACACATCGAAATACGTAAGTATGTATTATTCACTTGTTAAAAAGGGACTTAATAAAAATATTACGTTTAAAAGGTTAAGTGGTAACAAAATTTAAAAAACGCCACACACGATTGTTTATTTTGAACCCGGAGCGTAGCATTAGGCCTATCGCATTTCGGACCCCAACCGTGCGGTTAGAACATATGGCGACGAAGGCAGCTCGTCCCAAAGGCAGCAACCTATTTACGTCAACGGTCGTAACGCAACTACTTCCGAGAATCGCGAGATACTGATGATCCACGATTCTAAACCCATTTGTCTTTCCAACGTTCCGAAACATCGAGTTGACCCGACAATTTGTTATTCCGAGTATTGAGTTACTGAAAAAATGAGGACGGAGACGTAGCGTGAAGATGATATCTAAAGTATTATGCGGCAACACTAAAGCGGACGCGTGTTTGGTGTCCGTTTCTTTTTTATTGAAACAAGAGTGTACTGTATGAAAGCGAAATTAATTTCGTGAGCCAGTTTACAAGAAAATAATACTTCTTTCTCTAAGGTCTGCGACTCTTTTGGAGCAACCGGCGGTGCTTGCACAAGAACCCCTTTCTTTGCCTACCTCCAATGTAAACGAAAATAAAATGCAGCTCCGGTATAAATAAATACGCTTGACAGAATAATACCGTAAAGCACTTTACGGTTTATAAATCTCTTTTACATGAGATTAGGTATCACGTCATCAAGTGATAATACCGTTGAGTGTCTACCGGCATACTTTGATACGTACTATCTAATGTTAAGAAGTGCAAATTAGTGTTTTGTAAACGGCACACCACTTTTAAAGTCGCAGTCCTACTCAACTCATTCCCTAGGGCTTAAAAAAACTTGTTCATGCTACTTCAATACAAAGCATAATACAAACGATTTCATCCTAGTTATGATCTATATTACAGCTTATTATTTGGTTTCACTTTTAAATTACCGCCAGGATTAAATAATTAAACATTCTTCATCTTCTTCTAAGTCGTATTTCCTCATGACCGAGGTTCGTGGTCATCATGTGTGATGAAACACACGACGAGTTACTTGGCACTTATAATGGAGTGGTTTGCCATTGCCTTCTCCATTTCATATACAAGTGCGAGCACGGATGGTCATGACATAGAAATGCAGGTTACCTCACGATGTTTTACTTCCCCGTCAAAGCACGTGGCTTAGTTGGTGTTATACTAACTGCACATAAATTGAAAAATTCATTGGTGCACGCCGGATTCGAACCCGGTACTTCCAAACCGGAAGGCGGGTGTTCAAACCACCAGAGAGTGTTTGCCGTCCTCACGCTTGGCATGAGGATTTTTGAGCACAACATCCTGGTAATTGTCATAAGGTAAGCTGGTATCCTTCCCCAAAAATCACTTACTCCATAATCTTATTTCAGGAAACGTCGACCGACAGTAAAATAGCGGTGAAAATATTGTCTTCTACACTGTATATTGCAATTATTACAACTCAAATCCGTAAAATAGGACCACGTCAAAGTTTCATGATGTCATTAAGTATAAGATAACATAAAATTATTTAAATTTCAGTAATATTAGTCAATTTACATTAGACGAAAGATAATAATACATAATAAATAACTCTTTATAGGACAGAGAACGGAATAGTTTATTGTTATTGTTTCAACGGTGAATTCACTCAGGACGTTTAAAATAAATTTTCTTTTCGGTCATAGTTTTGACAACGGTATATTACAACAGCAATCGCGTTATTACTGTAATTGTTTTAATTCTCTCACCCGCCTGCTGTTATTTACGGTACATTACGTGTAATTTAATGACAATGCCGAATTTCCTTTGTGGTTCATCGACATTACGTCGACTTTTTGCGACCGCTAGCCTTTGTCCACCATTTTAAATTTCCGCTTTTGTTTCCCAGCAATTGGCGCGAATAAAAACTGCGATTGTCTCTTACGTCACCGTTACATGAAAAAAATTTTTTTAACATCAACTAATATCCTTTAATAATATCTCTGAGATTATTAACAGAACTAGATTTTAATTAATGTTTGTTGTTTTTAATTCTATTTAAAAGTGGACGATACTCCTTATATTTAATGCCTTTGGTATTTATCTTCCAGTGATCCTTGGATGATACAGATTGTAATGAGGTAGGTGTATACACTTGTAAATGTAAATTCACTATGTGCTATTAGCAGCAAGTAATGGCAGCCAAAGTATTTGAGGAACACACACTTTACCATCACCGATCTTAT
The DNA here is from genome assembly GCA_029286795.1 of Byasa hedistus. Classification (NCBI taxonomy): domain Eukaryota; kingdom Metazoa; phylum Arthropoda; class Insecta; order Lepidoptera; family Papilionidae; genus Byasa; species Byasa hedistus. The sequence continues at coordinate 6,557,309 of JAGSMW010000024.1, forward strand.
TGTCACTTAACATCCTTTGAAATTAAGGCTGTGTTCGGATCTGAAAATAATAAAATATGGATTTATACTGTCCTTAAGTTCATTGTCTTTGAAATAATGTGGCTTCGGTTGAAAGCAAAATGGTCTTTGAACCGCATAAAGTTTTGCTGTGTTTGGATGTATTCAGTATAAATTTATGAATTTTATGTGCTATGTACTATTCGAGGTTATGTATATAAATCAGTGTACACACGAGGTGCACACGTATACGGAAGAGTTATGTAAATATTTTCACGATACATAAACAGGTATACAATTACATCCTCTTTGTGTTTGTCGGTCACCGACTTGCCGACACGGCGGCTAATACAGACCTATTTTCTAACCCTAAACATACAGGGATTGATTGACGTATTATTATTTAACACTTATTTAAAACTTGACACGAGAAAGAGTAAGAATTGTTAAAAAAATTACAAAGAGTCAATTAATCCTTATAATTGTGATACTTTCATGTAACGACGACTCAATAGACGACACATTCGAGCCCTAAATGTCTAAGGTTCCCAGGAATAATGGGTTATTACAGGGTATTTGTGTATATAGTCTGTCTTCTATGTTTTTCCATAATTTTCTACTAATTTTTACGCATAAACGATTTTCTGATAAACAACAAAGTTATAACATTTTACTAAAAACGTTTAACGCCAGTCTAAAGTTACAAAACCTGGAAAAAATAGATTTCACTCAAGGATATAAATAACGATATTTATTTTCTCATACAATTATTACTAGCATTTGTTTTTTAACATTCCTTACTAGTATTCTTTCCTATTACCGAATTGTCCGCAGGATACGTCGGTGTGGTTTATGTAATATTAGACACGCTAAATATAACAGGTATGAAGTATTGCGCATTTAAGTTACACGTATTCGAATTCTACATTAAACGATGAAGTAACATAGAAAACTTTTTGCATCGATTGTAATGATCGCGTTATACAAATCGACGTCTTCCTGCTCACTAAAATGTTTCTCCTGGTAATGCACAACCATTATAAAACGATTTCGTAAAATAATTTATGCTAATGATAAATATTTTCTTTGTGCGACAAATTTGTGAATATCTGAAAAAAATATATTGTCATCATATCCGTTCGTTTCGAAACAAACATAACGAATGGACAAACACTTGGTTTGATAATACAGTATTTCTTGACCCACGAACTACTTAGGTACAATGGCATTTAGTATATCCTTTAATTATCTAAATTTATTTACAGAAATAATACAAACCGAGAAAAACTGAAATAAAACAGAACGTAAAAGGAATATCTATTTGGTGTCTAAAATATGTTCACAAAAAATTATTTGTCGTTACTATTTATTAGACAGACAAAAAATTATTAACTAGTAAAAAAGCGTTGTTTTAAACAATAATGTCAACTGTATTTTAAACAATGAATATCAGTGACATACCATCAAAGTTATCGCAAATTTAACAGGTTCCAACAACACTGTCTTAATTGAACAAAAACATAATGCTTAAGAATCATAATTGTATATTTTAAAACAATTAAAATAGCTATTTTTTACTTCAACAGGCATCGTAATTGGTATACACAAAGAGCCTACGCATCATGAAGAATGCATCACAATCCTTGAGTGGGAATTATCGATTGAACAATTCCACCAATCAATCAATCCTTTTTGCATTATGTTGCTACCTACAGTTGTAAATTCTATAAACAATTGTAGGCGTAATTATTTATTATTATAGAAATTCAATAGCGTTTTAACCAAGCAACAAGATACAGGTAGAACCACGCTAGTTAAAGAACCGACATTCATATATAAGTTATTTATAAACAAAACTAATATAATGTCCAAGTCATTTCTTAAAAATTTTCAATTTGTACCTTTAAAAAGTTTGCTGTTTGTTTTACTCGTTTTGTTTCAGTCGGTGTTAAACATTAAATTACATTAATCGTCGCTAATGAACAGTGATGAGAATCAATGATATAATTAATGATCGATGGCGCGTGCGATCGACAGTTAAAAAGCTTCGTCGATCATTAATCAATATTTAATAATCGGTATCATGTCCATCGATATCATTTTAATAACATTTTGAAGCGAAATAAGGCGACAACGATTATAGGAAATAAAAAACAAAAATGTCGGTACTTACGTATTTATTTATGGATACGCTATTATTTGGAATGAACCAAGCACAAATTTACTTCATAGTTAATAATATTTTTCATTATTAAATATCTAAGCAACGCTACAGCATCCTTGCAGTTTTTAAAAAAATAATGTATTTATAGTGTTGTAATTGAAATTTATTACAGATCTTGTGTAGTTTTTAATCAAAAGGTCTTTTTTTTTATACTACTTTGCGACGAGACGAGTAAGACGTTCACCTGATGGTAAGTGATACGCTTGCCCATGACAATGCGGCGCTGGTTAAGATGGTACACACTGCACCACATTGCGCTCGTCGCCTGAGACATAAGATGTTAAGTCTCGTTACCCCAGTAATTACACTAGCTACAGCGCCCTTCAAACCGGAACACAGTAATGTTCGCACACTACTATTCGGCGGTTGAAATAGGAGCTGCGGTGGTACCCATCCAGACGGTCTCCGGCCACAGAGACCTGCCACCTGGTCTACAACTATAACACATAATCCCCGTAATAACTTATGACTTTCATAGATTTAATAATCGGAATTTTACCTGGATACGAAGTCACCTCACCGGACCGTCGCAGGAGTAACTCCGTGCGTAACTCGGCATCGGTGTCTCGAATTACATATCCAATTAGCTAACTTGGGTAAGCTCGGTGGATTGTGAGACAATGGAAGCTCAGGTCGTCGCACCCGGTGGGACGACAGTAAGCCAATAATCGTTTACAACTTAACAACACATGGAGCAAAGCACGCGCCGTGGGCGGACGCGAATGAGTTTGACTCGCAATGAGTAATTAATCATTTAACATTTCGCGATACTAACTGAAGAATTCGGACCGTCAAGGTTGTGCTAATGTCGGCGGATTTAATTGCCATCATTTATGTATGTAGCCTGAAAGAGAAGGATTGGTCGCAGAAAGAAATTATGACTAGACAACATCAAGGAGCCGACCGACATCAGGACCGCCGCGCAGTTGTTCCACTAAGCGCGCAACAGGAAAGAATTCTCAGAACTGGTGTCCAATATTCACTAATTGGACACGTGAAGAAGAAGGTGTATATAAATCTAAACAGCCAACAATAACATGCTACACAGATAAGACATATAGGTGCCACAGTCGTAGGCAGTCTCAGACTACATGACACCAGCGAAATGGAATAACTTTAGTCGAATGAAACTACTTGTTACTTTATAGATATACTCATGAATATATTACTACGGTTTCCTTTGACCATTCCAAATAAGTTGTCTATTTATTTCATGATGATAGTCGAACATACGATACGTCCGGCGATTTAAGAGTCTATCTAAGAATTAAGCTCTCTTCTTTTTTGTCTATATCTGGTTTATGATATATTCAAAAACAGACACAATTAAACCATTGAATGTTTTTTGTATTCTTTTGCGAGGCTGTTGACTGTACAAAGGGTATATCATGTAATTAGCGTTGAGATTGTTAATGGTCGATGGCACAGCCGTGATGTGACCTTATGACTCACATCAACATCCTGAACGCGTTCAGTTGTGAGCAACGTGATATTTATTCAACCGATGCAGATAAGTAAAGCATTCTCCTGTGATTACTTTTAATAATTATTTGTTTTATGATACAAAACCATTCATAATCTTAAAATACTCTTATTCTAATATTAAATACAAATTTTTTTAATATGTATTATTGTTACTAATTTATTTAAGAGACATAAGTTACATAGGTTTGTCCGAAGCCTTCGCACTATTTAAGTTTATTAATACTTGATTAAGATATAAAGACCTACTATTTTAACCGTTGCTATAGATACTGTTGTATAAATAGTATCATATTGAATCGACACGCTTTTTAAAAGTTTTGAATAAATATCAAATGATGTTATTATACAACGAGACAAGCAGGACGTTAGTGATAAGTGTATTAGCTACTAACTGCACTGTTTTATACATGAACCGCAAGGAACACTTATTTTATTATTAATAATGTTTCCAAAAGTAAGTAAATTCTATACTAAACGTATGAGTAACTTATCGATGCTTAAATGCCAAAGAATTGTTTCCGTGTTACTTCATAACAAGCGTATTACGTTACCTTTGATTAACGAAATTTAATAACAGCGATTGAAGTGGAACCGACTTTATTGTAACCAACGTTTTTCATGTTTCGTTCATAACACGTTGCTATAAGGTTTACATTTGTTTAATTACTTGTTAATCCATTTTTAATGAATCACATTGCATTATTTCCATACTACACGCCCCATTCGTGTACGAAGCGCGGGTATTTTGATTTCAATCTCTTACGTTTCTGTTAAAAAATATATGTGATTCAACAACACCGCAAAGTATTTGTTTTGCTCCGACTGCATTCGCTCTTTAATCGGGAGTTCATTAACCTGTTTAATCTTGAACTAATGTAAATATCACACTGTTAAATACTGAATAATCATTAAAGAGTCTGAGTAATAAGGTTAAACCAACTTAATGTGTTGCGAAAAAAGGGGATGTTTTAATGTGCTCCTGTTTCAAGTAAGGTAAGGTTATATTTTTTTTGTTTAAAACAAATCTACAACCTTACAATTCAATACTACTGTTGAATTTGAGATTAATGATAAAAAAATGTATATTATTAACATGCGTGTATCTAGCTCCGTGGTGTATAAGTTAACCGCTTGCCTTAAAATACCTGAGGTGTCAAGTTCGATTCCATCGCAATATGTGGTACACGGTAAAGCTGCTTGTGAAGTTCAAGAAAACTTGACAGTGTTTTCGTAATAAAATATGATAACAAAGCGAACATTCCAAATTGCTCACTGTACTCAATAAGGTAATTTCAAAGCACCTTGTCGCAACACTGATTCTAACCTAAAAGTGATAACGCTGAAACAAATAGTTTATCTGGATATTTCACTTTAGTAATCTTATCGGTTCGGTTTATCAGATGGGTTCAGTCAGAGCTGGACGCATGCTTACGTTATCTAATGTTTTCGGAAAGTGTCTCTTCGATTTACAACATGACAGTAATATTTTCACTTATCACAAAAACTTTTATGGTGAAACGATGAAAACCTTCCTACGTTCTACATAGATATAAGTAACATGTAAAATTAAATTAAAAAATTAAAATACAACGATACGTAATAAATCAACGTTAAAATTCTTCGTCAAAAACACATGATTTTGTTACAAATAATATATAATTACTATTCCTTAATGAAATATTTAAAAGCATCGAAAAAGGGTTTATTTAAACACAAACAAATTACCCGATGAGTTACAGCCATTATCCTGCACAAGGCTGTCTACATTCAGATAAAATGAACCAACACGAGTAAGACTTGAAACGCTTAAAGGACAAAAAGCAATGTACTCAAAAAAAAAACACTGACTTCATCTGTACGGTATTTTTAGTTCGTAAAGTATGGAAATGAAACGGTTAATTTTATATGATTATGGAAACATGGAATGGGAATAACATACCCAGATGATTCCCAGACCCGCCTTGAGTGGTTTGGTACGTACATATCCCTCACTTCTTGTACGTCTTGTTCATACAAATTGTACATTTACTTATTCTTCAGGGTATTTACCTTAAATGTTAAATGTCAAGGTAAAATATTGATTATTATGTAGCAACTCATAATCAGTTCACGTAACATCTAGATGCATATATTTCTTTTCCAAAACCGTACTAATACAACCGTATCTCTGTTTAGAGAGAGTATAAACTCCTTCTGGATGAAAGTCAGGGTTATATGGGATATCCACCCATTAAAACCCCTTCATTGGTCCTCTTAAGAACGCTAGGAAAATTAAAAAAAATAAGCAATCTACAGCCGAACACACTGCAATGTTTTGTGCGAGTCAAAGTTCCTGGGGTAACGAGAGTTATCATTTTATATCTCAAAACGATGAAGGCGATGCGGTGCCGACTATATTCTTAATACCTACAGATAGACAGGTGTCTTCCGATCATGTGATCGTCTTGTTCGTCTCGTCTATAACAAGTATTACGTCAATGTATCAATGGACACCTGATCACCGTTTGTCACATTTCCATGGAACCATGCGTAGGTACTCGTATGTTTGTATGCGCGCACGCGTCCATAAACATACAGATGACGGATATTCACATACAACGAATACGACATTCAATGTATACATTAAAAAATAACTAGAATCATTTTACGTCTTCATACTTATTGACGTTATAGACGTATTTCAAATATTGGTCGTGTAAATTGTACTATCGCAGTCCTCTGCAAACATGTCTCCGTATGGTCAGTCCGAAAACAAAATATGATAATGAGGCAGGCGCCAGAGTTCCTGTTGTAACTGAACTGACCTATAGTACCATGTAGACCTCAATCGTCTGATAAAACATACTTTATTTCAATAGTTGCTCTAAGTGTGCTAGGTCAGCGCAAAATAGAGTTTTATGGTATACATTACAAGAGAAAAACGTCTAACGTTTGAGATGATAATGCTGAGTAATTAATAAACTTGAATGCTAAATGATTTCTTAGTAAATGTGATGAGGAATTAAATGAATACACTATTAGACCATATAACCTAAAAAAACGAAGCAAACTGAGAAATATACTATAGATTATAAAACACGATCTGTAAAAGAAGTATTGGATATTTTAGAAATTACTTTTTAGTGGTTCATTAAAAATAGGACAATTGTACAGAACGATTAATTCGTTTTTAAATTGTTTCAAGAACAAGTAACTTTCATAATTATTTACATCAATAAGTAAAAGCAAGGTTTAACTATTTTTTTTTGTAAACAACTTTACCTGATGGTGAACGATACTCATAAAAAAACAAAGTGGTGAAGGCAAGGATGTTAGTACATCATCATGTTAAGCTAGATACCTAAAGATATTTGTTCCGTTTTTCTTATTTTACAATCAGAAAAATCCTCTGCGCTGGTACTGTTTAAAAGGTCTCCAGCAACAGTATAACCAAAAAAGCTATTTACCATCTATTTTAAGAACATTTTAAATAACTTTGCTTGTCGTGAGATACCTCTGTCTCTCGTTTACTTTAAGCTTTAAGTGAAAACCTATTCTAACCTGTGGATACTTGTAAAATCCAATAACTATAAAATGTTATAGTGAAGGAACGCTTGTATGGAAGATTTAATCACCTCACCTATCCTTAAATTTCTTGTACGTTTCCTATTCGATATTCGTACAGACGTTCACAAAACCGTATAAATAATGATTTATGTGAATATTTTTACAATTAACTCTTACTTAAATTCTTTTTTAAATCTACTCCATCGTTTTTGTTTTTATCAACGAACATATGAAATAATTAATATCTGGTTCTGTACATGTACAAGTTAGGTTAGGTTTCTAATATTGTTTATAGCGACAACTATCTTAATTCTACGTTTCACTTTAACATTTTATAATATACTAATTATTAGAGTAAGTTTTTATTTGCTAAATATTACTATTTACTAGTAAGTCTTGCTTTATTGATAACAACTAAAAAGCATTCAAATCATTACTTCAAAGATGATGTGATATTATTGTTGTGGGGTTTTTTAACTTACTGTTTACATAATTTGCTACTAATACTAACTTATCCATGCTAGGTAACAATTACCAAATGTTTAAGTGTAACTTTTGACTTTATATTGATATGTAAATATTTTCGTGTGCGTCTGTACTGTTTACATTTTAGTAAACGTTGTCTAATGCAAGTTTTACGATGCATCCCTATACACTTTTGTTTTTACGCCCCGCTCGCCTGTCCGGACTTAACTGAGACGTAGTAAACTTTATGCTCATGGTTTTTATTACTAACACGGTGGCGTATTAACGACCCCTTTCAAACCGTAAAAGGTTTCGTCCTGGTGAGATGGGCCCGGGTTGAAATTTAAATTGGATTATAACTGTTTTTGATGTGTGCTCGGAATCATTTTGAAATGGTCTTTAATTACATTCTTTTCTTTCTAAGTCTAATTTTTTTATCCGTTTTTATTAATAAGACATATTATGCAATTAATTTAGATCAAATTACAAAAGCAATAACTTTGATGTCATAGAAATTACTTTGAATTTTTTTAATTAACTTTCGGTTTACATTTCCTCGAATAGTTTTGTATTTCTGTTTCAACGATATATATAATGTGCTACACTACACAAACAATTTGATTACACGACACAAACTGATACTTTTTAAAAGAGTCCATGCTTTTGCCTGTTGACAATATTTAAATGGCGTCACATTGTACTACTACTGTTTTTAACATTAATACAAAGAAAATACTGTATTTTAAGATTTACTTTTTGCACAAGTTATAAAAACTGGAAAGTTGTTTTATTGTGTCTATTGTATTTGTCGCTTATCTCTTCAAATTATTCGACCGAGTTGATCTTTGGATTAAATACAATACATTGTAAAGAATCTACAGTACAATCGATACAATTCTTTTAAAAAAAAGTATCTATACAATAACAAACGGAGAAGGTCGAACAGTTTCCTGATTAAGTTTTTAAGGAATCGTTGCTTACAGTTTTTGTACGTGTTTAAAAAAAAAATACTTCAATACTAATGACGAAGTAAAGTCAGTTCTAAATTTTCTTAATAAATATATATGTTTATGTATTCGATAAATTTTATAAACATCTAATAACTTTTATTATCGAGTTGTATTTTTAATTTACTACTTACGATATCGATTAAAGTATTTTAATAAACATTTACTAATTAACTTAATTGTACAGTTAGCTGCAATCATCTACAATTTACAATAATAATACTAATCCTTAAAAACCACGATAAAACATTGAATTAACATTAATCAATACGGATTTCCCGGGACGCGCATGTTCACTAAAACTATATAAAATTACTCAGACACTTATAAATAATTAGACGTTATTAACATAACAATGTAAATTGTTAAATACATAACATTATTTCTAAAAGTAATGTGTTGTTAAAAATGTTTAAGTGTGTATGGTTTGAGTAAATAGTTTTTCTCTAATATTGTTAAGATAAGATTAGATATTTCCTCGTAAACATCCTTTTGTTCTGTGATAAGTATCATTAACTTCAAAGCTTATGTCCCGTAGGCAAAGTGAAAGAAAGTAAACATTTTTAAAACAATTTATAATCAGACATACGATAGGAAAGTTTTGTATTTACCTACTGTATTATTGTACTTTGTAAATATTAAAATAGTAGTAGTAAAATGAATATTGCTGTTGATTTAACCATGATGCACGGCCATATTAAAATTGAAAAAGTGCAATGAAAGTGCACGTTACACGTTTGTGATTCTCTTTTTATAGACACATCGACTTTTAATTATGGCAACCAAGCATAAACTACTGTTTCTCTTCATAGGCAGAGTTTTCTTTTTCAATGTAGCTATAAATTTTAATACTTTACTATACTTTTATTCATTTATATACTTAAAATGTGAAAGCTAAAATTGTTATTCAGAAATATTCTTAACAATTCAAAACTAAATTATTCATTGAGCTTTTAATTGTAACACTGTGTGTTCTTTACGATTTAGGTTGGAAAGTTGTAGGTAGAAAACAAGAAATAATTCTATTTTAAAATCGGGTAACGTATATAAAATAGAGATGTTAAGGTCCCGGGGGGGTGGTAACGAATGTGAATTTCAAATGGTTGTTTGTTAACATTCATAAAAATATACATACCATAAGTAGTAAAGAAATTATTGATTATACCTACAACGAGGTTAGGAATCATCAAAATTAGTCATCATGAGTAAGATCCCGGACAACAAGCATCAGGACGACATCGGACAGTAGTCCGATGACATAGGAGAGTAGGCACAGTATAATTATTTTGAACCGAAGAAAACAGGACGTGAACGCCAAAGTTTTCTCCAACTAACCGCTTAAATTCAATTTGAAGACAACATAAACTTTGATTATTAATTTAGTGCCATCTGTCGCCAAGTAGCGTCATAAAATGAAGTAACTTATAACAGCGCCATCTAGCGATAAGTTATATATTTTATTTAAATTCTACTACTCGACGACAGATTACTCTGATACTATAAACAAATAATCATACAAATTCTTTTAAAAGCGAGTTTGCCTTTAAAAACGCTATTATATCAAAAAAACACCTCTTTTTTTTGTTAAATAAAAAACTTTTGTTCCTGCCAAAATATGTTGTCACATGTAATACAACACATAACTTATTTGAGTTGTAGCTATTATATAACTTTCTAGAAACTAGGGGTTATTTAACAATATTAAAATTGTTACTATTTTTACGTATATGTCATGGACTTTATGTGTATATTTTTTAACTAACTCTAATTTTAGCTATTGCTTACGTAGCTGCGGTGTCCGAGTGGTTAAGGAGATGGACTTGAAATCCATTGGGTTCTACCCGCACAGGTTCGAATCCTGTCCGCAGCGATTTTTTTTTTATTGTTTTTTCAATGTTCTTCGACCTATGGCATAAAACATAATATTTAACATGAAATCTAAGATAAAATACGTTTATTTTAAATCTATACATTTACTTGTAAAGATAATTTAGTAATTTTAAATCCGATGCAGACAGGATCCTATGCAGAAAAATCAAGTACAAAAAAATTTTTCAATCATTTATTCAATTACTTTTTCATAAACTATTATTAACAACGCAATGAAAAAAAATATTGCTTTAAGTTACATTTTTTCTATGAGACAACTAAACAAACATTTTTAAAACAGAATAATTAAGATTAAATGTTTCTTGAAAATGACAAAAAAGTTAAACAACTCCTTCGAGCCGGATTTGAACCAGCGACCTATGGATATCAATTATTCAGTACTCTACAGTCCACCGCTCTACCAACTGAGCTATCGAAGGTTAGAAACTTAAAGTGAAATTTAAATAGTTACTCAAGTATACGCCCGAAAATAATCTTTTAAATGTATTTATAATAAAAATATAATAATTTTATTGATAATTCCTTACATAAATTTCATATTATTTTTTAGTCCAACGAACTATTATTATGTTATTTGGATATAATAAATTATTTATTAACTTTCATATATCGCTTTATTTCTTCTTATATATATCACAGTGTAATTTCCTGGTATTCTCATAATATTCATCAGAAGAAACTAGATATAATCAAGAAATTATTAAAAACTATGTTAAATCATATTTTATATCATTTTTTAATGTTTTCTTTTTGTTTAGTTTTTTATTGTAATTTCCATATATTATAATTGTATTTCAGTCGGGGTGTCAATAAAATATTATTCTTTCTTTCTTCTTTTTTAAAGTATTTATAACTTGTTGACGACATACATTAGATTATATTGGGAGAAATATAATTATTCAGCATCTAAACAAAAGTAACTATATGTTATTAATAACATTAATATATATTTAATAGCGCGTAGTTATGTATCATTATAATTTGCACAAAATAATAAAGTCTGTTGATCGTTTAACTCGGCCGCTTCCTCTCAGACTTCTGAACTCGTAACTATGTCGCCTCGGACACTTGTAGTTCCTGTCCGGAGTTTGTTTTATGTTATAAATAGAATAATAACCACTATTTTCATATTATAAAACATATCATATGACCCCAGCTATTAGGTAAGTCCGGTGTCCAGCATCCGCTACATCCCCTATTATCGACTATGACTTATGGATCATTTGGAGAGTAATGTCTATTTATTTGTTTATTTAAAATTAACCAAATAATGACATATACTCAGTGAAGTGTTTCCAAAAGGGAAAAGGTATAACTGTACTAATAAGTTACACAGATAATCTAAATCATAAGAAGGTAAATAATAAATTAATATAACTTCTATGTAGTAAATAAAAAGAATAAAATGGAGTTATTAAAACTTTGCGAGCGCCTATCAAATTTAAACTTGATAACGTTCCTAAGCTTTTGCTAATCGAAATAAGGAGCAAAATTTCTATCTTTTTTTTGGTTTAATTGCGGGTTATGCTTTCGTAAACCTAAACTGGGTTTAAAGATAGGATATATCGAACTTGGGCACAGTAATTCCTCCGCGATGTTTCATCTTTACTTCATGATAGTGCTACATGAAAACGTTGTTGTTCTGCTAGCGCTGGTCGTACCGCGCGGCCTTTCTTGCATTCATACCTATTTCCAGTCTCAAGTAAAATAAGGCCATTTTGAAAATACATGCGAAGTTCGTGCGAGTCCGTACGATCAGATGTAAATTTAAATGCATATAATTAATATTTGGTTTGGTAAATCTTTTTTGTGACGTAAAAAACATAATCACTTACTATTTTGAGTCTGCCTCCATGTGAGCTCTAACGATATCTTGTTACAAGTGCTCTAAGATGAATACAAAGTTTTTACTTTAATTTATTGTTCGAACAAAATTATTCATTATTCGTAAACTGCATGGAATATTTCGGTTCATTGGAATAATTTACCTCGGAAGCGCCTATTTCCATTTGATCTATTTCCTACTGGTTGTATTCAGCTAAGCGATCGGCCGACCGATGACCGGTGAGTATGCAAACACTCGCCGAAAATATCTTACTACAATGAATACTACAACAATATTTAAATTGGCGGTTGACAGGAGTTGAACGTTGAGTTTTGCTCGCCGTAAAGATTAGTTCGTTAACCTGCAGTAGTAAATATTATCACTAGTTATTTATTAAGTTAACTCGTTACTACAAAATAGATAGTTTATTGACATAGTACCATGAAGTTTCTAAATGGTTTATATGACAAAGACTATATGTGTTTCGGTTTCATTTACCATGTTATGGTTATACTTAGAGTTTAAAGAAAATTTACCGATATTACCATAAAGATTTGTTTTTCGATCTTTACTATTTTTTGTGTAATTTAATTACAGTATACTATGGTGTTGAAAGTATATAATGTAAAGCAATGAAATGTATTCATTGGAAATTAAATCTATTTTCAACTTAAAGGTCGTTCGTAACAGAACTTTACAACAGACTTGCGTAACCTTTCTAATAATTAAAAAACGTACATTATTATTTCTGCACCAAGACACAACTGAGGCTGATTGACGTCATCGGCATCATAGCACAGCCGCCAAAGCCTGTGCTATTGTCAAAAACATATTTAATTACCAACGTGTGCAGTGCGGCACGCGAAACTATCTTATAAAACTGCTGTAACTATCTTAAATATGCTATAATAATTACCTTCCTATGTTAAAAATGATAAGTGTTAGTTTTGTGTAAGTATAAAATATCAGTTATGCCGTTTATTAAAACCAAGATTGAGTGAATTTTGTCCGATCCTGCGTCGCGCCGCGCATGCGCGAACATCGTTTCGCGAGCGCGTATTCGGTCAAAGTAAGGCGGCGCGCCGACTAGCGCGCTCGCCCGCCGTTCGGCTAGAGCTTGCCGCGTCTCATAAAATAACATGAGACATTAATAAAAAAAAAATGTACACCAAAGTGCTGACTAAAGTCGTATGACAGAACAACATGTCAATTCATTCGTGTCCTTTAATTTGTATGTGAGCGCGTTGCAGGCGTCGTGTCTTCCTTTGTATGTTTCGCGATTGACCGGTTATAGCGTGCACCGATTGTTTTGATGAGGTACGTATTAAGTTTAAGGCCCAAGGTCGTCCTTGGACAATGGCGAGTTGAGACCTCAAGGCTTATGGTCACATGTGGCAAATTACTTCGCGTGACATGTTTTATAATTTACAAATCATTGCATTGTTTTGATGGCGTTACCTTTTGTCGCGTTAAAAAAGAGTGTTTGTAGGTACAATAATTTGTAAAAAATATACAAATTTAAGGTTGACCTTAACGAATTACTGCTATTTAATTTACTGCATGTTATAAAATTAATCATAATTTATAATATTTAAAAACAAAAACGTGTTGTTATCGCTCGTATAAGTATTTAAATCTGTTCATGTCTTTGTCCATAACGCTAATAAGTTCCTTAACAAAATCATGAATTCTTTTTACACATACTGCAGTTAAAGTTGTTTTATCACAGTTAATGCATCAATTGTTGTAGATTTAATCTTGATTAAAGAAAAATCTAACGCAGTTTTAATTCATCCGAAATTTATACTTTATAGCTCAAATTTAGTAAGTTTACCTTTGCCCGTTTTAAAAAAGAAAAATGTAAAAAATATGTAATATAAAATAATATAAATAGCACAATTTTAAATATCTTTTTGCAATTATTATAGTTGTATGGCGATTTACTTTCACCACAATAACACATATGGTCATGTAGCCTAAGACAGAAACTTGTTCATCCAGGATGCTATGTTCTCTCGTGTGGTCGTGTCCTGTGTTTTTATGATTATCGAAACACATCGCTGTGTTTATTATTTACTCTTAGCAAATTGGCAATGTGAAGTAGGTAGGTAGATTCGCAAAAACCTTAACATTCAAACTACCGTTTATGTAGCTGGTTAGTGTCTACTCTCATCGTTACGGAGACGTTTGTTTATTCAGTTTAAAGCTTCAAACTTTAAGTTGAAAACAATAATATACGACCTTTAACATGAAATCGCTGCGACTAATAATAACCTTTCAGAATATTGTTTCATTGATTATAACATTAAAAGAGATAAATCATATTTTTTTAAATTATTAGCACGTTGATGATGAGAACCTTTTTTCTATAGTTTCTTCTCGTTATTGAAGTAAACTGTTAATTATGGTAGTTTTCTTGTTAAAAACATTTTAATGTTGTGAATTTTGCAACTGACTTTTTCTTAGTCATCTAGGTTAAACCTTTACATAAATTTAAGTAATACAATAAAAGGGTTCGGTTTTATTGCTACCTGCCATGCCATGAGTTGGGTCGGAGAATAGTCCTATTTAGGATACGTATTTTCACATTGTTTTTATACAAACTAATAGACTATAATATGAAATATATGTTTAGCTGACAGTCCAATTTAAAACAGCATCGTATTACACCAGTAATTTCATCAATTACAAGTGTGATTCACTTCGAATTATAGCAATGTTTGCACTTACAATGTTACACTTCTGTTTAGCGGCAGAGATAGACTATGCTGTGGTATCAACATCAACGGTCTGTGGCAAAGTGAACATACCACCAAAGTTATAACTGTAAAAAGCATTGTTAATGAATAGAAACTACTGGAAACTTTTTCCGTATCTCTGGTATTGAGAAAAGGTAATAAAAATTGAACCTGGTGAAGGTAGCGACGGTTCGACTACAAAAAGATTCATTGTCATTATTCACAATAAGTATGAAAAAGTGATCCATCATATTTCTGTTGAAAAATTATCGTCTTTCAATAGTTTATTTTATGGCGATATTTGTATTGGTATGACTTTTTTTGATTTCATACTTTGGATAGATGTAATAGAAGTAGCCGTTTAATATTGAGCTACTTTTGTTCGTGCAAGTAATATTGGTATTTTATAATGGATAGATAACTTATCAGCGGGACAGATTGAATGGTCTGCCACCATGTCTAGGGTAGCTTTAATTGTGGTGAACATTTAAAATCGCTTATATTTTACATTCACAAATACTAATTGCACCCGACGGACGTTTTACATTGTATTTCCCGCGTATATTTATTTTATAATTACTATAACTACTATATCAAATTCTGGCGGAATTTACAAGTTTTACTTTTTGTTTTAATGTAGAACGGCGACGTAAATAAAAGCTATAGATATTTTTAGTAAGTGTATATTATGCGTTATATTTTATCCAACTTTCCAATCAATTTTTCGTTAAAATGGGTATAGCATTTCTGTACAGAATAAGAAACTGTTATTTTGTTCCGATAAACAATACTCATCAATTACATTTATTTGTATATATAAAACTAAATCTAATAACGCTTTTATAACGTAGATATTAGGATATCCAGAATAAAGTACTACCTTTACAGATATGCATAAACACCAATAGTGCCCTTTTTCGCCTACTGCCTTTTTTTTACTAAAACCTTTTACGTATCGTAAACAATTTTCATTGTTGTTGTATTAAGTAGCTTCTTAAAGCCTGTGTTAAGAGGCTCGTAATGGTTCTCAAACTTTTATCGCTTACCTCTCATGTAAATTAAAGACTCGTATATCATTAACGAATTTGAAATACTGCGAAATAAAAAGTCTTTATAACAAATCCGATGAGATTGATTAAAACGATAATACTCTATCTCGAATAATCAATCAATAACATTGAACTATGACCACTTTAAAGCTTTATTTAATAGTAAAATAATAATCTCAATACTAATTATATAAATAATATACTACTAATTAAAAACATTCCTTATTATATATATTTTTTAAATTCGCTCCTTTTTCAAATACAAAAAACCACATTTAAATCTAATAACCCGCTTTCAATAAATGCTATGGACCGACTGATACACAGATGATTATAGTTATACATCATCATCATTCCAATCTGTTGTTGACACCGTGACCACGATCTCATAACAATAATAATTACAGTGAAATTTTTGTTTCTCAAAAATAAAATTTAAATATTTTTGGCTGTTTTAAGTGAAATTTTGGCGGTGGACGGTGGAGAGTGCTTGCAAAAAATACTTAAGCTCTCGCATGTATAGCTGGAAGACAACAATGATTATGAACATGGCAGCAGATTTACAACATAAGGGAGAGGATGAGCGAGTCAGACAGACTATAAAAAATCCGATCACGAAACTACTTGTGGCCCCGGAATCGAACCAGGGTACAACGGAGGCATTTATGTTATTAATCTGCTTGCATGATGATTTTTTAGGTATATCAAGAAAGGATAAGTTCTGCTAAAACTTCGAAAAGTTTAACAACAGAGTTAATAAAATATAAACTTTGATACTTTACGCGGAGACTTAGAACTTACTTTGGATCAGTTTATCTCGCTGATGATAAAGTTAATAGTGAGGATTATGGATGTTTGAGGCTTTTTCTTTGGAATAATCTATAATGGAATAATCTGTTTTGTCTATTTTAAAAAAGTATAATCCAGTTTCCTGACGTTGATGACATTTTAAAGGTCAATTTTACCAAAATGATCGACTGTTGAACAAAACCGAGTTATTGGGTAACTACATAAGCTCTGTGGCACCTAATCTTCTCCATTGCGAAACTTTTATTTGCACATGTCAAATACGAAACAATCTCAGCAAAACAAACAATGGAGTACAAACAGAAAGTCCGAGTGAAGCGAAATTTGAAAACGTCCATTTTTGTACGCGTTAAGTAAAAGGAATTCATAAACGTCTACTCCATCAATATTTTGTTTGACGAAATCTTTTGTGACGAAGCGAAAACTTTAAAACGTTTTAATTTAAAAGATATCATTTGAATTATGTTCGCATTTAAGTACAATGTTGTTATAACGGGTGATTTATCTAAAGTTTCATGTTAGTTTTATTTGTATTTTAATCAGCATAAGAAATTAGTCACAATAATTCTTTGTTAAACAAAAACCCTGACCCATGTCGTTGGAAATAGGGCATTACTAAAAAAATATATGTGATAACGTATCAGTTCTGTTACTTTGAGTTAAGATGTATCATGTGCTTTGATTTATCGTATTACTATTGCATTTTTAGTTATAATCATTCATAAATAAAGTACTTGGCGGAGAAGAGGATCGTTGGAGCAGCAGTTACACTTTTAAATATAGCGGTTGGGATAACGGTGATCACTTGAAACGTGAATCGCTTGTTCGTTTCTTAAAATTCTCTGTTAAAAATTTCATCAGTTTCTGTTCACAAAAGTAGGCAGTAAGTCCTTATTACTCGTAACCCCAGTTCAGAATACGCCATTCAGATAGAAAGGTTAACTCAGAACGGAACCGTTTGCCGGTTTAACATTTCTATTGTGCGCGAAGCCGTCGCTTAATAACTGTTCCCGATGTGTTCACAAATAACCTTTAATATTCGTACGAGTTATTAAGGTTATGAGGGTGTTATACAATAAATGGGGAGCTATACAACCTTCTAAACGTTTCTGTTCGTGACGTATGCGATATTAAATCTCTTTCTTATTTGACTTATCAACATGATAAGTTGAATTTTTAACTGGTAGGTCTATGTTCAACATACGAAAGGAATCGATAACAAATCATAGATGAACTTTCCAGCAAGCTTAATGATTCGTATCTATTCGCGATTAAAAAGAAATGAAAAAGTTACTCTTGAATAAGTTTTAAATTAAAACTAAATCTAGTATGTTTTCAAGCTCTTTTTGTTTCCGATTGTGCAGAAGTTTCCAACTTTATTTTTTGTTCTGATATTTTCATTTCAAAGTCTTCTCTTCGTATACAAACGTACGTATAACCTAACTTTAGTATACTTATGATTCCTTAAATTTTCCTTTTAATTGAAATTCATTCCAAACTCCTGTTTTTAACATCTTTTATGATTTTAAAACTTCTTTGTTATCCATTGTTATTCAACGATAAGAAAAACGTGTAAGTTGTATAATCGAAAGGTCTTTAATAAAATGCACTACATCTTCCCATTTCCTAGGTACGCTGATAGATATTGCTTGCAATTGTAAGTTAAACTCAGTGAAATAATGAATAATGAATTAAATATTAACCGAGCTCTGTGTGCAATTCATATGCGACATCACGCCGGGTCACAAAACTTGCATAAAGTTTCAACTTAATTTAAGCAACGAATTTTTAAATTTTATCTAAGTTTCAGTTGCGACTGCCTGTAGTCTGTTCCACTTTAAAAATTTATATAATATTTTAGTTATCGATTACTGAAACATACACAAAGTTTGTGAAACTAAGCTTTCACAAAACAAATGCCGTGATAGCATATTTTTAAGATTAAAGGAAAACCCTTACATGTGTAAACACGGATGATAATCATTCTTTTCTGAACAAATATGATTAATGATTATGAGGAACTCAGCAATGGATGAGTAAATAATGAATCTGTTCTGCTCGCTGACACACTTATTGTCTTTCATGTCATGGAATACAATGATTCTGAGTTTTGTATAACTCCATTGTAATATGGAATGTTTCGAAAAATACTTTTCGGCGATACAACTACGCGGCGTTAGTTAGGATGATATACACAGCACGATATCGTACTCGTTATGTTGAAAAGTAATTAGTCTTATTACCAATTTCAATATCTACGTCTAGACAAGAGTGTATGAACAATACTTAGATGATGTCCGGCAAAGGACCTGCCAGTAAACAATGTAATATGTTGATATTCCGATTGACTAGAGCGAAATGATTGACAAGGTTGTGACGGTATCGAGATGTGCTTTTGTGCGGAGGTAGTATTATATATCCGTTGGTGTGACTATAATGTCTTATATGTTTTGTTTATATATAAGCTGCCTTTTCGTAGTTTCGGTACACTACGATTAATCGGGCATGTGTAATGTCCGCGCTAGTTTGGCGCGCTGCGGCAGGCCCCGGGGGCGGTGCGGCGTGACGTCATCGCATTTTCCCCCCCTCCTGCCCGCTGTCCACAGCGCAGTTAGGATTAAAGTAATTTACTGATTGTCGCGAGATTGGGATTATTAATATTAATACTCTAATAAGAAACTAGATTAAAATTTTAACACTAGCCGCAGAGATATCATAACATACATTCTCACTAAATGCGATTAATTTTTACAAGCAAAAATCAGTTAATAGCACCTAAAATCTTAACCAGTATGTATGTTATATTTATAATAGAGTCTAGGCTTTCCCGCACTCTAAATTTTGCATTAATTATTCAATTATTCCAACCTAATCGTTTTACATATCTATTATGACATGTGATGAATGTATCTTGTTATAAGTCAGCGAGTCATATTGTAATATGTAAAGGCTGATGATTCATATGATAGAATACAGTAAAACAACAACTGATAGGATTCAACTGTCTTCTAAAATCCCTGTCCATTACTGAAGGTTAGCCACCAGGTTTGTGAATTGGTCTCTGTGTGTTTCTTCGACCATATGAAACAGATTCAACTATAATGTTTAACAATTCGCAATTTAACGATCAAAACCAACAATTTCGTTTGTCGTGAAGTTTGCTTTTGATTGAGCTGCTGTTTGTTATGTAAATGGCTGCTAATAGAATTTGCAACGCTCACCCAATTTAAATACGGGTATCTCTGAAACGAAAACATCTTTATTGTTTTATTTTTTCCACCTACTTTAAATGGAGGTAATAAAATTTGAATACATTTTCATTTCCTTCTTCCCCCATCACTGTAACTTATCTCGTTTGAACGCAAGAAAAGATAAAAAAATAAGTTACTTTAGTATCACAAAAACAAAGGGGAATGCTTAAATATTTAGCAACGTCTTTCGTTTACAATAATAACCTATTTTCACTTAATACTAAAAGAGTATCAATGCCATTGCTCGTGCTATTGCCGAAAAAGTAATTTCGATCCGTGCTCTTAATTTAAAGGAAGCTACTTTCAATCAACACGTACCCATTACCTTTTAGCTGTCGTTCTTTCTATTGTCTGTTTTTTTTTGAGCTTTTACATCTAGAAAATACCCGCCTGAAAAGTGTAGAGCGAGAGCTTTTTATTACTGGGTACCCTTTGACGACACAACGTTTTGTGTTTACAGTTTACTTCTGCATGGAAATCGCGCAGTTATTTTTGGTTTCACATTTTTTTAAAATATTACTTTTTATTTATAATTTACTTTTCAAGAGCTTACTTATATATTCGTACTGTCACTTAGAAGTAGAGTATAAAATGTGTGAAATGCTGCTGTTGGTATTGCTGAAAAAAATGCTCCAATCCTCATTTCAATTCTGTGAATGCAAAAATAGTGAAGGTGAACTCTTATTTCTGTTGCAGAATTTATTTTTTGTTTATTAATATTTAACGTCGATCCCATTTAAAAAAAATGGTCTGAAAAGCGCGATGCATGTCTTCAAGAGGTGCTGGTTTGATTCCCATTTAGTTTTCTTTTTTCAGTGAAGGAAAACATTCTGAGAATAACAAAATGTTCTAAGACTAGTTTCATATACATGTGACATCCACCAACTTACATTTAGTCAGCGTGGAATAGATATGATCTCAATTGAATTGAATTGTGGCAACATTAAGAAGGCTGTTTATCTATTTCATAGTTCAGAAGCAAACGACATTATTAAAACATTGTCTTAATTTTCTGCGACACAGATTTATTATTACATCTATCTGCAGTTTTACCCGTTGGCGCTGGTTCCAAGCGATAAAAATCTTGTAATTACAAGGAAGGGCAATGTATCTTAAAAACGAGCTTTATTGCTGGAAATAATATTTATGTGTTGAAAAACTTTAAACTTGGACTCATTATCAGTAAAAATAACACTATGAAGGTTTAAAAGTAATGATTATTAATTTTATAATTACTTTCGTCGAAACTTAAGGGTTTCTTATCAGTGTTTCTTCAGGTTTCTAAAGAATCTTTTAGTGTAAACGTCGTTTCAAGTGACACGGCTCCAACGACATCGTATAATTTTATCCGACGAGGCAATCAAGTGGAATTCATCTCATTCCCGTTTTATCGTAGGAGGTGAGGAATTCGCGAGCAAGTGACGTGTTACAATATGAGTGTACATCACGCCTCTGTGATGTGATATCATCTTTTGCAATTACCATTATATAAACACCTTGAAATGTTTCGTTGAACTTACAGTTTGGGCCCCGGACTCGGCGACCGATAAACTGTATCAGTCTAACAAACGACGTATTCTGTTCATCAGTTATTATTGTAAGCTACATATTTGTTGGTTATAAATTACTAATACTTTATAAATATTGTTTTAAGCGCTATGCTGTTCCAATTGTCTATTCAAAGACGTAAATTTTATATATGTTGTTGTTACTAAAAGAAACAAATAACTAGATCGCGATCTGTTACACCTTAACAGCATTACTGTATTTAGGCTAGTTGTACTCATGACAGCCGGAGTATTCTGGGAGCATGCTTCAACATTTTCGACCTCATTGTAACTTAAAATCATGAATCGAGGTCAAGTGTTAGCCCATTTCGTTTCATAAAAACATGTATATAACTTTGTTTTAAATGATGAAACTATCAAAATTCTTTTTTCTCTTCGGTCTATAACAGAAGTGTTATTTGTTTGTATTTACCGCAGTGGATATTGCTGAAAATGAAGTGACCTGTTCTATAAGCAAGGTCAGGTGATTTAGTTACTCGTTCAGGTTAATGTTACGGGTATTAAAATACATTGATGCCATTACTAAACGAAATGATGAAAATATTACACGGTGTTTTAACAAATCTGTATGGCGATAGAAGACAAGGATTGATTTAAAGTTTTTTTAGATAAATTTTGTCAATGAAATTAAAACAAATAAGGAAGTATGTTATTTTAGTAGTTGTTAATTATCAAGGTACAAAATAATAATTGATCACAAATTAAGAGATCTTAGATTTATGTAAGTACTAACAAATAATGCATCTATCAAATGCTTTGTGTTAAAATAAAATACTGTGTTAATGAGATTCAAGTTTCAGATCTTTTCACAAATGACAAAGTTAAGCAGAGGCAAAGTTGATTAAACTATTATTTAAATATACAGAACTTTTTTCTGGATTAATTAATTATGATATATTCAATTAGATAATACGTAGATTAAGATAGAAAGTAAAATGAATAAGTGTTTAACTTTTTCCGTCAAAACTGTAACTTGGCTTGCTCTTAAGTTCTAGTGAAGTGCTAAAATTAAGTCATTCAGGGAGAATGAGTTGCTGGAGTTCGTATTTGTAGAGACATCGGGCTTATGCTATATTATTTCAAAACCTTTTTTTTTATTAATATATTCATACAATACGCGCCAGAGCACGTGAGGCTGAATTGGAAACATAATATCAAAGAGGAAATTGTTATCGAAACCGGCAATCAGCTAACAAGTTCCACTGTTCAGAGTCTTTTGAAGATCTCTTCATTACGTCAGGAGATATAATTTCACGTTATTATTCGTAAATCATACGAAATTTTCTTGATTTACCTATATTGTGGACCGAAATTACTTTGTCCTACATAGAAAATCCGTGTTATCGTGTAATTTTTATTTATACATCTTTATATAAATAATTTATGTAAGGTAATATGCAAATATTACTGTTTTACAATTTTAACTGTGTTGTAGCTGTTAATATTACTTGGGTAATAAGGCTTTACATCTGTATCAATGCGGTAAAATAATTATGATTAGCACTACATTGCTAATTATCTACAGACAGTTTAAAAAATTATTGTTATTGTTTAAATTCATTAGTGGTGTATTCTAAGCTTTATAGATAGTAATGTTATTAACTTAGTAACTTTATTTATTTTGGGTTTACAGTACAGGCCCCACTTTCAACGTTAAAAATGTGAAAGATAAGCCTTCATCTATATTGCTTTTATATGTTTAAGTTACAATGCACGTATAAATTTTGTTCTGACGTGAACAACGAATTTGTGGTAATATTTGAAATAAATATATGCGCCACTTTGCATGACCGCCGTCGGAAATGCAGCAGTTTCCGGTGTAGCCGCTCACGTTTTATACACCTTCCTGCATTTTGAAAGCTTTTATGTCATTGCAAATAGATTGTCTATAATTTTATTACTATTTGTAGAAGCACGAATTGAAATATATACAGAGATGATAGAATGCACTAAGCATATTAAATTTTAATATTTATTGAAACACAGTACAAGGCGGTAAGTATTTCTCGCTGAAGACTTTAAGTTTTTCCGATAGCGCATATTTTTATCAACAAACGACTTTGTGTTCTACTTTGGAGCTGTATCTAGTGAAGTTACTATGGTAACAAACTATAAGCTATGCTTCAAAGCAACAAGCGTGATTCTATAAAACTTTCTTTACTGTAGAGTTGCTACTTAAAGATCCATCGTTGGTGGAGGTCGGAATCGAACTAAGGACTGAGGATGCTTTTATATTAACTCATGCTATTCACAGGAGAAGGTCCTGCTCGTCTCGTTTGATTATATATAAAACTATTTATTACAATTACAATGTGATTTTTATATAAATTTCTTTTAATGAAAATGTAAACGGTGAAACTTTGTTACATGGTCGCCTTTGAGCTCTGACATTTTCACATAAAGGGCACAACAAAAGACTTTAATTAAAAAGGTGGAATAAACCTCTCGCGTTGCGTCCTTTTGTTCATAGTATTTAATTTTCATTAAAGCTTTCTTTTAAATAATAGTCTTATGTGGAACGAAATTATAGAGTAAAATAAGACAAAAAAACAGCCAATCTGGAGAATGTAACAACCGTTGATCGTGGTTCTCTACGGCACAGTAAAACATATTAAAAAAACAATTTACTTTAGATATTGTTTATCTGTAATTATAGTTTACTAGATATTCTTTGTTATTTAAAAATGTACTAACAATATAATAATGATAAAACATTGCCTACCCATATTGCGCGATGTGTTTATTTATACATGAATAAAAACTTTACTTAAACAAATTGATTAAAATAATGTAGTTTGTTTCATAAAGTATTATATTATATATTTGCCATCAAGTTATAGTTTTCTTGTAGACGGCTGATTGAACCAGGAAACGTTTCTTGGAAGACGCCTGCCCAATAATGAACTAGTAAAAGCTTATAATGATGGTTAAGGCAATTTTTAAACTGGTTAAACTGGTCTAAAGTAAGTGTGAAGTCTTAACATCATACTACGCCATAGTTATAAGAACAAAATAAAATATCTTTTAAGGAAAGATTACATCAGCGAATACGCGTAAGACGAGCATTGACGATTTCCTTGACTTTTGACTCGAAGAGTCTCAGCAGTGGAAATAAAAGTGGGCTGCTTATATATAATATTTATTTGTTTCTTAGAAATTATTCTGTAATCAATAATACTCTTTTTCTATCATTTGTTTAAATGCGATCGTAGGAACAGAATTATAAAATAAGTCATTTTATAATTCTGTTCCTACGATCGCGATTTCACTAACGGCTGTGCAAATCCGAAAATTAACAGATGTACGGTTATAATAAAACAGAAATATTTTGCGTCAGGGTAACTAATTTGAAAAGTAGTTTTTTAATTTGTTTAATATAGAGAAATAACTCCCGGTACGTCGGACATAATAACACTTTAAACGCTCATTCTCGGAGCGGAGCTACGAAGGTTTTTGTTTTGTAAAGTTTCTACGTAACTCGCTTCGTGTTTATTATTTTATTATGTTTCAGATGAGAAATATGAAACAAAGTAAATGTGATTTATGGAGTTTAATATCAAATCAAGTATAGTTTTTAATTAACACAAAATCTACCCTTCGTAAGTCACATTTCATGGCGATAATTTTCATTGTAATGATTATCACTTCCGTATTGAAATAACACCGGAATCTAGAAGAGGAAGTATTATATAAAAAGAAGATTTGACTTACAGCAAGAATACATAGGCGTAACAAAACGAGAGCTTTTGGAGGCAGCGAATATTAAAAAATCCCTGTGCGATGTCTGCGAGTCCGCTCGTCATTTCTCGCGTGAGCGAATCATAAAGACTACCAGAGATTTTAGCTGTTTTTTAGTATTATGCTGTAACGTGGACTCATTGTCTGTTTTAATATCTGTTCATTTACGTCTTTAATTTGTCTCACTTTTTACACTGTAATTATAATAACGAAAACTTTAGCCAATAGTTATCACATTTGATATAAATATCAAGTGAAAATATCATAAATGTAGACACGGTTAGAAACAAGCTTATTAACGTAAGTACAAATTAACGGCTTATTTTCTGTGTAGTTTTTTGATACTTCTACTTCAAACGCAGGCGAATTAAAATTGATCAAATATTCGAATCTATACCTAATTCAGCAGACTTTATTTTTAACAATGTTTCACAAAGTCGGCGATCTTGACCTAAAGGTCCCGAAAATTTTTCAGAGAAAATTGGCCGGTATTATAAAACTAAACATGTTAACGAGCACTAAGAATAATTGTTACACGTTATTAGCGTTTGCCATATTTAGTTCAAGGATCTTTGAAAAATGCTAGATGAAACCTCCCTTCAATTTATATAAGGGTAAGATTATCAGCAAATACCTACAAGCGATAAGTCTGATTTATTTGTACGGTTTAATATATTTAAAATATAATGTAATGAAATAAATAAATGAGACTTCTTAAAAATATAATATCTTATAATTTAATTTTGGCAATGCAGAGTGATTATGTTCTTTGAACTAATTTAATATGAAACTTTGTTTGTGATGCAAATATTTATTTATGCAGCTTTATGCTGAGTTGGGCCCTATTAGGGGGTGCAGTACTTACCTTAAGCTCTAATTCTATTTTATTTATTTTTTGTTCTGTAAATTTCCTGTATGTATGTACTTGTTCCCTAATAAATGGTTTCTTTCTTTCTTTCTTCTTTCTTTCTTTCTATTTAACAAAGTGTAAAATGTTAATAGCGGATTGTGAAATATCTAGACGTAGCTATCTAAAGCCTATACCTGCCGTTCAACGAAGCAATCAAGTGAAAGTCATTTCATCTCGGGGGCGCTTCGCCTTGGGGCGCGGGAGCAAACCGTATACTGTACACTGCAGTAGGTATCCGCCCCCGTCAACATCAAATAGATGGAATAATATTGTTTTCTATTTATTAAATAGATTAAAGATATTTTTTTACGTTTTGCTAAATTTAGTTTATCATAAATCTTTAAAAACTTATAAACAATGTACAAAATTGATGAGTTTTGGAGCTAAAAGTTAATTTCCTAAAATTTCTGTTTGGGTCGTGGTTTAAAAGTGATTTATGACATATAGATTATAAATATGTAATATGAATTAGTATATATGTCGGCATATTTACATAGAGCGTGAGAGTCAATGTTTTTGAAATGATATATACATAACTTAAGCTAAGAAAATATTGTGAGGTAAGACGAATAATCTCAAATCGCTTCGAGTTGTTCTCGTTCATGTTACGACGTACTTCATAAAGATTTTTGTTGGAAAATAGGTTAGCAACTGGAGGCCATTATCAAAATCGATGAAGAGGACAATAAACACAAAACCCTAGTAAAAGAGCTACAAAACCGCTGTCGATCAAACAGCTATTGAGCGTTGTAGTGGTAGAGCTCGTGACCGGCGTCGATTGTGCCGAAACGATACATCTGCCCGCCGACTGGTACAAGCTAATACCGTACCACAAATATTAGTTCCCGCTGGATCTTCGCGTACAACGCAAACATCAATGTTTTTCACAGGCAAACGTTCTGCTTTATATATCCCTGTTAGTACGAGCTGTATTTCAAGTATAATCTACTTTGTTATTGACTCGCGCGTTAACGGTGTAGCTATTAATTTTTGGTTAACGTAGTATTGATTCTTCTAAGTCTTATTTCCTGACTGAGGGTCGTGGTCATCCTGTGTGATGAAACACACGACGGCTTTCTTGGCAGTTATAATGGAGTGGTTTTGCCATTGCCTTCTCCATTTCACATACTAGTCATGACATAGATATGCAGGTTTCCTCACGATGTTTTCCTTCACCGTCAAAGCACGTGATATTAGTTGGTGTTATACTAATTGCACATAAATTGAAAAATTCATTCCGTGCAGGCTAGATTCGAACCCGGTACCTACGGAATGGAAGGCCGGCGTTTAAACCACCAGGCTATCACGGCTCTATGCAGTATTGATAAACATCTCCAAAAGTATTTGATTGATTTTATTTTCAAACTTTATTATTTACACCAAGATGTTGCAATGAGCGGACATAGTACAGACATTCTCTATCAAACCGGACCTGTATTTATACATATTGTTATACATTTTGCTTTTGAATTAATATATGTACAAACAAATACGTATACAAATTCTAGCGTTTCGTTTAATTAATGTGATACTCGTACTTCTTCAGCGAAAAACTTTTAATACTCTTTCAATTTTGATTTCAGTAGGACTAGTTATATTAAATATATTTTGTTTGTATTGCTTTTAATTTATCACTGTTGTTTTAGTTGTGCGAACTTGATTTTGTAGGTACTTTTAAAAACTTTAATACCAAAATTTCTAGGTTGGACTGTATTTAAAAATTAATTGTGATTTTGCGAAGTGGCCCGCCGTTTTAACAACGTCACGCAGCTGAGTATAACCACTCAGCGTACTCTTATAAAAATTTCACCAGCGAAGTTAAGTAAAAAGTTTTTACGTCGGCGGTTAATTGGAGCACTAGAAGAACTTCGATTAGCACTTTTAACAACGATTCTCGGTGTAGACGAAAAAACCCGCGCCGGTTTCGTTTTGTTTATAATTTATATCCTAATATACGTCTATAATGTGTTTCGATTGGATTATTTCATATAAGACCCAATTAATAATATATAACCTGCCTATCACATTAAGATCTCAGTATAACTCATGTCTAACCAATTGATTATTATTAAACAAACATTTCTTCTGTTTCCCGCATTTAGAACTAGAGCCTTCTATTAACAATACAATTAATTAAAAATATTTTTTTTATATTTAAACTGTGTTAACATTAGATAAATAATAAATCAGTAACATAAATAACATCTCTTACCATTAACTTTGTTTTTGGTGTATACATGCGAATGTTTTCAATATTAAAATATTTTCAAGTGTTTCTTTTTAATCATCAATGCAATCATGTTGCAGTGGCGAAATGCAATTCAAAATAATACTGATCGTTTGCCAAGTAGAGTATCAATTAATTAAATTTCTGAGCATAATTAAAATATACATGATGCAGATTTATTGGATGAAAAACTGAACAAAATGTGTCGAAACATTATTCTATTTATAATCTTCGGAGGAAACTATCGATCAATTAACTGTCAGTACTCGCTTGTGCATCTATTTTGGCTTTTCGAAAATTAACCTTGCCGACGGAACAGCAACTTTGTTGAAACCTAATTCTACTCTATAATGCATTGAGGATGGAGGAACGTCAGCTAAATTGAAATTTCGTCGAAAAGATACATTTCTAACAAATATTGCAAACTGTATACTTCGCCCATAGGAAATATGCATTTTTATAAGTAGAAGGACTTCATGCAAAAACTTATTTTTGTTATTTTAAATAAGTACATACTCTTACAACAGGATGATGCGTGGTACGTGGAACAGGAAGGGGTGGAGGGGGAAGGAAAAACTTAAAAATAACTTTATAGAAATCGATTAAATGGATACCATATTCAAAATGGTTTCAAATGTTCTGGGAACTTTGTATTTAAATTCATACCGAAACTAGAACTTTAAAATTCAAAGTATTCGAGGACTCTCGACAAAGATATGAGAGATGATCACATACACTACTATCAGAACTTCCTAACGCTTTAATACTACCCATAATAACGAACGTATTTTTTTTTTGTTTCAGATGTCGGCGCATTGAATTAGATTAGCAGCGCGATGTAAATCTAGGTCTATTATAAAAGCAATACGCAATTTAACGTAGAAACCCCGTAGATTAGTGACGCTAATATAAGTGCTAAAAGTAGTTATAGTGCGTACAAATTCTTCCATATTAAGTCGGTGGTAACACGGACGTTGTGAAAGTGAAAAATGATTGCTATATACGCGTTAAAGTTCATTTCGGTTCGAGTGCATTTCGGTTGCTGTTCGGGTCCGATGGTTGGTGATGATCACGCGTAGTCCGATCGTGGGGATAATGATAATACGAAGATGCCACAACGCGCGTCCTCTTCGTCCAGCTTAATGCGACCTTTCGTCGTTTTGGCCCTGCCCGGGATGTATTTGCTGTACAAGTACAACCAGTATAGGCAGCAGCAAATGGAGACCGCGCGGCGACGGGTCACCGAGCGAGAGCTGATGCACCTCAACACAAAGATCGTAAGTAATATCTACATCGATATCTAAATAAGAAAACCGATTTTTATTTAATTTTGTTATAAGAACAATCATTGCGTTTATAAACAATAGTTACAACCATACAAAGATTGTTAGTCCCTTATCTAAGTTATAATACTTGTAATTGAAAAAGAATTTTTTTTGGGGTAAATGTCTGGTATGATTCTAATAATATAGAATGTGTAATATTATAACCTAAAATTGTCTGTTATAATTAATGTCAGAGAAGAGAGTCAGATCCGTTTATCAGCATAATTGCATAAACCGCTCCACGTGTTAGCCTGCAGCTCCCGAGGTTAGAGCTTAGTTAAACTATTGGATTAATCGCATCACTAATCTAATGCTATCACGTCCAAATAATCCTATTTGAGAACATTTACTAGTGGAAAAGATACTATTTCTCTATTATTTACAAAGATAATTGATGGCATGTTAACAGTAAAGTGAATTAACAAAGAACTTGTTTATGAAAATTTAGATGCCTTCTTTTATAGTAACGTTTCACGTTCTCAAGAAATGATTGCCTTTTATTTACTTTTTTATATACGTGTGTGTGTCAAATCTCAGCTAAATTCCGATCGAGTACGATAACAACCCATAAGCGGAGACCTTAAACAAATAACACGCAAAAACCATAACGGGCATTTTTGCGTAGGCCGCCGGTGGGCGCGGCCGGCACGCGATGTCGTATGCTGCTGTTATGTGACTCACAGTTTTTCATTAGAAATACGAAAAACATTCGATACATTGTGAAACGAAAGTTCGATTAATAAGTTACCTCCGTAAGCATACGGATTGTGCTGAAGGGACCAGAAAACGAGCTTTTTTATCACTGAACTGGTGTGAAACTTTTTGTATGGATTTAATAGTTTTGATTATTACTAGTCTATACTATACTATAGTCTAGTATTACTATTTAGTCTATCCTAAATAAAAAAGTATTACTAATATTGATTAGTTAACATTTCTTTTTCGAATAGTTCTAGACAACATGTATTTTAGAATTAGATTGACGTTCTACTTGTTTTCGTCCCTCTTCATCTCTGATCTCGCTGCAAATGGACTGAAAGTATGATGATAATTTAACATCATAGTAGTTTTATTGATCAATATTAGACGTAAATGCTGCTATCGGTAAATCATAATTTCAGCATCAGAAAACATTCGCTTTTAAAGATTACCCCATCAGCTTCTTAGTTAAATCATATTGCATAACGAAGGCGTGCGAAACCATTGATTTTTACGCTCTAATTTTCACCATAAACTGAAGCAATCATTACGTCAAAACAAAAAGGTTGAATTGAATTTTTGTAACATAAAATACGGATAAAACTATAGCTTATGCCAATTTAAGATTGTGAAACTAGTAAATATTTTAGAAACATCGTCACTTTTCAATAATCGATATACCTAATCATTTGTTTATACGTTGGTAATCAAAAGAAAATATCTATTTTATGGCGCATTACTGTGCTGACTCATAATATAGATCCTTTTTGTAGAGAAACCTTTAATTATTAATCTATCTAGATCCATAACGTAATAGTGGCTCTATCGTACTTTTATCGGCAAAAACCCAATGTCATAACGGAATGTAAAATAACAGAAACACTTTTTCCAAATCTGATTGTAAATTATCAAAATCGGAAAAAAAACAAGCTTTATCTTTTAATTGTTATAACGTAAGCATGACTTACACCGAAATTATTTAAATTCGATCAATAAGCAGTAATGTTATAATTTTAATCCAATTCACACACATATTTTGTACGTTTTAAATGTTTAGGGGCAAATATAAGAAGATAAAAGATTGCCGTTATCGAAGTACTGCCGTTTCAGCTCTTATCGGCAGTTATATATTCAGAGGCTCTAGTTCTGTAAACTCAAAGCATCGCGTGTCCGTCACGCGACTTCCTTCGTCGGACAAAATGATCGATCACGGCTATACATTATCTCAGTTCTTTTGGAAAATAAAACACCTTACCGATGTAAACATCATTCGTACACTTTATATTACAATGAAGCTAACAGACGATTGGAGTGTTATTGTTTAGATTTAGGTGTTTGTAAGTGCTGAGCTTCATAATTCCTTAATCAGGTACTGGTTAGCATGTTCACATTATACACGTACTCTAAACTCTTAAAATGGAGACTGAAGAGAACGGTCGCCCTTGTCCTATTATAGTCCTTCGCTCATCGCCATTTTAGGTTACTATTTCACAGATCTATTTCAGCGAACTTGGTTTTTTATAAAAACCATATTTCAGACGGTCAGGAATAGAAACACCAAACATGTTCCTCTCTATAGTTCGCTAAACTACATAGATTTTTTTTTTATTACCGGTTTGTAAAAATTATAATTTTTGCGGAAGTTGGACTCTTTACGATTTATTGCATTACATTTTATAATTTATAGCAATGTTTTTATTAAATACTCTGGGGAGAATTTCTACCATTCGATCGACGAACTTTTAGTCTTTTATTCCGCTAAACTATGACATTAGACACAACACTAAAATCTTCATTTAAAAATAAATAATTTCTAATCTAAATTTTATAATGTTTACATCAAACTTGGTTTCAAAATCAAAATGTTTCTGGACAAATCTCGTAAATATTAGGAGTGATAAATTCCCGCGTTTTTATGCGAAATTTAAGGATGATAAAGGCTGTCAAAGAGCTATTGTGGACATACCTCCAGCGAAGGATGAAGTATGTCCTCAAACCTGCGAAAGAAGAAAAGAAAAGAAAGGGATTCTGCACAAAATTAAGTTAAAAATTTTGGAAGGCGGCTCTAACTTTGGCAGTACGTTTTTTATATATTTGTATTATTATATTCCTGATTAATGAGCCGCATGTATATAATGAGCCTCATGTACAACATGGATGATGATGATCCTTATAATGGAAGATGAAATAAGTTGTTAATAGAATCTTCCGCGGTTTATGGACTTCAAACATTTTGCATTAAATTTATACTTTTTTCCTCATCTACTAGCGCCATTTCGTTTTTTGCGCTGTGACGAAACGGAGACACCAGAGAAAGTTGCTGTACAACCAAAGCAGGAGGTTGTATTGCAGAAGGCTCTGCCGGCACCCAAGCGTAAGGCCTTGCCCGTACCTCCCGCTCGGGCCGGGATCCAGTTATCAGTGCTTGGCGCTGAAACAAACATAGCACAGTACGTTGCTTTATTGCTGAAACAGTGTCCAACTATCAAAAAGTAAGTTATAATGCAAATAATAGTAATTTAAAAATTATTAATAGTAATTAATAAACTTAAAAATTGGTTTTATCCGACAAATGAGACGCTGGTGCGAATTCTTCGTTAGGCTTTCTTCAATCAGTTTCTAATACAAGCCGCATTGTTAATGTAAACATGTTCATACGAATATTAGTAGATTATCTTTTAAAAATAAATAATTTTTAATCAAAATTTTATAATGTTTACATCAAACTTGGTTTCAAAATCAAAATGTTTCTGGACAAATCTCGTAAATATTAGGAGTGATAAATTCCCGCGTTTTTATGCGAAATTTAAGGATGATAAAGGCTGTCAAAGAGCTATTGTGGACATACCTCCAGCGAAGGATGAAGTATGTCCTCAAACCTGCGAAAGAAGAAAAGAAAAGAAAGGGATTCTGCACAAAATTAAGTTAAAAATTTTGGAAGGCGGCTCTAACTTTGGCAGTACGTTTTTTATATATTTGTATTATTATATTCCTGATTAATGAGCCGCATGTATAGTGAGCCTCATGTATAACATGGATGATGAAGATCATGATGATGATCCATATAATGGAAGATGAAATAAGTTAATAAAAGAATCTTCTGCGGCTTACGAACTTACAAACATTTTACATTAAATTGATACTTTTTTCCTCATCTACCAGCGCCATTTCGTTTTTTGCGCTGTGACGAAACGGAGACACCAGAGAAAGTTGCTGTACAACCAAAGCAGGAGGTTGTATTGCAGAAGGCTCTGCCGGCACCCAAGCGTAAGGCCTTGCCCGTACCTCCCGCTCGGGCCGGGATCCAGTTATCAGTGCTTGGCGCTGAAACAAACATAGCACAGTACGTTGCTTTATTGCTGAAACAGTGTCCAACTATCAAAAAGTAAGTTATAATGCAAATAATAGTAATTTAAAAATTATTAATAGTAATTAATAAACTTAAAAATTGGTTTTATCCGACAAATGAGACGCTGGTGCGAATTCTTCGTTAGGCTTTCTTCAATCAGTTTCTAATACAAGCCGCATTGTTAATGTAAACATGTTCATACGAATATTAGTAGATTATCGTTTAAATTAATATAATTAACTATAATAATCGTGATGAGTTAAAATTGTTGCAATCTAATTGTATACTAATTACTTTTCTGGATCAGCGACATAAAGATTTCATTTTCGGTACATAAATAAATATTTTTTGGACCTCTGTGTTTAGATTAACTTCACACCACCCACTAGTCGGCCAAAATTAAGTAGTTTTGATCTACATTGAAAGTACTACATGTCATGATTCAATGGATATTTGTTACGAAAATATACTAATACAAAAATTATGAATTGAATAAGATATGTTATAGAGTATTCAATATCCTTTATTTTTCACAAGGAAGGAATTTTTTTTTATTTTACATAGACTAGTGCTTGACTACAATTCCACCCGATAGTAAGCGGCAATGTAATCCAGGTGGTAAGGCGCACTAGTCTAGAAGAAACCTGATCACTCTTTTCTTGAAGAAGAGGCAGGCGATATCTATCCTTTAGCATATAATAAACAAAATGGGGTTGTCTGCGGTTTAAACTTTAACCGTAGATCGGTTTTATACTTTTTTAATGTTTGTTTTCCATGCGGTTGGTGTATAACTTTTGATTTACTCCGATCTAAAGCTTGTGTTTCATAAGCAGAAGTGGTCAGGGATCTGTGACGTCATCCGTACAAGACGCGGCTCATAAAGTCGCTCGGTTGTGTCCCTAAAGAGCTTTCGGCTCAAACTCAGTGACACGGGTGCCACAACATGGATAGTATATCCACCAAAGCTTTAAATTTATTGCGACCCACATGGGGAAATCTATTACACGGGCGTTTGAATGTACAGATACCTCAAAAATAATTCGTATCACGTAAAATGGGACGAAAATATTATTTTCATAAATATAAAAAGAGTTTTAAAAGATTAAAGTTTAACTCTACTTTAACTGACCTCTTTTCTGTAATAGATTACTGATATAATACTTAATTACTTACACTAGGAACATAAGAACGAGCAGATACGGTATGAGCAGAATTTATTAGAAACGTTGAAAACTGCGCAACCTCGCAGCAAATTAATTTCGTTTGCTTTCAAAACACTTCAAAAAGGTCAAAATGTTACGAGTATCATAATAGAATTTATAATAGGTTTTAGAAAACTGATTGCACCAGCTGCTTACTACCATATTCATGACCAAAGACGTAAATATTGTCTGACGTAGTTATAGTTATAAAGTTTGTATAATTATTGTTCTTATGAAATCAGTCGTGGTTCTAGTCGGAAACTTCATTTCTAGTGACTTCATTTACAAAGGATTCGCGAGTTGTTAATTAGTACGGCAGAACCCTTGAATCCTTTGTATTTGTGTTGTAGTTACTCTGTGTTTACTGACCCTTAAGAAGGCATACGCCGTCGGGAACAGACTAATCGCTGCTTTTCGTCTCTATTCTGACAAATACATAACTGCTTCGTTGGCGTAATTGTGCTTGCCATGTAACACGAAGGTCCTTGGTTTATTTACGAGGCCACAATTGGAAAAGTTTGAATGTTGGATAGAGTTTTTACTAAACTGCTTGGTTAGCTACCATATTCATTGTGATTCTGTCACCATAACATTGCTATCCGGATGTCAATATATGATAGCCACAGCGTATTCAACTAGCATAATCCACCATCCACTGCTTCATTGTCATTTAAGACCATGTAAATTTGGGGGCCAGTTATAGTCCAAATTAGTTAAATTTTACTTGAACGAGGAACCGTATATAAGAAACTCATGACCAAAAAGTGTAACTATCACTGTAATTTAATAATAACTGTGTATGAAACCGCTAAATCACATTACACACCGCGAGACCTCATAAAAGCAACCATTGCCGATTCCTCGCACGTTGGAACACTAAGATACGGAATAGGAGCACATCAAAGATTTACACGAACCTTAGACTCACTGTGATAGTGATCGTTCAGCCAGCTTAATAAAAGGAGCAAAGATTTTACGAGCACCGCCCCTGACTGCCGCGACCGTTGCTGTTTATCATGCTTTTTATAGCACCCCAAGTGATAATACAATACGTTACATGCACAGCATTTCATTGATTAAATTTTTTATTGCATGCTATCGTATACCGATGCGTAAAGATTTAATTCTGTCGGTACTACATACAATCTTTTCTTCCCTCCCTCTTCCAGCCTTAGTGTAAATATTGTGTGGCTACAGTCTTTGCTCTAGGATTCCTGATCCACGAACACAAAGTCCGATGAAGCTGGAAGAGTCGCTAATTTGTCTAATTGCAGAAACTTTATATAAACAAAAGAGTATTTTCATATCATTTTCCTGTTAGATCATTAACCTTTCTTTATTAACCTTATATTTTTGATGAAACTAATACGGCACTAAGCTGAATAATTTACACAGGATTGCACTGAGCTCATCGCCTAAGATGTTCAACCTATCTAAGATGTTAAATCTCGTTAATTCAGTTATTTTACAAGCTAGCACCATTTAAACCAGCACACAGCAACTCTCGTGAAATAGACTCCTACTTTCAGTATCATTTTAGTAACTATTGAAGTCATAGTAGTATCTTAAAAAAGAAAAGGTAAGCTGGAATCGATAAGTACATTACGGAGCGTTGCATAGAAGTCAATACACAACTCAATTAAAATCGTAAGTTAAACATACTTGGAATACATTTATAAGCTAAACATTTAATGCGAATGAAAAAATCAATTTTTCATAAACACTTTTAATTGTCTAGATAGTAACCTGGAAAGCGCTCGTAACTGTTCTCATTTCCATGTCAAGTGCTTTCAGAGCGTAGCACTGCGTCGAAGCCTACTGCTTTACGGTCGCTGCACTCAAATGTTGATTAATTATTAATCTCATACATAAGTCATCAAACGATAGCTGAATATAGAACCTCTTCTACTGGTAGGTCTCTGTTGCCGGAAACCGTCTAAGTAGGTACCACCGCAGCCTATTTATGCTTTCAAACAGTAATGTTAGTGGTTTGAAAGGTAGCAAGGTTTACTAGGGTAACGAGACTTAAAAAGTAAAGTTGCAAAGGGACAAGTACAAAGTGGCGACAAAACTTTTTATATAGGAGAATAGATTTTGTTTTATATATCAATAAGCTACTTATTTACGGTGAGATACATATAAAATATATAATTTACATTAAATCTCCTACAGATTCATTTACGTTAAAGCAGATGCGATCGCTTTATTCTGTGAACGTTTCAAATAGCGCAATATCTAGTCAGCTTGTGTTATATCGCTGACTCGAAAAGTCCGGGATTCAATTTCAGATTGCGTCTGTACGAAGCGCGGTGTCCGGACCCGTATTGCCAGCGTGACCTGTGCAGCATTGTGCAGGATTTGCAGCACATAGACACAAATTGTCACGTACAAGCTTTCAGTTGCTCGTGCTGTGACCTGGAGAGATGTTTACAGGTTCTTTTCCCTCATGTTTTCACCTTCATTTTAGTATTTTTAAAGGAATAGTTTCATTGAGGTAAAAATCTGTAACAAACAATTACGCGATTTTCAAGTAACATTAAACTAAATTCTCGAAGTAGGTCCCATAAATCATTTCATCTACATAATATTATTTGATAGTCGCCATTTTCACGTCTTTGCCAGGCTG
This sequence comes from Byasa hedistus, assembly GCA_029286795.1. Classification (NCBI taxonomy): domain Eukaryota; kingdom Metazoa; phylum Arthropoda; class Insecta; order Lepidoptera; family Papilionidae; genus Byasa; species Byasa hedistus. The sequence goes on from JAGSMW010000024.1 coordinate 6,595,237, forward strand.
AGTCGCACCGAAGTTTGCTCCACTTCTGCAAAACTTTACTATCGACGTCATAGCAGTACTCGTATGCTCAACGATATTTAACTCTTTACTTCCAAGTTTTGTATATTATATTAAAGTAAAACAAACAGAATAATACATTTTAAACAAACCTTACCTACGGTATATAGAAGCTGAACAAAATACAAAGTTTCAACGGAAATTATCTACAGATGGGAAATCTTTTTAAATCTGTACCACATTCAATTTCTTTTATAATTCTTATGGGACTAACCTTTTCAAAAAACATTTCGAATAAACTTTTTAATGCTTTCCGTATATTTGAATTTGAATAACTCATCTCTGAAATGTGTTAATAATGAATGTCAATGAAATCAGCAAAGGCCGACAGAAATGTCGCCAACAATGGCGATTGGATGTGACTTTTTTTCGCTTGATTTCTTTCATCGGTCATGCATGGAGTTTACTGGGGAGGGTGGCGACGACCCGAACGGCTGCCAATCAATACCACAAACGAGCCCCGACCGCGAAATATACGCGAATGAACTTGGCATAAATCGATGAACTTATATATATCTCATAATGATACCATTGCGACTGAATACCTCATCGCCAATGCCATTACTGATGAAAAAAACAGATCTCTCATTAATACGTAAATGTTCGAACGGGAACAGAAACAATTTCATATTCTAAGCATCAAGATAAATAATGAAGTTAATTATAAAGGCAACTAATGATCCACAAACCCCGGAGCAATTTTTCATAAACTTAGTTATTATTTTCATCGAAAGTAAAGCGGACACAAATACAAAGCACAATAGTTCGAGTCACTCGAATGTATTGAAAGGGCCATTATCAATTATCGAAGTTGGCGTACAAGAGTGATTTATATCATCACCGCAGACAGATTGGCACCAATGAAAATGATTCAAACGATTTTCGACTTAATGGATATTACAAAAATTTTTTTCACTACACTTGACTCATAAAATATCCAAATGAATAGTTTTAATAGTTACCCAGAAGTGAAATTACTAGAAAATTTATTATATATAGAAATTGATTCTAGTTATTTTACACCCATATATAAACACATTCAACTGATCTCTGAAAAAATTTGTATGAATTTATTCGTGAAGAATGTTTTAAAATTATCCACATTGTTGTAGCATTCTCATTTTGAAACTTGTCTCTATGAAAATCAACTATTAATTTTCATAAACAAATAAATTCAATGTAATGTGGCAAGGGTGGTGACGGTTAATATTAAAATATTGATTTACCGGATGGTAAGCTCTTTACCAAAACTGAATTGGTAGGATATTTACACAGCATCAGAATACGACGATTTTGAGACGGAAGATATAAACTTCTTACTCTAAGTCTCACTAGCTTCCCCGTCGTTTAATAGTATATGCTATCAAAACATTTTGGTCTCTTGATAATGTTTGAAAGTTTGTAATAAATAAAGATTTGGAAGAAATTAATGTAATTAATATAAAACTAGCATTAGCCCTTTCCCGTTTGGAATCTGGCCATCGTTCACTGTAATGTTTGGCCAAGATGCCAGATAGTGATCAGAAGTGGCCCGCTATCGCGTGTCGCCGGTCAATGGGGACGCGCAACTGATTAACAGCGTGCCAGTTATTGGGCGCTAGTTAGGCAACAACCACCACCCAGTCGACCCCCCCAACCCCTCCTATTTCGCCATCCCATCACCTACGGTTCAACCACCTTTATTTTTTTTAAATAAAACCATTATATCGTGGCAGGCGACAATTACCTTCATTCATTTGACTCTCCTTCCTTTTATTTTTGTTACGGAATTTATTTAGTAACTCCTAATTATACAATATTCACACTAAAAGATAAGGTTGTTTATAGACAGATGAATAAAGAGATTTTAAGTAATTTACTTATTTTAGTTATTTTTCCTCGAACACTCTTTCCACTATATTAAGCCTAACAAAGCTTCGCTCTGTGGTTTTCATTCTTTTTGACTATCAGTACACACAGATAAAAAAGAAAAATATTTACATTTTCAACCATAACAAATTTTCATACTAATTTAATAAATTTATATTATATTTTCTTCTTAGAATACGGATGTAGTACTTATGATGGACGACAGCTGCCCACAGGATTCGTTTGAAAAGCGTTTCAACGATCAAGCGCCGTTGGTGAAGCGATACGCCGACGTTGTCGCCAGCGAGTGCCCGAAAGCTTTCATCATAGTGTGTACCACTCCCGTTGATTGTATGGTACCGCTAGTTGCTCAGGTTGTATTGCATTATTTTTTTTTTAAATACGTTATTTAACGGCGACAACGTAAATGCTATATAAACAGTCTTCAATCACAAATCTTTTTTACAACGTTATCTGGGCATAGAAGTAAATAGTAGTAAGACAGTATTACCAATATGCATTATGCTCTTTTTTTTTAATTCTAATTCTTTTATCTTCTGAATAAATACATAGTAATATGTAAATTGTTTAATATTGTTTATATCATTTGCGGAAAATCAAAAAAATAGGCATGTACATGTGTTTTTTTATGGAAATAGGTTTTTATATTATCCTTCTTATTGCATATCGTGGCCAGGTGTCGCTACAATATAAAATCACATGTATATTTTCATGACGATAATTTGAATATATTTGTTTTAAATTTTGAGATATATGGAAAGCGATAAAATAAAAATACTCTGTTAGTGCCAAATCTGAGGGCGTGTAGTATTAAACATACACACAAATCAGATCATAAATGTGTATTACTAACCGCAGTAGTGTCGTTCGAAGAGGTAGTGAAGTTTTACGAACTAATAATAACGCAGCTATTAGAAATTTATCACGGGGCAATGAGTCGTTAATTCCTGGATATGGATGTAATCAGCGGTTTATGAATACGGCCCGGGAGCGTGCGCCTGTATGACGATATGATTGTTTCATATATAATACATATACAAAATGTATACCATCGTAACTAGCCTTGCGTTGTTATGCATGATTTGTCGAATATAAAAGAAACTAATTTTTATACATTATGTATAAACGTTTTTCACTTTTCATAATTTTTTTTTTTAAATGTGTTCACCGCCATGGTACCTTCCTTTTGGAGACTTTTTTTTGCGATGTACGAACTATGGTCTGTTTTTTTTTTTACAGTCCTTACTTTGTTGGATGGTGAGGTTTACGCAATTCATAAATAATTTATATATCTTTTATATAACGAAAAACAGTGACGCCATGTTTTATTTGTTAACGCGCTAAAAATTGACAATAATTTAAAAATAGAATGTTAATTCTGTGAAATATCGAATTAAAATTTAACAATATTTTATTTGATATAAAAATGAACGCCTTATGTATTCTATGATGTATGTTTTCTAAAGAATATAGACGATACAAAATAAAAAAAAAAATACACTGTTTTGTAAATCTATGCAAGCCGCATTGTTGGTGGCTGTAGTCTGTGGTTATGGATCCCGCTCCAAACGTTTTCATTACGAGTGAAGGATTGCGTTCCGCAACGGAACGGATAGAAGCTGTTATTGCGATTGTGTATCATGCTTTCATTGGAATCTAAGCTTTTATAGCAAAAAGTTTGATGTGTACTTAAGTTATATGAGGAATGTCAAGTGTTTTTTTTTTGTTAAGCGATAAAACGAGCTACACTTGGAAGTAAGTTTACCTGTACAAGACAATTTGGCGGTAGTTACAATGTATACACGGCACATTTTACTCGTCGCCATGACATATATTTTATCTCGTTATCCCAGTAATTTTACTAACTACAGCCTCTACGGCACATAGGCTCTTCGGTAATACCTATCGCAAGCCGTACAGCCGACAGTGTGATATGATAGTAGTTACTATTAAATTTCATTATATTAACATTCTTTGCTAGTTATTACCTTAGCGACGTTTTTTCTTTTCAATGTACAAAAGCCCATTTATAGCGATAAAGCCGTTTGACATTTCCTCTATTGCTTTTCCTCTTTTTCAAAATGCTCTTTCATCTCTTCGCGGAATAGCCCCTTCTTGCCATCATTAGGCCGATTGTCAAAGACATCAATTTTCCACAGCATTTTTGTTATCGCCTCCTAACAGGCTCTCAAGTATCTTAAATATTTCTTTAGTAGAAAACCTTTTGACCGTGTCAAGTTTAGTATTTACTGTAATTTATATTTTGAGATAGAATTCTTTCTGATATTGCAGCCTTTAACACAACCATGATTTTTAGTGGGGTCCAAAAAGAGTAAAATTACGTTTTCGTTAGAAAAAATTAATGATAACTTTTTTCATTTACGTATCTTTCAGTTCTTTCTTCGCACCTGTTACAAATGAAACTGTAAATAAAATTTTTTGTTATTTTTGTTTTGACATGATTTTGAGGATACAGAACTGAAGTGTTAATAAAAAAATACATTAAATTAGGTCAGTCAATATTATTGTTGGTACATGGTCAAATGTACAAAAAAAACTGCCTCACTTATCGACAAGAACCCGAGAGCGAGGCACTCACGAGATCGTGAAACGAAATGCCGTGAAAAGGGAAAATTAATTTGTTAATTACCCTGACCAAATTATAAAGGTATTCAACGTAATTTTGTTACGTTACATTTATGTTATTTAATGGCATGGCTTTCACAGTAACGTTATTAATAAGTATTTATAACACTGATTTCTATTTAGAGAAATCGATAGGAAGGATACGTGAAAAAATATCTCCGACATTCATTTAAAAAGTCTTACAATTTCATTCAAATATTAAAAGAATTGATATACTTATTCGATAACTTAATTTTTTGTTCCTATATGTTATATCAATCGAATTGAAATATATAAGTTTTCGTATGTATTCCGTTGTGGGGGTAGTCCAAAAATAAAAGCTCCGTCTTCGCGTAATCCTTTCAATGACGTCAGCATTCCGGTACAACGAGCAAAGCCTTATTCGTGTAATCCCAGAGCAGAGCTTGTTGCGGTGACGTATTTGAAGTGAAGACGTTTGTTCTCAAAGCCAATCAACTTTATAGGGCCATCGGGTTTGATTGTGTTTGCTAGAGCGATTAACTTATTTTGTTCGTGTTAATACGAAAATAGAGAACCTTTTCGACCGCCGGTTGTTTGATTTTTTTCTCACGCCTATTTATGTTATTCTTGGGTCGAAGCAGAAGACCGCTGTTAAATGGAAATAATTATTAACTTCGGTGGAATATAACATACATCCTTTTGTTTAATTGAACTTATTGATTTGTGCATAGATTGAAAGCAAGAAATAAAGTAGTACAAAGTTAGTAAATAAATTGTATCTTATAGTTAAAATGCAAAAGATCGCGCGGTCGTTCACCAACAAGATGGACGGATCAAGTAAAGGACTCGTCGTCCTCTAAATTTTACACGGTGATGAGAGATGCGCTGGACAGGAACCGGTGGAGGCAGATCGTCCGCTCCAGACGGCAACCCTGATGCTGACCACGATCCTCAAATATGAGGGAACGACTTCAGAGAGACAGAGATAGTTAAAATAATGTCCAGCGAAATTATAATGACGTGTTGGCCATACCTAACGTGGTGATATACTTACGGTAATGCGTTAACGAACTGTGAATAGTTTAACGTTTAGGTTACTCATTGAAATATATTTCCGGTTCCTTTTAAAGCTACAGAGAATACACATTATATGTCAAAAGTACAAAATAAGAAAGATATATTCAGTATCTAATTACTTTTGTTAAAATTATCAGGTTTTCTATCTGTTCTCTTCTATATTAGTCATATTTTTTAATGTTGTAGTCAAGTTATCAAACTGAGTAACGGCGTCGATTTCTAAAATATAGGTTCAGTTTCGAAGTTCTCCACGTATTTGAGATTAGTAAATAGTAAATTATCATTACTAATATATATATATATATATATATACTGCTAGTGCACTCAAATGGAGTTACAAAACATACGGCTTGCTGCATTACGTCATCGGCATTGATACAATTCAATTATGTCAATAAATACGCAATCAGATTAATTTGTGCTGGAAACGTAAACACCAAACTCCTCTTACATTTAAACTCTCCTGTTTATGACTGAAATTATTTTATATTCAGTAAACTTACATTGATACTATAATCAAATAAACTTGTTTATTATACCAATTAAAATTGTATAATCTGAAAAATTAAAGGTTGTAAAAATTTAATAAATAATTTTGTTTTTATCGTTTTTTGTATAGTGATTTTAAACGATTTAACATTATAGCTCAAAACCCTAGGAATTAAAATTACACGAGATATCAAAGAGTTGCATATGAATTATTTTAATTGTTTTCTTAGTTATTAATCCAAAACGTCTTGTTCCCTTCAAATTGGTTTTTCATAACGTAAGGATTATATAATCTTAATAAATATAAAGATCATTATGTTTTACTTACGTTGTTCATCTGTTCTCTCTAGACTCTATCTGATCTTGGTTGGTACAATCCTCGGAGGCTTTTAGGGTCGCTTGCGGTCCCGGAGATGCGAGCGAGTAGCTTGGCCGCAAGAGCCCTTTGCTTGGATCCGACCTACACCAAGGTCCCGTGCGTGGGAGGTACTGAAGGAGAATCCTTAGTACCATTATTCTCAAAAGCTGTCGAATACTTCGACTTTACAAGGGTAAATAATTAATAATTAATTAAAACTTTTAAATATAAAGGATTGTTAAAATTTATTCAACCGATGTTAATGGAAAATTTTACATCGTTCAACATAAAGATAATAACAATAGGAGAAAGTAATACTTACGTTTTAAAGTCAGTATCATGCTCAATATACATTATATTTCAAACTCATGTAGCTACAACCTTATAAAAGATTACTCAGAAGACGATTGTACGTCTAAATCTCAAATCACACCAACCAAGTTTTCTCTTGTAGCTAGATAATTCTCGACCATGATCTAATAAAACTCATAAATCACACGTCAAAACATTAAGGCTTTTGTTATATTTAACACTAATTGTCCCACAAATAAAAGCCGCTAGTCTTCATCGTATTGCAGCAAAACGCGGAAATGTTTACGGATACTGTGCGGTCAACTTCCGTTGCAATAACTCGATGCGACGGCACGTGCGCGAAGACGGCGGAGCTGAGCGAGGCCCACGCTATAGCTGGATTAGTGGTCAAGATATCCAATGCCCTGATATGTAAGGACATACCATACGTCACCGGCTTCTGTCAGTTGAATCCTGGACAGGCTTTATTCCCATCCAGGTAAATAATGACCAAAAAATCAGCTTTAAAACTGCATTAAAACTTATTGCTCCACCTAACATTTATTTTTAGCTAGGCACCGTTAAAACTTTTAAACACTAGGTGGGCCGATAGATGTGTCCGGGAATGTATTAAAGAGACATTGGAAAAAGTCATCAATATCCAAAAGTATTTATTAGGCAAATTCATAATAAAACTATCAAACCTACCTTTCTCATTTTAACAAAAACGTACAATGTCACCTTAACATGGCAGATTTCCTCGTTATATCGTCATCGAAAACTTTGACCTTTCCAGTCTAGATCATGTAGCACAAACTGCTTTATAAGAGAATATGTCTTTACTATATTCGTGTTTAAGTATTCACATAGAAATTATTTCATCAGGTACTTGATAACATAAATAATGTTCATTAGCCATTTTTACGGCTAAAAACTTAAGTAATTATGTGTTGACTTTAGGAGACGGTCTAAAATGACATAACCATGATATTTTGTTTTACGTTTTAGTTTTCTGGCAAACCCCGTCGAGATAAATGGGTCGGGAATAACGAAGAATTTCGGTCTACCCAAAATGTCGGACACGGAAACCACTCTGATGAATATAGCTTTAACCGAATTGAACTATAAGCACAATATGGTGGCGAACTGGTACGCCAAGTACTGCAGCTCGACCTGCCGACTAGACGCGTACCAGCTGCGATTCTTCACCCCGAAACACTACGAGAGGTTCGATGACTGCGCTTACACGAATATGTAACAAGGAAACTGTTCTTTTTTAAAATATGTGCGTCGACAAACATACGTTAAATTTCTGAGTTTTGATTAAATTTATAAATATAATGTTTATTGTTTATCTTGGATCTTTATTCATTTCAGTCAGACTAAAGTAAATTCATTAGCTGTAGTGCCAACAGAACTAGAGAGAAAGAAGGAGTAGTAAGAGCAAGATTAGACGCTCCTCTGCAAGATCTTTGAGCAGGATTTGACCTACACGATCAACTGCAGATGTGATCTAGAATGTCCACAAATTACCTTGCTCTTGTGCCAGATAACAGTTGCGATACTTTGCCAAGTTGTCGCGCACAGAGATTTGTTTGAGATACTTAAAAATATTGAAAAATTAAAAGTTGGGTGCGATAACAATTTACAAAGAAATACCACGGCGTAAACTAGATCATTCATTTCGTTTATTTTTTATAAATAAATACTTTTATATTAAATCATTAAGTCTGGAGTCACATTAATTGGAAAAGTCTGGAGGAGTGGAGATTTTAGAGAGATACTTTCATCAGCAAACATCTATCTGTTGATGATGATAATGTCTGTATAAAGTTATAACCCGTTTCCTTCGGCACTCCACTATCATCGTATTGTAAGATACCTCAATGAGAGAAGAACTTCACGTAAATTACAGCAGCTTTTTCTATAATTTTTACATACATACTGGAAAATGTTGCGAGTACGACAGTTACTCCATAAACTAGACCCGTGCTCAACAGTAGATATAGTGACGATAAGCTAAATAAATAAATAACTTATTAAACATAATACTGTTTTGTAGCAGTTAAGTATTTCGATTATTACAAAGTTAAAATCTTGTATATATGTTCTTTATAAGATAACACAGATTAGTTAACAGTTTGCTTTAATTAACAGAAATAATTTAATTTGTTAACACAATTTCAAGGTCCATTTTTTGCGAACGGCGGCTTCATGTTAGTCTCCAAATACATGATCCCTCTAATCCTGCAACAAGCAAATATTTTAAACATGAAAATACTACTGCTTATACTTTTAGTTATATTAATTTTTTATTTTACTAGTCTGTTAATAACAGATAATAAATACTTTAAATAAACACAACACTTACGGCGGTTGTGCTCCTAGCCCCATGTACCCGTCTATAGTAAAATTACAACTGCTCGTCGGACTCCGCCACTGCTTGCACAATGTCGAAGGGAATCCGAGAGGGTTCCGTACGGACTCTGCATAATATCGCCACGCTCGAATATGACTGCAGCCATCTAAAAATTGAACAATCGCAAACAAAACTACTTAAGTAACGCCAACTTGAGTAAAACTATGTTTGCTTCATCAAAAATATGTTGAAATTACGTTTACAATTATTATTTGTTTTAAGTGAACAACTTATCTAAGAACATTAATATTAGTTATGAATAAGTCTCGGGGAAAAGCTGCTATAAATAAGTCTTGCTTCTCTTCCATTACAATTATAAATAACTTTTTTTCGATTATAATTTTCTAGCGAAGCAAGTCCGATGAAAACCTTAACACAATACAAACTAAACTACATGTAGCATCAAAAAAGTTTTAAAGAAGATAAAGGTTTAAAGACTTGATCGATAACTGCAAACTAATCAGATAACCGGAGCTTTCAATATACAAGTCTTAATTAATTTTATCGATGCAAAGCTTTCAAAAATGTTACAAGTGTGTAACGGGGTGTACAAAATGATGTGAGCAAGTAGTATATACCATAAAGCTTAGAATTTATGATACGGATAACGAAAGGTCGCAGGATACATTTCCCTTTTCGACCACTGCCGTTAACTTGCTCGCAGCACATTTTTAACTAAAAACTTTTAACGTATTTAGCTGCTATTATTATACATTAATTTAATATATAATAATATTTAATATTATTATTTTTTTTTTATATTTTAATTTGACCGCCAAACTTCAGTTTGAAGAAGGCACCTTATGATGATGATTATTATATATTGTATCAAGTAACGAGTCTGTCACATAAATTACATAATACTGGCGTAATGCCTGAAACAAAATATTTTTGGCAAAAATCACATATCGTATATTGTTGGATTTTGCTAAAGCGGAATATGCGATAACTAATCCACTATTGACATTTGGATTCCGTACGATGTTTGGCCGGCTGCCAAGCGGAGTATGCGTGCTGCAGCGCCACCATGGAAGGTGCTTTACGAGCAACCCTTGCATTACGGAGTGGGTCACGTCAAGATCTTTCGAATGAAGATCTGTGTTAACTGTACGGCAGTGTGATAAATTTAAACTGTACAAACAACTGTTTTTCATACCTATCGTCTAAGTAACTTAGTAGAGGAGTTTCGTTACATCTACTCCAATAACAATCTAAATTTTGTAACATCAAAATAACTCCTTTTTACACCATTCCTATAAATTAATTAATTTTAAAAGTCTGTTAAGTAATACCGGCTGGATCTATTCTGGTAAGACTTAGCCGTTAACATGTAACTTAAATTGGAGTACTGTTATAAAAAAATATGTACTATGAATATAAAAATATATACAACAGTTTAAAAATGTTTGATGCCACTATTGTCTGAAACTGAATACTCAAAAATCCTCTTTGATATGCAGGAGCAAAATTCAGTAACACTGGAAAAAGTCTGTAAAATATCAACTAATAAATAATATGAAACGAACGAAACTTAAACTATGAAATAGGCATAGTTATGATATTTGTATTGCCTAGAAAAAGACTTAGTTCTTACTAATTATTGTAATGAATAATGATTGCGAGTTCTATGTTTGTTGCTATTGAAATATCTTATTTAAGAAGTATTATGTCGAAATTGTATTTGAGTATATTTTTTAATTTTAAAATTTGATTAAGAAGAAAACCCTTTTGGAATGTTAGTTTCTAGTCTTGTGAAAACCGTTCTACTGAACTCTACTAGTGTCTCAATAACAATAAAGACGAGAAGTTACACACAGTTCGAAGTAAGTTAATAAACCATTAAATAAGTTGTGTCAGCAATATGGAGCATAAAACGTTATAGTAATTGCTTCTTCAGCACAAATAATCGTTTTTGGCGTTGCTTGTAGTACCCCCCTCCCTTAGGTACTGTGCGTCCCCGTACCGCCCGCAGCATCCGCGCCGTGACGTCATAGAGCCGATCGATCGCAGCCGAAACACTGTTACGACAGTTTTATCTCGTACTGGGGTAATGATGGGTGCGCAACTCGAAATCGCCTTTGTTCTTAAACCTTAACACTGTAATAATTTGCATGCGTCTAGCGTTTGATATTATTTTATTAAAATTAAGAATATTATTCGCAACTAATTAAGATCCCTTCATTGATCTGATCTCGCATCCTGATCATTTTATTGAAAGAAGTAAAAGAAATAAATATCCTAACCTCAAAAATATATTTCTTAAACTAAGATAATCGCAGCAACGTTTGAAAAACGTTAAAATTTTAAAAGTCAAGATCGAAAATGTTCCGACGAAAATTTTATTAGTTCGCTTTAAATATGCCTTTTGAATCGAAAACTAATTTGTTTCTTTGAAAACTTTTTAGTTTTGCCACAAAATATATTTTTAAGACTAAGAACTATAATACGAACCCTTTTTTTATAGGACGAAGACATTTTTAACTTTCTTTAAATTCTAAAAATATATAGTTTAAAAAATACTTTTTTCAGTGTAGCTTGAAATGAGTTTTTCTTTCGTTCCATTTAATAAAATCTAAACTTTCTTAAACCGTGCAAATATAATACTACGCTTGGGGTAGATTATTTTTATTCACTTACAAAAATATCTTATCTCCATATTCTTAAAAAGTTGGTCAAACCAGCATCCGGGTTGTATCCAAAACCCGTAGTTAGGGTAGAAGTCGACGTCGCCTATCGGTGTCAGGAAGCCGAAGATACCGGGGTTTGTGTGGACCACATCGACAAACGCGGCATCACCGGTAGACAAGTGGCCAGTTCTGTCGGTGAAGGAATATCCAGGGTAAGCTGGATCCAGACCTGCAATAATTAAAATCGAAATCTAATAAAGGCTATAATAAACCCACGGCATGCTTAAACCATTGGTTTAAGCGCAGAGTTAAAAGTTTACTTTAATAAAATCAAGAGTAATAATCTAACAAATCATATTTAACCACAGTGTTTTATCGATATTCGATTCTATTTTTCGACGAAGCGAGATGGTAGTAAGGGTTACGCCTGGCCATGTCATGAAGTGCTAATTAAGATAATATCACTTTAACATACCCTGTTACCTCAGTAATTTTACCACCATTTCAAAAACGCAGTGGGTTTTCTAGCATGATATGTATATGAAAAACCATTTGTGATATATTTTTGTTACGTTACTTCAAATCTACAGTAACATTAGCGATTTATGGGGCTTATCTTCAGCATATGCTCATTATGTAAATAACTACCTAATATATTTACGATCTGCAATTAATAATAGAAAAACACAATAATAAATAACTTTATAAAGTACCAGTAATCCTGCCTATTTGCAGGCCTCTTGTCTTCAAAATTTTCCCCGCGAATCCTGCTGCTTCAGCGCCTAAAGAGAATCCTACCACATGCAACGAGGACGCTCTCACTCCGATTGAATCCAAATACTGGATGAAGTCCGCCAGCTTCGTTCCCATGTACCGCGTGTTGCGAACAGCGGTAATATACCTGGTAACAACATTAATATCATGTTACTAACACCGTGTATATACACAAAAGTGTTTTTCCTGCAACGGATACAGCCGTTCTCAAATTCGTAACCAAAATTAACTTAAAACTTCTCCATTGGTAAAAATTACGCAAATAGTAAACGATTACACAATAAAAAGAGTTTGTTAAACCTTTTTTTATAGAAAATGTATTTTTCTGGAAATAAAATAACATTTATAATTATTAGATTTGATCCAACTGTATATTGCGTTAGATCTATGTAGCCCTTTACGTATATTTTCCTTCAACGTTTACCTTTAAAACGATACTAAAATACTGATTAATATCTTTGAATAAATATTTTTCATGTTAAAATACAGTGAAAGTTTTTCTTAGTAAATGAACGGAAGATTTTAATGTAAACGACAACACCAGAGGGAAATTTGCTTAAAATTTAGACGAGATATTTCAAAACACGACCTTTTCAGACTTTCTCCAACGTTTCGCGACATTTTAGTATGTGCATCATATTATCAAACAAGAACTTAATGTTTTTAAATATGTACTTTAAATATATACTTGATTATATTATGTACTTTTAAAAGTTTTTAGTATTTATGCATTTCCGATCAAATGAGAACATTTTTATTGAATGTTGGAGATAAACAAGATATAAAGTTGTTATTTACAGAAATTAATTATCATCATGTGAAGGTGCTTTTTTCTAACTAAACTTTGTAGGCTAATTGAAAAAAAAAAACTGTTTCGGCAATTAGCTACTCATTTCATCTGATGGTATTTTTGTCCAGCGCTCTCCTTTATAACCTTAAATCATTTCATCTGCTGCCTTTTTAATTAAATGTTGCCCTTAACACCCAGGGAGCTAATGAAGGGATCGTCTTTGCAGATTCCGAAAATTTTTACTTTATATTACGGTTATCGTCTACGTAATTATGACTTTTTGTGCATTTAATAAAAAAAACTAACCTACGAAATAAGCAAAATTGAAAGTGTCGTAAATAATATTTCTTTCAACGATTTAATCAGATCATAACGGGGTCTGTTGTTATATGATGCATCTGCCTAATGACAATATAGAAAAATACGTATGCTATGTATTTTATTTATTTATTATTTGCTTCCTTTCTAATTTTTTCTTTCTTTCACCCCTACATTCAAATTTCATTTCTTCCTCTGAGTAGACTGGTTCTAAATGCCTAATGGCATTAAGTCCGCCCTTTATATCCTTAGCTCAAGGTGTGTGTTGAATAAATATAGTGGTAAATTTACTCACCAAGGAAACACGATGAGACGTGACCAGTCCACGGCAATGAAGTTACAGTCTATAGTATCTAGGTATGCTGGAATTGAAAAATAGTATTATAAAAAAACATTACCAAAATTGATTGCGTATTAGTAGCCCAAAGTTTATAAATAGTTTGAGTTGTCTCATTTAAAAAAACTACGCAACAAAATAAACAACTCTTTTTCATCATAGATTAGCGCAAGTTTAAATTTTAAAAAATCACTGATCATTTATGAATAATTTAGTTTTAAAATCACAAATGACGCTACAGATACGATAAAGAAAAAACTTACGGAAATATGTATACATACAAAGTATTGTGATTTTTTTTAGTATATACTTAAAAACAAATTAAGTTAAGGATCATCATGCTATTGGCTAGTTTATAATATATCAATTTAAAATCCTTCCGCGTTAACGAATTCAAAATGTTTAATCGCCATAAAAGGATACGCGATGTACGTTGTTACTTGTAGTTGCGGTTGCTTAAACAGGTATGAATTATGATAATCTTTTCATAACGGCTCTTTTTTATAATCATAAGCCGTCATTTAATATTCATGTTTTAATATCTTAAATATTCACACACAGACGTAAACTCACTAAACTGTAACTTTAATAACACCGGTTTACGATTTGTATGTTATATTATAATCTAAGAGTTTTTACAAGTTTGGATGTTCTTAGTATGTGAGAGCCGTGATGATAAATACGGAGTGGTTTAATGTTTCATCTAGAGTGTCTAGAACTATGATTAAGTGATATTTAGGGGTCTATTGCAAAGCACTAGGGGCAAGTGGTTACAACAGTTAAAAAAATATGTATACCTATATATTTTCCATTAAGTTATCGACAATTTGTTAACTATAGGTTATACTAAAAATGTCCGCAGTACATAACCTTCGAGCCAATACTCCATTTCTCCTCATAGAAAATAAAACAATATAAAAGTAATCGAAACTTTTTGAACATTGTCAAATTAACTTTCCAACCCATAAGAAACTTTCCTAATGCTGTTTAAGATCTGATAAAATTTTGGCAACGCTTTGCTTCCAATATAACTTTTAAAATTTTTACCTTCTACTGTATATTTATTTATGCGATGAGCAGCAGAAGGTAAGACAGATAAAAATAATTTTGAGTTTCAAAGAAATTTCAAATACGTAAAGCTGTCGCTTTTAGTCTCTATTACCCAATTGAATCAGCGTAAAACAGATTAATTCGCCGATTTGAATACTCCATAACGCTTGTAACCGGAAGAGCTACATGGAAGCACTTAATCACACAAAACTGTATTTCAAATTACTTTAACCTGGAATCGTTAAAAATTTTAATCGCACCGTTTATAACATTTACCAGATCGTAAAGTCCTGGTGCTCGGTCCAGTGGTGGCCTCCGAGAAACCCATCAGGTAGATAACTGTCGGCTTCGATGCGTTAAAATCGGTTCTTAACAATTCAGCGAAATTATTCGAAGGTACCGTCAGGAATGTTGTCGGATGGGCTCTGAAATATAATCATAATCTTCAAATCAAACGCCGTTAATTTATCTAGATCTTTAAGTCGGCAAATACTTATAATACTCCAATATTTTATCTACAAGTCATCTTATTTATCCTTCGCAAAGAATTTTTTTGAGACTAGAATATAAGATGTTTTGGTTCTTAGAATTCTTTACATAAGTCCTTCTCGTGCTGAATCAATTCCGACCCCGATCAGTAGTGCAGACTTCGCCAGTGTAAAGGGCACTGCATTTGAAGTGACGAGCGCAAAGTGGTGAATATTCAACATGAACCCTGAGCAGCGCAACATTTAATGGTATAACTATGTGATGAATTATGTCCTCCGTTGAGGAATAGGAAATGTTGTTCACATTCCATATCCAACTTCAGTAAAAATGTAGAAGACTGGGGACTATGATCCAACGTTATCAATTAGTGTATTTTATAAAACGGTCAAATGATTATCTACTCCCACATACTTCATCATACCTTGTAGCGATCTGATACTGAATATCAGTGGCGTCATCTCTTTGGCAGCACGATTCGCAATCGCCTATCGGATATGGCATAAAACATACTTCTGCCGCACCTGTAATTAAATAATTAAAAAATTTATACGACAAAGAAATTTAATGTGTGACAGAAAAGAGTAACCGCTACTATAAGGATACAGTATTTCTAGGGTAAGGCAATATTCGCTGTGTGTGGTTTCCGGTATACACTACTCGCCAAACAGAATATATGTATGTTTGGTTTATATGGTTTATATTCAATAGAATATAAATTGAAATAATAACGACGCGACGAACAAAACATTAATCTGGTGGTAAGTAAAACGCCTAGCCAAAACAAAGGGGCGGTATATAGGATATTTACTAATTACAGAGCGCCAATAATTACAGCGCCGTTCAATCAGGAAGTTAATACTTTGCTCACTACTGCTTGGCGGAGATGGACAACGATCAGAGATACCTGCCATCAGTACCTTGTGTTAAGTATACATTATAATTACCATCAGAAAGTATAAACAAGAATCAACTACAATTCAACCGCCAGGATTTCTTATTAATTACAGCGCTAATAAATTAGAAATAACAATTCGACCTTTGACCCCAATGTCGCAATACTCATCAACTCTAAGCGATACGCCATTCATTTTCAATTTAATAAATAAATAGCGTATTTAAACTTCATTTGCGATGCATTACACAATGATGTCCGCCCTAAGTGCATAAGTACACTATTTACAATATACGGAACGTAATTCAATGACTTGCATCTCGTTGTGTATGTAATCAATTGTAGTACTTCTTAATACGCAGCATGTAAAGTACTCATACCTGACACAAATGATTAGCTATAAAACGTCTTCGAAGTGATTTACTGTTTCCGTGAAGCAGTGGCTAAGCATGCCTTGTAACATGGATTTTCCTAGTTGGATTCTAAAGGATTGTAAAGTTTTTATAGCTCGTCTGGCTAGCTATCACTCTTATATTGTTTATATACGACATAACAGCATGGCTTCATTGTCACTTAATACCATGAGAAATTGAAGTCAACTCTTTATAGATACAAAAAACAAAAAAGAAATATGAAAAAACTAAAAATTATTCATTATATTATGAGAGTAATGATTTATTGGCAAATCTGTTTGTTAGGAACCAAAATATGTACTTTGTTAAAAAATTGTTGCCATTATTACATATTCTAACTCGTAAATAATTTTCTATATTAAACCATCAGACCAGATAGAGAAATAACAATTTCATTAAAAATGTCTATACGATTTTTTCTCCGCCACAACATAGGAATACCAAAACTGCTTTATCACATAACTGACATACTTTTTGCGGAGCCTATTGTTTATCTCGATGATATAACCTCATTTCTAAGTTAGCGTAATAAGCATATTTTAAAAGTGCACTATCTCAAGCATGCTTTAACGATACTTATTTGTGAACTTTGTCATATTTAAGCCATAAAATAAAGAAGTGAAATATATTTTAGTGACATAAACGTACTCACTTATAATACTCCTTACCCTTACAACTTGGAATGCAACATTATTGTTATGTCGGAGAATGTACCATACCAATGTGATACTAGGCGCACTTTTCACCAAAGAACCAATTGAACAGAACCCGAGACTTCCGAGAGACCTACATTTAGTGCCATATGCACAAACTTACGAGAAATGACAAGTTTGTATGCCAAACATAACTTTTTTAGTCGACAAATTATTAAATTAAAAATTTCCTCTTCGCTTTCTCAATTGTAGTTAAGTCTCATTAATAAATAGTTTTTTTTTTTTTATTTTAATTCAAATTGTTATTAATGTATTACCATCTCAATTCTGGTAAACGAACGTAAAACAATAACAAATATATATATACCATGATTTACAAGTTACGATTAGCAATCTTATTGCAGAGGATCTCTTTCAGACAACCTTCGGGTAGACACAATATTTCTAAGTAAATTATTATCCAATAAATGATGAAAAGCCCAAAAAACTATGTTCATCACTTCCACACGTAGCAATTATTAAAAGTTATTGCAATATATTAATAAACAATGCATACTAAATAACCTAAACATCTTTAAATGAAGTGATTTTTTTTTATAAACAAACAAATTTTGTTCATTCTAATACTTGTTACAATCTTAACAAAACGCGAATGAATCTAAAGCAGCATAAATATGTAAAACTTATAACCAGTTAATGTTTCATAAAATACGCTTACCCCATTTTATGGGATTCCATAAATTAGTGATTAAGAGAAATTTGCTCACGGAAATGGCACAAACTCACGCGCAGTGAAGGTATGATAGAATGAAACGTTAATAGATTGGTAATGAACAGTGCAAGGGGTGGGTATTATACCATGTGTGAGTATACAACACGCGTCAGTGACGACCATGTGTGCTACATGGTCAAATGAAAACATTCCGAAAGAAAACCATTACCAATATTATTAAAAGTTCGTGTATAGTTGTTTGGCACTATTTGTTTATATGTATTGATTAAATTTGCTATTATCTTCGGGATAATACCGAGCGCGATTAAAGGAATATTTAATAGAAAACCAGCCTGGATGTATGTTTAATTAAAATATAATCACGACTGTACTACCTAGATAAACCGTACTGGTTTCCAGGTAGTATTAAGCTAATTTTCTTGTGATTGTAATTAATGTTTAACAACAAATAAAAAAAAATATTTCATTACAAAAAAATAAAGAAGTTTAATAACTCACCTATGATTAGGGTCAATATCTGGCACGGTAAAGCTTTCATGTTGCATACACAAACATGAATATGAAACAAGAAAACTCTTCAGCGCTCGCCGGGAAATCATGTCAGAGCGCGACAACCCCACATTTTCCCGCCTAACGAGCTCCGACGCGGAAATTTTCACAATGCCGCCTACGCAGGCCGCCGAAACTCATTAAAAACTTTTTCCTCCACCTCCAGCTGATGCCTAAGCGCGTCTATTACATGTATCTTATTAGCATATGCTCACTGCATCCATGCGCGGAACGGCTACATACGTCAGTTTGCCTCGAAGTTTTTATAACAATAAAGTATACTTTAAACAAATTTATAACGAATAAATTTAACCATGTGGATGTAATGCTCGGTTAATGGTTGCCGGACGAGATACCAGCACCGACTGCTGTCAATTTTTCTGAACGTAAACCGCTGTCTACTCGAACGGTAATTAGATTACGCAAAGTGGCTACAAAAATTTTGCTTAGACCATTGTTGCTCAATTTGTTTATGGCCAGAGGCGTTGAGACAACTATTTAAACCGGCAGTCGTAAATAGTAAACATTTAATTGCTGTACTTACCGTTTAATATAAGCGGGCAATACCAGAACAGGTTAAATAATTTAAGAAAACAATATGTACTTTTCGCGAACATACAAATAGTTTACAAACTAAAAATACCAGGCTACTTTAACTGTTCCATTAAAAAACGATGCACTACTTTCAAAAACAATAAAATAACGGCAGACAATTTGCATTAGTTATAAATACCTAATTAAATTTAAAAAATTTTTATATGTTTTGGCAAATTCGCCATTTTGTTTATTTAACATTCTGACCAATGCAGAAATTTAACGCGAAACAAATTTCTCATCCTCCCTCTCTACAATAAAAATTTAAAAATATTCATGTTAACAAGTAATTTCTTAATCATTTATACTTAATATTATATCATTACTGGTGGTAGTTAAACAGTAATAGGCAAACATTACTGTGTTACGAATTAAGGGATGTTGTAGCTAGTGAAATTACTAAGATACTTACCGTCTTATATCTGAAGTAATGATGCAGTATATATAATTGTAACTATCACCAAGTTGTCGTGTGGTCTCTTACCACCAAGTAAGCACATTGATATAGTAAGTTGATATTTGAACTAATCCTTAAATCATTACATAATGTAATGTATTAACAAATTCCCATCTGATACCAAGTCTGTCTAGTTTTGTATTAAAAAATGTTTACTATCTAGTAAACAATAAGTGCACGTACCTATATGTTTGATCGGTACAGCGATTACGTAAAGCGATATAAGATTACTGCTAAGTCAGATTGTATGCAATAGTTGATGTTCTTACTTTTATTTTCAACGAACATATTGCACAGATCTAAGTGAAAGGTAACGTTAGATTACTTTAAGCTAAATCATTATTATTTTCGCCATTCTAATGTAATAACTAAAGAACTGAAGAAACTCAACTTTTTGATATTATCTATTAGAACAATTGAAACTAAGCGAAATTGTAGCGAATCGATTGCGTCGGCTATGCGAACAAACAAAAACCCCGACAATGAAATGTTTCTTAATATTCAAACAATGTTTGTTGTTAAGATTACTAGGAAACGATGTTGTATATAATTAATATAATGATACACCTTCGTTAGTGTACCTCACACAACCTTTGAATGTTATTTACATTAAGTAAATCTAATTACATTCCTACATTTATCGTATTAGCCTTGTACATAAATTACCATTGTTTTTTTGTGCTTAAGAAAAACCGAAAGTGCTCGATTTTTTACAAGTCTTCACAAGAGGAAAGTGAAAAATTAATACATTTACTTTTTTCTACTATTTTGTCAGTCACCTTGGTATTGTTTTAATAGCTAAAAAGTATAATTTTTCGATTACGTTTTTATGCTTATACAATCTAGTTTAAAGCAACTCATACGGAAAAGATTTTTTTATAACATTATTTTTGTTATGACTCTGTCAGAACAAAATATTCTAAATAAGCCTTTCGTTTTATTTATTACTTTGCATTTGAATAGCGGATTTGAACCTACAAGTTTTGAATAGCAGTCCTCCATTCAAATTATAAACTAATGTGACATCACCCGGAAACATAATCTTGTACAACAAATCTTGATAAATCGGCCTTGAATTTATTTAAAGTATACATCTATAGACAACTTTTAATTTGATTGATAATAAATTATTGTTTTACCAATCATCTTAGTTTTGCGCTTCACTTCCTGTTCCACGGTATGAACAAGTTAAATCTTTTGATACTTAAAAAAATTCGTGAATGAATTATAATTAATTATTTCTTCAACATCATACAAACACTGTACTTCATAGTTTATAATGTATAACGAAACGATTATTATAACTTTTTAAAATTTACAACCAAAATAATAGTATTTTATACCGACATTGAATTTTGTGCAAATGAAAATGTTTGTGGGAATACGCGTGCCAAATATTACGAGTATATCTGTAACAAAAAAAATTGTATAAATTATTACTGAACCTTGTAAATCTTACAAATCCGGCTATGTTTAATTTATTCTTCATTGTAACTTTTTTTTTCTAGAAGTAAGTTCTGATTAGTTAGTCTCTGTGCAGTTTACATTACATTCTTGATTTTTTTAAATTCTTATAAGAAACTTAGACATTTCTAGAATATAATACAGATAACCTATTAGTTAAACCTAGTTGACGTTTACATTACATTATAAGTCGAAAGACGCTGTTACTTAATCATATTTTTAAAATATGTAATTAGAGTCTCGTCACCAGATATCGCCGGAAAAATTCATTCAACCAATTTTCATATTGATTTGTATATAAATTTATAATGTATATCTAAAGATTTATCTTGGAGTATATATAGAAGAACCTTGTAAATCCACCGACAGTTAGCTTGATTTATAAAGGGCTAAAATCTAAAAAGTTTAACGCCGAATATCGTCCGGATATAGATACCATGAATATATTACTTTTAAACCAATTTATTTAGTTAGCGTTTGGTTTTTGTACTAAAACTGTTGTGTCTGTATCTAGTGGCAAGTTATAACAAATTATATAATATAATAAAGAAATAGAAAAAGTCTGAACATTTTTTTTTGTAATACGTCAATCATTACAAAGATTGGCTTTCTCAAACAATGTAGATTTACAATTTCATATCCAGATAGACAACATTTTTATTGCAACGATACTAAATGAACCGATAAATATTTATTATACGGGTCTACCTCCCTCATATGCTACAACTATAATTTATCGTGTAATGTTACTGTGTAACAGCAAGATTACTCTTTAACCTACAATTGTCTGTTTCCTCACGAACATGATAGTACAACGAAAAATCCAATAAAGTAAAATGAGTGACCTTTAATAATTATTGCAATATGTATCTCTTGAAATATTTCTAAATCCGTATCAGTATTAATAACGTCAATTATTTCTGTTGTGTAGTTACAATTTATCTTGTTACCTTACATTGTATTGAAGTGGATATTTCATGTGTGCTATTTCGTGTTTTTCTTGTGAATATAACGATATCACTACGTACAAGAATATTGCTGAACACTATCCGATATACAGCGTAATAAGACTGTTTAATATTAATTAAAACTTGGTTAAAGCCGCTGATCCGTCTTCTTATTAAATCCCGTATCTAAACAGCAACCGTGAGCCGGTTATTAGGGTCTCCGGAGATATTGAAGATGCCTAACTGCATCAGAATTTGTCTTGGGGTACATTTAATAAACTAACAAAGTGTAAGTGAAGCATTATCGTAATCTCAATATGTTCTATAACTTCTAATGAATTATTTTTTCTAAATGTCTAATGTATAAACTTGTTTTTATTGGATTTCGAAGTCAACAATTTAGTGAAAATTTCGTTAATTGTTAACCTTAATGATTATCAATGGTAAAATAATCGTCATGTTAAAATATCTTTCACTATGTGGCGGTTTAATATCTTATGGGAGAACAACAAATATTGTAAACTGCGAAATACCGGATACATAGTTTATCACCCAAAGTAAAATAAAACATGGAGTGTATTATTCGTGATGGATTTTTTTGGTTCCAGGGGAAAAGGAGGGGAACTTGAAAAATAAAGTCTTTCTTTTGGGTTTGGGTTACATAGGAATATTATTATATTACGTTAGAAATCTGTATATAATTTCTTAAAAAAACAATCATAGAAATATATCGCATTCATTTCGTCATAATTAAAATAAAAGTTGCTCAACTGTTTTTATGTTTACCTTAACATACTAATTATGTTTTTCTTTGTTACAGGACAAATTGCTCAATAAGCTAGAGGAGAATGAGCCCGAATTAGCCTCGTGTCCTGAGGAAGAAGTACGTAATCTATTTTAAAGTTTATTACTACTGAGATAAGTAAATTAAGCTCAAAATAAATCTGTCTTAAATGTACAGGTGCTTGTCAAGTTGTATCGTTGATGTGTTAGAAGTTATAGCTCGTCGGTTAAAGCTTTCAAAAGCTTCATGACCAATACATTCAAATCAAGTTATTTCTATTCATAATTATGGATGCAGCAATTTCTTTTTCAACCATTGCGTTTTTAGCTCTTATTTGTTTTAGCTTTGAAATTCCAAATATTTGCTATGTAAATCAATTAGCTCAGAGTATTTGTCAGTAATTTTTTTAACAATATTATTAAATATTATTAATTATACTAACCAACAGCGCTCTACAAACATAAACCAAATGAAGAATGTAATTGCCAGACGTATCACTTGTTATAAGGTGATCGTTCTGCTCGTCGCGACGCTGTATAAAGTAGTTTTACGATCTCTCATCTTTCAATTCAATATGTGTAATGTTTCAACCTTCACGTATTACAGTGCGTAATCTGCGTAAATGCGAAAGCAACGATGCAGACCTCGCCGTGCGGGCACCGCGTGGTCTGCAGGCGGTGCTTCGTGAAGACCATCCAGATGGCGGTAAGCCAGCGCCAGCTGCCGCTCCGCTGCGTCATCTGCCGTGCCAAGATACTGCGCCTGCGTCAAGCACCACGACTGGTCACCAGCAAGAGTTGGCAAGTGAGTACCGTGATGAGCCGCTGAACATCCAAAAGTGTACCGATGTATGTTAACACAGCATCACCCATCATGTTTTCTGAAAATACTATTAGCGCATAAAATAAAATTATATTATCGCATTTAAACTAACAAATTAACATAAAAGTTGTTTTCACAGATTTTCTATATTTCTTTTTTTAATAAGGCTCTCCAACAGTACACACATTTTTTTTTTTTTTTAATTTATTTGGAAAACAAACAGTGACAATGAACATACAATATTAAATTTCTAATTATGATAATTTAGCACCATTTACACGTTTTCACATATAAGTTTCTTGGTAGAACTTGCTTGTTTACAAAGTTTCTTTGCAGCTTTTTAGTTATAATAAAGAACATATTTTGTCGTTTGATCGATATTTGATTGATATTTGATTGATTTAGCTAGTTTTCGAACCAGTGCTTGCTTAGTAAAGATTTCAAAGTGTGTGTTTTTGTCGTAAAGAGATCAAGTTCAGAGAGGTCAACCAACAGACTATATATATTACACATGATAATACTAGTAGAGAAAAATTAACATACGGCTTAATTTCTGATGTGTGTACCAATTAATTGAGAACACAACTCTCAAATGCACGCATTATTATTCAATTATATAAAATAAAGTAATAATATCTAAGAGCGAAAAAAAATATACAGAAAAATAGGTACACAATTAAAAGAATGAAAAATACATCAAAGAAACAATTTGGTAAATACATTTAAGTAGTAATTAATACATTATAATAATGCTAAATGCATTTTTATTGTCACATACCGACTTGTTTAACGCATTAAGGCTAAGTAAGTATACAAGTGTGTTCATACAACTGAAGCTGAAAATACAAACAACAAACAAAACCAAATACGAATCTTACAGCTCGTCTTACCAGAAAAAAATCTGTGCCACGGACAATGCCAAGAGACCTTGACGATCTAACAGAAAAATTAAACATTACGCTTTGTCTACTAGAAAATTTCTCTTGACTCCGTGACCGAGAGCACAACTTACTTCATTTGTATAAATAACAAAATGAATATTAAAATATTTAAATGCAAATTTGGCACTGAATGTACAAACTTCTTTATATAATAATACATATGTTTATACGAGTATTATAATATTATAATATTTACATTGTGATTTGAATATTCATCATTGTTATTGCCTCTCGTAACTTTTTCGACAACCTATCTTCTAAAGTCTTCTCGTCATCTGAATGATTTTTCTGTTTAAAAGCATATTTTAAATTTTGTTCTTATATATATTTTATTTATAAACACTAACAGTATATAATTAAGTGTTGTATATTAATCTACGACAGTCGTTTCAATCCTCTTATGAAATAATATTTTAATTATCCGATAAAGGAGAAATTTAACGCGTGTGTCTGTTAAGTAATTTTCCTTATTTGAAACGTGGTTTAAATCCTTCGAGAATATTTTTAGGCTGATTAGAAATAGTCCGTTTTGCTGTTTAAACATCGCAGATGTTTCAAAACGTAACTGGAGGTAGGTTTTCTTACCGCCAAGTAGCAACAAGCATATATAATTGTTCCTATACGATAGGTGATTTTGAAATTATGGAAAATAAAGAAACTGAACAGCTTAACGTCTCTCGGCGTCGAACATAATGTGGTGCTGTGTTAACATTATAATTATCTTATACTTGTAGGTGTATCATTTACTTTATATTATATAATTTCATTTGTATACGTCAGGTGTCAAGTACCGGTAGTAAGTCGTGGGGTGTGCCCGGCTCCGTGTCAAGCTACTCCGTGGGGGCCCGCTCTGTACCCGCCTCGGCTTCTCTTTACTCCGTCACCAGCGGTGAATCTTCCATTTCCGGTAACTAACCTTTTTAACCCCCGTTCCAAAACGACGGTTACTACATAAGATTAAAGCTTTTACTTGTACGTTTGTCAGATTTGGAAAAACTGTTATTGTTCACTGTCAAAATGAGTTACTAAGGTCGTACATAATTCCCAAATGGCATCCTCTCTCAGTAAAACTGGATGCAGTGAAATTTTATTTAGATTATCGTAATGAAACAAACAAAAATTCGCAACAACGACGGCCGTATATTAAGCGGAAGCAAAAAACTATTATAATATACAATTAACAATAGAACAATTAATATCCTTGATTAAACTATAATTATATACTGTAATACGAGTAGACCTTTTTATTGACCTTTAACAGTAAAGGTCTCTATTCATATTCGCACTTGTCGACTATAACTTTGTTTTTCTAATTATAATTTTTTAATAATAATTGCTGAATAACTAGCGACCACGATACAGTTCCGCGTAGTTTTCTATTTCACGTATAAAATCTTGTTTTGATAACGTGCAAACATTACCTCATTTTCAAATTATATTTAGTGACAACGATACTGAAGGTGATAAAATGTAAGTGGAATAGAACAATGCTGTTATGACGGCAATTTATAATATGAAGTTGGTGCCAGCCAATCAACTTTGAAGGAAATAACCTTACCACCGTCCTACCATATGTGGATTCGGACGTTGTTCATAACTCATTATATTTTTCTTTGATGAATGAACTCATCCACTCTTATTATTAAATATTACTTAGAACAGATTTTTGTAATATTTGTTATGTTTATTTATTCATATAGGAGTGTCTTCTGTCTCGTCCAATAGTGGTGGCAATGTTAGTAACAGTTGTACCACTAAGTTGTGCGGCGGGGCAAAGTGTGGTGGTGCGTGCTTGGGGGCCGTACCCCGCCCTCAGCCAGCAGCCGTGCCGGCAAAGCCTCGCCAGCCGGCTTCCAACTCTTTGAGGCGATCCCAACATCACAGCATGAAGGTAAATATTTTAACTGATCCAAACAAATATACGCTCGAAGAATATATCAGAAGTATACCTGCATGTCCACTTTTCCTGTCCTTGTATTGAGACTTCTAATCTGGCAATCGAATTCATATCCCTGGTTCGATTCTCAAGTCCATAAGTAGTGAAATTTGGTTGATAGCAAAGTTTTTTCGTCTAGTCTAGAAGGTTAGATGCTATCGTAAAAACCATGAAAGAATCGTTATTCTAAACACCGTGTGTACATATAAAAAAATACTAAACCATAAATCTTATTAGAATAAAATTGCTTTTCGGCAAAATTTCTGTGACTCCTTAATATATGTTTTCACATAAGCATTTATAAATAAGTGGATTATAGTACAGATCAAAGTCATATAACATTATAAAACCTCACAACAAAACTTCAAAAGCGGTATCCCGTTAACGTGATATAATACACACGATATCCACATAAATGATACATGCGTAATGGAACCCGTCGCGTATATACATTATCTCTTTGTTATAAAATGTCGTTCGGTAATGGAACCTTGTTTCCTTTCAACATAATACTTCTTTGTAATGTTTCCTTTAAAATATGTTTCACGTACTTACTGTTTATTCTACTTAGGTACTTAACACCCAGGGAATTACCTGTAGTTCTACGGTTTTCAACTATTTTAACTCAATTTATATTTTAATAATTGTTTAGTGAATATATATGTTTATGAAAATTATTAAAACAATGTAGATGTTGACACACAGCAGTACTGCTTGCTGAAATTTTGACTTCGAATATCATTTTGTATTATCTTCTTGAATAGTCATGATAATACTTGAAAATAATATATTTCATAAGTACTTTACTATATTTCACAACTCGGTTCTTGTACATTTTTAGTTTAAATATGTAATATTTACGATTTTAATTCTGCCTATACCTTACGATTTTTCAGTTTTAAAATGAAAGCTTTTGAATCAAAAATAAAAGTCTAATTATTAGGTACGTTGAATAAAAAGTAGATTCATTGATTAAAAAAAATAATTGTTAATAATGTAATACAGCATCAATAGTATTATCAATCTTTCGTGCTTCGTGTTACCGCGATATAGTAGGGGAAGAATAGGCGGTAGGCCCCACGTATTTGAAGATGAAATTAAAAAATATATATATTATTTATTTCAGGTTCGCCTTCAAGAATATCAAATGCACAGTTATACTGGTGGTCCTGCAGGTGAACCTTCCGGTAGGCTTCCTCCGATCAGGGAATTCCAGAGAGAGTTCCGCGAAGGGCGGCGTGTGAGCGCGGCTGCTTCTTGTGCGTCTACTAGAATAAGGTTATATTACAGTTAAAAATCTATTTGAAAAAGTTATTAAATAAATAGGGAACCGCAGAACCTAAGATCATTCGCCATTAAACATTAATTATTCTTCCAAGTCGTATTTCCTCAAGATTGAGGTTCGTGGTCATCATGTGTAATGAAACACAACGACTTTTTTGGCGGTGATAATGGAGTGGTTTGCCATTGCCTTCTCCATTTCACATACTAGTCCGAGCACGGATGGTCATGACATAGATTTGAAGGTTTCCTCACGATCTTTTCCTTCACCGTCAAAGCACGTGATATTAGTTGGTGTTATACTAACTGCACATAAATTGAAAAATTCATTGGTGCATGCCGGATTCGAACCCGGTAACTTCGGAGTCGAAGGCCGGCGTTCAAACTACTAGGTGAAAACTAAACTAACTACTAGGTTCAAACTACTAGGTCTCTCTCTCTCTCGTTATGTATTGGTAATATTCAACTCTGACATGCAGTGATTATCGTATTTTCAATACAAGACAATATGCTGTAAACTATTATATTTTTCTTACAGATGTGCCCAAAAAATAGTTACACAGCTAGAAACTTCTCCGCAGAAGGACAAACAACATTTCTTCCGACCTTTTAAGACTTCTGCTAACGATAACTCTCCGAAATCTAGAGACCATAGCAAAGAGACTGAAAAGAAAAAAGATAACCCCAAAACAAAGCCCAAAAAAGAAGAAAAGAAAAAGAAAGATGAAGAAAATACGAAGCCAGGAGAAAAAAACAAGAAGGATGAAAATGTCGACAACAAGAAGAATGAAATTGCGGAAAGGAAAAAGGAAGAGAAATTAAGACTAAAGGCTGAAAAGGAAGCCAAAAAAGAGGCTAAACTTCAAGCTAAGGAGGAGGAAAGACAGGCTAGGCTCTTAGCCAAAGAAGAAGAAAGGCAAGCTAAATTGTTGGCTAAAGAAGAAAAAAAGAAAGCTAAGAAAGAAGCAAAATTAGCGGCACATGCAGAAAAAGAAAAAGCAAAGTAAAGATGCGGTTTTACCATTTACGTCGTAGAAAATCGTAGCCGTCTTTAGGTTTTAGATTTATAATGGTTATGAAGAAAAGTAATAGAGTATTATTAAAACTTTTCGGAAGGCCGTAAATTTAAATTTACAATAATAACGTAAAGGTTTCAGTTACCAGTATTATAATAATTATTTTTTCTATATGAATAATATATGCCGTTTGGAGTGAATATCTTTGAGGGTGGCTTTTGTCCAGCAGTAGACGTCTATAGGCTGATGACGATGATATGAATAACTATAAAATATCATAGAAATTCTTTCGTAACAAATTTTGTTGTTACAACGTTTAGCTGAAATGCAGTATTTCCATTTCTAATTGTTATTATCTATTTAGAGCGTTGTACATAGTTAACATGAATGTTAAAGAGACGAGCAATCTAAATACACTTAGTTGGGTCATAGATGGAAATATACAAAATGCGAAGACTGAAACGAACGGGATATTGAAATCATATCGTTTTGTATTTTACTTATGTAACAGTATTGTTAAGAGCTTTATGTATTACTGTACCGAAGCTCATTTCGTTTGACATTGACTTTGTGTTTTAGGGTTGCCAGAACAGTTCTGATAAATCAGAATCGAACCAACGAAAAAAATTGATATAGTTGAGTGTGTATATGGAATATAATACGCAACGCAAAGTTTTAACAGCAACAATATTATTTTTATGTAAATGATTGAACTTATTTTTATATGTTCATAAACAAAACTGATAACTGGCAACCATTTAAATCTAAAATAACCTCATACAGGCAAATTAATTATAGTGCATGCTATCAGAATGTTTATCTATGAATACAATCGATCTAATATTATTTAGCTATCCAGACCTGTCAGTCGATAACCTAATTGGTAACAAGGTTGAAATGTAGAATCATATCAAGTCACATTACTACTAGTTAAGCGTTGACATTAATTTTGTAATATTACTATATGTCGGAATGTTGTCAAACATTAGTAATTCCTGTAAATTAAATAACAATGTTACCATACTTTACAGTGTTTTCTTTAATTTAATTTAAAAACCAGAATTGAAACTTTTGACAATTTTACATCGATCTTGACATGTTTTTTGCACTGCAAAACAAGTAGGTTAGTGTTAGAACAATAAGGCGCTTATTAAGACAGGTCTATAACCACAAGTCCCATTCTCCCAATATTATCGATAGCTACATTCCGCACCATACAATTAGTAATATTTGTAGGCTATCGTTTTAACAGAACTTTTTAGACAGAATCAAGTCAACATTATCGCTAATTATATGTAATGAAACCAAGCCAGCTCATCGCTCTGCCCCAGTTCGCTCGTGTATTGTCTAATGGGGGTTCCTATCCTCCAAAACAAAGACATTTTTACAAACCTTGTACTATAGATGTAACCTCATGTCCTATTCTTATCGGCACGACACTGCAGAGCTGTTTTGCATTTAACTAATATAGGAATTGAATAAATATTACAGTAAAAAAAACCGATGAATTTGAAGCAAAACATTATATAGACAACACAAACAAAACATATATAGAAAATATTAACAGGTAGTAGGGCGCTGTTGCCGAAGACCGTCTAGGTAGGTTACACTGCAGCTCCCATTTCTGCCACCAAATATTATTGTTTTGAAAGGCACTATATGCTAATGAAATTATTGGGGTAACGAATCTTAACACCTTACGCTTCAAAGCAGCAAACGCAATATGGCGCTGTGTATACCATCTCAACCAGCGTATCACTTACCATGAGGTGAACGCCTCGTCGCATCGTCGAAAAAAATTTTATGCTTTTTTTTATGATAGATTGCTCTGGCAAATGTAATGAAAGCACATAACATCTTCAGGAAGTAAAATAATAATAAGTCCAATGACAGACATTTCTAATACATAAATATAAGAAGTATGCACCAATTGTCTTATGGTTTGGAATACGACTAAGTAAATCTGAAATCAAGGGTTCTAATATACCATGTAAATATATATTTGTATAATAATTTCAGTAACCACCAAGTCAGAATGCTTTGTTATGTAATAGCACAGAAATATACATTACAGGTTTTGTGTGGATACTTAAAAATATTTTATGTTTTGAGATATTTAGTTTTCACACTGGTTTTAATACCACCAAATTGTTAATAAATGAATTTTAAACATTAATTGAAACCATGATAGCTCAGTTTGTAAGCTGATCACACACTAATACATCCCAAAGAGGTGTGGGTTCGATCTCCTCTGAGCTTGAGTGACAAGAGATTACAAAACAAAACATAGTGAGAAAAATGTTATAACAATCATCAGCATTAAAGGACATGTGACAAACACCAGTCCACGCCTTGAAGTGGTCGGTAAATGGCTATGACTCTCCAAGTCCTTAGATCTCAGAAGTAGGAACAATAAGGCTGTATTAGGTAAACATTCTTTACCTAAATTATGCATACTTCATCAATCTACTAACATACAGTCAATCACCAATAGTAGATACAAAAATTCACAAGTATTTAGTAATGGCGAATCCATTACTTGTTGAGCTAATAATGATAAGAAAAAGTTACCAAGACAATTTATTTTTATATTCAATAATATAAACAAATACTAAGGTATTTAGAATAAATATAAATTAACAATAAACGTTTTATTTATCTACAAGAGCATATTGCATCATGATACACTTGATCACTAAATACATCTACACCGGGAGCTCCAAACCATTTTAATCCTTATAATCATCACCAACACGGTTGTAGATGTCATCACCGACTTGCTTGCCAATACGCAAGTATTTGTTAACCATTGGTCTGTAATAATAAGCCTGATAATCTTGGCGCTCTGACATCTTTTTTATTATTTCTTTTTCCAATGCACGGAGTTTTGCTTTCTGCTGCTCTTCATCTAGAAAGTGCATAAACTTCTCATATTCCTGTAAACAGAGAAAAAACAATTACATAAAGTACAACAGTACAACTATTTATCTTTTTAAATGATTTGTTTTGTTATAGCACAATTTTAGCAATCAGCTTACATAGTAAAGTCAAAATTTTAAATCATTTATATTTTTATATTTAATGACTTAAAGTGTTTAAGCACAAAATAAATTCTTAAGTGTCCTCTAACCAGAATTTTTATATTGTTTACACCTAATTCTCCTTTTTCACAATTTTTTTGGGAATTTATCTACCATGTAAATAGAGAAGTAGATGGTATAAGGCACATATAATACACACTGCACAATAAAATAATTAATAATCTTTACAAAAAAATAATTATTTTCTTTTTTTAACTCTATTACTAATTGAAGTAAGGTCATAGTTGCAAACAGCTATAGAAATGACAAGTGATGATACACTCTTTGTATCCTCTTTAACTTCAAGTTCGATTAAAGGAGAAAACTAGGAACCATTGGTCAGCATACCTTAAGCTGTAACTTATGAGATCCTATGGGTTATTTACCTTGTCCATAAGATTATGGATTTTGAACTTCTAATTGGTTAACAATGTGTATATAGATATGTAATAATATATTATAGCTTATTACTATTACTTATAAATATCCCTAACGTTTTTGGGTTTTCTAAGAAAACTAAAACTTATATTAGTAATTCAAAGTTGGAAAAAGTTCTCAGATTGCATACTTTTTAGTTTCAATGTGGTCTTGTTAACATAAATTTAAATAATTTATAATCCACAGTTGTGTGTTGTTTGATAAAAGGCAAATTGTAAGAAAATTACCTGCTGAGGATTGTTGTGAATATAGCGAGCAATGAACCTCGTAATTGGATGACGATAGTATTCCCAGTGCTTGGGAGTATAACCCGCAGGAATGGGCTCCAATTGAGCAGGACCAATGTATACATTGGTGTAAAAAACTATTGCTGCTACAGGAATCAATCCGAGCATGGTATAGAAATGCAACATATCCTTAAATTTGTGCCATTGCCACCTGCAAAAATATTTAACTATTATAAAAAACCATCCGACACAAATTTATTAAGCAAATTGGTGATTCCTTATTTATGAATTGGTTAGGTAATCACGGGTCTCAGAAGACATCATACCTCGACGGTTGTAGTGCCATTACCCTATGGCCATGGTCACTGCTAAGTATTTTGCTAGTAGAAAAAGGCACATTTTGCACTCTAACTGCTGTTTTTGTTTGGTTTTTTAATAAATTAATGCCGAAAGATCGACCTAATGCGCTCCAGGACACCATTTTTCTATTATGATATTTCAACAGTGACAGTTATTAGTGAGTGGTGGTCTGAGAGCACGAATAATCGCTATGAAATAATATCGATTACACAAAGTGTGAATGTTCTGTAATGTTTCGATTTTAAAATAAAAACACTTTTAGAACATTTTGTAAACAAAGATATTTAGATAGTTACTGATTATAATAAATTACCGGCGTTAGTCATCATATACACTATAAATTATTTACGTTATTCTTCAAATAGTTTTGTCTCTTTTAAATTTCTTTTTTAATGGTGAATAAATTGAGTAGTTTCATGAGATTTGCTATATCTCAATAATAAAAAACTTTGAAATTATAATGCGATTGTAAAAGTACTGAAAAAAAAAAACAGATTATTAACCTTTTGCCGAATTGATATGATAGCTATAATCGCAAAGATAATATTAATTATAAATTATATATCAATAATTGACAAAATTATATTATTGATCAAATTGCACCTGGAATTACCATCATAAATATTAATTGCTTAGCTATGATAACAAATCTCAAATTGGAATGTAATTATTACATTTAAATATTGCTAGGGTATAACAAACATGAAAAAACGCTTTGGAAATAAACAAGGGTAAAATGATAAAACTACGATGTTATGATATTAACAACCTGTTGATTCAAATTTAAAAGAAACACAAATACAGAGAATGAAAGTATTGATTTTTCCAGTGAGCATGCCCACGAATGCGTACTGTAAATTTTACTAGTGATAAGTGCGCATCAAACACCCACGCGTTTGACAAAAGTAAAAGAGATAGTGGCTTAATACAAAATACATAAATTTTAGTAGAGTTTAAAATCGTTTATAAATCCAAAAGAGATTTTCTTGTTTCTTGTTAATTGCTCTTGATAACTAAAGTGCCATTCAATATGTTGGGTCTTCGTGTTTGATATGGAGGAACTATTGCAAGAGATTTTCAAAGAAGCTACTGGACCTAAATTATCTACACTCAAGAAATCATGTCAGGATGCATTAGGTAAGTAGTATGGGTGCAATTTCTATCTAGTTATATAAATTTTATATATAATAATATATGATGAAACTGGGTGTCATATATACACAATGTGCTAATGTTAACTATGCGCTGAAAATGACGATGCACTATCACCACCGTAAACGAAGATAATAATACTTCCATACAAAAACCTGACTACATTGAACTGCTGCGAAGAGCTCGGAATTGCTGTTAACCCGTATAGCTTATAATGCTTTACACAGTGCTCATAGATTCGTAATTAGTAAGACATTAATATCTTTAATCTCCAAACTGATCGTAGGTTTTTAGAGCAACCATTTTGATTTTTACTTTGCAGTGGTAATTCTGCCTATATAACTGTTCTCCTGTCCGCGCTGTAGCTATATTTTTTATTTTATGATCCACAATAACTTATGGCTACAAGAGGCGAGAATGTCTAAGAGCCATGTCGTCTTAATTTATTAAAACAACAGAGTATTTGTAAACTACAAGTTTGTGTACATGAATCTTCATTCTAATATATAATATAAAACATTATATAGTTTTAAAAGCATGAATGTGTATGAACGAAGCATTGCGGCAAGGTTGTGCAATATTTTGAGATGTGACCTTGATTTTATTGAAAATACATTCAAAGTCGTTTATTAAAAAATACAGTATTCAAAATGTTCGCGCTGCTTCATTTACACAACATTATTTACATTACACGAAATATTTTTAAAACATTAAAGTCCAAGGAAAATTAACCAAAAGTATTTAAAGTACGTGTATGTACGTAGCTAAATAAATACTAGGTGGTCTTAAGTAATACTTTAAGAACGTCTATACTGTCTCTGCCGCTATTATTTTAAAAAATTACAGTAAACAAAACATTACTACGCATATACAATGTTAATATTTAGTCAAAATAGATTATAATGAATTTTTAAAAGACTTCTATTGTATTATACCCGAACCTGACAATGTAATTGAACGTATTTACACATTTTTAATTCTGCAAATATTTCGCAGAGCTGCTCTGTATACAAGAAAGCAACGGGCGACGTCCATCGCACGAGGTGCGGCGCGCGTGCTTCCTGCCCCTGCAACTGGCGCTCGAGACCAAACGACCCCGCCTCGTAACATACGCACTCCAGGGCTTTCATGTGAGTCATGTAGACGCTACAGTTGACATACACTACCCCAGCGATGAAAAGAGATAGATTTTTCTTTCTACAAATTATCAATATTGTATCCCTTTGTATAACGCGACATTCGGAAAGCTAGTCGGCCGCAGATCTTACAAGTGTTTTGCGCTCAGTTGCCGAATGCGATGCATAGATACTCGTAATATAACAATTTGACTTCTGTAGGAGGCCTATTTTTTGCTGTGTTTTAAGATTTGATCTGTTGAAATGATAATCATATTTTTGGCACTCAACTTACAGAAAATACTTCGTGACGATCGATTTCACAGAGGCATAGAACCTGAAGACGATTCACTATGGATGCCGTCACAGCTTCTGTGCGCTACTGCTTCTGTTATGTATCATCTTCCGGATACACAGGTGATGACAATAATAATTTAGCCATTTTTGTTTATTACTAATGGCCAATATATAGTTTTTTTTATTTTATGATCCACAATAACTTATGGCTACAAGAGGCGAGAATGTCTAAGAGCCATGTCGTCTTAATTTATTAAAACGACAGAGTATTTGTAAACTACAAGTTTGTGTACATGAATCTTCATTCTAATATATAATATAAAACATTATATAGTTTTTTTTATTTTATGATCCACAATAACTTATGGCTACAAGAGGCGAGAATGTCTAAGAGCCATGTCGTCTTAATTTATTAAAACGACAGAGTATTTGTAAACTACAAGTTTGTGTACATGAATCTTCATTCTAATATATAATATAAAACATTATATAGTTTTAAAAGCATGAATGTGTATGAACGAAGCATTGCGGCAAGGTTGTGCAATATTTTGAGATGTGACCTTGATTTTATTGATAATACATTCAAAGTCGTTTATTAAAAAATACAGTATTCAAAATGTTCGCGCTGCTTCATTTACACTACATTATTTACATTACACGAAATATTTTTAAAACATCAAAGTCCAAGGAAAATTAACCAAAAGTATTTAAAGTACGTGTATGTACGTAGCTAAATAAATACTAGGTGGTCTTAAGTAATACTTTAAGAACGTCTATACTGTCTCTGCCGCTATTATTTTAAACAATTACAGTAAACAAAACATTACTACGCATATACAATGTTAATATTTTGTCAAAATAGATTATAATGAATTTTTAAAAGACTTCTATTGTATTATACCCGAACCTGACAATGTAATTGAACGTATTTACACATTTTTAATTCTGCAAATATTTCGCAGAGCTGCTCTGTATACAAGAAAGCAACGGGCGACGTCCATCGCACGAGGTGCGGCGCGCGTGCTTCCTGCCCCTGCAACTGGCGCTCGAGACCAAACGACCCCGCCTCGTAACTTACGCACTCCAGGGCTTTCATGTGAGTCATGTAGACGCTACAGTTGACATTACCCCAGCGTTGAAAAGAGATAGATCTTTCTGTCTACAAATTATCAATATTGAATCCATTTGTATAACGAGACATTCCAAAAACTAGTCGGCTGCAGATCTTACTAGTGTTTTGCGCTCAGTTGCCGAATGCGATGCATAGATACTCGTAATATAACAATTTGACTTCTGTAGGAGGCCTATTTTTTGCTGTGTTTTAAGATTTGATCTGTTGAAATGATAACCATATTTTTGGCACTCAACTTACAGAAAATACTTCGTGACGATCGATTTCACAGAGGCATAGAACCTGAAGACGATTCACTATGGATGCCGTCACAGCTTCTGTGCGCTACTGCTTCTGTTATGTATCATCTTCCGGATACACAGGTGATGACAATAATAATTTTGCCATTTTTGTTTATTACTAATGGCCAATATATAGTTTTTTTTATTTTTGAATCAATCATAGAGAAGCGATGATTTTTTATGCGACTAAACGACAAAATTAGCAATTCTTTGTAGCGATAGTAAGTGATACGTAATCATATTACACTAATTAAGATGCGTTCACAGCACCTACTACATGACAATAATCTCGACACGTCTTAAGAAACGTACAGTTACAGCTCACTTTCACATTACTGGTGGTAGGTCTCTGTTGCCGGAGACCGTCTGGATGGGTGCCACCGCAGCTCCTTTTTCAACCGCCAAATAGTATTGTGCAAACATTACTGTGTTCCGGTTTGTAGGGCGCTGTAGCTAGTGTAATTACTGGGGTAACGAGGCTTATACTCATGTCTGAGCAACGAGCGCAATGTGGTGCAGTGTGTACCATCTTAACTAGCACCACGTTGTCATGGGCAAGCGTATCACTAACCATCAGGTGAACGTCTTGCTCGCCGCGTCGCATAGTAGTATAAAAAATAAAAAAAAAATACTGTGCTGCAGTGATGTACCAAGTCTTGTCTAATATAGATCTAGCATGAAGCCAATTTAATATAAAACGTATGTTGTAGGTGCAAATATTTCGCATGTACCTATCGCTGGCGCTGTCGCCGCGGCGTACGCTTAACGGTCGCTTATGTGTGTGGGCGTGCGGGCGGTGCGGCGAGGCGGCCGCAGCGGCGCCGCAGGTTGCAGCCGCCGCGCGCGCCGCTGCTGCGCAGGCGCTCCGAGCTTACTGCATGCAGCTAGGTAACACTATTTTATTTATTTAATAACTTTATTGTATACGCCAAAACGTTACAATGGGCAGACTTAATGCCTAGGGGCATTCTCTGCCAGTCAACCCCGGGAGAATGTTTGAAAGTGGAATAGAGAAGAATGGCGGGTGCTAATCATAGTTTAATTTAATACACATATATACTTACATACATAATATCTACATATATACATACATATACAAACTTATACTATATTTAATTCCAACTTCGACTACCGTCATGGAGCAACGTAACAACTTGTCACTAAGACAGAGTTCCTACTCACCACTCCAACTCCAGGGCCACATATATGAGACTTAGTTTATTCTGCAAGCATGTAAAACTCTGGTCTAGTCATATAATAGCTAAAAAAAATTCTACGCCTTCCATTTCTTAATACTTATTTGACAACTTATCCAGATTTTCATTTATAGCTCGTCTATGTTATTTTTCAGAATGTATACCGTTAAAGTCTTTATATGGAAGACCATCTATGTACATACGTACTACCGCAGCGCCTGTGCGGCAGTACTATACAAATGTGACTGTATTCCAGTTTGAAAGACGCCAAAACTGATAAAGTTAAGATCGCAAAAGGGAGTTAACATGATACTAGTCTTTAGGTGACGAGCATAATGTGTTATAATTTAGAAATCCTTCCTGGCGTATTAGTTAAGTTGAAGAGTATCACTCACCTTAAAAACTTTGAATCAAGAACTTGTCAATGATATATTATGATGAAGTAAAGATATGATAAGTATTTCTTATATAACATTTGGTACCCACAGACGAAGAATGCCAAGAACTACTGTCAGAAGGATCCCCAGTGGGCAGGAATCATATCGTGGCAGTAGGATGTTACAGTGAAGTGATACCAGTCATACAGTATTTGTGCAGTAGACTCTCGGAAACTCAACTGTAAGTTTAACATTTTGCAGTCAATATTATTATGCAGTCGAAATTTCAGAGTTGGAAATACGGTAGATATACATATATGTTAAAACTTTCAGAATACCAAAACAAAACCCCTTGGCGCTGTTCTTTCTGGACTGTCTACTGACCCTTATGTCAAGTCTCTCCGAACGAGTGTGCGGCAATACACACTTCACCACATTCCTGTGGCAGAAATTCTGCCCGTCTCTCATCTCCTTCCTCGGAACGCCGCGAGTAGACAAAAATATCAAGGCTAGGTATGTAAAACTGTGTTAAATCTTTCGATCTTGAAAACAAAAAAAATTGTCACAAAACAGTAAAAGAAAAACACAACCTACACTTAAAAATTTTGCAAAATCACAGAGGTTGGATTCCTGGATACATGACATTTTTGTTGTGATTGAATGTGACAGTTCTCTTTATACACAAATTTTATTTACATGAATAAATTTTGACCGTCAGGGAACACGAGGGACACCTGGTGGATGATTCAGGTCGAGGTTCCGGTGCATTGGTGTGCGCGCCGAGCTTCAACAGTAAGCAAGCTAAAGCTATTTACAGGTAAGTTATTTTATAGAGGTACAGACGTTGATAAAACATATTTTTTTACTATCAGTACTAATGTGTGATCAATTTAATATTATAAGTAATCAAATTTGTTTAAAACAAAAGTCGATGACATTTTAAAGTTTGCATTTTAATGTTATTGTAGCATTGCAAATCAGCTGGTGAGGTTAGTGGGATCTATTTCGAACCTCCGTCCCGTGCTGGAGGCGCTTTACCACAGGATGCTGCTGTATCCGCCGGTAACACACCGCGTGGAACCGCTGAGGAGCGCAAGAGAACTTCTTCAACATCCGAAGAGATTGTGCCAATTAGTCCTACTGAAGAAAACAGATCACCTGGAGAGGCACAGCGATGACATGGCTATTATTAGACTGTAAGTTACAAAATACCCACAGTCTTTTAATAATGATATCTGTGATACTTTATATTTTTAACCAATCTCCAATAAAATTAATGGAAATAGGTAATAACTAATTTTTTATCTCGGTTCTGAATATTTTGTTATAGAATAATGGATGGGATAGAAGATTGCGGTCGCAGTGGTAATCCAGAAGTAGTGGCGGCTGCGGTCGAATGCGTGGTTTCATTGCTAGACGCTCTAGAGAAACTTTGCTCTACTTCCAACGACTATCTATCTTCTGAAGTTGCCACGCTTATATTGAAACACTGGCCAAAACTACAAGACGCTGATTATACCGGGCCATTGACTTATCAGACTTTAGCTCGACTACCTAGTCCATACAGGTATGAAAAATCCAGACTTATGTTAAATACAACCGCTACTAAGAAATAATAAAATTTATCTATTTATATTTCGGGATTAATTGCTTCTATGTGGCAGTGGTTAACGGCTGGCTTAGTAACACCGAGGTGGTCCCTGGTTCTATTCCAGAGCCACATGTTGTGATATTTGGTTAGTGGTTGTGTGTTTGGTTGTGGTGGTGGTCTATATTATCTACTTTGTGTTAACGTGAAGTATTTGTTTCAGGGATGTCGTGGCAGTGTTACAAAGTAATGAAGAAAAGGAACACGATTCTTCAGGTAATTAATTAATAAAACTGACCGGATTATTCCATGAACAACCGCTTTTTTGAATATTTGTCATCTCCCGATCCGTACTTGTCCAGCGTGGTAGGTAAATGCTCTAAACTCTCTCCACGTAAGTAAACGAGGTCCCAGTGGTGAGGACATTAATAGGGTTGTTTATTTAATTGTTTCCTCAAAGATATTTTAAGACAATCACGATCATCAGATACATCCG
The DNA here is from genome assembly GCA_029286795.1 of Byasa hedistus. NCBI lineage: Eukaryota > Metazoa > Arthropoda > Insecta > Lepidoptera > Papilionidae > Byasa > Byasa hedistus. Next base: position 6,636,010 of record JAGSMW010000024.1, read on the forward strand.
GACCGGAGAACATAAGTTCGGGAAGCGACGGTGAGGTGGACTCTGATGCCGACAACGTGTTCCTGCCGACGCGAGCAAGCGACCCTGCGCCGAAAAACACGCACAACGAGTTCACCGAGAAAGCGAGAGCTGTGCCAAAGACACTTAATCTCGGCAGGTGATAATATTCATAATTATTATCCCACAAAAAGGCGTTGAATCTTGGCTGGTAATACTATTCTCAAATTCATTTGATGTCTAAAAGATTTTTCCAAAGAATTTATTAATTTCAGATGCACAATAACTGAATGCAATGTTGACCTCGAGAGACACAATGCGAAGCAATTTGTTAAGACACTACAAAATTCTTTGTTGCCGAAACTGATAAACTTGAGGACCTGCATAGAGGTGAGTAACTGACATCCCGTAGTCTTAAAGCAAAACGACATTGTACTGACAATAACGACAAGCACAGTCTGCCGCTGTATGAACATCTAAAATAGTTTTTATGAACAAGTATATCACTATCCATCAGATATGCGACCTGTTCTTCTCCTCCCTTTGGCATATATATAAATATGTTAATATTAAAATTCATGATTGGAAAAAATTACTAACAATTGATTCAGCTGCTTTCAAGTTCAAATGAGAACAATATACGATTAGCCAAAAAAAACCTATCTATGTTATTCTTTTTTCTGGTCGGTTAGGTGGACGAGGCGATGCAAGACTTCGCGTCCAAGTGTTGCCAACACAACGCATCGCAGCCTCCTGCCACCTCCTGCATCATGAACGCGGATGGTGTCTACCTGGCAACGTACGCCGCGCTTTTGCTCACCTTGAAACAGAAGCGAATCAAGTATTACAGCGAACCAAATGTGAGTTGCAATCTGTACTTACCATGTTTTAATCCATTAAAAAAAAGTGTCTACTCGCTGTTACCTTTAACCTAAAACAACAACTTCCCAACAGAAAATTCAAGTTCCTCTAACAGAAGATGAGTTCGTAGAAGAAGTGCAAGGGAGCGGCGTGCTAGTGTATCTATCCGCTACGTGGATTCGGGAACTGTACCAACAAGTTCTGGCAAATGACTTACTCAAGGACGTACCGACGTCCGACCATCCACTTATACATCTGCTATCTGGTAAGCACAGGAACAAGCTGCTACGTATTTGTAGTCCTCTCTTGAAAAACTATGAAACACGGAGTTACTTTCTTCGCTTTTGTAGTAGCTCAAATAGCTCTTTTTATTACTTCCACTACAAGGACTCATGGCGTTATCTTACAACAAGAGAGTTAAAGCCATTTAGCCTCCACTCAGGCTAGGTGTGGACTGGAAGACACATGCCGCTTCCTTACGATATTTTTTCTAACCAGAAATTTAAGCTTAGTAAGTATCAAACCTGCGTCTCTTCGACACGTATAGCGCGTACTTTAAATTGCGCTATCGCGGCTTATAATCTTTAAGAAACACAAAGCTTTCATAACGGTTTTACAACTTTTTAATATTCAATTTTAAAACATAACACATGCATATGTGTTAACATTAAACGTGTATTTTCAAGTCTGTCGATAGATGCTCTATCTTTGTCCAGGGGGTGAGCTAGAAATCTTTAATTTCAATAGACACTTTCATGGTGTAATAAATGGATATAAATATTTGTCATGAATAGATCTTGGAGGTTTGGATCAAAACCCCGTGATGTCAGATTGGCAGAAGCTTAAGGAAGTATCAAGAATCTACTGCAGCACTGACGATTCACCGCAGCATCAGGCAAGCTTACGATGGGCGCGACGGTAAATATAATTACCTATTTTTAATATTTGGTAAATAAAATTATATTTTCAGGTATTTTTTACAATATTTATTACCTCATTACACCATATTTGTATAATTGCACGTGTACTATAACAATAAAATTCATTTGTGACAAATTGTGTTTACAGGATACTGACATGCATCTGGGATTCCATGGTGACGGTTTTAAGTGTACCGCTAACCGGGTACAGGAACAAAAGCTACAAACTGCAAGGGATAATATCGAAAAAGATCAACACATTCGGCAAGAGGAAGAGGATTGCGTGGGAAGGACTTTCAATACAATGCCTGGAAGGGCTGCACAAAGTAAATATAATATGTCATTCAAATGTTATTACCCTTTACATCATTACATCACATACAATAATAAGATAAGAACGAAATAGCAGCGTATAATTATAAGCAAATAAATATAATATTATAAAATCAGTTTATCCTTCCCAGGCAGCCAGGATCAGCAACACTTTAAGTCTACAGAATCGATGCAGCAGTATTTTGGCCTTACTTGCCAACTCCGCAATATCGCAACCACCGAATGGAAAGATATTGGCGACACACGCTCTGTCGCTGGATATACTAATTACAGGTGATATTATATAAAAAAATCTCTAACTTGTAGTCTTTAACAATTGGTCAGTAAAAGTCTATAATAAATGGACTTACTGACCACTTTAAATTTAATTTCAGGTGGTTTAGAACTGGGCTCCAAAGCGCCCGAGTGTTGGGAACATATATTCGGCGCGTGCCACTACGTGTCCAGTCTTGAACATTCGCTCTTTGGGCAGCAGGGAAACAATGCGACTCCAATCATAACTATGCAGACTGGCAGAAACAAGACCGTATCCATACTGCAGGCGGACGCTAAGCTCAGCCTCGACGGGAAAGACGATGAGACATGGTATATGATGACGTTTGTTTTATATAGGGTATAGAAAATGTAAGAATTAAATATTAAAATATACAATTTTTAAACACGACAGCGTAATAGCTTTGATATATCAAAAAAGGAATCCAAAACTATCATTGGCTTCAGAAAATGAAGCCCGATGGGCTTGGTCCTTTTGTGTACAAAAAGGATGCTGTCTACAAGAAATTTATCTAAAAGCCATAAAATGTATAATAATATTGTAATTGTAAAGTAAGCAATAGAGCGTAATGAAATAGAAATTAAAACAACATATCAAAATTTTAAATGTTTGCTTAAAATGTGAACAGTTAACCTACACTTCATTTTCTAAAGTGATGAAGTCATACTATTCCTAAATCCTATGAATCGCTAATGTCTTGATTTATTTGATATAAGTTTAATTCTGATTTTCTGACAAATCAAGGTATTTTGGAAACTGGTCTTTTTTCAACAACTTAACTAGGAAGGTATCAATGGTCTTTAATAACATTATGGCTGCTTTTTATTTTCAGTGTCGATGTTTTTAACTTCCTGCAACCAGTGTTGGAGAACAACTTGAACGCCGACATGTCTGTTGCAAAAATTGTTGAAACTTGTCGACAGGAGGTAAGCGATAGTTATAACTACACAAAAAACAAAAGCTATCGAATTGACTTAATCACTATCGCACATTTTTAAAAGTTTTTGTAGAGTAACTTATACGTTAAGTTTACATATATAATATATCTCAGTTACAAGTTCTATCTATAAGTAAAAATCTGATTTCTTTTTCTCTGTCCAATAATAGTCATTTAAACTTTTGATACTGCAATACCATTGGAATTTTTATTTTTTGTTTAGGGTGGTAACGTCATATCCGGATCTGGAGCCGCACGGGTGTGCTGCGCTCTGTCTTCGGCCGCGGACGCACTATTTACACGACTCGCGGCTACCACTACGCTGCCGACTCTGCGCGCTGCGCTGCGACGTCTGGTCGCGCACCAACACCGCCTGGTGAGAGACGCGTTTTTTTTTTATTTATTTGTACTTTATTGGTACGCATTATGAAGAACGAAGCGAAACGCTTTGTCCTAATACGCGGGATATCGACAACGAAAGGAAACGTCAATAATTTTTTTATATTTAAAATACTACTAGGTATTGTCTATTGAAAAGATAAAATCAGAATTAAATATTTTTCGAAATATCATATAACAAACCAGCGATAGAATGTTTTTTTTACTACAACTGGTATACAATGTACCTGTCCACATTCGAACTGCGAAATCATTACTTTCCTTCAAAAGAGTGTTAACAGAATACTATCTAAAAATGTAACCTGCATGTTCCCCTTGCTTTTGCTTATTCTCAAATGTTCTATTCATCTAGTGCACCACTGTCTTCTCTCTTTTTTCTCTTACTATTTGTGTCCTATTTTCCAGTGGGTTGTCTGGAAGAGATTGTTCTAAGGCAATAAGGCCAGGCCGCCCATTGTACATTGTCATTGTTCGTCAATTTGTCTGTTCATAACTTTACTTTGAGTGTAATAAAAAGTATCTATTATTAATTATTATTATATTAGATAGTACGTGTGCTCCAGTACTATTGTTTTATGTATTGTATAATGCATATAATTAGTTATAATGTCGATTGCCTTACATGCAGTTGTTTTCTACATGGGAGCATGATGTTGCGAACAACAACTCCGCGTGGTGGCGGCGCGGTGGGCGCGCGGCGGGCGGCGCGGGGTGCGCGGCGGGCGGCGGCGCTGAAGCTGCGCGCGCACTGTGCCGCGCGGGCGACGTCGCATTACGTTGCCTGCGCGCTGCTCGCCCCCTCGCACACCGCATGGCTATATGGACTGTAGTCGGGCCCCATTTTATGCAGGTTGTTAACTTTTTACATCTTCTATTGTTTTTATTAGCGACGAGAGGATTAAGACTTACACGCTATGATATTTGATAAACCTACCCATAACGAGGCACTAATTAATATGACAAACACTGCGCCACATTATGCTAGTCGTCGAGAGACATAAGATGTTAAATGTCGTTACCTTAGTAATATCACTAACGACAACGCCCTTTAAACCGGATCTGGTAACAGAGACCTAACACCGATAATTAGTGTTTAGATTTTATAACAATATGCATCTAAACACAACTACACAACAAACAACTGACACTACTAATTTAAATTATCAGTATTTTTTTATATTTCACAGGCGGCATGTCACAAAGATATTCAAATTTCAAGTCTAGCTATACAGTGCTTACATGACTGCGCAACCACGCTGCTAAATCAACAAGTAGAGCTTCCTCACTTTCATTTTAACGAAGCTTTGCTTAAGCCCTTTGAAAATTTGCTGTGTCTGGAACTATGTGATGACGATATACAGGTATTATGCAGTTTAGTATGGCGTAACAATGATATAAACTTATTTATTCATCATAATAATAATAGCCAACGTTTAATTTTCAGGAACAGATTATCTCTTGTATATGTGAATTCGTTGAAACAAATCGTATGGAAATAAGGTCTGGCTGGCGTCCCCTTTTCAATACCTTACGAGCGGCAAATAATTCAAACCAATATTCAGCAATTTTAGAAATATTCAAAGTTTTTCTTAATACTGATAACACGCTTGTCTTTGCCAACGCTGCTCTGGACTGCATACTTTGTCTACTCAGTCACATAAAAGGTTTACACTTTGAAGAAATATCCGCGACAGACGTTAAACCAAAAAAAGTTTCCACTCCAACACAACCAAAACCTAGCTTAAGTCTCAAATTCTCAAAAAACAGTAAATTTATACCACTTAGTGAAGAAAAATCAGAAAAAGTTATAGTAGACATGTGCAGAGAGGCATTATTTCATTTGGAAAGTTGTGCCGATATACTTACAATGATGTATAATATGCCAAAGTGTCCCATATTCAACACCGGAAATAGAATCAAAGGAGATGTTCCACTATCGGTTGTTGATCCTATTATACCGAGTGCATCTCTCGATGTCACTAAATATATAAATAACGAAAATTTTGAAGAAGAACTGATATCTTATCGAAAGTTGTCGACAAGTTTACACCCATCGAACACGACAAATAATTGTTTATTAAAATTAGATAAGCAAAGTAATATCCTCAAAGTTTGGTACGTACTAATCGAGGGCCTCATATCAGCTACAGTGGTATGCTCGAAGAAAAATCAGCCAGCCGCGATGGAGACCTTATTTAAATTGTTAAAAAATACCGCTGACGTTCCCGGCGCCCATTTTGGTCTGCATTGTATCAATCATCTATTATTGCCTATGGTACAGAATTGGCTGCGGCAAATAGCTAATGTCAACACTCATTGGGATATGATCATGCCAAATTTTAAACAGTGTTGTGGTATGACAACTGACACTATAGTTGTATTCCTGCATCAGTTGCAGCAAATCAATGTTGAAAGGTCTACTACCGATGAGGATAACCATGTAATCGAGATTGAACCAATAGAAAATACAGAAGCCACGTTTGCTTTGAAGCAGGTTATGTTAATATTGGTGGAATGCATAGCACAGCCGCAAGAACCGATAGCCAGGTTGGGCGCATCTTGCATTAGGCACATAATACTTACGTCAGGACATTTGTTAACAGATAAACAATGGGAGATTGTATGCACTAGTCTTCACAGAGCGTGCAATGTTAGTTTAAGCCCATTGAAGCAAATAACTTATGCGTTTAAAGAGAATTCAAACAGCTTCTATGGTGACTTGGCTATGGTAAAAGTAGCTGCCAGACGCGACTGTACTGTAAATGACAACGTGAGGTTGCACGCAATGGCACAGCAAGTCTTCTTTACTGAACATCTGAGGGCAGATAATAACTCAAAAGTTAATTCGCGAAACTCTAATCAAAACCAAATGTTGATTGATGACCGTAGTTACATTTTTCTTATTTATCTTCAAGAATCCATTAACTCATTAAACCCTGAGCTGTACACGGTCAGGATACCTTACCGTGGGTTGGTGGTCGGGTTGTTGGCTCATCAGATATTAGTTCAGATCATTGCGACCGTTCTCATACAAGCTTCTTCAGACGTCTTCCAAGGAATCAACAATATACTGTTAGAAAGCTTAAAGAGTGGTGCCAACGTTTGCAACTATAAATTTTTCTTAAATAAAGATAATGTCGATTTACTCCTTAAAAGCCTGGAAATGTCTTACATGCGCGCCATGCAATTTGATTTACGGCCCGGATTAAAATTTTTGGTTCAGAAGGTTTCCAATTTGGAGCACGCAGCCAATTTATACAAGCAAACCACGTCGTCTTGGTTAATTAAAATTATCGCGCTAACAGAAATATTCTTTAGCGGCGTCTATACATATAAGCTGAAATCTAACGACATATCGATAATTTTGAATAATTACACATCTTCCTTAAACCTAACTCTTGAATATGACAGATTTGTGAGAAAAATTTTTGATTTGAAAACAACTTGGGAATTACTTTGTAATAATTTCATGAAACAAACAATTAATGTATCCGATTTCGATGATACAGATAACAAAGATCGGTTATCTTGCAGTTCGATTGAAAGCGAATCGTCATCAAACAATTATGAGCGATACTATGCTCAAGAATCAGAAGGGCCTGAACCATCCGGAAACAATTCGGACAATGAAAATATTAACTATGAGAATTCAGAGGAAATAACTGATAACCCAAAACCCTTTACATTTGCGGACTTTAAAACTAATAATAATAAAAATGAGATTGAAACAGTAAAAAATAACGACGATTTAAATAGTAATTGTAATGACATAACATCCGATGTTGAAATTACCAATTTAAATATTCTACCAAGCAAAACTAATAGTGACAATGTGAAAATTCAACGTGAACTTATTGAAGGAACTACTCATCGATCCCTTAACAGTAATTCCGATAAAGGCCAGAGTCAACTTGAAAGTAAAATTGGTAATACTTCGAATGTTCTTAATAACCCTGCACGCAAAGTCAACATCACCATTTGTGACGCACCGACGTACGAAAAGAATAAAACGTCGGAACCGATTATACCACCGCAGCCTGTGCCACCGGAAATTGAACAACAAAGGACCATAAGCATCAACAAAGTATGTTTAACAGTTTGTTCTTTTTACAACTATTCTTTAGCCAAAAAGTTACAGATACTTAATACAATCTATGATATTAAAACTGTTCGAATTTTTTGTAATTGTTATGCAATTTTTTATTGTGAAATATGAACTATAAAATAATGAAGTCTTATTATAAAGCCTTATAGTCGCTAGCTAGCTTATTACAATTAACTAAAGCATCATAGTATTCTGCGAAAAGGGTGATAAGTTCCAACCCTTATTTAATTGTAGTAAAGCACAAACAAGAAACTTTAAGGGTTTTTAAATTTAGTTTTAAAAAAAACTTGTACAATGAAAAACGTCCATTTATTTAAGAAAATTTTACATTTCCAGGACGTAGAGGTGCGTCGCGCTTGCCTACAGAGTATATTGATGGCATATTTAGAGTTGGTTCTAACGTTTCCGTTAGAAAGATTCCAACTCATCAACCCTGTCCTTAACAATGGGTTCCTAGTGCTCGCCAAAACGGTCACCGATCCGCAAATATTGGAAAGGATAAATATATTTTTTGACAAACAGGATTTAACTGAATATAATTATAAGTAATCAATTTGTGATAGTGTAATTCCCGATATAACTATGTAATCTTTCTTCACTCAGTGTTATTCTCAAAATAAAACAATAGTATCATGGTTACAATTTGTTTTAATATTCATCTTAATTAGCTTTCAGCAGATAAATATACTTTCTTCTACGATATATCTAAAAATCTTCATCAACAAAATATAACGAATCATAATACACTATTTGGTATGTATACACTATTTCTATGTCTTTGTCTTTTATACATTTGTTATGAGTGTTTACATCAGTCTATTATCTATCATACATGTTTGATTCAATAAACGCGAAAAGGCGGTCAAACATTTTTAAATATTTAACTATCTGTAAACGGTAAATACTTAATTTTATTTCCAGAAAAAAAATTGTAGCAAGTCTGTGAAAAAAAATCTTATTCAATAAAACGTAATGGTAAATTGTAGACATCAAAATTTGTTTAGCGACATCAGAACATTCCAACACGTACCGTTAAGATTTAAAATGTTGTCGTTTTTAGTATTTTTTTCCTATAAAACATTTAACAAGCCCAAGTTTAATAAAATATATATACCTAAGACAAATCAACATCTAAAAGATGGCACAACGAACTCACAGCAATATATAATTCAACATGAGGAAAGTTACATAAGACCTCGCATTGCCGCTAACGTAAAGCTTAGTAAAGCGTATTTCTGTGGTGGCTTTAAGTTTCTTACGATGGCACATGTATTTGGTTTATAAACTTTATTTATATTTACAACAGCTATTTACAAAGCATTACTTAAATATTATTATCATTACATACAGCAGTATTAAACTGCCGCTGACCAAACAATAATACTCCCTGGTAATTTAGTCAATCTTTATAAACACTACAGTTGCTGGTGGTAAATACCTCATGATCGAGCGATTCCAATGTGGAGCGCAATTTGGTGCTGTGAAAATAAACTAACTAGCACCGTATTTTGAGCCAGTGTCTATTAACACCAGATAAGCGTTCTTAGCGTCTCATTCTTGTACGAAAAATTTGTTAAGAATGTTTACTTATACTGTACAAACTTGTACAATGTATAAAACGTTTAGAATTGCTATTTGTTTCATTAACATGACCAAATGTTTATCTGAAAATCAAAACTATTAAGCAAGAGATTATCAACAATGCTATTGAGAAGTGAACATCCCCCGCACCCTGTGTCGGGTGGGTGTGCACAGGGATCGCGTACGACAGTGCACTCAAAGCTACGTCACTATTGATCAACGCACTACCTCTGTTTATCAAGTCTCCCAGTTTCTCTGCTTCGAGAACGCATACGTTCAGCTGTAATTCTGTGGGATCATCAAGAAGCGTCTCAACAGATACGAAGAGTTCCATTTCAACTGTCAAGTAACCTCTCAAAGCGCACTCGGCTATTTTCACATGTCTCTCTAAAGTTTTCAATATATTGTTCAAATGAACGACGTTGTCCGATATGTTCGTTCCGTATAAAGCCCTATCAAATTGTTTCCTCGCGTACAGCACACGCAGCGCTCCGCCGCATTTCGGGCAGCAGGCGCCAGGCGCGGTGAAACCCAGACATTTTAGACTTTTCAAAGGGGGACACACGATTCTGTCAAAACCGCACTTCGTTTCCATGAGGTCCGTTATGGGTCCGACTGCAAAGCACGGCCCCAGGTAGTCCACGCTAACATACTCCGCCCAGGCGGCGCACTCCGACGTGTACGTAACGCCGTTCACGCCGCAGACAGTTCCAGTCTGAAAAATAGCGGAAAACAAAATATTGCAAAAAAATCATTCGACAATACCATCGATTATCATTTTTAAAGACAAGTCTACTTTATGTAATGTGCCATCGGACTTTATACAGTAATATTATTTTATATAACAAAGCGACGCTATGAATGAGATCAACAATCAACAATCTTGAAATATAGTGGTTACTTTTGCGTTCAAAGCTTTTACCGCCTAAAAAAATAAAAGTACTAAATCGGTTCTCGTAAAGTTAACTTCTTACCGTAGCGCAACCCTTGAGGCAGTGCCCCCAGTATGCTACGCTGGCGTGGCTCATGACAAGGTGGCACGGGCTGACATGGGTCCTACCCTCGGTGTCGCACACTGGCATCACGGGCTGCGACTTACAATTCGTCGTGTTTACTGAAAACAAAAACAGTTTTGTCTCCTATTACTTGTTGTGACTTGGTAGTTGACCGTTTGATCCGAAGACGTAAATTTCATTAGACACAATAATACGCTTACATTTTTTTTATTTCGTTATTATACTACTACGTGTAATTTTTAGTGTCGTTTAATCTTTACTTTTAAAGATGGGCAAAGTTGAAGGAAAAAGACATGTTGGACGCCGAAAAAAATCCTGGCTACGGAACATAAGGGAGTGGACTGGTATCACCAACATAGAGCAACTGTTCCGTGTGGCTCAAAATAGAACTGACGGCCAACCTCCAGTAATGGAGAGGCATTTTGAGAGAGAGAATCTTGATGATACTTTTGTTGAAAAAAAAGTACTCAGAAGTTGGGAACATAAATATACTCGTAATAAGAAGAAACACCACTTATCTTTTGTAGGTTTTCCAGTGAATTTTTCTTTTTTTTATTTACCGCCATTTATTTTATTTTTTCTGATGAAATATTCTATGAAAAGAAGTAAAAGCTCGTACCACAGATGTACTGTGGGCAAGTGTTGGAAAGCTGCGAGAGGCAGAGGGCGGGGCGCGGCAGGCAGACGTGGCGGCGCGGGCAGGCAGCGCGCGCGCACGCCGACGTCGCACCGAATTCGATCAGCGCGTCCGGCACGCCGGCGCACCTGCGGCACACATGCCTTTCATTCAGACCTTAACGAAGACATCCCCAAAACCAAAATAACAATCGCAGATTCAAACTCGTAGATCGACCAAATAACTTAATTAATCATTGAACTAAAACTATAGTTTTTAATTACAGTAATATTTGATCATAACTTTAGTTGCTTTCTGAACAGTGCCGACGTGACAAACGAGTTCTACGTTTTGTTAAACCGTTTAAACAGGTCCACACCGCCGTATTATCTATGAAATTGAATCTAGTTAATTCAGAAAATCAACGTAATACATGACTTTACAAATCAAAACTTTTTAAACTTGTATTAAACAACACAGATAAGTAATGCTAAAATAGAATTACTTTTCAAAATATTTCTAGTGTATAAGTGGAGTAATTACTTTGCGGATTCCGAGTCTACGAGCCCAGTATCCGATGAGCTGTATGGGTCGACGAAACTACTAAAAGAATTATACATTATCAGAGAGTAGACAGCAGAAGGTACTCACTTGGCGAGGCACGCGTTGGGGTGGTGGCGAGCGGCTGCGGTGACGGGCAGGTGGTGAGGTGGACAGTTGCACGGTAGCCCCGTGAGGAGTGCTGCGCGCCCGCACGCTCGCCGCGCACACACCCGCTCGCCCAACACGCACTTACACGGGTTACACTCCATGTAAAATTTCTCACCTGATTTATGTAACATTGTTATTGATAACAGCACGTCTACAATCACCAATTCAGAATAATATAAAAGATTATACGTTTTTTTTAAAGACATAAAAACGTTCTTGACTTTAAGTCATATAAAAATGATATTTAAATCAAGTTTTTAATTTACCATCCTCTAAAGCTATAACAAAAATTACGTTCTTACATAATTTTAACATATTATTTTATTAATTATACTATATTTCACCAGGTGGTAGGTCTCTGTTGCCGGAGACCGTCTGGATGGGTACCACCGCAGCTTCTATTTTAACCGCCAAATAGTAGTGTGCAAACATTACTGTGTTCCTGTTTGAAGGGCGCTGTAGCTAGTGTAATTACTGGGGTAGCAAGACTTAACACCTTATGTCTCAAGGCGACGAGCGCAATGTGGTGCAGTGTGTAAGATCTTAAATAGCACCACGTTGTCATGGGCAAGCGTATCACTTACCATCAGGTGAACGTCTTGATCGTCTCGTCGCATAGTAGTATAAAAAAATTATTAAAGCAGCAAGAATATTCTCGAACATGTTTCTTCTAAAACAAAAATAATCTGAGCCTATAACGTTTGATCATTTCCAAGTTACATATATACCACCCGTTAAACTTATTACACTTTTTTCCAAAGAGTTACTTCAGAAATACGTTTGTTCAAATTTATAATTTTTCTTGTAATACATCTTTTTTTGTAGAACGCAGTAATTGTTTAATAGGTTTTTCGTATAATTGTATCAGAACGAAAATTTGTCCAATTTTTATGCCCTAACACAAACAGTAAATAAAAAAAATATTAAAACGCCTCTATAACAAGTTATTTAATATAATGTTGAGGAAACGTTTTAATAATGATTTTAAACTACTAGTTTGTGTCAAAGAATCTAATAGTCCCCGACACGTTATGACGTATGATGAAAAGCTTCTTAAAAATATTGCCGCTGCGAGTCCAACTTTGTAATAAAAACCTGTTGATGAAATATTAAAATAATAAACTTTTCTCTTACCATCTTTAACAATCTTGTCGTGAAGTCTGCAGTTTGTGGAATCGGGATATATAGGCGGTAGCTGTTGACAGTGTGCCAGACTATGTCCCTCACATCGGCACACTTTGTAGCACAAATCATTCCCGTAGCACGGGACCGGCACACGTACCCAGGATCCGGAAGGAACCATGTATGAACTGCCGTCACCTATTGACCAACAAAAAAAACATGTAAATCACAAGATTCTCTTTTCAGATTCACCGCAGTAATTTTTTTATTTTAAACTTGCCGTACATATGTAGTACAGAGGGCTAACTTAATGCCTAAGTAGCATTCTCTGCCAGTCAACCCTGGAAGACTAGTAAATTACGAAGGTAGGTGTACAAAAAACATGTAATAAATATAATACATACATTACAAATACAATAATATATATAAAATTTATAAAACCAGAAGTATGTCAGGTTGATTGTGTCTTTAAGTATTTAAAGTGGATTGGACTACAAACTTCATGACTCTTCAGCTAACATCTCTCCCCAATTTCACATGACGTTAACAATGATATGGGGTTGAGAATGGAAAAGCGTCAAGATTGGTTCTCAAATATCTTTGGTATCTTCTTGATTCAAGGCAAAACCGCTGCACTTCTTTGTATCTATGAATACACTCACCAAGTGGGCATCCGTCGAGGCAGGCGTACCGCGCGCAGTCAGCACCGTACGCGCAGTTCCTGTTCACCATGCACAGCTGGCTCGCGTTACAAGGGGAACCGGAGCACGGAGACGTCACCACCTCCCGCGCTGACAGCAGCGCCGGCTCAACACCTTAATAGAAAACAATTTATCCATCGACCAGGACAGGATTGTTCTACGTCCATCTAGTCTCTCTATAGATTAGGACTCGAAATAGATCAAAATATGTTTTATAAGATCTTTTTATACTACAAAAGTGGCAAACTAGTATACGGCCCGTCTGTTGGTAAGCAGCTACCGTAGCATATTGACGCCCAGTAGCGCAGTAGTACCAGAGGCATCACTGGCTCGTTGCCGACCCCGGAATAACCATATCCGTTCTTTTTAAAAGATGTTGATGATGTTATAAATGTTAGATATTGAGGTTAAATAATTGTGGTTATAAACATTTTGTTAGAAAAATAAAAATTGTATTGACTTTTAAGAAATTGGAATGAATCCAAAATGAATTACTGTATATTGTACTACTACATTTCATACTAATATTTATGTAATAATTGTATATATATTTTTTAGAGTGTAATTGAAATATTGGGAATATTATTAATCAATAACTATTATAAATATAGTAGTAATAGTTGTATTGATTATTGTAAAGATGGCTGTCATGATCGATGGATTTGAGGTTTATTAATGTTTGGACAGTGTAAAAAGTTTGAACTCGGTGACTTGTGAATTGTATATATAAAAACGTGTAAATTAAATATATGTTGAAAAGAGAAGTGTCTATTATAAATATTTTTATAAGATGGCCGCTATTTGGATAAAAATTTTGGAGTATGAAAGGTACCGACTGGGATTCATAAAGTCTTGCAGCGAGACGCAGGGGGCGTGGCGGCGCGCGAGGCGGGCGCACACCGCGGCCGCGGTCAGCTGCACGCGCGACCACTCCACGCACGACGACACCACGCGGATGCAGTCCTCCACGCACAGCAGGCTGCTGTGACCCTGCAGAAAAACTTAACACCTTATGTCTGAAGGCATCGAGCGCAATGAAATTCAGTGTGGTAAGATGCTATCTTAACTAGCTGCACTATCGTATGGGCAAGCGTATCACCTACCATCAGGTGAACATCATGCTCGTCTTGTCGTATAGTCGAATAAAAAAAAAAGAAAACCACAATGTATCATATGCGTGGAATGAACACTTGCACAATTGTTACAACGGATTCAATTTGATGCATAGATGTAGTCAGCTTTTCTATATCTGGTAAAAATCTGTTAGTCTGTCGTAGTACCATTTTACTTCCCGTTATAATATTACAATACATTATCTTAAGATATCGTATAAAAGTTCAGCATTGAACAGCCTGAAAGAAAATCACACTGACCGATTATTTTTCCAAAAATTACGATTTTGTAACAATTGTGTTAAACTTTTCTAATGCAGAAGTAGAATTTTGAAAGGGTTTGACATCTGGGTCCAATCCACTATGATAAAAGTATATTATATTACTACTACTTTAGCATTATACTTAAAATACTCACTTGATTACTGCATGGTTTCACATGCAGTGTACACGCGACGCTCTTCCACAGGTCTGTTGGACACTGAGACGAGTTTTTAAGCGGCAAATTCAGACCCGATATGAGAACGGACCTGGAAACGAGATAAATAAAAGTTCTAAGTTTTAATAAAGTTTTATGTTGTAATAATTTGTCTTTTTTATTTAATATCAATAAAAATAATAGTACCATGAGTTAGTTTCAAAGTAACTTAAATTGTGAACTACAGAATGAAACCCAAAATAATCAGACTGTGACTTATAACACTATAAGACATTTGGATTAATGTTTGGACGACCTCTCATCCGGTGGCGTCAGTACATCTATTGACGTGGTACTGGTATATCATTTATGAAGAGAACAGACGATTAGTCATTGTAAGCCGCTAGATTCAAACAGAATCTTGCAGATTTTTTTTTTTTTTTTTTTTTTTTTTTTTTTTTTTTTTTTTTTTTTTTTTTTTTTATGTTACTATGCGACGAGACGAGCAAGACGTTCACCTGATGATAAGTGATACGCTTGCCCATGACAACGCGGCGCTAGTTAAGATGGTATCTTAACTAGCTGCACTATCGTATGGGCAAGCGTATCACCTACCATCAGGTGAACATCATGCTCGTCTTGTCGTATAGTCGAATAAAAAAAAAAAAAAAAAAAAAAAAAAAAAAAAAAAAAAAAAAAAAAAAAAAAAAAAAAAAAAAAAAAAAAAAAAAAAAAAAAAAAAAAAAAAAAAAAAAAAAAAAAAAAAAAAAAAAAAAAAAAAAAAAAAAAAAAAAAAAAAAAAAAAAAAAAAAAAAAAAAAAAAAAAAAAAAAAAAAAAAAAAAAAAAAAAAAAAAAAAAAAAAAAAAAAAAAAAAAAAAAAAAAAAAAAAAAAAAAAAAAAAAAAAAAAAAAAAAAAAAAAAAAAAAAAAAAAAAAAAAAAAAAAAAAAAAAGAAAACCACAATGTATCATATGCGTGGAATGAACACTTGCACAATTGTTACAACGGATTCAATTTGATGCATAGATGTAGTCAGCTTTTCTATATCTGGTAAAAATCTGTTAGTCTGTCGTAGTACCATTTTACTTCCCGTTATAATATTACAATACATTATCTTAAGATATCGTATAAAAGTTCAGCATTGAACAGCCTGAAAGAAAATCACACTGACCGATTATTTTTCCAAAAATTACGATTTTGTAACAATTGTGTTAAACTTTTCTAATGCAGAAGTAGAATTTAGAAAGGGTTTGACATCTGGGTCCAATCCACTATGATAAAAGTATATTATATTACTACTACTTTAGCATTATACTTAAAATACTCACTTGATTACTGCATGGTTTCACATGCAGTGTACACGCGACGCTCTTCCACAGGTCTGTTGGACACTGAGACGAGTTTTTAAGCGGCAAATTCAGACCAGATATGAGAACGGACCTGGAAACGAGATAAATAAAAGTTCTAAGTTTTAATAAAGTTTTATGTTGTAATAATTTGTCTTTTTTATTTAATATCAATAAAAATAATAGTACCATGAGTTAGTTTCAAAGTAACTTAAATTGTGAACTACAGAATGAAACCTAAAATAATCAGACTATAACTTATGATACTTTAAGACATTTGGATTTAAGTTTGGACGACCCTTAATCTAGTCGCGTCTGTACCTATATTGACCTGGTACTGGTATATCATTCATGAAGAGAACAGACGATTAGTCATTGTAAGCTGCTAGATTCAAGCAGGGTCTTGCAGATTTTTTTTTTTTGCAGTTAGTATTACACAAACTAATATCACGTGCTTTGACGGTAAAGGAAAACATCGTGAGGAAACCTGCAGATCTATGTCATGACCGTCTGTGGTCGGACTAGTATGTGAAGTGGAGAAGGCAATGGCAAACCTCTCGATTATAACTGCCAAGTAAGTCGTCGTGTGTTTCATTACACATGATGACCACGAGCCTCAGTCATGAGGAAATACGATTTAGAAGAAGAATGTTCAGTGGGGTACCCTTTGTCCCTTCGCTCGGCGACGGCGACGTGGGCGTTGAGGTCCGCCTGCGCGGTGCACGCACGGAACAGCGTCGTGGGTCGGTTGTTGAGCTGGCTGCAGTACGTCAGCCCCGCGCAGCCCAGCGAACACGGTGCCTCCACTGCACGGCCGTATGAAATCAAGAAAAGGCTTTTAATCACCCGCTCAAATTACAAATTAAAAAAAAAGCTCTCACCAACAACAAGTCTCTTTTCAGTCAAAATTAATTAATAAGGTAAATAAAAAGAAGTGGACGTATGTCTCCCACCTTCTTCGATGCATTCAATAAGTTTCATCTCCTGTGGATCGACCAGGCAATCGCTATAGAATTTCTGACCGTTTGTCGGCCATCCAATGTTGAATGTTTCAAAGCAAAGCTTCTTGCAATTTATTGTCACAGCCTGGAACAAAATAAAATGGTCCATGTACGTTTAGATGTTGAAAATTTCCTTGATCCACATTAAAACTTGTAATAAGTTACATAAAGAATTATGTTAATTGTAACGCTTTAAATATTTTATACAACAAATATCGGATTTGTGGTAAAAATAATTCTTTAAAAAATACTACAGAGGCTCAGAAAAATAACAGACAAACAAATACATAAAACTTCAACACTCCTTTTTTATTAGAGTTTAAATATATCAAGTAGAACAGAACAAACAAAGAGCGGTCGAGTACAACAATTTTTGAAAAAATATGTAGATATACAATACCTTCTCACAGCAGTGTAACTTAGCGGCATCGTAGGGCACAAAGTTCTTCGTATTGACCGGAGCGTCTTTCCTGAGGAAGCACTGCCACAGCTCTTCGTGTATGGCCGGGGCTCCGCAGTTCAGCGCCAGCGCGTCCGCGATCTCCTGCGACTCGCCAGTCCGACGCAGCACCTCCTCGCAGTTCTTACGACATTCCGGACTGGCCGACTCTTGACAACACGGCAGATCTACATAGATAATATCGCTATATTAAATCACCAATTTAATATTTTTATGATACAATATAGTGATGAGAAGAGCAAAACGATCTTTTGTTGACTGATAAGATCTCGTGATATCGCTGCATAATGCGCTCTCTTGTACAACTTCATAATGAAAATGTTAAATGATTGTTGATTCTTGTATGAATATAAGTAATTGTTACATTAAAATATATCTGATTTAAGGAGATTACTCCCTAAGGCAGTATTAATGTAAATTTTATACTTAAAAAAACCAGATCCTGGGGTTCGGGGAATATGGCAAGTACATAAAATAGCTCTACCTACTCCGATCTTTATCTGTAATACACCTGGTCGTATTAATATTTAACAATTTGCTACTGCTTACATTTGGATGTGTCGGTGTGTACTGTGGATGCGGTGAGGTCGTACAGGCAGCGCACGAGGGCTGGGGAGCCATCGCACAACTCCGCCGCGTGGTCGGTCAGGGATGAGTCGAAGCGGCCCAGCCCCACGCGCCACACAACGCGCTCGCAAGCCTCGTGGCAGCTCAGCGATACAGTCTGCGCTGCAAACATCGCACACCTTTGGAGACATTGCCCTTTAACAATAAATTGATTAAAACCTTTTATTCTCCTTAGTCGTATTTCCTCATGACTGAGGGTCGTGGTCATCATGTGTCGTGAAACACACGACGACTCTCTTGGCAATTATAATGGAGTGGATTGCCATTGCCTTCTCCATTTCACATACTAGTCCGACCACGGATGGTCACGACATAGATATGCAGGTTTCCTCACGATGTTTTCCTTCACCGTCAAAGCACGTGATATTAGTTGGTGTTTAATGCTAACTGCACATAAATTGAAAAATTCATTGGTGCCGGTACCCGGTACCTTCGCATTGGAAGGCCGGCGTTCAAACCACTAGGCTATCACGGCTCATGATTAAAACTACACACATTAAACTTTCGTGTAAAATATTGTATAATTTTTTTAATTTATTTCAACCATAACTTTGTATTAGTAGTATGTATATCGATAATGTGCGAAATAATTGTTTGATATGATTTAATTATTAAAGATGAGTGATATGCGCTCACAGCAGCACCACTGCGCCTCCTGCTGGCGCTGGACGCAATCGAAGAAGGCGATCTCGTCGGAGTGCCGGCAGACGGGCGAGAGGGCGCGCGCGTCGGCTGCAGTTGCGCATGCGCGCCTGCACTGCCCGCTATGGGCGAGCGCGCAGCACGTCTTACCCCACCACCCAGACCCGGACACCACTTCTTTTATAAACAAAAATAAGCTAAATTTCTAAATCTGTATTAATATACAAGGTGGACCAAAAGAAATCCCTCTATTGGAAACCCAAATTGAATCACCAAATTGTGGCGGCTATTTGGCCGATGTGATCTCGACTTGACCAATAAAATTCTTAAGGTTCAAATAAACATAATCAAAGTACAGAATCAATGTTTTTCATAAAAAAAAGAGCCAAACAACATCGGATGACTTCTTTTGGCCCACCTTGTATTTAATATATAAGTATAATTTGATCATACATTAAATACTTTTTTATATTCTATCTGTGTAGTCATTTGTGTTATAATTGCTGAGAATTATATTTTACTAGCTGACCCGACGGACTTCGTTCTGTCAAAAAAAATTGGAATGTTCTTTGTTCTTGCCTATTTTATAGCCGGGGCAAAAAAATCTCCTGAACAGAACCGTCACTCTGGTTATGGGCGGTGTGGGGGGGCTAGCACTATATTATATATTCATCTAATAACTAATATTTAGATATTAGTGGGTTCCAGAAGAGTGGCCAAAGTTATAATTAAAGTACATAAGTTATATTTACTATAATAATTTTTTAGGAACAAATAACTGTCACATTCCAAATCTCTTTGACAGAATGTAGTCTGTCAGGTCCGCCAGATGGTAACGCGGTTTGTGCTCGACTGATGTATTGACGTGAAAACGAATGCATTTTATGTTGCGCGCCGAAACTAAAACAAAAGAAATAATATCGCGAAGCCGACCAAATTGAAAATCAGTATGGTGGATCCTTTAGCTCTTACATTTTGTGACTATTTATGTTATTATTTCATTCGTTTTAATAGTTGACTCTTTAGCGTTACGAACGCGCCTACATTGCTTAGACAGCAGTGAAAGCTTGTAATTTAATATGAACTTTTGTTAGTTAGTTTCTGGTATCTGGTTACTGGTTTCTGGTTTCTGGTTACTGGTTTCTGTTTCTGGTTTCTGGTTACTGGTTACTGGTTTCTGGTTTCTGGTTTCTGGTTACTGGTTACTGGTTACTGGTTACTGGTTTCCGGTTTCTGGTTTCTGGTTCTGGTTTCTGGTTCTGGTTTCCGGTTTCTGGTTAGTGGTTAGTGGTAACTGGTTACTGGCTTCTGGCTTCTGGTTTCTGGTTACTGGTTACTGGTTACTGGTTACTGGTTTCTGGTTACTGGTTACTGGTTACTGGTTACTGGTTACTGGTTACTGGTTACTGGTTCTGGTTTTCTGGTTTCTGGTTTCCTGGTTTCTGGTTTTCTGGTTTCTGGTTTCTGGTTCTGGTTTCTGGTTTCTGGTTTCTGGTTTCTGGTTTCTGGTTTTCTGGTTTCTGGTTTCTGGTTTTCTGGTTTCTGTTTCTGGTTTCTGGTTTCCTGGTTTCTGGTTTCTGGTTTATGGTTTCTGGTTTCTGGTTTCTGGTTACTGGTTTCTGGTTTCTGGTTTCTGGTATCTGGTTTCTGGTTTCTGGTTCTGGTTTTCTGGTTTCTGGTTTCTGGTTTATGGTTTCTGGTTTCGGTTTCTGGTTTCCTGGTTTCTGGTTTCTGGTTTCTGGTTACTGGTTTCTGGTTTCTAGATTTCAGATGTCAGATTTAAATTTTCCATTTTCAATATTCAATATCCAATATCCATATCCAATATCCAATATCCATATCCAATATCCAATATCCAATATCCATATCCAATATCCAATATCCAATATCCAATATCCAATATCCAATATCCATATCCAATATCCATATCCAATATCCATATCCAATATCCATATCCAATATCCAATATCCAATATCCAATATCCAATATCCAATATCCATATCCAATATCCAATATCCATATCCAATATCCATATCCAATATCCATATCCAATATCCAATATCCATATCCAATATCCAATATCCATATCCAATATCCATATCCAATATCCATATCCAATATCCAATATCCAATATCCATATCCAATATCCATATCCAATATTCCAATATTCCTTTTCCATTTTCCATTTTCCATTTTCATTTTCCATTTTCCGTTTTCCATTTTCCATTTTCCCATTGCCCATTGCCCATTGCCCATTTTCCATTTTCCGTTTTCCATTTTCCGTTTTCCGTTTTCCGTTTTCCGTTTTCCGTTTTCCGTTTTCCGTTTTCTTCCGTTTTCCGTTTTCCGTTTTCCGTTTTCCGTTTTCCGTTTTCCGTTTTCCGTTTTCCGTTTTCCGTTTTCCGTTTTCCGTTTTCCGTTTTCCGTTTTCCGTTTTCCGTTTTCCGTTTTCCGTTTTCCGTTTTCCGTTTTCCGTTTTCCGTTTTCCGTTTTCCGTTTTCCATTTTCCATTTTCCATTTTCCATTGCCCATTGCCCATTGCCCATTGCCCATTGCCCATTGCCCATTGCCCATTGCCCATTGCCCATTGCCCATTGCCCATTGCCCATTGCCCATTGCCCATTGCCCATTGCCCATTGCCCATTGCCCATTGCCCATGCCCATTGCCCATTGCCCATTGCCCATTGCCCATTGCCCATTGCCCATTGCCCATGCCCATTGCCCATTGCCCATGCCCATTGCCCATGCCCATTGCCCATGCCCATTGCCCATAGCCCATAGCCCATAGCCCATAGCCCATAGCCCATAGCCCATAGCCCATGGTTTCTGGTTCTGGTTTCTGGTTTCTGTTTCTGGTTTCTGGTTTCTGGTTTCTGTTTCTGGTTTCTGTTTCTGGTTTCTGGTTTCTGGTTCTGGTTTCTGGTTTCTGGTTTCTGTTTCTGGTTTCTGTTTCTGGTTTCTGGTTTCTGGTTCTGGTTTCTGGTTTCTGGTTTCTGGTTTCTGGTTTCTGGTTTCTGGTTTCTGGTTTCTGGTTTCTGGTTTCTGGTTTCTGGTTTCTGGTTTCTGGTTTCTGGTTTCTGGTTTCTGGTTTCTGGTTTCTGGTTTCTGGTTTCTGGTTTCTGGTTTCTGGTTTCTGGTTACTGGTTTCTGGTTTCTGGTTACTGGTTACTGGTTTCTGGTTTCTGGTTTCTGGTTACTGGTTTCTGGTTTCTGGTTTCTGGTTTCTGGTTTCTGGTTACTGGTTACTGGTTTCTGGTTTCTGGTTACTGGTTACTGGTTACTGGTTACTGGTTACTGGTTTCTGGTTTCTGGTTTCTGGTTACTGGTTTCTGGTTTCTGGTTTCTGGTTTCTGGTTTCTGGTTTCTGGTTTCTGGTTCTGGTTTCTGGTTACTGGTTACTGGTTTCTGGTTACTGGTTACTGGTTTCTGGTTTCTGGTTACTGGTTTCTGGTTTCTGGTTTCTGGTTTCTGGTTTCTGGTTACTGGTTACTGGTTTCTGGTTACTGGTTACTGGTTACTGGTTACTGGTTTCTGGTTACTGGTTTCTGGTTTCTGGTTTCTGGTTTCTGGTTACTGGTTACTGGTTACTGGTTACTGGTTTCTGGTTACTGGTTACTGGTTTCTGGTTACTGGTTTCTGGTTTCTGGTTACTGGTTTCTGGTTTCTGGTTTCTGGTTTCTGGTTTCTGGTTACTGGTTTCTGGTTTCTGGTTTCTGGTTTCTGGTTTCTGGTTTCTGGTTTCTGGTTACTGGTTTCTGGTTTCTGGTTTCTGGTTTCTGGTTTCTGGTTTCTGGTTTCTGGTTTCTGGTTTCTGGTTCTGGTTTCTGGTTTCTGGTTTCTGGTTTCTGGTTTCTGGTTTCTGGTTTCTGGTTTCTGGTTTCTGGTTTCTGGTTTCTGGTTTCTGGTTTCTGGTTTCTGGTTTCTGGTTTCTGGTTTCTGGTTTCTGGTTCTGGTTTCTGGTTTCTGGTTTCTGGTTTCTGGTTCTGGTTTCTGGTTTCTGGTTTCTGGTTTCTGGTTTCTGGTTTCTGGTTTCTGGTTCTGGTTTCTGGTTTCTGGTTTCTGGTTTCTGGTTTCTGGTTTCTGGTTTCTGGTTTCTGGTTTCTGGTTTCTGGTTCTGGTTTCTGGTTTCTGGTTTCTAGTTTCTGGTTACTGGTTTCTGGTTTCTGGTTTCTGGTTCTGGTTTCTGGTTACTGGTTTCTGGTTACTGGTTTCTGGTTACTGGTTTCTGGTTTCTGGTTTCTGGTTCTGGTTTCTGGTTACTGGTTTCTGGTTTCTGGTTTCTGGTTACTGGTTACTGGTTACTGGTTACTGGTTTCTGGTTTCTGGTTCTGGTTTCTGGTTACTGGTTTCTGGTTTCTGGTTTCTGGTTACTGGTTTCTGGTTTCTGGTTCTTGGTTTCTGGTTACTGATTTTTAGTTTCTGGTTACTGGTTACTGGTTTCTGGTTCTTGGTTTCTGGTTACTGGTTACTGGTTACTGGTTACTGGTTACTGGTTTCTGGTTTCTGGTTACTGGTTACTGGTTACTGGTTTCTGGTTACTGGTTACTGGTTACTGGTTACTGGTTACTGGTTACTGGTTACTGGTTACTGGTTACTGGTTACTGGTTACTGGTTACTGGTTACTGGTTACTGGTTTCTGGTTACTGGTTACTGGTTACTGGTTTCTGGTTACTGGTTACTGGTTACTGGTTTCTGGTTTCTGGTTTCTGGTTTCTGGTTTCTGGTTTCTGGTTTCTGGTTACTGGTTACTGGTTACTGGTTTCTGGTTTCTGGTTTCTGGTTTCTGGTTTCTGGTTTCTGGTTACTGGTTTCTGGTTTCTGGTTTCTGGTTACTGGTTACTGGTTTCTGGTTACTGGTTACTGGTTACTGGTTACTGGTTACTGGTTACTGGTTACTGGTTACTGGTTACTGGTTACTGGTTACTGGTTACTGGTTTCTGGTTACTGGTTACTGGTTACTGGTTTCTGGTTTCTGGTTCTGGTTTCTGGTTACTGGTTACTGGTTACTGGTTACTGGTTACTGGTTACTGGTTACTGGTTTCTGGTTACTGGTTACTGGTTACTGGTTACTGGTTACTGGTTACTGGTTTCTGGTTACTGGTTTCTGGTTACTGGTTACTGGTTACTGGTTACTGGTTACTGGTTACTGGTTACTGGTTTCTGGTTCTGGTTTCTGGTTTCTGGTTACTGGTTTCTGGTTACTGGTTACTGGTTTCTGGTTTCTGGTTTCTGGTTCTGGTTTCTGGTTTCTGGTTTCTGGTTTCTGGTTACTGGTATCTGGTTACTGGTTACTGGTTACTGGTTACTGGTTACTGGTTACTGGTTACTGGTTACTGGTTACTGGTTACTTGTTTCTGGTTACTGGTATCTGGTTACTGGTTTCTGGTTACTGGTTTCTGGTTTCTGGTTACTGGTTTCTGATTTCTGGTTCTGGTTTCTGGTTACTGGTTACTGGTTTCTGGTTTCTGGTTACTGGTTACTGGTTACTGGTTACTGGTTTCTGGTTTCTGGTTACTGGTTTCTGGTTACTGGTTTCTGGTTACTGGTTACTGGTTACTGGTTTCTGGTTTCTGGTTCTGGTTTCTGGTTCTGGTTTCTGGTTACTGGTTACTGGTTACTGGTTACTGGTTACTGGTTTCTGGTTCTGGTTTCTGGTTACTGGTTACTGGTTACTGGTTACTGGTTACTGGTTTCTGGTTACTGGTTTCTGGTTTCTGGTTTCTGGTTTCTGGTTACTGGTTACTGGTTACTGGTTACTGGTTACTGGTTACTGGTTACTGGTTTCTGGTTACTAGCCCATAGCCCATAGCCCATAGCCCATAGCCCATAGCCCATAGCCCATAGCCCATAGCCCATAGCCCATAGCCCATAGCCCATAGCCCATAGCCCATAGCCCATAGCCCATAGCCCATAGCCCATAGCCCATAGCCCATAGCCCATAGCCCATAGCCCATTTTCGACTATCAACTTTCAACTTTCTATTTTCAATTTTCAATTTTCAATTTTCAATTTTCAATTTTCAATTTTCCATTTTCCATTTTCCATTTTCTATTTTCCATTTCCAGTTTACGGTTTACAGATTTCAATTTTCAATTTTCAACGGTAAACAGTGTCACTATCACAAAAGATCAACAAAGTAAAGTTAAGACTTAACTATAATTTTGAACCTCTCTGAACTTAGGACAGTGGTGTTCCTGCTTGAATTCTACAATCGCTGCACACACGAACACACTAATTTACTGCATGATACACTCACATCATACATTCAACCGCATTATGCACAAAAACATAAAAATTAACCGAGACAATGCGACCTTCACGCCCAGATTCCCGCTAAAGTTCGTAAAATATTCTTCTTCTTCCCAATTGATGGCATGAGCACGGTTTGTGCGTGAGCCAGTGTCATGTGTACACGTATAAAACAAAAGAATAAAAATACTTAAAAAATTGTTTGCTTTCTACGCAATCAGTAATTGTCGGTTGTCAATATCAAATGTCAAAATCAAAAATATTCTTTTAAATTGTATTTGGTGTCTAAATGACGGGACGAACTTCAAATATCTGACGTTTTATGTATTTAAAGTAAGGAGACCAGACATGTCGCTTTTAGCGGGACAGTCCCGATTTTTTAAAATTTGTCCCGCGTCACGCGACGTTTTTCAAAGTCTATATTAAAAAAAATGTTACGTTATATTACTCCTTCAAAGTTGTCCCGCTTTGCCCATCTAAAAATCTGGTCACCTTAATGGAAAAGAGAAATTGTTGTTTTTACCATATTCCGGGCACTTTTTCCATATTTTCTCACCTTTTACACCTTCCCCGAACTTCCACGAATAATTCAAGACCACATTTAGCCAAATCGATCCAGCCGTTCTAGAGTTTTAGCGAGTCTAACGAACAGCAATTCATTTTTATTATATAGATTTTCCTTGTTTCTTTATGTATATTATCCATTGCATGTATTTGTTATAGGATCATATTATAATTAGGTAGTTATAATTTCTTTTATAATACATTTGAAATAAGTAAAAAGTATTTAAAAAATTCGAAGTTAATGAATGATATCTAGTTCCAAAATATTACACCATTTTTTTTAATAATAGACATTTATCACAGTTTCCTTAACTGCTTGTTTACCTATTGAGCAATAACCGTATTTCACTCTAAAATTAAGTAAACATTTAAAAGAAAGTTTTAAGTTAAAAACTCTTAAAGTATGAAAATATTCCTTAGTTCTTACCTTGAATTGTTTGATTCATGCATATCCAGAACTCGATCTGTAAAAAAACATAATAATCGACAGATAGTAGAACCTTTATACACAGATTTATATTTAGTACTTGCCTATTACGCCGCGGTAACCCGATAACACGACCCATAAGTAACCCAAGACCGATGTAAAGACATCCCCAATTACAATACAATACCGATAGGCGGTTTATTGACGATTGAAAAAAAGCCATTGCACTGTTAAAGGGAGCTCAATGGAATGAATGGTAAGTATCGCCTTACAAGTTCCCTCCTCGATGGCACACAATTGTCTAAATTCATTGCAATTACCGGATTCTGAATTGAATTAAAAAAAGGTAATGAAAAGGTTTTAAAACAAAATTGATTACCTTATGATTGAATTACATATCATTATCCGTATGCAATTATAAACTATTCTATAGAATGTGAGCCTTACGATCTTTTGATCTAAAATTCAAAGACTACTATTACTACTAAAAAGATTTTAGTCTACTAAATGATTTCACAACCAACTCACTAAATCTGGAGTACAAAACTTGTAAATATTCTGTATTCTCTCCTCCCGAATGGTCGAACCGACGGACATCTGTAACAGAAAGAAAATAGTTTAAAAAGATCACATAATATGACGGTATTTATTTGATCTAAAAATTTATCACCCGTCTCCATACTTATCAAAGACTAAAATTCAACTTTGATGCATTTTTAGTGCCAACAACACATAAATCACTTTATGACACTCGTTTATAGTTCACTACCATTTTAAACATTTTAAATTGAGCGTATAAACGATGACAGAAAATGTAAACATCATTATTTTGTTTACGTTAGTTTATAATTTATTATATTTGTTTATAATAACGAGTATGTGGACAATAAGATATATTTTAAGTTCGTAAAATCGGTGCTACCGTCTTTGTGTCGCAAAGGACATGTGTTGTACGGGTACATTGAGATTGTCCAATGAAATTAATTGATACAAAAAGACTTCTGGTTCCCCTTCTCGAGTTTCTAATTACTGTGCGCGTCTAAATTTGTGTTTCATTATGTGAGAGAGATCCTATAATTAACTCCAACCTCCACACATACCCTGTCACAAATACCTAAACTTTTTGTTTCCTTTTGTAACGTCAGCAAATTGTGTAAAATAGTAATGGACTTTAGCAATTTTACTTATCAATTAGAATATTTAAAAATAATATAGTTATACATGAAAACTTACATTTAGTATATGACCTATGTTCAGACTGAGACGATTTATCATAGAGTGTCTCTCTATTACTAGAACTTGAATGTAGATGATAATAGGCTATAATAATATGTAGTAGACCAATACTGCAAGTTATATGTTACGAAATTTTAATTTCTTTATTTTAGATAGATGGCGTACAGTTTTAAAAAACTTTGTTATAATGCATTTCATTATATTACCTCATTATCAAAGCACGTTATCAGCAGCAGTGTAAAAAAGGTTATCGCATTCCACTGTTCTAAATACTGATAACATGAATTATAGCAATATTGTGTTAGTTACGAAATATGACCTTTTATCTATGTGAAAGGGGAAATGGCTTGGTAACAATTACAATAAACAAATATTATTCATTATCCAATTTCATCATTATCCAATTTCACCAGGATGTCCATATTAAGCGTGGTCCGTTTTTTTTAATCATCAACAGCGTCCTTATTACAAGAACTTATCAAGTTAACCGACAGCATATATAGCAATCAATAAATATAATGTTAATATTAAAAGTTCTGACAAGAAAGCATTCAAACAAATATTATAGATTAATCAATATTACAAATTAAAAAAGATGTATAAGTAAGACACAAGTGTCGTTGCTTTAGTAATTTCACTAGCTACAACACCCTTGTTTTCTGACGGCAGAAACAAGAGCTTTTGCTGTGTATATTACAACATACATGCACATATTGTAATTGATTGCAACACGTATATACAAACTAAAAAGGCAACAACATAAAACTTTTATAGCTCTTTTCAACTTATTGTCCCTCGGGCGCTGACAGAATAAGATCACATATGAATATTAAGTTCAATCATACTCCAAACACATTGCCGATTAACCTTCCGCCGCGTTTCCGGACAACAGGGTGAACGTACACTCAAGTGATCACATACAGAATTACCACAAACCGCTTTTACATCACACTCTTATTAAACAGGCAATAATTAGACGATTTGTAATTTACGTGAAGATATCAGTTCTAAAATTATTTTTTTCTTAATTCCCACCCACTTTAATTTTAAGTATTAAAATCATTATGAATAAGAAAATATCGAAGTCGTAGTTATTTTTGATCCGGTGATTTCGTTCCTTTTCATATTAACGTTAATGAAAAACCGATTAATTTGGTTCGGATGAGTATGGTTTTTTATGAAAACATTAAAGAGAGAAAGAAACTAATTATTTGTCCAATAAGCTACTTTGGATTTTAATACAAACAAAATAATATTAAAAAAAATCGAAACTATCATCGCTTTGCTATAGGCGCCCTTAACTGATTTTCGGTACAGCGCTGCAACTAATATCTTAAACATTTTTTTTACTATAAGAAAATTTAAACAGTAATAATAAGCAGTTACATTATGTTTGTTTATGTAATTAAAAAAAATAAGTTAAGACAAACACGTCTTACGTAATAATTTCTCCAACACAGCGAATAGGATGCCTTATACTATTAAACGTCGGAACAATGATCATTGTATACAAATCAGATGTCGTTAAAACAGGTCTAATTCGGCCCACACCATCAGCGAACATTGTTTGAGCTCTTGTAGTTCATATTGCAAAATTAAAACATTATAGCGCAATGCTATGGTCACGAACACCATCACTGGAAATGGCTTCATTCCTCAACACTTTATTTTAATTATAAAAGACATTCCTCTTGATAAATAAACACAGTAAATTAACTAATAACTAACTGTACCAAGATAACAGTATGTTATGTGCGACTAATTAATATTTTTTAACTTCAAACTGTTACGCCAACACTAACCTCAATTTAGAATTGTTCTTAGTTACAATGATATCACCATCATTATTAAGTACCATCTTAAATTTGAAGTTAGACGATCACTTGGAGAAAACTTTACAATGTAATACAGACATAATATCATGATAATTTTAATAGATAAATTTAAAAAATTAAAATCAATCAATATCTTAATATCTATACACAACAAAGAAGTTGCGTTTCATTATTATACAACACGCTTTTACATCAAACTGAATATTCTAAGCACAATTCCGTGAGAATCTAACGACGGAATCGAACCATGTGTCCCCGCCTCGGCCGGATGATTGTGAGGCGATAATAAAATATATTATGCTGTCCACATGTAGAAAGCAATCGGTCCGTACGCATCAAGACTGACTGTAACTCGAGAAATGCTATGACTACAGATTAATAACTAGTTCATCATCATCGAAAATTCAAAAGAAACAATTTAAAAACTTTTTTTAGAAATAAACAGTTAATGTGCCGATTACAGGGACCCGGAGACTTACCGCGCAAGAAAATCTAAAGATCATTTATCCACATTCTGGCCAAATGAGATTTTGTTAACGTCACATACATAGTAAAGCCGTGATAGCCTAATGGTTTGAACGCCGGCCTTCCAATGCGAAGGTACCGGGTTTGAATCCGGCCTGCACCAATGAATTTTTCAATTTATGTGCAGTTAGCATAAAACACCAACTAACATCACGTGCTTTGACGGTGAAGGAAAACATCGTGAGAAAACCTGCATATATCTATGTCGTGACCATCCGTGCTCGCACTAGTATGTGAAATGGAGAAAGCAATGGCAAACCACTCCATTATAACTGCCAAGAGAGTCGTCGTGTGTTTCACGACACATGATGACCACGACCGTCAGTCATGAGGAAATACGACTAAGAAGAAGAAGAACGTCACATATCAACGAGAGCTGTTGTTTTTGAAATTGGTTACATTGGTTAAAAAATGTATGCTAAATATACATAAAAAGACTGATAAAAAACTTTCAATATATTGGGCACAAAATTCTCTTAAAAAAAATCGAATCCCTCGTATACCTGATATCGTATGAAACGAATAGACATTTTGTTGAATAAACCATTGACGTGATCAGGGTTCTCGGCAAAGGTTACTGAAATGAAATCGTAACTGAGTAGGTTGCGCTGATATTTGATTAAAAAGGACGACATAGTAATGCATAGAGATTTTCTTTTATAATTTTATTTATTTTGTATTTAAAGAATATATGAATTAATTTTGGAGACAATAATTTATAATCAAAATAGATTGTTAAAATAGTTACAAGTCTAATATAGCCAAAATCTTCAAAACTCTTTAGTGATGAATTAATTTATTCCTCAATACAATGTTTAAATGAAAAAGGTTTAAATTTTTTATGTAGACACCAAAAATTAATAAACATTAGTAATAATAATCGTACAATTAGTATTAGTACAGCAATAAGTATATATTCGTGAATATTAGATACTTATAGTAGAAAAACGAAATAAAAGCAAATAAATTTATAGAAAAATAATATTTTAATGTTATTTACCTCACATATGAATATTATTATATGGGATTGCATTGAATATTCCAATATGGGAAGAGCCCCGCGCAGCCGGAATGAGCATGAGTTTATTTTTATTCATATGTCACCGGCATTCGGAAACGTATATTATTATTCAATCCGCGGCGGCCATTTGTCAATGGCGACAGAATAAAAAGTGTTCCGCGGTATAGGAGGTGGTCTCCCAGGATATTAGCATGGAGACAATCGGGGGGAGGGATGTTGACATCATTGGCATTGACGCGTCGACAGCCAACACGTCCTGTGTGGAGCGTGCCACGAATCCATAGCCCGTTTTACGTATGCTTCCTGGAAATACTTTCATATCACAATATAAGCACAACACGGTCTGGTTGGAGTCATGATTAAATTATTTCTTTTTAAATATTAAGCTTCGTGATATTGAAATTCTGATTTGTATAATCATTTTGATCAATATTTCTTCTACTTTGTATTAAACTTAGCTAACTAAACTGGTAAGCACCCAAACACTAAAAGTCAACACATTAGATAGCAATCAGTTAGTCTGCCCTTTCATGATCATAAAAGCTAATATAAAACTCTATCAACTATACAAATCCTTAGGTAAGAAGTAATTAATAATACTCCATTCCGTGGATGCCATAATGGCTAAATAGCAGGACGAGTATTAAGTAAATAATTTTAATATAACGATGAAATGTATAATACCAACAAAAAGTAATAGATCTACGAAATCAACGACTATGAATATATTTTACGTGAAACGATGAAATTTTAATTTGTAATACAATGTGTATGACTGTTAATACATATGAATATAGAGACAGTTATCTTTAATAAATTTAATGCGGACAATACAATTCCAAATTATACAATTACACAAATTTCGTTAGAACATGTGGAACTCGTGGGAGAAAGGAAATTTAATATCCGTCTTCGCCATGAGATTCAATTTGAAACTTTAACGTTATTTACCAGAAGGTTTACAAAATACGTCGACTACGGTTTACTTAGATACGGGCGTAAAAATTGAAAGGTGAACATTGCCTCTGTGTATTAAGGAAAAAGTTACTCTTGCTGCTGAAACAATTTGAAATCGAATAACAGAATTTCCTATACTGTTTCTGTGAAATTGCAAGCAATTTGTCGAACAAAGTTTCTATTGTACGAACTTATTGGATTGCTGTGTGAAAAACTAAAATAAAACACAAAATAGATTTCTCTAATGAAATTGTTTCACTAAAGGAAAGGAGGTATCAAAATGGTTAAAAAACGAGAACGGAATGAAATTCTCTCGGCACACAATAAGTGCTATTAGAGTCATTGTTTGTTAGCACCGCAGAGCCGAATGAAGTGCTGGTCCCGTTCGACGCTAATTAAAACTCAAAGGACATTCGGTTGACACAATAAAACACTGTGCTCCAGCGCGTGCCCTAAATAGTTTAGCAACTGGCCGCCTTTAATTATTGCCGCGGGGAAACCAACCACTTGTGGTTGCTGGCTATTTGCAGGTAGGGTTGCAATTTTCACTCAGTTATCTCTTGCACCCTCCATTTAATTATTAATCATCAAGGTGTACCCAAACTCCAGAGTAGTATTACCACACGGCTGAATTTATGAATTTATGAATGTATGTGTGATGCGAACTAATTTAACTTGTTTGAATTATAAATATACTGAACTCAAAACCCGCAGACCTTAGTGTGTTTGTTTTGACCGTAGTGACGATTATAACAATGTTGCCTTAGTTACGATGATACACCACATTATGATCGAAACTTTAAACATTAAGTCACCTCAGTAACTTTACTACTAACAATGTTCTTAAAACCGCAACACAATAATGCTAACAGCTAGACAGTCTCCGGCAAGAGACCCATCACATCACATTTATAGTTACACTTGAAATCTGGAGATTTAGTCACTAAAAATATATTGTTATAAAATTAAGTAATGCTAGTTGTCTCTACTATATATGGTGCTTAAAATAACAAAAAAATACAATATTTCCATATACATCAAGATTTTCATCTATTTAGATTTTATGATTGCTAAAAGTGAACCACTTCTCGGTGTAAGATGTGGTCATAAATCAGCAGGCTTGATAGCCCTACGCCAGTCACATGAGTATAGTGACGGGTCGAAAATAGCGAGTGCGGTAGGGGCCCGGTAATCAAAGGACAGAATCAAATAGCCGGCTGCGTCTCTTTGATGTTTCTTTGCGAGTTCGTCGCGTCGGAAAACATTCCGCTTCATTTTACATACGCTCGCTGCTCGCATGCTGTACATCGCAATTAACACGAGTTTGCTTTGCCAATTGTTTTACTTACTCCTATGCCTATCCAAACACGTTTACACACACGCCTAGTTTCTTTTTAATTAAACACGTTATAAAGTTTTTCATAACATTCATATTATGCAATAAAAATATGTATTTTTTTAAAAAACTTTATGGATAAAAGAACATTTAACTGGTGGTCAATATTAGACTGTCAACTGAACACTAATACAAGAACTTCATTAGCACAATGATTTCTAATCGAACACTATTATATGTAGTAACGTATATCTTCTTCCTCTTCTTAAAGTGCCTCTCCATTACTGGAGGTTGGCCGTCAGTTCCGCAAATTTCTGCCTATTTAACGTTTATCTACAGACACATATTACGACCCATAGCAAGAAATATCTTTAGAATTTAAAGTTTGTGAACACTTTTTAAAAATGTATCGATATTCAATAAGTTTTAATAATTTCATATCATTTTAACCTCAAATCCTCGCCAAAGAACACCGATTCCTGCCAAGGATGATTCGCGAGGCTATTGAAATTAAAAAACATCCTAATTTTAATAGAGAAGATGGTTGGGTAATACCACCTGCCTGGGATCCTATTATCAATAAAATTAAACCAAATCCCAGGCGAACCACTAGAAGACTTCAGGATACAGTGAGCTCTTTCTGCGTAGATCGGACCATTAATAATAATTAAAAAGTCGTGGGTACCATGTGATAGCTGTGACATTTGGACGTCTGTCATCTCAGTCCTCCCGTGACCATGACTGCTGCAAAGCGGTCGAAACGTCGGGAATAAACAAACAAATAATAAACGCGATAAATTCCGAAAAATCAAGTTTTAATAAATGTGTAACATTCGCGGAAATATAAGAAATCATTATCAGAATAATTTACAACAGTTGCAACTCTAAAAACGACCCGCAAGACATCTTAATCGATCGTGTGATAGTATGATATAGAAAATGTTAACTTCGCCATCTAAAAAGAAAT
The DNA here is from genome assembly GCA_029286795.1 of Byasa hedistus. Lineage (NCBI taxonomy): Eukaryota > Metazoa > Arthropoda > Insecta > Lepidoptera > Papilionidae > Byasa > Byasa hedistus. Next base: position 6,670,308 of record JAGSMW010000024.1, read on the forward strand.
GACACGGGTTAACATTTTATAAATATACAGATATTGTCAACATCAACAGCCCAGCCATAATAATTGCGCATTAACAATGATTTACGAGTGTATCGCATTGCAAAAACAATCTGAGCGAATGCGTAAAATGAAGTTGAGTTATTGCCGGCGCGGCGACGGTGCCCGTTGACTCTAAATAAGCGAATTTATCCAATATATCACCGCAGTTGTTATACGTAAGTCTTCATTTAAAACAAACGCGGACGTTTACGAGCCGATGTTTACTAAACTCTTGTCGGTGGAGTAATAAAGTTTAGGAGGGGCATTCAAGACATCAGAGCGACGTTGACAGGCGTTGTGATTGACGAGCGGGAGTGATATTCTTCCCCCACTGCCATCAACCTTCACCCCAACACTGCTTATTTATTTATTAATTTGTCACATCATTGATGACACAAAATAACATTAATCATAGTACAGATGAAGGTATTGGTCAGTTTGTAGCCACCATTGTAGATCTTTTAGTAAATAAAAATAAGAAAAACAATTTTGAGTGAAAATAAATTACAATGTCCAAAGTTAAATATTTACATAAATTTAAATAAGAGAAATGCTAAAATTATTCAATTGCGCTGTTATGGTATCATCAATGACAAAAAAGATAACAAAAGATCATTTACTACATAAAAATTATACATATAATCATAGTGTAGAGAGTTATAAATATTAAAAAGACACTAACATAACCACTATGTTTTAAGAATTAACTTTAATAATATTTAAAGGTTTTGAAATATAAGCATCATTAAAAATAATTTTGACATTACAGAAGACAAAGAAATTACATACAATCTGCAGTCTTCCTATTTATAGTTATGCATATAGGTATGATTCAAAATCTACTTGCAGACTCAACTTTTATATTCACAGAGACATCATTGGCAAATTTGTATTTAACTTATAAACTTATTCTAGTTTCAGATAGTACATTTTTAATAGTTTTACGTATTCAAATATTATGATGGTGTTAATATCAATTATTTAAGGGAACACCACAATGGAAAGAATAAAGCAGTATTTAATAAAACCAGTTATTTCAATCATACTTGCGCTCTACGTCCGCTATTAAAAAAAATCAAAACGTTGCGATGAAAAAATAACACATAGCCTTCAATTGCCGTTTGATCTTCATTCCTCTCGTAAATAAGCGAGCGAAATTCATTACATTATATCTTGGACGGTTTCTTTGAAGTTATATTTCGCGCGGCTATACGCCCGTTCAAAAATACTTCATATCACACCTAACCTCGCCGCAAGGTGTCACTGAAGTGCCCGTCCACTTCCACTCTGTCACAATATTACATTGTGACGGCTAATGTCCCCAACTTCCAGTTTCATTCACATAATACCGGAAATATCATAACATAAATACATAGACCTAAATCATACATACAATATACAATTAGTAAATGAATACCTATGTTTAAACTAAATGTTGAGTAATAATTTTCATCTAAAAAAATATTAATAATACAACTTTAACTAAACGATATAAATAATACATCCCGTATAGTTTAGTTTTTTAAGTAAACTAACTACACTACATAAACGCTACAAAGACATGTAAACTAATGACTTAATCATACACATCGACAAATTATCTTATAAGTTAAATTAAAATTACAAACATTCGATAATAATATAAAACATTCCAAAGTAAAATGAATCTCGATCAACTAAAATAAAAAAACTAAACTGTATCGGTTCAGCTGTTACAATAGCATACGAAATTACAAAAACGAGTGAGAGGAGAGTAAACATATACAGATATGGAGTAAGAATAAATAAGTTAAAGGGAGTCAAGAAGGTGTACGTGGAGCCAAACGGAGACTATATTGCATATGCTCTCCCGCAATTCGACCCGTGGGTCAGAGTCTATAGGAAGTTGGAAGGTTAAATCATTAACCTATAGAAGCCCACTGCTGGAAAAAGGCCTCCCCCAAAGATCTCGCAACCAGCGGTTTCCTGCGACATTCATCAGATCGTCTGTCCACCTTGTGGAGCTTCCAGCATTGCTTCTACCGGCACGCGACCGCCACTCGAGCAATGTTGGAGGGTTAGCAAAAAATAAGCTATATTCTTTTTGCATTGTCGGTTAAAAAGAAGCGTAGAGGTCGTATCCGGGTATAAGTTGATTGTGTGGACACTACGGCAATCGCTCTTCAGCGTCTCACGGTGTCGCGGACGTGGGCCGGCCGGGCGGACAGACATGAAAGGATTTCAGATGAGTCTATTTTCACCCGCTTTGAGCGTCCCCGGCGCATTAGTTTGTTTGCTTTCGCAACTTTCAAGTTGAAGGGGAATGAAACATTTGTGTTAGTGAGGGATTACTCTATTATTAGTTTGTATGAGCTTTGTCTAATTACCGGGTCTTTTGTACGATTGACTCGAGCAGTTTGTGTGAAGTGAAATAAAGAAAGCCATTATCGTTTTTTTTTTTTTTGTCTTTAATTCTGTCTGGGATTTAATACACCTTTACCAAAAAAAATTTTTTGTTCTGGATGGCGTGTATTATCTATGATTTTTTGTTGTTAGTCTTTATGTCTTCCCAATGAGGTATACAGTATCATTACCTAAATAAACTTAGAGTTTAGCGTTTATTCTATTTATTTTAATGAATAGAACGATGAAAACCAAATCATTTGCATCTTTGCGCTTTTTCATTTACGCTTTCGAGCGACCTTCTTTATGTCGTCTATCCACCTGGCAGTAGGCCATAGCACACAACAGTCGCCAATATATGCTAAACTCAAAGTGGGTGAAAAAATTACATTAGGTACGAAATTACTGTACCAACTCTATGCTTCGTTTGACACAAGACTCAGACTTACGTAGCTTTTTAATAAATGTCAATCAGACAAAGGTAATGTATTTTGTGTCTATTTATTTAGGTAATTTATGATGAGCAAAAGCATAATTTCTAAAAAGTATGTCATTTCAATTATGTCAATTTCATATGTACTTTGTTCAAAGGTCTTTTCTTAAAAACATTTAAAATGAAAACTTGGAGAAGGCAAACCACTCCATTATAACTTAGGTAAATGGTGTCATGACGTTGGACTTGTTCTTAACGCAACAAAAACTAAACTCTTGCAAATTAAATCACCATACTTAAAACAGGCCCCAGTGCGGAATATTATAGCGCATGACCACAAATGCATGCATTCTTACTTTAATACTTGTGACTGTCCCGTTATTGAACATGTCAAGTTTCACATATACCTTGGACTTACAATAGACAGTAAATTTAAATGGACCTATCACATCGACCATGTTTGTAACATATTAAGACAGTTTCTTGCGCAGATTAGCATAATAAAAGATCGCATTCTCTTGTTTTTATAGAAAACTATATTGTGTTATATAATTACGTGTGATCGATGACCGATAAAGACCATAGCGTTGTAGACAAATCTTTGTGATTTTTTCAATGCTTGCAAATATGTTTTTGTTATATGTGATTATGTTTAAACATGATAAATAAATAAAAAAAAACTGCCAAGTCGTCGTGTGTTTCATAACTGATGACCACGACCCTCAGTCGTGAGGAAATACGACTTAGAAGAAGAAAATGAAAACAAAATATTATATAACTCGTGCACCACCTGCCAAGCAATAACTCTAACATCAATATTGGTACAATTTATTGGTGCTAGGCAGCAAAATCATGGACGTCGGGTAAACGCCGCTAAAGTTGTACGGTACGTGATAGGAATCCGATGAATGGCACGCCATCGGCATCCCGATCACGCTGTCGAATTCCCGGTAGGACGCGCCGCGGACCGTGACGAGATTGTCACGTTGTGCGTCCACTGTCACCACGTTCAATTACAATAAATCCGGACACCGGATAAAGTATGAGCAACATTAAAATGTGGCCGGAATACAGTCGGAACTTTTTTGCGCTTTATCTATATAGTACACAGACGATGCTTATGTAAATAATGATGTCTATATATGTATATTATGTATGCTTTGCTGTTCGTACTGTATTGTTTTTTTTTTATACTACTATGCGACGAGACGAGCAAGACGTTCACCTGATAGTAAGTGATACGCTTACTTATAAAAACGTGGTGCTAGTTAAGATGGTACACACTGCACCACATTGCGCTCGTCGCCTTGAGACATAAGGTAACACCTTATTTGCACGTACAATATAAAGAGTTATTGTTATGGTAATTATTATATATATTGTATTGTGGTTGATTATAGTATTTGTTCATATGTTTATATATTACTTGTTGTAGGTCTCTGTTGACGGAGACCGTCTGGATGGATACCACCGCAGCTCCTATTTCAACCGCCAAATAGTAGTGTGCAAACATTACTGTGTTCCGGTTTGGAGGGCGCTGTAGCTAGTGTAATTACTGGGGTAACGAGACTTAACACCTTATGTCTTAAGGCGACGAGCGCAATGTGGTGCAGTGTGTACCATCTTAACTAGCACCACGTTGTCATGGGCAAGCGTATCACTTACCATCAGGTGAACGTATTGCTCGTCTCGTCGCATAGTAGTATAAAAAAAAATGTATAAAGTTCAGCGATTAACTACCAACAATACAGATAATAAATTCTAATTAACAAAGTTATGTATTAACAATTAGAAATAAATGGATAAAGATTAAGTAGACTTACTATACTTTATTCAGATTCTGAGAAATGTGTTTTTGTATTACTAAAAACTTTATTAAAATATTTTGTGAAGACTAGAAGACTGTAGGATTTAATAAATATATTTTTTTATGGTTATGTAAATTTATGAAACGTGTGAATTACAGTTTGGCGAACTACAAGTAAACACCGACGTAAATAAATATAGAAACAGCTGGTCCGGCCGCGACAAGTTGGGTCATACGTAGATACATCAAAGGCGCCGCAATCTTTGATCTAGTCGCCCGAAACGCACTCTGACGTACTTAAATGATATATTAAAAGAGAAACTTAGGATCCATAACCGATTACGACACTGTTTAAAAAATGTGGCGCACAAAACTAAACAAACTCGGAAGTAAAACCAATCGATAAATGTTATAGGCATAACGATACATTTGTATAAATTTATTCTGTTTGAACCTACACAGTTCTAAAATTATTTTTTTATTATGTTTTACAATTTATGTATACATATATACAATATTAACTGATGACTCTTGCCAGAGACCGTTGAAGTAGGTGCCACTCCAGTAAGTATTTCTTCCACCAAGGTACAGTGTTTACAAAAAGTTACAAAAGACATTTGGTAAATGATTTAGCATCCTCTGTCTCAAGGTTATTGGGATACGTTTATCATTTTAATAATCATAACGTGTAGAAATGATAAACTCATTCTACAGATCACTAACGAATAGCTTTTTATATTTATTCATTGTAATACAACTACAGATAGTAACAGAATTTTTATCAAATGCGTTTATAAATGCCGATGGTATAGTAAAGTCCTCCAGTGGAAGTAGTGGTAGAAAGCTCTACATTGAGAACATCGATCTGGTATGTGGACAATGGACGTCTATCTGCTGTTAACGATAACAATGACGTTTACGAATACACACATAAAATAATACAACTTACAAAAAAAATATATCCAAAAATTATTTTCATTTCACACGCACCTGCTACGCTAATGAATGTATGTCGCTACAGCCTCCATTGCAACTCTCGGATAATGGTTACTGAAATTGGCCTGTCAAATTCATGTACAATATACAGTTAAATTCTTTTTTTTAACAATAGCATTTAACGCGATTAAAAAGTTAAAATTTTGTTAGGATTATATCAAATAAACTTTCCATACAGTGTTAAAACTATTCGCTACGCTTTCTGACATTCATAAAATTACTAATATATATCTGAAGAAAAGCCCTTTGTCAATATATTTTACGTTCACTCGGAATGAGTCGCGTGTGTATGTGCAATGTGACGTCATCGTTCATCTCTATGAATCAGGTAAGGAGGGGATGAGTGCCGATTGCAGTAAAGTGTCGCGCTTTTTAATCGCTCATAAACCTCTGCTCAAATCCATTTATGGCATAAAATACAACACGTAATATAAATAAATGTGTGTTGTATAAAAAAACATATGTTCTTCAATATACTTCTTTTCTGAAAGAAGTGAAGCAACTACGTAATAAATTCAATTGCCCTTCATTAAAAATGTCCTCCTTATTTAATGGCACTTTGCAACATCTGGCGTCAATAATGCCCAATGCTTTGCTTCAAGCAATAGAATAACATCTGGTTTTTAACTGAACCATAAATATTTCAAACTTTTTTACTTATGCTGTAAACTTAAATCATAATTAGTTTACATATAATATACTCGTACAAAAAAGTTAACTATTAGTATAACTTATTAAATTATTATAATCATTACTTTATACAGAGGGTTGTAGATATGTTTTTGTTTATTGAAGAAATTATTCTTTTTAGTCTTTCTAAATATTTGCAGCATACACTTTTTATTATAAGCCTATAAAGCAAAGAATAATGGCGACTGCTTGTACAGATTGCTACTAATATTGACATGACGACCACAACCACTCTGTTAAGAATGTAACGACGAAGGACAACAAAAGATATTTTATTTAAATCTAGGTGATGTAGTCAGCAAGATTATGGGAATGCATTTGTTTTTCATACATTTGAATCCACTCACAAAAAGATTAACATCCAAAGATCTCACATCGTATTCTCAATAAACACACATGTTCGCAGCGCATTACATTAGGCAGCTGTGTTATATGCACTCAGCTGATCTAGTTATCAGTGTTCAGTCAATATTTCTTGCAGTCCGAGGGCTGTCACTCGGTCCGTCAGCAACAATATAAATCGATTAACTTTGTATGCTTAATGTTCTGTTCTTCTAATAACTACATAATTTAAAAGCGCTGCAACTTTTCTACAAAATGTAATTGAAATAAATTTTAGAAGCGCAAAATGCAAATACTTTATAAGCTAATGGGACATGTTATAAAAATTTAAAGTTTAATACGAATACTTCGAATAACTTTATAATTTCTAAATGCGTTTTGTTAACGTAACGAATGTTATTCATAAATAGTTTCTACTGCTCTTAAAAAAATATGAGATTTGTGAACTGAAAATGGAAGTAAACAGCAGCACTCATTTTTCTGTTTAATTAAAACATGTACTGATTAAAAAAATTAATAAATCGATAACGTTTTAAAGAGCGAGTTTTCCATTAGGAAAACCCCAATGAAACTCCCATTAAAATAACGACTTTCCAGTGTCATTACCCTTTGTCCCCTTGTGCAACATGGCTGACATGGCCATTAAGTCATTACACCGACCAGCTCGTCCCGTCAGGTTACTCTCACAATTACCCTTCAAATTGTCTATGATTACGTGTATCCTATAAATTTTATTCAACTACCAACATTTATTTAAAACCTAAGAACGTTTACATTTTGCGTAGCGTTTAAATACTTTACATATACAAGAACCGTTAAAAAAGATTTACGAGACGTTTTGGTTGAACATATTTAAAATTGTGAATGTAATTGTGATGAGATGCATACCTACTAACATTACCAATAGGAAAAACCTTGCCTCTGCTAACTTTGTATGCAAAGCGAGGCATTGATCTATATTCAATAGATGTAGCGCTGTAAACGATGATGACACAGGACTTCCGTCCCATCCTTTATTTACTTCAACGGCTGTATTTATCCGTCAGCGTGTCGATTATAATCGATACTAAATCGAGCATCGAGTGAAGCAGTCGATTGTGAGATATCCGAAGAGTGTCGCAGCAGAGGAAGCGACTGCCTCGCTCCGCTTCCTAACGAGACGGAATTAAATAAGAATGTGCAGTCCTTACACTATTAATATTTTTTAACGACTGCCTTCATGACCCAGCTGCTAAGCCTTTATCTTATAACGCGAAGGTCCCTGGTTCGATTCTGGAACCAACTGTTGTAAAGTTAGTTCGTAGGATTTCTCCTTAACTAGCTACCAACTTCATATTGAAAATTTGGCGTGATAATTGCTGTATTCCGACTGCCAATATATGTTAGTCAAGGAATTCTTCGTGAACACATATTATCATCCACGACCTGTTTGTTACTTAACCTCTTCTGAAATTTAGGTCAAGTTTTAACCCATTGTAGATTTATAAAAAAACACGATCTACCAAACTAAATGATTCTTGATTAAAGACGATGTGACACGAAAATATTATACGGAATAATACAAATAACATAATTAATATGTAAAATGTATATAAATAATACAATGAATTTATATCATATAATAGCGAAATTGGAAACATATTATATATATTACAAAAATATAATTAAATTCAATGACATTGATTTATAATTCGATTGTATAACAATAGTGTTTCAACAATTGCTTCACTATAACATATTATAGTTCACTTAACATTAAAACAATGGTATCAACTAAAAGAAATCGCGTGAAGAATACAACGTGCGTTGATTTTCAATATAAATGCGCCTCAACTTGCATACGAATTGTATTTATAAAATACATATAAGGATATTCAACTAACGAAAATGTTCAAAATTATCTACGTTACTTATCGCTTATAATGTAGTGATACTGGATAGATCACTTACAATAGTTTCATTGCCTTAATAAATGTAATATGATAAGATTCATGAGTATCCAATTCGTCAGTATTTCGTAGCAGCTTCATCCAGCTTATCTTAGTAATTTATTTAAACCGGTAATTATGGTGCAATTTAGATTATTAGTTATTCTTTGCTTTAAAATAATTAAGTAATAAATCTTAAGTAAGTGCTTTGTATTAGATGAAACTGAAATGCAATAAACTTTTCTCTTACTCGCACGGCCATTGAGTCTACGGCGTAACCTTTTATCTTCACTCTGTCTCTTATTCACTTATTGCGATAGTTCAAAGGACAATTATAGCCGATTCTCCGAATAAAAGAGCTTTGAACGGTCCACAGTGTCGTGACGTTAAAAAAGTCGGATGACCTTAATATGTACCGGAGCGTCAAAAATAAACCCGAGAGAAAAGTTAGACGGAAGTAATAAATCGGCTTAATTAGTCAATTTTGTTTTCCGAAAACTTTGATTAGGTATCATTGTAGATACGATTGATGAGTTTAAGGGAACTCAACTTGATTTTAATATATATTAATTTGTTATACAATCTTAAAAATAGGTGCTAAACGTCCTTTTTAAATATTTACATGAATAGACTTTAGCTACATTTAGATCAAAGCCTAAAAAATTATCATAATCAATAACAAAGTTTGATTGACAAAGAACAGTAACAATTTTCTGCAAAACAAAGGATTTCACACCAGGAAACAAAAATTGATTTAAAATTTTAGTCAGTAATATATCTGACAACGATTTATACTAAACATCGTAAAAAGTGGAATTAGTTATAAACATCTCCCATACATGAATAACTTAATATTTCCAATAGTAGGACCGAGGACCTTCTCTCGTTAAGAGAAGTCATACTCGTTTATCGATAATTCCAAGTTGGTGAATATCAAATCTCTTTCGAAAAATAATTTTACGAAAATGGCAACTAACGACGTGCCCGAAAATTCAAGAACTATTTCAATTTGTAATAAAGTTATTTTGTTGTTTAAATTTGCATGCTGTGGTCTCCTATAATTGAGGAGCACGTCGCAAAGTGAAACTATTATTTGTTACGATTAAACTTGTTACATGTCGTGTATGCCTCGTTGGAGGTCCTTAAGTAAATAAATAAAGGAATAAGTTTTAACTTACCTTCTCACACACACTTCGACAGGTACCTTCAGCTTTGCTACAGCATGTGGACAGCTCTGTAATAAATAGTAAATATTAAACATTTTTAAATATCCACAACAGAAACAAATTTATGTATATACTGTAACTAACAAACGAACAATTTTATTTGATTACATGTAGCTATAACTTAGGCAAGATTACTGCTGACTAAGAAAATTTAAAAGTATACACGTATACACGAATTGATTATATAAAACGGCTCTTTGTATTGGGGGTTAAAACACACAATATATAAGTCAAGGAGCCAGTCGGCTGGATATGTCAACAGGAGCGAACAGCTGGGCCCGCACCACAATAAAGTGACTGCGACAGTTACAGATGACGCTATAAAGCTTTTGATCTATTTCTCATAGCCCCAGCTTGCCGGAGATATTGTTCACGTATACTAGTCTCATACAATAAAAGTTACGATACTTTAGAATAGCTTTGTCAAACAATTTTGTAACTCGCATCAGTCTTTACGTTATTTAGTAACATACAATTTCTGATAAGTACGGGAAGAAGACAACTTTTACAATCGATGTTCACTAATTTTGTCTACACATATAATTCTTTTCTATGATCTTATAAGCAAGATCTTTATTTGTCCTGTATTTATTGAATAAAACGAAGACACGAGTAGAACGGTCACCTGATGTAAATGTCAAGTCTTACATTTAACAATAAAGTGCGCTTTAAGACTTTTTTTTATTGCACTAGGCATAGTTTACATTACCACATTGCACTCATCATTTCGAAATCTAAGATGTAACAAATTTACTTTCAGTTACTACATTAGTGACTGCATCGTTTAAAACACAAAAATAATACTCGATGACAGAATTTGCTAGAATATTCTGTAATACATTAAATACGACTTTGCGCAATGACTTACTAAAAATTTGGAAACCAAAAGCAAAAAGTGTATTAATTTACCGATGCATTAAGTAATAAAGAAAAATGATGATAACGGAGCCAATAGAAAATATCCATGTTAATGGAAGAAATTTAACCGGGACGTAGTAAAAGTATCGGTTACAAATAACGCGGAGCTCGTAATTATCTATTGCTTATCAAGAGCTGTTTCATCTACTTTGAACGTTGCAGATATAATCGATTAATTATATAAATACATTGCTTAATACCGGGATTAGAGAAAGCTTACGCCATATAACCTATTTGCAACAACCTGTTCAGTACGCTTTTCCCCGGAGCTTGGTCCGGCAAATTATAGGAAGCCAGACGCGACTAGATAAGAAATGACCAACCAACATTGGTTGTTCAGCCCTGACAACCGGATCTATGGAAGAAATCCTATTATATAAATATCAGATAATTAAATTATTAACCTTATTAATATCCAAACATGCACTGAATGTTTTGACTAAGTTATTGTAGCTTGTTCAAATTAAATGTTTCTTTGTAATATTAATAGTAATAAAAATACAATAATTAACCAACTTCATCATTACTAGAAGGAATAAATACGTAGAAGGAAAACTAAAAATTTTATATCATTTTCTTCATACTAAAGATTATTGCCAGTATAATAAATACAATGAAAGCAAATGTTGAATAACACACAGAATCACATTTGTTGTCAATTGCTTTTAACAATTCAACCACAGTTGACACTCCTTTATTTTTTGTATAGTTAAGAAAATTACAGAGTGGCCAATTTTAAAAAGAAAATTACCTCAAAGTAAGTCCTGCAGTTTTTGTAAACTCCAACCAAAGGAGAAATAAAACAATTATTTTATATCTATTATTAATTCATCCTCTGTTCTTTTTTTATTTTTATTTATAGTCAGACTATAGTTAGTAACACAATCTTTATAAATTAACATTATCGTCGAAATTTTATGAGGACAACCATGAAGTAGTACTTTCAATGCTGGCTACAGCACTGTTGGTCTAGGGTTTATTAGGACACTAAGAAAAACTTGTACTAATACATCAACAATTTTCCTATGCAAAAACTGTAGCTTGGGTGCATCGGAAAGTAGACAATCAAAAAACACCGTAATGTATATGACTGCGCTAAATTTTAGTTTTAAAGATTAGACCAGTTTTGATCGATTTTTGTTTCTTATGCATGTCATTCAATGTTTGTTACCTCTTTCTTTACTGTTTCATTCTATATATCTTTAATTGAACATGGGAAAAAAACTATAATGGGGCACATGTTTCTTTGTCAATATAATTAAAAACACATTAATTATTATACACTTATTAAGGTAACAAAACGATTCCTCGCGATTGCTATAGTAGAAATCAATTGATAAAACACACAATCTAACCTATAAAAATAATTACAGTATTAAAGGTAATTGAAAAAAAGGTTAATTGGCGAATATAGTTAACTGATAACACATGTGGTTTAAAGCAAAGGTATCTCGCAGCAACATCTGTTTAATTTGCATGTCTGATACAGCCAACTCTTCAGATGCACTTGCATTTCCAGATGAGAATAATTCCCTTGATCATTAAGTACTAAATAATCTCATTTATCAATCTATCCATCAAGGTAATGTGAATAATGACAAACTATTACGTCTTCATACACCCGTCCGAAGGATGTGCATAATTATTTCAAAGTAGTTTTTATATGAGGCAAAAATTATAATCGAAATTATATAACTGGTATTTTACTAAAATATTACGTGAAAATATACTTAAGATATACATTAGATTCATAGTAAGATACTTCGGAAAATGACGGCTACAAATTTATCAAAAACTATAATTTGAAAATTTGGGAGATGGGTCCTAGCGGGACTAAAACGTTCCAGCGTCCCACCGCAGCGCTAATTCGTACCAACAAACAAATTGTGCAAACTAAGTTCCTGTGCGAAGAACGCTTTGACCAGTAAAATATCGGAACTAATAAGTTAGAATTTCCAGTCTAAACTGACAAGCACAATTTGGTACTGTGAAAACAATTACTAAATGTGCATTATTGTGAGAAATGGTAATTACAAGATGCAAGACAACTATTCTAATTGACCAATATATACTCCAGCTTGAACAAGAAATGAAAGTAACAAATGATACAAGATAATTAAAAACGATGGGAAAATATAATCAAAACAATAAAAAGAGTTTCTAAAAATTTCGGAATCCGAAAAGGGATTAACGGTCGCACAACAATGAGAATTAAATTTTAACAGAGCGGATTTCCAATTAAGTATTCAGTACATCCGGTAAATAAATTAGCAATTTGGGTGGATCCGTGCAAAGAATACCTGATTTTGGCTTACGTTTGCCGTCATTCTAAATTGAGCGCAATGTTTTAATTAAAAAATATCATCAAGCATGTAATTTAAAAGCAATATATCAAACAAACTGTAGAATATAAAAGAATATTACTTTTAATGGGGGATCTATGGACATATTGTTAAGATCCGGCTCGGAGGACCAACTTTTGTCAATATTTTAAATTTGTGATAATATATATTTGTTAGAGCAGATTGGAGATATTTGGGGAGGCCTAAATCCAACTGTGGGTGATTTGGCTGATAATGATGTACTTTTGTTACAGTGGATATAACTGTACGCAGATATTTTATCACTTCCTATAAATCTCAATCAACTGCACGACGAGATGTCTAGTAAGTACAAGTCGATGTATTCTATGTGCAGAAAGATCGTCTTACGCCATTGCATCGCATCTGCGCGTTTACTTCGATGAATCACCCGTCATAGATACCATTACAGCATAGGAATTGAAATGTAATCAACTTGTAACTTATGAAGCTCGATCGCGAGCATGTTGAGTTATTATTGTTAGCAGGTTTACACACAATCATAAACATCATGTATTTAAAACAACAACTTAACAGCCGAAGAAACTTTAAAATAATTTCAAAAATTCACAACAGAGTTTAAAGATAAATTAATTTTACCACATTCATTGAGATGAATGAGAGCGAGGTTAAGTATTTCAGGCGGAAAGCTACAAAGTTCTTAATTGTGCAGGTTTATTATTATATAATTTCAGTGTTGTTTTTTATATAACGAGGCGACGTATCGAACGAAACGTATACCTGATGGTAAGTGATACGCTTGCCCACAACAACGCAGCGCTAGTTAATACACTGCACCATATTACGCTCGTCGTCTTGAGACATGCGGTGTCAAGTCTTGTTACCTTAGTAATTTCACTAGCTTAAAGCCCCCTTCAAACCGAAACAGTAATGTTTACATACTACCATTTGGCTGCTGAGGTTACAGAGACCTACCACCAATAAAGCAAGTGTTATTACTTTTTGACATTAGAATATATATTTATCAGAAAATGTAACCTGCTTTACAGAATTGGATTAAAAAGTTCTTTATGAGTCTATCTGTTATCTTTACTAGTGGTAGGTCTCTGTTGCCGGAGACCGTCTAGGTAGATACCACCGCAGTAACTATTTCTACCACTAAAACATAGTGTACAAACATTACTGTGTTCCGGTTTGAAGGGCGGTGTAAGCTAGTGTAATTACTGGGGTAACGAGACTTAATATCTTATGTCTAAAGGGGACGTGTACAGTGTATACTATTTTAACCAGCACCACGTTATTATAGGCAAGCGTATCACTTACCATCAGGTGAACGTCTCGCTCGTCTCGACGCTCTATTGAATAATTAAAAATCTGGTGGATAATACCTTGTTTACAACCCTACATAAAGAAAAATTATAATCATGCAAGCGACCGCAATTTAATTGTTCTATTTTACAAGAGATCTATACTTTAGTACATACGTCGTTTAATTTTTCTATCTTTGTATTTAAAACGCGCATATAAAAATTAACAATTACATGTATTGCTCACCTTGGGACTTAGCGATGGCTAGAGTGAAACTGGCGAAGATGAGTTTCATCCACCAAACGCATTCACTTTGTTTCACTTTACGTGTTCTCTCAGCCATATTTAAGCATCCCTCTGTTTTCCAGCTTCTCCTAATTTCGAAATATTCTGAAACAATTTTTTTTTTAGTTCTCATTCAAGAATTATAAACAAACATCTTTCATAGCTCGCCACTATTTTAAAACGTTTGATATCAAAGTCGGGCAGTGGTCGTTAATATATCGTATTACTGTTTTTTATCGTTCCTTCACTACTTATTACAACGCGTTTCCTTACTTACAGGCGTTGGTAACAAATTGCGACGTCGGTTCTACGAATGTATCGCGTCGTGCCAAATAAAACTGTTTGGACTTAAATACAAATTTATTTCAGGAATATGTAAATACTTTTAATTGCAACCAACTTCATTAATAGAATAATTAATACTATAAAAGCGTGAAATTGAAATTCAACAAATTGCAATAGTTGAACCATAAAAAATAAACGTATACAAGAAAGCAACGGAGCGGAGTTAATTTCGTTTAAATAATTATTAAAATCATAATCGTAAACATATTTGCTAATGTTAGTACTACTTTATAATTTGTATATGGTTCCATGTTAAATTTTTATCGTAATAAGGTTTGAATACTTGCGAATATTACATTGATACAGATATTCAAAATTTTTATATAAAGTCACTAATTTAGTACGTAATACAAAAAGTGAGTGAAGCAAAAGTGTAATCCTATCGTTGCCTAATATTTTACAGCAGTGGGCCACCTGTCTTGTTCCTGTCGGGACATAAATCTCGAAGGGTGCGAGGACTTGCCCGCATCCCTTCTGCCAGCGCTAAGCCCGCCGAGAGAGTTACAGCTAAAGAAAACACCTCATGAATTATTGCAATTTAAACGCACTTTGCGTGAACATTACATATATTATATACCAACAATGTTTCATATATTTTACATAACATATATGTTAATTAAAATGGTACTAATATTCCTTTACTTATAAAGACTAAGACAATTTACCTTCCTGTTGTTATTACGTGTGTAAAAGATCGTAAAATTTGTAAATTGATTTTGCAAAAGCTTTGTTATAAATAATATCTGTTATATCTATAAACCAAAATAAGATGTATAAAGGATTATGTATATGTCTACGCTTTAGTGGTATACAAATGCGATATAAAGCCAGAATTGTCTTTTTATGTCATATTAAAAACCGTCATTTTGGGTTTGTACATAAAAGCATTCCCGTGTTCCTATTTTCAGCTGCTACATGAAACGCTCATAGGATATGCTTCTTAACAGTCACATCTAATATCACCACTGTCAACTAAGAAGAAACCTCTATTTCCATCTCCGTTTCCATCCATAGTTCCCTTTCTATCTAATTACTAATAACAAGGTCCAATTCTATACTTAGCACTTACTTTACTTTTACAGTTACCTGTTACAGTGTTTAAGTAACGCTTTGTATTTAACTCGATCCTTTCACAATGTACTTATAACACTTTGCGACTTGGATTGGACACGTGGGGAACGCCTCGCTTCTATTCGCAGAGGAAACTTTCAGCACAAATCACCAAGGAGCGGAACTGGCGCTTATAAAAATGCTTTATTGTACACCACGGAGGGAACTTCCGAACAACTAAACGTAGAACTATTGAAGTCGTATCTGAAAAAGTTTCTACGTACTGAAACAATGCCCCTTATCGACTATACAATACGTACTCGTAGGCAGCTAACGTCCACGAAAGGTAAGTTAAAAAGTTTTATAAGAATATAATATTACATGTTATCTACACTCTTGTATCTTAAAAACGAACTTAAAACTATTATGGCATATTCAAAAAAAACTCTAAAACATGATCAATTAACCAAAAATCATTATTTTTAAGGCAGTCACACTGTAAGGACTACAAGTCGGTATTCAATGTAACTTTAAGTGACCCACTTTAGTTCCGAAAATGAAGAACAATAGATAAAACTTACTAACACAATTATATAATTGACCTTATAGTTATAACTTTGCAAAACTACATTGCATTTCTTCAATATTTAAATAAAAAATGCTCCAAAATATGATATCAAAAATACGCAGAGGTTATAAATGAAGCACAAATTATGTCTAGATTTAGTAGATTTAGAATTAACTATTTTTGATATTGTTTATGTATAATAAATACCATAACAACTCTATAATATACGACATATAAAAGTTAGCAGTATATTTTTCATTTCTAACAATATAATATGTATAAAAATAATAATTCAGAAATTGCACTCAATTTGTTACATCATACAGTAATAACGATGTCAATGACCCCAGACATTAGATCAATTGAAACTCATTACTTCAATAGTCATACATACAAAGAGAGTAACTTTGTTACTGTTAATAAATCAGATTGTAAACTGCATTAGTAAGACAAGATAACTTGCGTTAATAAAAAAGAACTTTCTTATTATCACAGTATGACCACGAGCATCTTTAAATTTCGTTATGAATTTTTATTATTCCACCACGAACCACTTCCGTTTCCCATTGTGATTGATTTCTTTACAAAAGACAAGTACTGTCTTTCGGTTTCACGTTTTTACGGTGTTATATAATACCAAAGCAGCCTGTGAATGACACATAAATAATTGTTTTCTTTCTTATAGAACAACGTTTATAGCATTGTATAACTTCTGACAACTTAAAATGAATTGAACTGTTTAACCGCGACGATTGCCATATCTTGAATATGGTTGAATTATTAGAAATAAATAGGAGAACATACTTTAAAACAATGTAATTTTATTTCTCGTATTTGAAATTCTTTAAACCCTCTCGCAATTCCTTTTACACGAACGACCAGACGGACTATTAAATAAGACGGCTCTGTGAAATCGATGCGGCAGTCGTGTGGTGGACAGGGCCGTATAAAGCATACTAATGATGAAAATCCAAAGGAAATTCTAAAAAAAAAGTACATATTGATATAGATAATACATTTTAAAATGTTGTTCCCTATATAACCTTTTTAATGAAGGATGATAAGATATTGAAACGATAACCAGCTATTCGTGGGAAGATTTCTAGCCGCCGTAACTCTTGATGGTCGCCTTTAATGCGATATTAACCGGTACGGAGGCAATGTAGCAATAAATTAAAATAACGTATTTTTATTATCTGATCTAAGACAAAATAGTAATACCGTGAATAATCTTCTTCACACTGAACTTTGGCGATCAAATTGAGAACACTATTTCGTCTTCAGCTGCTCTTCGTATTTAATAGTAACAAGAAATACTTATATTATAAGTTTATATATTACTAGCTGACCGAAAGACTCGTTCTGTAAAAAAATTGGAATGTGGCAGTTTTTTGTTCTTACCTATTTTATAGCCAGCGCAAAAAAATCTGGACTGAACCGTCACTCTGGTGATAGGGCGGTGTGTTATTGTGTGGGGTCTCAGCTCTATATATGTTCATCTAATAACTAAAATTTAAATATTAGTGGGTTCCAGAAGAGTGGCCAAAGTTAGTTTTATAATTATAGTACATAAATTATATTTACTATTATTATTTTATTAGGAACAAATAACTGTCACATTCCAAATCTTTTTGACAGAATGTAGTCTATCAAGTCCGCCAGATGGTAACGCGGACGGGATTGTGATCGGACTGATGTAATGTCGTGAAAACGAAGCATTTTTTATTGTCGCGTGCCGAAAACTAAAACAAAGAAATAAACGCGAAAAAAAAAAAAGCCGACCAATTCGAAACTAAGTAAGAATGATTCTTTAGCATTACATTTTGTGACTATTTATGTTATTATTTCACTCGTTTTAATTTCGGTTCGCGGCGATCTTCCGACGCGCATACGCACACCATTTTGATGGAATAATTGAATTTGAACTGTGTGCAGCTGTAATAAAGTGCAAATTGATTCTTTAGCGTTACGAACGCACCTACATTGCTTAGACAGCAGTGAAAGCTTGTTATTTAATATGAACTTTTGTTTGTTTGTTTCTGGTTACTGGTTTCTGGTTTCTAGTTTCTGGTTTCTGGTTTCTGGTTTCTGGTTTCTGGTTACTGGTTTACTGGTTTACTGGTTTCTGGTTACTGGTTTACTGGTTTACTGGTTTACCTGGTTTACTGGTTTCTGGTTACTGGTTTACTGGTTTACCTGGTTTACTGGTTACTGTTTACTGGTTTACTGGTTTACTGGTTTACTGGTTTACTGGTTTACTGGTTTACTGGTTTACTGGTTACTGGTTTTACGGTTTACTGGTTTACTGGTTTACTGGTTTACTGGTTTACTGGTTTACTGGTTTACTGGTTTACTGGTTTACTGGTTTACTACTGGTTTACTGGTGTACTGGTGTACTGGTGTACTGGTGTACTGGTGTACTGGTTTACTGGTTTACTGGTTTACTGGTTTACTGGTTTACTGGTTTACTGGTTTACTGGTTTACTGGTTTACTGGTTTACTGGTTTACTGGTTTACTGGTTTAACTGGTTTTACTGTTTACTGGTTTACTGGTTTACCTGGTTTACTGGTTTCCTGGTTTACTGGTTTACCTGGTTTACTGGTTTTACTGTTTACTGTTTACTGGTTTTACTGTTTACTGGTTTACTGGTTTCTGGTTTCTGGTTTCTGGTTTACTGTTTACTGGTTTACTGGTTTACTGGTTTACTGGTTTCCTGGTTTAACTGGTTTACTGGTTTACGGTTTACTGGTTTTACTGTTTACTGGTTTACTGGTTTACTGGTTACTGGTTACTGGTTACTGGTTTACTGGTTGTACTGGTTTACTGGTTTACTGGTTTACTGGTTTACTGGTTTCTGGTTTCTGGTTTCTGGTTTCTGGTTTCTGGTTTCTGGTTTCTGGTTTCTGGTTTCTGGTTTCTGGTTTCTGGTTTCTGGTTTCTGGTTTCTGGTTTCTGGTTTCTGGTTTCTGGTTTCTGGTTTCTGGTTTCTGGTTTCTGGTTTCTGGTTTCTGGTTTCTGGTTTCTGGTTTCTGGTTTCTGGTTTCTGGTTTCTGGTTTCTGGTTTCTGGTTTCTGGTTTCTGGTTTCTGGTTTCTGGTTTCTGGTTTCTGGTTTCTGGTTTCTGGTTTCTGGTTTCTGGTTTCTGGTTTCTGGTTTCTGGTTTCTGGTTTCTGGTTTCTGGTTTCTGGTTTCTGGTTTCTGGTTTCTGGTTTCTGGTTTCTGGTTTCTGGTTTCTGGTTACTGGTTTACTGGTTTACTGGTTTACTGGTTTACTGGTTTACTGGTTTACTGGTTTACTGGTTTACTGGTTTACTGGTTTACTGGTTTACTGGTTTACTGGTTTACTGTTTACTGGTTTACTGTTTACTGGTTTACTGTTTACTGGTTTACTGTTTACTGGTTTACTGGTTTACTGTTTACTGGTTTACTGTTTACTGGTTTACTGTTTACTGGTTTACTGTTTACTGGTTTACTGTTTACTGGTTTACTGGTTTACTGGTTTACTGGTTACTGGTTTACTGGTTACTGGTTTACTGGTTACTGGTTTACTGGTTTACTGGTTTACTGGTTTACTGGTTTACTGGTTTACTGGTTTACTGGTTTACTGGTTTACTGGTTTACTGGTTTACTGGTTTACTGGTTTACTGGTTACTGGTTTACTGGTTTACTGGTTTACTGGTTTACTGGTTTACTGGTTTACTGGTTTACTGGTTACTGGTTTACTGGTTTACTGGTTTACTGTTTACTGGTTTACTGGTTACTGGTTTACTGGTTTACTGGTTACTGGTTTACTGGTTACTGGTTTACTGGTTTACTGGTTTACTGGTTTACTGGTTACTGGTTTACTGGTTTACTGGTTTACTGGTTTACTGGTTTACTGGTTACTGGTTTACTGGTTTACTGGTTTACTGGTTTACTGGTTTACTGGTTTACTGGTTTACTGTTTACTGGTTTACTGGTTTACTGGTTACTGGTTTACTGGTTTACTGTTTACTGGTTTACTGGTTTACTGTTTACTGGTTTACTGGTTTACTGGTTTACTGGTTTACTGTTTACTGGTTTACTGGTTTACTGGTTTACTGGTTTACTGGTTTACTGGTTTACTGGTTTACTGGTTTACTGGTTTACTGGTTTACTGGTTTACTGGTTTACTGGTTTACTGGTTTACTGGTTTACTGGTTTACTGTTTACTGGTTTACTGGTTTACTGGTTTACTGGTTTACTGGTTTACTGGTTTACTGGTTTACTGGTGTACTGGTGTACTGGTGTACTGGTTCCAATATTCCAGTATTCCAATGTTTCAATGTTCCAATATTCCAATATTCCAATATTCCGATAATCCATTTTCCTTTTTCCATTTTCTGTTTTCCATTTCCATGTTCCATGATCCAATTAAACTGCCTCATTCCAAATCTTTTGACGGAATGAAGTCTGTTAGGTCCGCCAGACGGGTAACGCGGTTTGTGCTGGAACTTGATGTGATGTCGTGAAAAAGAAACTAAAACAAAATAAATTATACCGCGAAGCCGACCTAATTGAAAATCAGCAGTAATGATCTTTAGCTCTTACATTTTGTGACTATTTATGTGTACTATTTCATTCGTTTTAATTTCGGCACGCGGCGTTAGATCCTCCAATGCGCATACGCACACTTTTGAAAGAATGATCTAATTTGAACTTTGAGCAGCTGTAATAAAGTTAAAATTGGACCTTTAGCGTTATGCGAACGCACCTACATTTTTGGGGCGTAGACCTCGTTGAAAGCTTGTATTTATCTGAACTTTATGAAATAGCAATAAAGTTCAAATTGACCCTACATTTTAGTCAGAGAACGTTTGTATAGGAAAAAGAAAAGCGCTGTTTTTAGGGGCTTCCGGCGATTATTCGAATTTTTCTCAAATTGGCCAAATTGGTCCTGGCGTTGTAGAGTGATGCGCTTACCGAAACATATTTGTATTATAGATTAATAATAATTAAATTTCAAATGAAATATTAGTATTAATAAATAAATAATAAAGTTGCTTGAGAATATATTTATATGTAGAGGGAGTGACAAAAGGCATAATGTTTGAGAGATAAAGAATTCGTTGTCATCCCCACTCCGTGCTGTGTACTGGTGAGAGGTGACACCGGTACACACGTGGCCCCTCCACACATACTACACGGCAAAATATTATCAAGCACTTACCAAGTGATAATATTTTTTTTTTTGGAGTTTACAGCCACGCGGTTGATACGTGGCCATGTACAATTGATGATATCGAGCGAGACAAAAATATTAAAATGTCTATTAAAAAGCAGGGGTTGGTGATAGAAAATGAAAATTTAGGGTTGTATGTAGTTTTTTTGATGCCACACAATAATAAAATAGAAAAAAAAAACCCAAAAAATAAAAAAAAAATTTTTTGGTGTGGGCACCCTGGATCACTTAGAGGTTTGAAAAATAGATAGTAACCGATTCTCAGACCTTAATGAATATGCACCCTCCCCGCAAAAAATTTCATAAGAATCGGTAAAGCCGTTTCGGAGAAGTATGGGAACGAACATTGTGACAAGAGAATTTTATATATTATAATAAATTATAAAAGATTTTTAAAAAAATATTAAATGTTACAAATAAAAATAAACTAAATTAGATACTAATTCGGAAACGGAAAGTAAATTCCTAATCCTTATAGATTCGTAAGAATTTCCTTTTAAAGGAAAACTATTTTTTGACACATAATAATTAAATTTCCGTCACAAAGTTTCACGTTTCCGCCTCTAGAGACTCTCCACTTACACTCAACTTTCCGCTTCAATACTAAAATACTACGATACATCCGTTGATTCTCTCATATTACTCAAGAATTGTTTAAATTATTATTCCATTTTAATATATACACAACAAAAAGTACTAATGCGTATAACTAATGTAATGATGACAAAAAAAAATATTTTAAGAAACTTGTCGCATAGTAGGAAGATATTTCATATTTTCAGCAAACGACTTATATAGTTCTATAAAAGTGCTGAAAAATATACTTGAAAATCGCTAAACAGTTTACAAACTAAAAGTTAATTCCGACTTTTATTACTAAACTAAAATCCGTATCACGAATACAATAAAAAAAAAGTTCATCACTATTTTCAAACAATGGTTTCTCGATAACGCAGTAAAATGGGAAGCCATTGGTTTAATGATAGGAAGAGCTTTGTACGTTTGTATTGTGACTTTATCACCGAAAGCTTGATTATAGCTGAATGAAATAAATTACTCGCACAAATTGATAAATGGATAATCATTTTTAATAATAGCTCCCTACTTAAAGCTTTGACTATTATCCAATGAAATATTCCCATTGTGATACATTACTTATTCAATATAAATTTGACGGTGAAACCTATTATATTTAAAAGTGGCATACACTAAATTTCTTTTGTAAATATCGCACTAAAACTTACTTTATTAATAATAAATTAGCTAAGTATAATGTATAGTGCATAATTGTGAGTTTTTACTTTTCTTGAATATACATGCTACACACTAATATAGGATCCGGTAAATGATCAAAAACAAACAAACATCTATTTGTTATTGATTAACAACTAATCAGATTTAGAGAACGTATAGCTAACTAAAAAGTAACTTTTACCCTTAATTTAAAAAAAAAGCAGCACTATTTTTTTTGGTAATCGAAGATTTAATTTAAACAATTTACGATCTCATGCTTGGCATTTTGCGTTATTAAATTCTTTGGTGATTCAATCAAATCAACATACAGCATTTAGATTCATAAAAAGTTTTATTAATTTAAAAATTAGCAAATTTCATTTCACTGCGAATAATTAAACACAACTTCTCCTGTTGCATGTTCCCGTTCCTCACTAACACTTATATCTCGCTAGAAATTTCATTAGCGGCAGAGATAATGAAAATACTGATACAACATGGAGAGGGATTAGTAAGAAACATTAATTAAATTGTTTTTTTAGAAACCTATGCTTTACTTTAATCTTTTACCAACTTATTAAAATAAAACTAGTAAAAATGACAACTCTGTGAATAATTTTCTTGTAATAATAATTTGAGACAAATAAAATATAAGAAACATACGATTTTAGAGAATAAAACTTTAATTTATTACAGTAATTAAAAAGAAATTACTAAAAATAAGAAGGTTCAAAAATACATAAAAGTTTTGAAAAGTATTAAAGTTGTTGTTTCTGTAAAATACCCTCTGATGTAGTGGACAAATTTTGATACTTATTATCGCATTTTACTATTTTTAAAACAATCTATATTTTCAATTTAAAATTTATGCGACTACTATATATATTAATCAATGGAAAGTTTCCAGAATCCACAATGAATGACTCATTTTAGGTTGATTAGGATGTTACTATTTACAAAAAAAAATATATTAATGTTACTAAATAATGTAATCGAACATTTATTACTTCGTACATCTTTATAATCAAGTTTAATGATATGTAAGTAAAACGTATAAGGAAGTTAAGGACAAATTCGAAACTATGTTTCTTGTTGTACTTTTTCGGTCTTAAATTCCTAGTTTCTTTTTTCGGTACATACCCGAAGCATTCGTTATTCCTTTCCTTATTATATTCTCGTTATTTTTGGTGGCGTTCATCTCTCATATATCACTTTAAAACGTACCACCAGTCATCTCTTATCTTTATAATGTGTACGTAATACTCCCTCTTCTTGGTAACGATAACAAATGTGCACAACACTAGATCAACTTCAAACACCACATCCTTAGAAATTCACTTTAAATCAAAAATGTTTAATACCATTCATTTATCGTTCTCTTAAAATATATTTATTTTTTAAGTAACTTAAATATTAGAAATAATATTTTTTTCGTACGTATAATGAACTCGCGCGCTTTTTACATCGGTCAAAAAACAACCCAACTCACAACCTTTCTCGCGCCAAATTGACGCGTTACTAAATAGACCGGCATAAATTCATTCAACTTCACGAGTACAGTAGCCATCCTCTTCTTTCAAGTATTTTTCTGAATGTTGCTATCCTTGTTGCACGCTTCCGCCTGATGAACCCTATTGAGCTCGTTAGTCATTAATTAATTCTGCATAAGAAAATTACTTTTAATTTAAACGGTACACAGATGTGACCGAGGCTGAAGCAAGTGAAACACTACATGGTCAATTTGTATTTACTTCTTGGGAGGGCTGTTGGGAGCTTTAAGGGTTATGTACTAGTATACGATTCCGGTTGCCCTTTTCCTCATCATGACTCTGGTCATTCCGCCTTTAAACTTCCAGAATAACAGATTCTTATATTCTCAATAAACATACATATACATAACTGTTATGATAAATAATTATTTATACTATTTTTACTTATCACTTATGGGTATATCTGAAGTTTCTAAAATATTATTTGTGGTATTAGTACAATGGGAATAACAAAAATGTGCGTGTTCCATAATTTTTGAAGACAAAGCAAAAGTCTGAAAGATTCTAGTTTTTGAATCTACAATATTTTCTTAATTTTTCCATTTCTTTTGCATTTATATTTAATCAAAATCCTTTGTAATATCAAATAAAAACAAAATATCTAAATAAAATAAATCTGATCTACCTATATTTTGATTAATAGCCATCTATGCCCGCGTCCGATAGGCGGTAACTCAGAAACAATATTTTTTGTTTTGTAACTACTGTCTGCATGTATGCATTATATTATATAGTAATTATATTGTCATGATAAGTTAGATATTAGAACTCTTTTTTAAAAAATAAATGTCTTAAATCTGTTTTAAAGTTTTCGACATAATTTTGGCATTATCATTTTCTTTCACCTGCGGCAGTTTGAGTCCTTCCTTTCTCCAGTTTTTATTGTTCTAAATTGTTTGTAGGTACATTAGAAAATATACTGTACTTTTATAATATCCTTTTAAGAATTTTATAACTTATTACCAATTTAGTTTTTCAATTAAATCGAGTAATTTTACACGAAGAGTTTTTAAACTTCTAATTACGTTCATTAACAGATACAAAATAGCAAATTTCGTGCAATACTAATAAAATTGAAACTTTTCGAAAGTAAAGTGAAATTTATGGTTTTGGAACTTGGAAAGCTTTTAGGAGCGCACGAGAATTGCTCTGTTCGTATTTTTTCATTACTGGTAAGTATAGAGAATGAGGATGAATAGCTGAAATATAACAGAAGTGATATAACTCTAGATATTAGAACATTATTGAGGGTTATAAAAATTTGTGAAATACTTTTCTTTATTACTAATTTTTTCGTTGTGCCTTAAATGGATATTAATATACCGATATTTTATTTCTTGAGACTGATGATCTATTAATAGGCTAACAAAAAATGCAGATGTATTATATACATAGTTTAATCTGTCGGTAACAAAAACGTGTCGACTGACGATGTCATTGTTGTAGGTATATGCGCAAGTCAATATTGGCTAACAAAATTGTATCCTAACAAAGTGACTAACGAACTAATACGTGAATACATCGAAACTGAAATGTAATAAAATCAAAAACTGGTACAGCGTAACTAAACGCTAAAGTTAATGAAATTATTCAAAACACTCGCAACAAAAAAAACTCTTCATGATTTTTTATTTATATGTTCTTGAGATAGTTTTTTTTTACATAGTATATAAACGGAGTTACTCAAATGTGCACTGTAAATAGAAATCTTTCTGCAGATATATAAGATATACGTCCTTAACATTTATTATCATTTGTTACAAAGCGCATAACATTAAACGTAGCTTTTACAACGACATAAAAATAACAAACATAGCTGAATGGCTAATATATTCGTAATGGTTATAACATATATACGACCCCACGGCAGTAAAAACTCTAACCTGAAAAATATCGGCATTTGTAATATAAAATATTTAATATAACATCATTGTACATTTTCTTACGATGAATATGATAAAATATATAATGATGGCATTTCACCTTTACTTTAAGTAGTATTTTGATAATATTTTTTTTTTCTTATCTACCAGGTCTTTAAATATTCTGATTTCAGACGCAAAATATAATGTACAATAATAATTGTTATTTATTATTACATAGTAAAAGCAATAGACAGCAGTTTTTTTTACTTTGTTATAGGTTGAAATTCCGTGCAATATTTTCCACCTTAAAGGCGGGAAAAAAAGAAATGTTGTAAATAAATGCTTTAACAAATTTGTAATGATGTCATTTTTGTATTAATTGAAGAAGCTATATTAAATGACGTTTTATTGGTATATGTTTTAAACGAAATTGCGAGGAAATTCAATTTATTATACTGAGCAATCTGGAGTTTAAATTTTATTAATAATTGTAATTAATACAGTTTACGTTTCTTGATGATGGTGGTGACTGAAGAAACCGAAGATACCAGTGTATAATACACTGTGTATTTACTAAAGTAATGATGTTATCCAAAATTAAATTACCGTAATGAATACAATGTATTTAGATGACAGCAAGATAAAAAAATTTAAAATTAACAACATGCTAAACGGTTTTATTATTGTATAATTGCGTATTTACGTCAAGCCACTGCTTGTTAATGGTTATCAGGTAGCCGCTAAAAGCTAGAGTGGGATACACTTAAGCTGCGTCACTTCAACCACTCGACTTTCGAGATGGATCTGTTTTCTTGTCTTAGCAAAGTTTAAATTTCTTTTATCTCATATTCCTTTTTTTTATACAAAGTGACCAGATCAATAGGACGTTTACTTGGTGCTAATCGGTACGTCGCTAATAAACATACTTGCTTTAAGCGTCACGCTTAAAGCAAGTATGTTTATTTTTACATATACTTATATACTTGCTTTAAGCGTCAGGCTTAAAGCAAGTATGTTTATTTACACAACATCATATTAA
The DNA here is from genome assembly GCA_029286795.1 of Byasa hedistus. Taxonomy (NCBI): domain Eukaryota; kingdom Metazoa; phylum Arthropoda; class Insecta; order Lepidoptera; family Papilionidae; genus Byasa; species Byasa hedistus. The sequence goes on from JAGSMW010000024.1 coordinate 6,697,833, forward strand.
AAACGAACTTGCCTACAGGGCTTCCAGCAATGGAGACTTTATAAAATGGATCCCTGAATCATTCGCCGTGTCTTTTAAATTGTTATTTAGAACTTCATCAAAAACAACAGAATACTAGAATTCATCTGACAAATACGAATGCAGGTACAAATGTTAATTCTAAATGTCAATGAATACAAAGAAACCAATAGCAGTACGAGCTGATTTTGTTAGCTGGAGGGATTCGTAGCAATGCATAGAAAGCAGTTCCATGAATAAATTTACGAGATACGCATCCCCGTGAAAAGAGAAACACTACAGTTTATAAAAACCAGTTTCATATCATATCCATTTTCTCCACACCGATACTGAAAAAAATATTATTAACAATGCTCTTGGTACATATTTATTATTACATATAAATCTGTTCTAAAAATCCTATCTTTATAAATAGGTAATAACATCTAATCTTAATACATGTTTTTTAGAGATATACGAGACCTTGGAGAAGGACATCAATTACAGAGAAGGGGTTTAAAAGGGGGTGAAAGTTTATGTGGTATGTGGTCCCACATAGAAATCGACCATTCCCTCTTACTGTTGCTTGTAGCAAGAATTTTTTAATTAAATGGTTCATTAAATAGGTCTCAAATTTTTTTACAATGGAAGTCACTTGTAAAACAACGTACCGTCGCTCTTTTTTAAATATTTATACGTATATACATAATTAATCCTTTTATTGATCCCAAGACGTTTTCAGCATTACATCTGTTAAGCGTTTTGTCTTTCCTATAATTTTAAACGGCAAAAAACATTCATAAATTAATGCCTAAAATGCCGTAATTTCAGTAATCCGTTATAGACCATTACAGTATAAGACCAATCGTATTGTTTACCACCAAAATTTACGAGCACCCTGAGCCCACAATCTTGTTACCGCCACCTGCGCTATTCTCATTCTCTGCTGTTATTAACGTAGTTAAACCGCTTTCAATATAATTCATACTTTCATACAGATATCTTAAAATAATAATTTTTCACAATAAATTACCGTCGATAATTAGAACAATAAACAAAATTTATTTTACCAGAACCTAAAACAAGTAAATCCATTCTATCCTTCCCTAATAGTTGGAGGTTTTTTTTTGTTATTTAGTATGTCATTAACTCAGAAATACAATTTTTAAACGTTGTCATTTTAATTGCAGCTTCATAATCCCTTACTCATAGAAGTAATGATAACATTTTCCTTACAGACAAAAGATTTACAAAAGTCAATTGTGGGTCCCCTACTCTGCAGTAGTCTTTATCTAATGTGATAAACTGCGATTTTCATTTTCAATAGTAATAATAATAAGATACAATCAACACGTTCATTAATATTTATTGTGAAAAATTACATTGCCCCAGTTAAATAAACGTTCATAAATTACAGGAGGCCGTTGTAATAACATGCTTAGTAAGGGAAAGAGGAAAATAGATCAATAGTCATAAAGAATAAATAAGCATTTCACTCGTGACTGATATTCTACACTAACGTTAAGAATTTTAAAATTCAACAATCCCCGGTTCATTTATGCCACATGTTACCGAGTTTGGTTCTTAGTACGGTTTTTTACCCAGCCTTCCTAAACACTAATCTTTTTAAGTAAATCTGCGGCCATAACAGCATTGCTATTGACACTTCATTATTTACGGCTTTGTTGAAACTTAACCATCACATGAAATTGTTAAAAAAAATATTTTAAAGTTATCTACCATTTACTAGTTACCAGTGAATTTGTAATTACTTTTTAAAACAAATAAAAGTTTAGGTTTTATAGTCATATTTATAAAATATGTGGGTGTGTATAATGATTTTAAATTATTGTTTTGGTGATTTTCGCGCAATGTAGAAATTCTGCACTTTAGTTTCTATTATAAAGAAGGTTGAAAAATACATTGTATTTCTTCAGAAAACTTGAAATTTAAAATGGAGGTAACAGAATCAGCACTGTCTGAATATTTTTATGCAAAAGTCGAGAGCAAGCGACATTGATGGATGGTCATGGAGCCGTAGGGGCGAAGCGAAGCGGGTCGCGTCCGTCGACTTGCCTCATTTCCTATATCGCACCACACTCACGCAAATATCTAAAACAAAGCGAGGAAAAAGAAATTAAATCTGTTTTCTTTGCCTTGTTATGTTGATATTTTAAGAACTTGCCTTTAAATCTATTTTGGATCTAAACATACCATCTAAAAGACTTTAAATTATTTGCATCGTATATCTCTTTAATACGAAAATATATGTTCTGAAAGCAAAGATCCCTTTTAATGTATGAATACTGATAATTAAGGCTATTCATTTTAAACCAATTTCAAGAGCCAAAATAAACCATGTACAAATGAAAAAGATATAGGTCAATACTTTTTTTGTAATACTCGCAACTTCTGATGAACATATATAATATACACATACTATAATAGTTATCATTCATATCGAAATTTTGAAAATAGTATTTTGTTAAATCGGTATGGAAAGGCATAACCATACTGAATTATTTTGAAGATAACCTACATTTTATAGAATTTACACGGTTTTATTTTATGAATCCTCAAAAATATTTAATTGTTCATAGAAGCGAATGGGAGAGAATTAAGGAACGTTGTCAACCTTCCGATGATACTTTTTGTAATGATGAACATTTAAAACTTATGCATGAACTATCCCAAAAATGGATAAAAACTTGGCCGGATACTGTGGAGGTAAAAGAACTATTTGGTGGCCTACAGACATTCATTATTTATGATTCAACCCCGAAATCAAAGTTTACTTAAATATATTTTAATATTTAAAGTAAATTTTGTATTATTACTCTAGGGTCACGTTGAGCTATTTAATAAAAAGGAAAGTCTCGCTCGTAAAAAGGATCTCGCTGAAATAAAAAGATTTGCTTTAAAAAAGAAAAAAGATGACTCTGCTCTTGTTATGGAACAGGCGCGGCAACAACTTTTCAATGACAGTTGTTACGGCAGGCAACTGATAAGGTAACTAAATAGTACATTTGGCAGTAACGATATTTTATTAAAAAACTTTTTTATAAAATGATTTCCAGTTGCGTCATACAGTCCAAATGTCTTGAAGAAAGGGATGCACAAGTGGAATTTAAAAATAAATTAAGAAACAGAGCCGTATTAAATGAAAACGAAATTTTAACTAAACAAAAACAACAGATTGAAGGTGCAGAAATTATTGAAAAAAAAAACTTAAAAGAAGAAAAGGATAATGTTAAAAAAATTGCAAAAATTAACAAAGCAATGTAAGTTTGTTGTATTTAATACCTTACCTTTGCATAGCGTTTATGAAATGATGGAATTCATAGAAGTCTTTTTCTAGGAGTGAAAAGCTAAAGAAAAACAGAATACGCGATCAAGAAATACAGAAAAGACAGGAACTACAAAGTTTACATGTAATTAAGAAATTACTAGATGATGAAAAACAATATGAAATTGAAGATAAATTTGTGAGTTAATAGGTACTTTTAACAAAAAAAATATTATATTACGAAGAATTTAATAGATAAGTAATTGTAGAACAAAAATAAATGCTTGCACCAAGAAAATATCAAGAACACAGAAATAAAAAACAGAATGCGAGAAAGAAGAAAAAGGGAAGAAGAACAACATGAACAAATCGATCAAGTGTGGCATAAATACAGCGAAAGAGTTCGTTGTAAAGTTAAACTGATGCAGGAGAAGGTAAAAGTAAATGTTTAATATTTAATAGCACAGATAAAAGTAGATCATTAGGAAACTAACAAGTCATCAAAATATACAATGATATTTTATAAAGAGTAGCAGCTCGTGGACAGCTACAGCATCTGCGGAAACATCAGTGTCAACGCCGATACTTTAAGAAACAAACAAATAACGAAATTTTAAAATAAACTGTACATTTTATATTTTTTTATTATACAGAAACAAACTGATGAATCTTTGAAAAAGCAAATGATTTACCATACACTTGAAAACATGGAGAAAGAACAGAATGATAAATACAATGAATTTATTGAAAAAGGAGTAAAACGTCTGGAAAAAATGTTAGTAAATTGTATTAAGCAGTTACCTATTATGTTAACGAAAAAAATTGTGATCTTTAGTCTTGTTTCGACACGAACCACATTTCATTAAAAAAAATATACTTTTCTCCTTAATTATTAGTTACCTTGTCATAGTTAAGATTAAATAACAAAAGTATATACGAGTTTTTAAAACAGCAATTTTTTATTTCAAGAAAACATATAAAATAATATACTCTCCTCTATATCCTCATTTTAAATACATTCCATATATTACATAATTCTTTTTTGTTTAACTATTCAAGTTTTAATGACTCCCCGGATTAGGTAAAAACATTCTTTTTACAAAATTAAACTATTGTAACATTAATTCGTAAACAGTGTTTTGGATAAAGAAAATGAATTGGCAAAAAAGAAACAAACGCAAGGTCGAGAATTTCCTAATTCACTTTTAACGAATACAGATCAAGACGTCATCAGCGTTTCAAAGAAAACTAAACCAGAAATTAACGAAAAAACTGACATTTGTCCTAAATTTTGTATTTGTGATAGACAAACGTTAATATGCAAATCAACGGGAAAAGAAAAAAAATGTAATGCAACACAAAAAGGTAATTGCATGCAATTATTTTTCTACTACACCTAACAGTAAATCAAACAAAATACACAAAGTTTAGGCTTTATCTATTTTGTATAAATTCATACTGCATATGTGCAGTACAGACGGAACACCTTATGTTTGTAGTAGAAGCTGGTCCTCGCTTGGTGGATGTAGTTCCTTTTCGGTCAAAGCGTCACGTAAATACTTTCTCCGTTAATATTTAATGGAACCTTTACAGATGATCAGTCCTTAGAATTCCTATCTTCGTCGAAGTCTTTGGTGGAAGAATTAAGATGTCGCGAAAAAGAACGATCACCGTGGAGCGGAACAAAGTCAGCCCATCAACAATTCGCAAATGAAGCCAGTAGAACACTTGAAGAGTGTCGATATAAAACGATGGCGCTGAAAGTCATAGATGTATGTATTAACTTTTACATAAATTCTTACTTAAGTACTTGAGGACATTATCATCAATAGAATTACTCTGATCATGCATTCGTTTAACTATAATAGTAAACGATCCTCTTAACGTTCCGACAGCTCAGACAGGATGTACAAGACCATTTATTAACTATGCTGGCAAGGTACGGGTTGGTGGATATCATCCATGTGCCTAGTTTCCGTTGCCATCGATGAAAGCTGTTGCTCTAGAAACATGACGATTTAAATCATGATTTTTTTTTCCTTATCGGAAACCAAAGTTTTGTGGGAATCGAACCCACGCCTATTCTATTCTTAACCGAATGCAACGATTTTATAATCTGAACTTTTTTAAAATTGTTTTTTTTAGAACTACAGAAGGGATCAATTGTTATTCGATGATAGCTCAACTCACAACTAACTATAGGTAACATGGGTATCGTAAATTGAAATAAAAATATACAAATTCTACAATCATCGTACATTTTATTTTAATTTAGAGAAGTATTTACATACTGGCTGATGTAACAGAATCGGTTCCACGATCTTTTCTCTTCTCTTATACGTTCCTGTTTGAAAGCTACTGAATATATTTTTGAATAAATGTGTGTAATTATGGTGATTAGTCGGTAACACTGTTACACTTAATCTAATATTTTAAATAAATAACTTCAAGTAACAATGTACAAGTACAGTCGGCAGCTTTAAATTAGTTCACTGAATAAATGAATAGCAAAGGAATGCGCTGTCGACTGTACGGGCTGCTTTTCTGAAGTATTTTCACCGTAAAAATGATTGCAGAAAGGCCGTTTTTTAACTATACTAATAAATAATTGCTTTTGTCTGAACGTTACAATAATAATTGTAGTTTACGTTCTTTAATAAAACTTTGGATTTGTAACAATTTTAAAGGGCGAAAAAATGGCTATGTACATCAATAGCGTAGGAAAACTGGTTTAACTAAACCCCTTTTCCCCTTTCTCTCTCTTACTCTCTCCCCCGTCCCCCCGAAATCCAGTAGTGGGAACAATATGAGTGTTTATCATACATGAACGTTAAGACAAAAGAAATCAAAAATAAGAAAATTATTTTAACAACACACTAATACTTATTTTAAGCTTGAATTGGTACAAACAAATTTTAAGTCTAGAAATACAATGCACAGGTCACCTTGATGATTAATGAAATTATTCTATTGATTTAATAGGACAACACCAACTTTGAAATTAGCATAGATTTCAAATGTTTCTATTTTAAACTTTTCGCCTACGAGTATAGCATCAGTGTGTTGAACTAAATAGCTGTATGATCTAATACAAGGACTGTTTCTGTTTGAGAACAGCCTGTACACATTTCGCCATGGTAGGGGAAGCCCGGCTTATTGCGTCGGTCATGAAGTAGTCCTCGAGAGTCTTCATCTGGACATCCACCTTGCCGGATACTGGTTTCTGCACACTCTAAAAGAATAAAAGTAAAACACAACACAGTTGTTATCATAACGTTAAATAAAATTTTATGCAGAAAATAGTTAATATTTTTTGAACAGCTAATTCGTGTAACTTGCATAAAAATACTAAATTAAAATCGGTTGTGCCGTTTTTTATTGTCAATAGGCTATCAATTTCCCAAGGTGTGAAGAGGTCTATGAAGACCGTGGTGAGGGATATTGTCTTAAATTTGTTACATCTTTTTATTGCGCCGGAGGGTCAAGATTATATAACTTTATAACTTACCTGCGCCAGCGCCCTGGCCTGCGCAAAGTAGTTGTTATTCTGAACGTCTCCATAAGTGACGAGTGCGGGGCTTATCTCAGCGAGACGGTTTCGTACTTCGTCCAAGTTGTCGTAAGGAAGCTGCACGCCGATCACTTCCGAGAGGGCCCTGTTACCGCAGTTATACATCAAACCAGACCAACACTATTAAAAAGGTCAATTGGTATTACTTTCTTCCCTGATAACAGCTCAACTAAACTCTTTATTATTATCATTAGCCGATTGAGGCCCACTGCTGGACAAAGACTACTCCAAAGATCTCCACGCCGATGGGAACGTACCGCCGGTGAAAGTAGGACATAAAAATATATAGCGTCACCTTATGATCTTCCAATCCTCGCGCGCCTTTCCAGGTGGCGTGACGGCGGGTAACGTCTGCTGCGCGCGACCCTCCGCATTCACGTACGTGGCGCGCTTCTCGGTGTACGCAACGCCCGGCAGCACGATGTCAGCAATCGACGCGCCCACGTCACCATGGTGTCCTGTTGAAACAGACAAATTTATTTATATATATAATTTCGAGTAATTTTCTAATTCGTTCCTGTTTTCGTTCGTATGCCCATTCACGAAATCATTCTCAGATGAATCACATCCAAGCACATAAACTGACTACCAATGGGACAGTAAGGTATGATTACGGCGACGTACTGGTGGACGTAGTGTCGGAATGTTCTAACAAGGTAGACCGACGATTTGGCTAAAGTCACGAGAAGCTGGATGCTGGCAATGCAGGACCGCCGAGAAGACGTTTATTCGACATTGTGCGTTTTCCGGCTGATAATGATGATGATGATAAAGCACCAAGAGCAGATAGTAGTAGTAATAAGAGCCTGCTGAGTTTCTTGCCCATACTTCCCAGGTCCGTGGCATTTCTTTAGCGAATGGGTGGTAGATTTCAACGTTCAATAAGTGAACTATTGTTCCCATTTTGAATAAAAATTTTGATTTTGACTATGACGTCATCGTTCGCATGTAAAAAAACTATGACTTAATTTTGGCATCAGCACAACAAACCTTGGTAGATGACTACAGCGTTTTTAGGCAAGCTTTCACGGCTGACGACGCCGCTGTCAGCGCCGAGCAAGTAGACAACTTGGGGGCCGGCGGTAAGCTGCTCACCCACACCTGGCTGGTACCCAATGTCCAGAGCCGCTACCTGCGAGGCGGTGCGCTGCAGAACGTTTAAGACCTGGACAGAAACATAAACATGGAATTACTATAGAAACCTTCCGTAGTTACTAAAGTAAATAATAATAGGGAATTATATTGTTTATTATTCAAATAAATTTGGTAAAATGGGTTAAAACATGCTTTTTTTTCTTTGATTAGTGTTGTAATACATAATTATTAGAATTTATGGAATACTGTAACAATAATATTAGTTCTAATATTATTGCCAAACCTAAATCGTGAAAAATTTTAAAAATGTAGTATCAGAAGGTTGGTTGTATTAGTCACATCAATTCGAAAAAAACAACTAAAGAAATCTTAAAACAGAAACAAGCGCTACCTTCCAATTTTTATCAGTTAGTTTTTCTTGTAAGCGCATGGCTAGTTCCTGTGTGTACGCCAGTAGCGCTGCTCCCTCCTGTGTTTTGAGTTGATCTGCACCAAGTATAACTACCGGCCGCTTGGCCTGTTCCAGCTTGCGCTGAACCTCATGGGAGGACGATCCAGAAGCTAAGTCCTTCACGATTGACGCCGAATCACCAACATGCTGCAAAATAATGTATAATAGTTTAATGACGAAGTCTTTTTTTAAACAAAGTTTTATAGCTGGTAATATATACTGCATTAAATTGTGCTTGTGGGGATGAGCACAATGTAGTCTTCAGTGTAGAGACACAAGGTGACAAGTTTACCGCCGTGATTTCTCCGGCAATAGATTTACAATATGAGAGATGTAGCCAGCCAGAGGCGTTAGGAAAATTCCTTACTACTACGCAAACACCACGTAATAAGGCTTCTGAAACAAACCTCTGATTTACAAGGCAAGCGCTCAGGCACGGACTCAGAAGAATTAAAATAAATATAAAATTTATTAAAGAAAACATTGAATGCCAAAAAGGTTTGCATGTCAAACACAAAACGTAAAAGAACATTTACAAATTTGTTGTTAATTTGGTAACTTTTCTTAAAAAGTGTAATAACAATATTTACCATGTAATCATAAGTGAGGTCGACCTTTGGACCAACAAATGCGACATCAGTCTCTTTATGTATAAAAGCCTTCCGTATCCGGGTGTTGAGGAGGGGCGCTTCGAAACGTACATTGGCACCGATCAGTAGCACAAAATCTGCATCTTCCACATCTGTGTAACAAAATTTTCAAACCGATTCTATTTATTTTCTGAATAATTAGATAACCTTTTAAGAACTAGCAAAAAGAGTCTCCTTTTTACCTCTGTAAATCCATCCCCGAAAAGAGCAACAACTTAAACGCAATATATCTCATAACCCCGAATTATTATTACTGAATAATCATTAATGAATCACTTAACAGTAAAAGGTTAATGTGTGAATAATCCTTAAGAAAAAGAAGAATTTAATAAAAATTTTATGAATGGTTAAAAAATATTTACTAGCGATTCCTGTATTCAAGAGATAATTTGAGCGCAGATCGATGCCGGCGCCATCGAGCGGGAAGTATTGCTCGGTGCACGCGTTCTCGGAGCCGAGCCGGTTCACCAAATCCTTCAGCGCCACGAGTGATTCAGCGTCAGCCAAGTCTCCAGCCACCGCTAACAACTATAAACATATGCTCTACTTTCTTTTTTTTGCTATCATTAATTTACCTAGCCCAGGTAACGTCAAACATCAGAGAGAGAGAGATCAATAAAATCTCATCACATATGTAACGTATGAAAAGTTTCACAGAAAAGTTTAAACCTTTCTATACAATAGCATATACTTTTATGACCAAACGATGCTTGTTGTGTAATAAATTAAAAATTTAATTAAAATTACTCTCATGTGCATTTACTATGTAGGTCTAATACCTTATCGGGTGGGCAGTCACGAAGAGCCCGAGCAGCTGCGACTATGGCGTCCTCCCACTCCACGGGCGTAAGATTCCCGCGGCTATCGACCATCAGAGGTGACACCAGCCGCTGGCGTTTCAAACCGTCGCATGCGAATCGTGACTTATCCGAAAGCCACTCTTCATTGATCTCCTATTTAATAAAGACACTCATATTATTCTTTTTTATCACACAAAGGGACGAAACGCACAAAACGTTGCGTTCGTTATGATATACACTTTACCACGTTATGCTCGTTCGCCTTGAGACAAAATTTCATGTAATATCTTGTCACCCTAGTAATTTTTCTAGTCACAATGCATAAAATTATTACAGTGGATGAATTTAACCTGAACATTATTTTTAAGATGTAATTAATTACTTGCCTCGTTTGTTCTAGGTAGAATACGTAAAACTTCGTTGGTACGTGTCGTGACTACAATATTGCTACCCAAAGGGTCCAAGACATCAACAGAATCAATCTGTAAACGGATGAAAGTGTTATACACATATTGATTATGATTAACTGTTTCTAGTATTTTATCTATAAAAAGGTCTTACTCTCCTAGTTTCCCAGGGTCGAGCTGCGAAGCTGTATGGTTTCGATGTTAGAGCACCAACTGGGCACAGATCAATTATGTTACCTGATAGTTCCGACAAAAACATTTTCTCCACATATGTTCCAACCTACAATAAAACTAAAATTAATCACAAGAACTAAAGTACACAAAAACAATATCATTCAGTTCCATTTCATTGTAAAAACTTGCCTGCATATCAGAACCTCTGCCAGTTGTTCCTAAGTCATCAACACCTGCCACTTCTGAAGCAAATCGTATGCATCGAGTGCAGTGAATGCATCGAGTCATAATTGTCTTGATAAGAGGACCCACATCCTTATCTTCAACAGCCCTATGCAAATAACCATAATTAATGAATATGTTGATGATTACAATATTCCAATTTATGTACTTCTTAAAAAAATTGAAGTTATTAATATTCTCAAAAATCTTGCCTTGACACATAAACAAAAGTTAACTAAAACAATGTAACATTTATACCAATAAATACAACTAAAAAATCTAATTTATTAACCTTTTTCCTGAGAAATGAATATCAGTGAAGCGACTCTTGTCAGAGCCGAATGCCATAGATTGATCCTGCAAATCACATTCTCCACCTTGATCACAAATTGGACAATCTAATGGATGGTTTACAAGAAGAAATTCCATCACACCCTCACGAGCTTTCCTTGTCAAATCTGAATTGGTTTTTACTCTCATTCCTTTCATAACAGGCATTGCACAAGCTGCAATAGGCTTAGGAGACTTTTCCACTTCAACAAGACACATTCTGCAATTGCCTGCAACTGCCAATCTTTCATGGTAACAAAATCTTGGTATTTCTACTCCAACCTGCGCTGCTGCCTGGTAACAATTATAATCAACTATAAACACTATTAAATTAAACACAAAGTTAAAATCCATTAACAGAAACATAAAATTTTGTAGTGTTCCTTTTTATTAATATATTTAAATGAAACAATACACTAATGTCAGCATATTTTAAATCATTAACATAATTTTTTTTAAAAACTTTTGATCGGACAAGTTTTGTTATTGATCTACAAGGGTTGTGTACATGCTGGCATTAAGTAGTATATGTGAAATTGCAACACTTAAAAGGTTTACATTTATCCTACATCAAATTAATTCAAATGCTACTCTTCTAACTCATTTATAATTGTTATGGTTTGTAGCTTTCATACAAATTACCTGCAACACTGTAGTACCAGGAGGGACATAAACTGGTTTATCGTCAATAAACACTTCCACTTTGTCAGGTTGAGGTACAACCTCAGCATAGCGACGGACAGCCGACGTAGCACAACGAGATGGGGAGCTAAGCGCAAGCGCCCTGGTCAGCGGCTGGCGCAGCATCCTCTGTACTAATAATTAATCAATAATAAACAACACAGTCTACTGCTGGTTTAATTGGTTAACTCAGGCAGTAGCCAAGATTTATTTTCTGTATGATGTAGACGAAATAACCCTTTATGTGTTAATTAATAGATATTTAATGACAATTATTCTTTTCTGCGTAAAACGACTGTTATTGTTACATAAGTTGGAAAACCTAACCTAAATAAAAAATACTCTTGCTAAGTACTAAAAATGGTTAACCGAAACGATATAATAACGAATAGTGGATTTACAGTTTCAATTTGCGCAATAAACGAAAAATAAACTGTACCTATGCACTGTTACAGAATTTTACAAAATTTAATGACAGCTGTGAGATATGTCATATCCATACAACGTTTTTTCTTGCTAGGCAATGATGTTAAGAATACGGCTGTAACATAGTTTTAGTTATTAATATTTTACATAGACTTTAATATTTTATATTTGTAGTATTACAAAACTATTTTTAAAAATATAAAACAAACAGCTATGCTATGTGCATATGTACCTCTTAACTACTTTCATTTACCAAATAATATTGAATGTTTCTTTCATATACAATTTACCCTAAGTAATATAAAAAAAACAAAAACAATTGTCTACAAAAATATCCAATAATGAATATTACATTGTTACTCCAATTAGACTAAAATGACGTGTCTATGTTACTTTATACATGTATAATGTATATCGTTCTTCTCTTTCCTTCCTTTTTTACCTCTCGCCTTACCCAGTAGCCGTTCGTGTGGCACTTGCTCGAGCAAATTTTTATATTTTGTAATTAAAATGGCATTCGGAGACGTAAAAACTGCACAAGGCTTAAATGAATTAAATATATTTTTGGCTGATAAGAGTTATATATCAGGGTAATTATTTTATAGACATCTAGCTTCTAAAGTTAACCACGTCAAGCTCAACTTTGTAACCTCTATATTTAGGAGTGATAATTTTTATAGATATTTTAGTAATTTTACAGATAGATGCGTGCTGGACTAATCTATATTAGTATTATATGGTTCAAAGTAATTAAATCTTTATAGATATGCACCAACTCAAGCCGATGTCAAAGTATTCGAGCAAGTCGGTAAGGCACCGGCCGCAAGTCTTCCGCACGCACTACGGTGGTACAACCACATCGCGTCGTACTCAGCAGCAGAACGCAAAACCTTCGCAGAGGGAGTAAGCCCACTCAGTGCCGGTGCTTCGACCACAACTGTACCATCCACATCGAGCAAAAAAGATGAAGAAGATGACGATGATGTCGATCTCTTCGGTTCCGGTGACGAAGAAGAGGTTAGAGAATTTTTGTAATTATTTCTCTTTTTTGTATGATTATTAGAGGAGTAATGTCAAAATATTTGTTGATTGAGAAAATGCTAAGTTATTAACAATAATTTTTTTTATTTAATACTTCGTATCCATAATAAACATATATATTAAATTTTAGGACGCTGAAGCAGCTAGAATTCGTGAGGAACGATTAAAAACCTATGCAGACAAGAAAGCCAAAAAGCCAACTCTTATAGCAAAGTCATCTATACTCCTTGATGTAAAGCCATGGGATGATGAAACTGATATGAAAGAAATGGAAAATCAAGTTCGCACTATTGAAATGGATGGTCTTCTTTGGGGCGCTTCCAAACTTGTCCCTGTTGGATATGGTATCAACAAACTGCAGATAATGTGCGTTATTGAAGATGATAAAGTATCAGTGGATCTACTCACCGAGAAGATCCAAGAGTTTGAAGACTATGTCCAATCTGTAGATATTGCAGCATTCAACAAGATTTAAATGATGCCATTATATATATAAGTTCAATAAAATCACACATTTCTATACATTAGTTTTATTTTACATGTACAAAAGCTATTTACAACCTCTTTTCTTATTTCTGTAAGATTCCTTAATAATATCAACAGTTCTATATTGTCCTTATCAAAGCATTACACAAAACCACCACTACTAAACTATTCACACAGTGCAATACACCATAAAATTATGACTACTACTGAGCACACTTTATTCGATGACTAGCAATGGTTTTGACAAAATGTTACTCATTCAACCTGAACACTCTTTGGCATGTCACCGACATTTGCTTGCAAGAACATATTTGGAATATTACTACCAAAATAGATTTTATTATTTAAGGATAGTGCTTCATACTTTTTCAATTCTAAATATTCTTGAGTCAAGAGCAGTTTGTTTGCTTCAGCTTGTTTCTTCAAATGATAATAGTCTGCCTCTGCTTTAGTCTGTTGTTTCGCTCTGTGAATGTTGTCTTCTATTAATTCAATCTTTTGCAAAGATTCTTTCTCCATTATTTTCTGTTCATAATGAATTTTTGCAACTTGTGCTTCTTTCTCTGCTTCAATAATTGCCTTACGACGTGCAGTCTCAGCCTCTTTCTCTACTACCTGATAACAAAACATGAAAGTGAGTAACAAAATTTATTAGAGAAAATTGTTTTTTATTAATATGATATGTTATGATATGGTATTCAAAAAATGAAAGAAGAAGAAGAATTCAAAAAATACTTAAAAAATTATTGTCCTACAACTACTGCAAGTCTGGATTTTGTAATATTTTACTTGCTCTCTTTTATCGTCATCAATTATTAGACATAGGTTATTATTGTTGTCTCTTTAAAATAAATTTGCATCTGCTCACAAACTGGACTCAATTATTGTCATTTTAATTGTAGTACAGGTCAGTAAACTTATCTCATTGAAGTTGTACTGTATTATAGTGACTTAAAAAATAAAATCATAAGATAAAATACATCATCATCTGCACAACTGACACATATCCCCTGATGGATATTATCTCCATTAATTCAGTAATATTAAAAAAATCCACTTTAATGATATCTTGGATGCTGTACAGCTTCTGATTTATCTGAATTAAGACAGTGTTGTGTACCTTTTGATACTGAGCCGCTATAAGAAGTTTAGACTTTTCCGACTCCATAAGTTCATAGTTTTTCCTTATAACCTCAGGGATCTTTGGTTTAGTGACCCTAACAGCTTGTACTCTTAAACCTGGAGCCATTTCGTTCAAGTCCTTTTGCAGTGCCTAGAATTTTAACAACAAAATATGTTTAACTGAAACATTCAAATAATACAAAGGCTATATATAATATTAAGAAAAAGAAATGAACACTTTTTTCTACTTATAACTTAAAATATTTCGTCAAAAGTAAATAACTAAAATGTAATGTGTAATAATGCTAAATAAAATGCTTCACACTCACCGTTCTCAAGTTCTCATCTATCTGGTCGAAGAGATCAATATAAACTTCATGGAGAGTGTGCGCACTACAAAACTGGTTCAGTTCATGGTGCACTTTGTTAAATATCAATGTCTTGTCATAATCAGCAGTAAAATTACGGATCACGTCTAACACTGAAACAATTTTTTTTAATTTAATTGAATTTAAGAGTTTTTTAATGTACCCTTCAGTTCTTAAGAAACCACAAAAGCTACTATAAAAATGAACACTCCGCTTAATGTTCTCACTGCTGTGGAGTGAGGCTTCGTCACAATGGAAAAGACAAGGCTGTTTAAAATGACAATGAAGATATAAATTCAAATATATACAAAAAATTGTTAATTGTTCCCCAACTTTAACTTTTCCTTATAAATCAATATTCATTAGAGTTATTCAAACCTCTCAATTAAATCATATGCTTATAGCTATATCTATATACATTACACAAACACTTACCACTGTTAGGTTCCAATTTATTAACAACCTCAATTCTCTCAAAATAAATCATCACTCCACCACTGGTACCACATGGTACATTCTTTACTTCATCAGTCTGAAGAGTTGTCTAAAAGAAGTATATAAAAAAAAGTTTTCACATACCTTAAAGAAAGTAATATTAATTAACTACATAAGTTTTTATATATACCTGAATAGATTTGTATGAAGTTAGAAGAGGTATCATCATATGAAAACCAGGTTGACTTGTTACAGGCAATAATGCACCACCCTGAAAATTTTAACATACTGAAACACACATATACGTAATTTTGTTATTTTATTTTGCACCTTTATTTATAGTAAAATTAACTTTCACTTGTAACAGGTTCAAAACAACTTTAAAAAGAATTTGACATATGAGCTGTTCAATGCACAAATCTATAAATTTCATAAAACAAAAATATAAAAGTTATAATAAATATAAAAAATTATCACTGTACAACATGCTTTATTTGCGATTTTTAAAATAGTGGAGCTAATGTATTTGTGCACTGAACATCTCATACAAAGATTTTATTTTAAAATGCTTTATTGTTTAATTCATTACATATATAATGGATTTAAAAACTAATATGCACTACATCATCCTGATAATACTTACCCTATAATAAACTCCTAAATGTCCCTCATCTACCTTATGCAAGGAAAAATGCACTGTTATTCCCACTGCTAATATTAGTAAAGCTAATACTGACGATTGATCCGCCATAGCTGGACTGAAAAATATTTAAAAATAACTTTATTTTGGATAAATAAATACAAAAAATTATTTGTAATTTATATTTTATTTACCTCCAGAAAGTTATACTGAATGTTAACGGTATGATGACTAACAACTTTATAACAGTGTAAATAAAATAGAAATATAACTGTATATTATTCCTAAATAAATAGTACTTTAATATGTAACAAAAACGGTTAGTTTATTAAAATTTCATTAATTCTTGTTATCGTTATTTATATACTTTACGCAGGTTCTTTTTGACGTTGACGTTGAGAATAACATTGATATCTTATTTTCTGACAGCCTGGAGCTGATACTGGCAACATTTCGTATTCGCTGGATCTTTTGTAATAACAGTATTGCTAACTATAAGTGCAAAGATGGATACGTGTATTTTATTTTTTGTTTTTAGTAACTTTTTATAAATCTTAATAACTACATATAAAAAATTGTAAAAGGGGAATACTATGAATACATTTTTAGCTCATTCTAAAGATACAAATTTTTATTTTTAGACCACTGTTTCAAAATCCTGGATCATTATGTATTTGATGCGTATTATACTAGGTAAGCGAAAACGATATATAATCCGAATTTACAATAAAAGTTACTTCCCATAAAAAACCAAAATCAGAAAAAAATATTACCAATTTTATGTGCTACAGTTACTTATTAAATAATAGCGCGGTCTTTTGACTTGAAACATGGTGGACGAATTGACCACGCAGACAATTTTTTATGAATTTGTATCCTTTTATTTTATACGTCTATATATAACATTAGCTCTCGCTATCAATTGCGAAGATTTAAAAATGAGAAAATGAACGATTGACCACGCAGACAATTTTTAATGGATTTGTATTCTTTTATTTTGTACGTCTATATATAACATTAGCTCTCGCTATCAATTGCGAAGATTTAAAGATGAGAACATGAACGATTGACCACGCAGACAATTTTTTAAGAATTTGTATCGTTTTATTTTATACGTCTATATATAACATTAGCTCTCGCTATCAATTGCGAAGATTTAAAGATGAGAACATGAACGATTGACCACGCAGACAATTTTTTAAGAATTTGTATCGTTTTATTTTATACGTCTATATATAACATTAGCTCTCGCCATCAATTGCGAAGATTTAAAGATGAGAACATGAACGATTGACCACGCAGACAATTTTTTAAGAATTTGTATCGTTTTATTTTATACGTCTATATATAACATTAGCTCTCGCTATCAATTGCGAAGATTTAAAGATGAGAACATGAACGATTGACCACGCAGACAATTTTTTAAGAATTTGTATCGTTTTATTTTATACGTCTATATATAACATTAGCTCTCGCTATCAATTGCGAAGATTTAAAGATGAGAACATGAACGATTGACCACGCAGACAATTTTTTAAGAATTTGTATCGTTTTATTTTATACGTCTATATATAACATTAGCTCTCGCTATCAATTGCGAAGATTTAAAGATGAGAACATGAACGATTGACCACGCAGACAATTTTTTAAGAATTTGTATCGTTTTATTTTATACGTCTATATATAACATTAGCTCTCGCTATCAATTGCGAAGATTTAAAGATGAGAACATGAACGATTGACCACGCAGACAATTTTTTAAGAATTTGTATCGTTTTATTTTATACGTCTATATATAACATTAGCTCTCGCTATCAATTGCGAAGATTTAAAGATGAGAACATGAACGATTGACCACGCAGACAATTTTTTATGAATTTGTATCCTTTTATTTTATACGTCTATATATAACATTAGCTCTCGCTATCAATTGCGAAGATTTAAAAATGAGAAAATGAACGATTGACCACGCAGACAATTTTTAATGGATTTGTATTCTTTTATTTTGTACGTCTACACTCTACACATGACATTGGCTCACGCACAAACCGTGCTCATGCCATCAATTGAGAAGAAGCAGAATAAAGCAACAAATTTTTCGCAAAACACATTATTAATTTATATAATAAACCTATAACCACAAGTACCCATCACAAAGTATTTGTTCATTGTTTCACCTTTAATCCTACATATTCCTGGGCTTATCTTTTCGAGTACGTGCAAAAGTTCATTACATAAAATTATTTTACGTCTCATTATTTTCTTGGAGGGCCGGGGTTCACGGTTAATTGTTTCCCTTAACACTCCTGCTAGATGTTGTTTAGCATCTAACAGCAAATAATGATTTGGTGTAAGCACAAGAGACACATTCTTAATATATTCTTCTAATTCCTTTACATCTGTTTTATCTGTAAAAGATAAAATGTATATACATAATGTATGTATATATGAGTAAAACGTTAAAATTGTAATTTGTCATAAAAAATAATTGTTAATAGATCTTCAATTTTCACGTCGCTATTAATCAATTTTCTCCATTAAATATTAACCAAAGCGGAAAGAGAAATTCTGTGCCTGCGGTTCAAAATTCATTGTTTTTTTTTCTGGGACTTATCTTTGGGCTTAAATTTCATATTATTAAGAAAATTTATGGTAAATTAAAATGTACGTAAATTCTGTTCATTTTAAAATTAATCTTGCTTGAGGTAGGCTACCAAGAGAACTGTAAAAAGGACTTTAAACGTATTAAAGACAGTTTTAAGTAAAGACAAAAGTGTAATGAATCTATTAAGTACTTACTTATGGTAGCCAATTTTTTCGAACAACATTCAACTTTATAACCAATTACAGAATGTTCATGCTTAGAATCACAACTGTGGCATGTCCACACTTCGTCGCTGGTTTGGGATACGAAACCTGTTTTACACGCTGGACAAAGAGCAGAACTCATGTAGGTGCCCATTTCCGTCGGATCTTCACATCTATTACACGTACACTTAAAGTATTTTCCAAGTAATAAATGTTGCTGCCTAACTGCTGTACCCTTTAACAACAAATGAAAAAAGGAAATAGTATAATAATTATAATTATTAACTCAGAATTTTTCTAACAAAAGATTTCGTAAGATTATTGAGATTAAGAGTTAATTGGCACTGGCATAAAACTCACCTTCAAAGCATCTGTATAATTGTAGTATATAGTTTCCCCTTTTTTGATATTGGTGCTTGCATGGCACACCAAAACGTTATTATCATTTATAGCTATATGTGTGTTACCCACACAGTCGTGAGCCATTAAAGCAGTCTCTAGGTATACTCCGCGAAGTAACTCCGAACACCCGATCACGGGCACGGCAGGACCTCTTACTTCAAAACTGTTCACATCAATCGCTGCACAAATTTTTTGCACAAAATCGTCGTCGTTAATACCATCTAAGAGACCCAGGAATTGAATAAACTGTAATAGATTTATTATAGAAAAATCTGAGTTAAAAGTTAAATGAGAGATAAGCAGTGATAAATCTTATAAAACTATTAAAGAGAAATCAAAAACGCAAAGAACATTTTGAATCAATAAGAAGTGTAAAGTTCATAACATCGGCCTTTAAATGCATACGTGCAGTAGATTTTTTGTGAGATAGATTGTGTATTATGTGATAGAATGTTTAGAATGATGAAATTAATATTTGTGTATTATGTGATAGAATGTTTAGAATGATGAAATTAATATTTGTTTATTTCATTATAAATTAAATAAATCATATCATAAAAGTAGAGTCAAGAAAGTAAGAATGAAATGATAATAGAAATTAGAGCAAAAGAAATTACTCTCACGTTAAAACCATACCAGTAATTGTGATTTTTATCTCCCTTTTAAATTTTCGTCTGAAATTCAATAACACTTATTACTGACACTATATACTGACGAAATATATATTAATTCATAAATAATTCATATCGTATAAAGGCTTTGAATGTTCAATACTTATACGTAGACTCTTTTAGTTAATAGTAGGTAGTAGTGGATAAAAAATAAATGATTAATAATTATTAACTCAGAATTTTTCTAACAAAAGATTTCGTAAGATTATTGAGATTAAGAGTTAATTGGCACTGGCATAAAACTCACCTTCAAAGCATCTGTATAATTGTAGTATATAGTTTCCCCTTTTTTGATATTGGTGCTTGCATGGCACACCAAAACGTTATTATCATTTATAGCTATATGTGTGTTACCCACACAGTCGTGAGCCATCAAAGCAGTCTCTAGGTATACTCCGCGAAGTAACTCCGAACACCCGATCACGGGCACGGCAGGGCCTCTTACTTCGAAACTGTTCACATCAATCGCTGCACAAATTTTTTCCACAAAATCGTCGTCGTTAATACCATCTAAGAGACCCAGGAATTGAATAAACTGTAATAGATTTATTATAGAAAAATCTGAGTTAAAAGTTAAATGAGAGATAAGCAGTGATAAATCTTATAAAACTATTAAAGAGAAATCAAAAACGCAAAGAACATTTTGAATCAATAAGAAGTGTAAAGTTCATAACATCGGCCTTTAAATGCATACGTGCAGTAGATTTTTTGTGAGATAGATTGTGTATTATGTGATAGAATGTTTAGAATGATGAAATTAATATTTGTTTATTTCATTATAAATTAAATAAATCATATCATAAAAGTAGAGTCAAGAAAGTAAGAATGAAATGATAATAGAAATTAGAGCAAAAGAAATTACTCTCACGTTAAAACCATACCAGTAATTGTGATTTTTATCTCCCTTTTAAATTTTCGTCTGAAATTCAATAACACTTATTATTATACTGACGAAATATATATTAATTCATAAATAATTCATATCGTATAAAGGCTTTGAATGTTCAATACTTATACGTAGACTCTTTTAGTTAATAGTAGGTAGTACTGGATAAAAAATAAATGATTAATAATTATATACTTACAGTTTAAATAGTAAACATAATGAGGTTTTAAGAGCAGGTAATTTTTATACAAAACGTAACAAAAAATTATAAAAACTTCTAATATCAAAACCCCATCGACGTGATTTTTTTTTTAATTAGATAGGTTAATGCTTGGTCTCGATCCCTCTTGGTGTTAAGTGATGATGTGGTCTGTGGTGGTAACGCTCATTAGCCTAATAACAGTCTATTCAGTCTTTAACTTAACACTCGTCGTATTTGGATATGTTTGTTTAAAGGAACGTTAATGATTTTACGACATAATAATATAATAAAGAAGTATAATAATACCTTAACAGTATCTTCGCAACTTTGCCAAACACTTGTATCTTTTCTTTCACTTAAATGAGTTTCAAGCTCCATAAATTCTTTCCAGGCCATTTTGTCTACATCTCTCTTAAAGATCGCTCTTAGCACTAACAAGGAAGCGACGTTTTGCACCATAGTCATAGGGCTAACTCCTTTCGTTAATTTGAGATTTCTAAACAAGTCGCATTCTAATTCGTTGTGCCATTCTGAATTGATAAAGGTTGATATTATTTTTTCAAACAAGATAAATTTCTGTACGAACGTCCTACATATATTAGGGTAAACTTACTAGAAAGTGATGGAGAACACCCATCGCCCGAGCATATGGGAGCAACAGCGCAGTTCTTGCAGACAAAGAACTTGTTGATTAAAGGCAGGTAACAGTTGAAGCACACGAGCGATGAAGACGGCCCTAACACGAAAGGCTTTTCGCTTAGAATATTCTCGCCTGCTTTTAAGTCTTTAGCTGCCACCAGATATCTTGAAATTATCATTATAAATAATGAATAAAATGTATATTGTGACCAAAATAAAAATAATCGATAAAAATTCCTTTTGTTATACCTGTACCAATTTAAAAATTCATCATTATTTTAAAACTGCTTTAAGAAATTTTGTTGATTTTAATTTACGAAACACTTATTTCATAATTATTTTTTCGATACAGCTATTAATATTTAATAAAAGCCCAAACCTGCCAAGTTTTTCTGAAACTTTCACTTCATATTTTACGCTCATTTTGTTGTATTTGTTATTAACAAATATAAAATGTAACAACAGAATTGCATTCAGCACACGGGTACGGTGAACTGAAATTATTTTTAGCAAAGCATGTCAAATGTTAAATTTAGTACGTTACAGGAAGTTTGTATGAAATACTAACCCTGTTTAACAGAAATACAAAACATTGTTGAATTATATTTATTTAACATGTAGCAATACATGTTATATCACACAACAGAGACAAACTAATCTTAAGGATAGCCGCGTATCCAATGGCGCGGCTCTAAAGAAATTACTACTTTAAAATTTATTTAATTCAAAATTTAATCATTACATTAAAGATTATTTTAATCCATCTATTACTTTCCATTATTCATCTGTAAGTAAACTTTTGGTGAAAAAGAAAATTTCCGTTCAGCTAAACTCATAAAACGGTTAATAAGGCTATCGATACCTTTTTAATATAGTAATACTATGTATTTCACAGTAATAATAATAACCATATTTTTACTAGAAAATGAAAATGAATTTAAAAAAATTCCGTCTGTTCCGCATAATTTTTGATGAACCTTTAAGTCGTTTTTACAAAATAATTCTTAAATGAACAAATTTCGGTTCAATTTAATAGTTTACCGAAAAGAGAATTAATTTATAAAATACCTTTCGGATCTATTTTTAAGAGCTTTGTGGAACTTAGATTTATCGCTCGAAGCGTTTAGAAGATATGTCAGCACTGACCTTCATACCGTGTCTTATGTTTGTAGTAAATAATTATTTGATATTCGATTCTGAAACTGTAAAGATAAACTTCATTTATACCGATAAGCTTATCAGTTTTTCGCGATTTCAGGAATACAATAATAATTAAATCAAACAAATGGACAGAAACAACCGTTGCATTTATTATATTATTATTTACACTCTTACCTTGAACACAAGGTATCCTTACGACTAGTAATATTTACATATTTTCTATACATTTTTTCCTCATACATCAGCCATTAAACAAACAAAAGACCAATCTATATTCAATATCAATCAATTCCATTCAATTCTATGCACAGATTAATATTTATTAAATATATGATTCAATGTCAAATAATATCAACAGTCTTTCTGATTACAGCAAATATTTTCTTTTTTGTAAAAAATATTGTCACTACGCTAATATTAAGATATATATCATATTTTATTTAATATTGTTAAGTATAATAAAACGATTGCACCTGTTTTGAGTCTACTTATTATTTTAACCATTATATATATTAACTATCACATTTCTCTATTCTCTCATTATATTATTAAATTTTCCATTAATATTGTGACGAATATACAGACGGGCTCTGAAACAGGAACAAAAAAAATATCGATTAATAATACGCATATTAAATAAACCAATGTGATTACTCATACAACTTCACTGGTGATAAGACTCCAGACTGAGGAGACCATCTGAGTGATACCATCGCAGCTTAAATTTCAGCCCTCGAACAGTTGTGTACAAACGTCTCCGTAAACTGGTGTAAAGGATGTTAGTAAATCGTGAACTTACTAGGATAACGAGACTTCAATTTGTCTCAAAGTGGCGAGCACAATGTAATGTTTATTATCTTATCAAACGCGTAAACGTTCATTCTTCTCTTTTCATGGCTTCGGGGAATAAAAAAAACTTTTTATAAGTAAAATAAGAATTATTACACTTTTGTTATACATCCTCGAGCAGTGCGAGGGGTGATGATTGGTGCGACGCGCTGATGATGTCTTGGAGACAGCGCGCGAACTCGTCGATGACGTCCCGCACCGGGTCCACTTCGTCGCCTCCCTCTGCGCTCCCGCCGTCATCACCGGCTACAGCTTCGCTGCCCGCCGCCAGGAGGCACTGGCATACGGCCTCGATCACTTCCGAAGTTATGAAGCTGCACGGTTGCCTGTGATGCGAAAAACCTAGTTACCCAGATAGCAGGTGCGCTTATATTTATATCAGGATGCCATGGTAAATCGGAGCAAGCAATGTACGATTTCTCCAAAAAATATAATAAATATGATAGGAATTCCAGTATGGACGTCGAGATATCAACGTTTATTAACGATACATCTACGTTTAAAAACATTTGCGTTTGGCGATCATCCTTATGAAAAGCCCACTAGAGGACTAGGCTGGTTTCTCGTAGAGCAATACAAACTTGAGCGGCAGCAGCGGGGGCGGCCTGTACAGCGTTTGCCCGGACGGGACGAAGGGCGCCCGGCGCCGCGCGCGCTCCATAGTTTCCTCCACGTTGCGGCAGCCGACGCATTTGCATATTGACGTGCACGCTATTTTCGCCTGTTAATACAAAGTAAATCTAAGCAACATATTTTTTTTTATACTACTATGCGACGTGACGATAAAGACGTTCACCTGATTGAAAGTGATACGCTTGCCCATGACAACGTGGTGCTAGTTAAGATGGTACACACTGCACTACATTGCGCTCGTCGCCTTGAGACGTGAGGTGTTAAGTCTCGTTACCCCAGTAATTACACTAGCTACAGCGCCCTTCAAACCGGAACACAGTAATGTTTGCACACTACTATTTGGCGGTTGAAATAGGAGCTGCGGTGGTACCACCCATCCAGACGGTCGCCGGCAATAGAGACCTACCACCTGGTAAATAAATATTCTTGTAATTACATTTTTTTATTTATACATAAGAGGAAAAACAGGTGGTAAGCCTGTGTTGCCGGCGACCGTCTAGTCGTCGTGTTCCACTTTCAAGTGAGTTGTTGCTGCTGTTGTTATTACTGGGGTCCAGACTTATCATTTCATGTCTTAAGCAGGCAAGCAAAATGTGGTGTAGTGTTATAAGGTCCTACCTGGTGCCACGATAACGTGTCATCAATTTAGTCGTCTTTCCTGTTGTGAAGCAAGTTTTAATTTACGGAAGTAACTTTTACGGTTAAACTAATAGATAAAATGCATAAAATATTTCAGGGAAATATCTATTAACCTATACCTATCAATCTATTTAGATTGTTTTTCTATTTAGATTATTATACAAGCTACATTTATGAAAAAACAAAAACAGAGCAAAAAAACCTAAAAGTGAATTAAATTATTCGTAAAGTATTATTTTTTAAAGAAAATGTTCTCACCTCATAACATTCACAATAATTTTTAAGACAGCCACTTCTTTTACAATTACAGCCTTTGTTGTGCCTTCGTATGGTCTCAGGACCTCCAACTTTCGCTTTCCCAATTTTAGGTCTGAAATAGAAACTCGTATATGTACAAATGTTTTTTTAAGAATGAATTAGTCATACAATATAATATTAATTCAATTATGCTTATATTAAGCTAAATAAAAACTACTTATAGGTAAGTGATACTGCGCGCCACGGAGGCATTTAAAACCGATAAATATAAATTTTAAGAAATCAAGTTTTGTACCGGAATGCGTTGGGATTTCTGTCGAGACAACCCCTGATGGCCTTCTGTCTCCGCTCCTCGTTGTCCAGGTTATTGTGACAGTTGGTGCAATTGCACCGATTACAGAACTCGCCGTTCGCAAAACATTCGCAGTACAATTTAAGGCACTGGGACTTCGTGCAGTTACAAGCTTTCCTAGGTCTCAAACCTAGCTCCGTTGAAACAATATCTGAAAACAAACATGAGATAAATTAACACATATTCTTTGTTCCAGAAAAACTCTGAAGGTTTATCATTCATCCACAATGCGCCAATACTTGGCTTCATTTTCACCTTATGTTAAGCGACAATGGAGCCAAAGGTGGTTAAGCAAGCTCAGTCATATTAGTCTGCCCCTCATAAGCATGAGGTTCCTTGTCGCTGTGGCTAACGTCTTCGTTGTATCTTTAAAGATCCAAGTTCAATTGCGAAGCAACATTATGTGAAGTTTGGATGCTAGGGTTTTTTTGAACCCGCCTGTCTCGCTACAACCTATAATAGCATTGTTTTTCAATTATTAACATATGTGAGGCAGAGAGTATTTTTGTGGTGAGATTGCTGCTGTAAACTAATTCAAATACTGACCTGAATCAGATAATGCTTGCGGCGTCCTAGGCGATTGATAAACATTTAATACTTCTGTATCCATATTTAAAATACTGTTCATTCTTTGTGGGTCGTCCTGTAGAATAAAAAGCAGGCAGTTAGCAGGTTTTCATCGTGTAGTTACAGAACAGAAATACATCCAAGTTAAATTTAAAAAATCTAAATTGCTATCTAAAGTGCTTTTTGTCCATCGTTTCAAAAAAGGGGGTGCTAAAAATATAACTCGGGACTCTATGCATTTGTCTCTATTTATAGAGAATAAACTGTCATATAAGTTCTTAATACAAAGTGTTAAGTACGTAGATTGTTAGTTCTTTACAAGTTTTAATAAAATTTAGTTTTCATGGTCAACTTTTAAATCTCTATTAAAAATTATTTAATTGTAAACTTTGTATGGCGGTTGTACGCGATAAAAGATAGAATAGGCGCGTGTGTGATCGCCATTGAGCTTGAGCTTTCGGTGAAGGTAACGAACGCAAGGAAACCTATATGCTCCAAAAACAACAATATTGGTTGATATGTGATATCTACCAACCTGCACTTAAACTGCGCGGTGTGTAAATAGCCTTGAGTACCACCTTGTACGCGAAGGTTCCGTGTCCCGGTAGTGGGAATATTATCAGAGCTCTTTATATTATGTTATTATTTCATTGTAACTAATCAAACGACTCACATTGCCAGATTGGCTGTCGCTAGTGTTCATGCCATCGGTTTCCTTGATGAAATTGGACGGAATGACGATGAGCGGGTGTTCGTCTGACATGTCACTTCCATCGTGCCGGTCCATACTGTCGTTATCTTCACATTCTGAATACTGGGGAGTATTAAAACATAAATTATATACATTTTGTAAAGTGTCATATTAATTAGTAAATCTAAAAGTAGTTTCTCCGCGTCCTTCACGAGTTTTAATAAATAAATCTTATTTTATAGCGTTTTTTGGGAGAAACCTTTGTGCAGCAGCCGCGGGGTGACGATGATGGAACACTTCATCAGATTAAGTTTTCTTTTTTTTTCCTACTATGCGACGAGACGAGCAAGACGTTCACCTGATGGTAAGTGATACGCTTGTCCATACAACGCGGCGCTAGTTAAGATGGTACACACTGCACCACATTGCGCTCGTCGCCTTGAGACATATGGTGTTAAGTTTCGTTACCCCAGTAATTACACTAGCTACAGCGCCCTTCAAACCGGAACACAGTAATGTTTGCACACTACTATTTGGCGGATGAAATAGGAGGTGCGGTGGTACCCATCCAGACGGTCTCCGGCAACACAGACCTACCACCTGGATATTTCTTTAGTTTTAAATAGAAGCGCAAGTTACTAAGAAACAAAGAGAGTCTGTATATTTCTTTTCTTTAAGTATATTTTTTTCTTTTCTTTTAAATCCTGATATACGTATTATAAACTAAAAGGCAGTTGAAATTTCCTTTTTTGAAACTTAATTTTATTTTTTTATGTGACAATGAGTCTGTGGATTAAAGGGTGTACGCCTCGAATACTCCGACTCGATCGAAAAAACTCTGCCACCAGACTTCGAAATAAGTCGCCTTGATTCGAATCAAGAACCACCGTGTTATTAGACTAGCAACTAGATTTAAGAAAACAAAAATACTTACAGAATCCCGTTTAAATTCCACTTCCACCTCGGTAATAGGGTCATTTGTGCCATGAAATTTATTATGTATATTAATTTCGTTCAGCATATCGCAATTCTCGTCAGATGTACCTTCGTCACGCAAAGCATCGGCGACCAGGGCACTTAATGAGGATTTTGACACGGTTCCACCGTGTGCATCAGATGCGAAGTCGGACGCGCTTTGAGCAGTTTCCGACATTGGTGATAGTGGTGCTAAAAGACTTTGCGATGATCTGGTAATCTGTTCAATAAACTGACAAAAATATCAATGGGTCTTAATAGGCTTAAATGATAACGATATGGATGGAAGTATGAAATGTTCACTAGGGGTATTGTTTAAATTGTTTAAACAATGCCAAAAAATTATTATTAATCATGAGAAATATATGGTACATCTTTTAAAGTTACATCTGAACGCAAAAAGAAAATACCAAAAGACATTCAATCTTTGGTCATGGACAGAATTAAAATTGAAGACCAATAAGAGGTAAGCAAGAGCACTGTCACTGTCGATTCACTGATTGACTCTTAAACTTATTCATTACACAATACTTCACAGAATTTACACATGGAGAAAAATCATCTTTATGACACAAATCTCTTAAAAAAAATTCAAAATTTTTAAACAAATTATATAGTGACAACATACCGATAGTGTCTGCGCTGGTTTCGTCGTTAACGGTGCTATCCGCACCAACTTCTGATGTGGCTTCGACGTGCTCACTGAAATGAATAACAAAAACTTGTAAAAGTTGCTTAAATTCATTACACCGACTATTCCATTGACAGATATTTTCCAAGTGACTTTTCGATTATAATTCAAATTTAAATTTTATTTTATAATATTCGAATAGAGAATAAAATCGTTGAACGAATTGTTTTAGTGTCAATGTTTCAAAATTTTTCCAATTTCCAAAATTAATGTAATTCTTTTGAGTGTCATATTTAGTAGTTGTCGCAACTTGTCGGCTCCGAACGGATAGATGGCGACGTTTCCGATATAGGAAATTATTAGAAAACTCTCTAAAACTTCGAATCTAAAAATATTTACACCTTTTGTTATTATTTTTTGTTTAGTTTAATTATGACGACGGTCTCATTGCTTATTTTTATACATCTTTTTCTTGTTTCCCTTTGCACTCGTAATAAATTTTTAGAAAGTTAGCTAATAACTCGGAATTTTTTTTCATGTTCGATCAAGGTGAATTTGTTTGTATGTCAATGTGTTCTAATGTAACTAGAAGGTTCACCAACCAAAAATCAGAAATTTCAAAATTTACCCCCTCAATACACCCTTTGACCTAGGATGAAAATGTGGCCATATAATATTTTATTTTTTAACGTGTCAAACTAATATTTTAGTAATATTGAAACCAATAAGTACTAAGCTATATTTACACAATAAAAATCTAACAAAAGTAATTATATAAACAATATTTAGGGGCGGAACGTAATACCCCCACCCATAGCAAATCAACAAAATCATCACAGTTTAGCCAAAGATTTTTTGTTTTCTATAACTGGTAAAAAGTAAACTAGGTGAGCCGTGACAGCCAAGTGGCTTGAACGCCCGTCTTCTACTCCGGAGGTACCGGGTTCGATCCGGCTTGCACCAATGAATTCTTCAATTTGTGTGCAGTTAGTATAACACCAACTAATATCACGCGCTTTGACGGTGAAGGAAAACATCGTGAGGAAACCTGCATATCTATGTCATGACTGTCTGTTGTCAGACAAGACAAGACAACAAACAGACAAACGGACAAACAACAAAACAGACAAGAAGAAGAAGAAGTAAGTAACTGTAATAAAACTAGCTAAAAAACAATAATAATTACACAAGAAACATAATAAAAAGCAAATAAACATAACATAAGGAAACAATTTTTCTTCTTCTAAGTCGTATTTCCTCATGACATGGTCGTGGTCATCATGTGTAATGAAACACACGACGACTTTCTTGGCAGATATAATGGAGTGATTTGCCATAGCATTATTCATTTCAGGTAGGTAGGTTGTAGGTTTCCTCGCTATGTTTTCCTTCTCCGTCAAAGCGCGTGATATTAGTAGATGTTATACTAACTGCACATTTTTTATGAAACAATTACATTTTATAATTTAGCAGAGTTTGATAACCCACGAAAAAGACCCCGTAATGGAGCCCTAAGTTTCGAGTACATGTACCGCACATATAACTAGTTAGCCGTCTGCCACCTGCCACTTTTCTGTCGGAACACACCAAACAGTACTTTTTGCACCCCTGATGCAATATATACAATTTGCCGTTTAGTCGCTCTTCCTTATCACTTGATGATGGTCTACCAAGTTTGGAGAATTATCTATAATTGCCTATAAGTTCATCAACCAATTACCGAACAAATTTTAGCTGCGCCGTCATGGGGCGCTTATTTTGGCGACGTTGGTCGATTTTGCGCAACAAATATACTTCAACACTACTTTCATTGAACTCAAATTCTCAAACATAATCGTCCATATAAAATACGTCGTTACTCTGCTTCAAAACTCATTTTCAATGTTGCCTTGTAAATGTCTTATGATGTGATATATAACAGAAAACCGTCGCGGGTGACGACTTTCGTTATTACTCTAATCTAAATTTGTAACCCAAAATGGAACACCTGTAAATATTTGAAAAAGTGCATATACCATGAACATATCTGGATGATCAATAGCGCATTCATTTTTTTTAATTTATTTTTTTGTATAAAATCGAGCAACTTTTATGTTTTCCTTATATAAATCATACTAAATAGACCCCGTCGCCAATTTATCCACTTGCTGACAGATATATATACATAGATATATATTCCTACAAAAAAAAATTTGAATTATTTGTTGCCGATGCAGTAATATACGAGCGCAACGATCAAACGTGTAATGTCCCCTCTAAGGGGACATACGAGCGCAACGGTAAAACGTCTAATGTCCCCTGTACGGGGACATACGAGTGCAAAGGGTTAAGTGTTATTATCAATAATTTTAAACATGGTTTAGTTTGATGTAAATGGTGTTGTGACCAATTCCCCGTGAATATAATAATAAAAGCCCAAAGAAATTCACGTAAAGTATCTAAAAATATATCAAGATAAGAAAAAAAGGATTAACAAATAATTTAAAAAAAAATTCGCTTTGCAAAGAGATTCCTTGACGATACTTAACAGAGAAAATCTCATTCAACTTTTAAGTTGAATAGATATGATATTAATAGTAGCTACAAAACGCTTAGGTAAGCGTCTGCCTTACAATATGGAAAACCAGGTTTTGATTCTGGCGACATATGTTGTCGAGTTTGATTAGTGAAAGGGATTTTTCGAACCTGCTTGGTTAGCTACCACCTTCATATTGAGAAGCCTTTGTTAACTTGAGATCTAGAGTATTCTGAGCAAGCACGATTTGCCATCAAGACCATTGTAGATAAAATAAAAACATAAGCATTTAATGAATTATGAATTTTAGCAATTATATAACGAACGACTTCGATAATATAAAATATTAATTAAACATGGTTTCAATAATTGTTGATCAATAATAGATTGAATTTGACGAATATTATCGATTGATGGTGTAGAGTTAAAACTAATTCTTGTTTTTACTCCTCTTAATACAGAACAAGGACACCATTTTAGTACAATATTTTTAGCCCTTAAGGATAAAAAAAACTATGCGAAACCTCGTCAAGTTTATAGTTCACATTTTTCAGTGAACCGGACAATACATACGTTGGTTCAGTGTGCCGGTTTTGTTGCCCAGTATAACCATAGGCGTTGGTTGGCCGCTGTTGGACGGCTTCTCCGCTGCCATCTGGATTAAATTACCTACAATTTTTACATTATGATAATATTATCATAAATATATCATAATGTACAATTTTTACATTATGATAATATAATATAAATATATATTTATACTACATTTTTATACTCGAAAAAATTAATTGTGACGTTCATCTAATGGAAAGTGATTAGCTCGCCCATAACAATAATGCACTAATTAAGATGTACACTGAACCACGTTGTGCTCATCGAGACATGAGGTCTTAAGTCTCGTTAGCACAGTCATTTCACTATCTACATTACCTCTTAAACCAGCGAACGGTAATATTTAGACACTACATATTTGATGGAAATCGGCGCTGCAAAACACTACACCACATTATTCTTGTTAAGAACTAAATTGATAACCGCAACGCATTATTACAAGATTTTACTTTGTTATTATTCAATATTAATAATTATTCTACATGTAATATATAAAGATACATATACATTTTGTATAAAATAGAGTATACCTTTCTGTATTGAGTTCATCGGTATAAGTACACAATAGTTTTTAGCAGATGTATATTTAAATATTTGGATATCCTAAAATTTAAAAAGCACCAACACTATCTACATATACAGAAGGCACGACTTTATTTTATACTTTTTCTTTTAATACCATACTTTCCTTTTTACATATATTTATCAGAGAAAAATTAAAGCGAATTTAAAAATATTTGATTATTAGTAGAGTGCATTTGATAAAAACAAAAAGAATTACCCTTAGTATCAGTCAATAAAAACGTTTTAGCGGGAATGTTAATGGTTTGCGGTTGCAGCTTCGGTTTGACGGGTACCGGGTTTGAATTCGTGACTAGACGAATGTACTGTATCTGTAAATGAGCACAACCTTTATAAGAAATCATATATGTATGAAATAATTTTTAAGTAACATAACTTGTTAACTATCAAACATACAAGGCATTTTTTTTTAACAAGACCTTACCCCTTTGCCGGGGACGTTGATCTGATGTAACTGAGTCCGCGGACCCTCTACAACGATGTTACCTTCTTTAATGACCTGAAAATACATATTTTTACATTAAAAATCTATATTCAGCAGTGGGCGTCCATAGGCTGATGATTAATTGAATCAAAATATAAGTCGTTTACTTATTTGGTAACAACCAATACAATTCAGTTAAAAGATTTAAATAACAGTTTCCAGATATTTTTTAAGAAATGCAATAGTAATTCTAATCTTTTACCAGATTTCTTACACTTACGCGGAATAACATTTAAGAAAAAAATTATGGATATTATCGTCTTAGTTTTAACTATTTATTGCTCGTAGTTTCGAGTGATTTACAGGACCCATGAGAACGAGAGAAAGGAGAAGACGTTTAATGAATTATGGTAAGAGATAGAAATAAATGTGATAATTTGCATTTAACTTTGTATTAAAAACTTATTAAAGAAATTATTTGCATAAAAAATACTTACTTGTGCTTTTGGCGGCGCCGTCGTCTTAAGTATAACATTTTGTGAGGGGTTTGAAGTAATAAGAACTTTCTTTGGAGCAGGACCTAAGTGTAAAAATTAATATTATTAAAACATTAACCCTTAGACGATGAGTATGTATGATCGCGCGCACGTGCATCGTGACGTCATCTCTCGACTCAGACTTTCTCGATTCAGACGGGGAGTGGTTATGCTACATAAAATAAATAAAAATATAATAAATAATATAACAGGGTCACTTTGATTAAAGTGTCAAACAACTCTATTGTTATATTTAACGATTTAATCATTCGTTTATATTGAACGAACTAAACAAACAGAACGTTTTCCTTATGGTAAGCCTGATGCATCAGCCCATAACAATGAGGCGCAAATAAGGATGCCATTTTGCTCGTAGACTTGAGACACAAGGCGCAACACAGTAATGTTTGCACATTACTGTATGGGGGCAGAAATATACATATAGTACCAAGTGTCATCGGCAACATAGAACCATCACCAGTGCTAATAAGATTCAAAGTCTATTTTTCGGCATTTTGCATCAATCCTCTATATGACATATTATAATAAAAGAAAGTTTGGAACAGACTAGGTTAATTAAGGTATCGTTTTTGATTCAGAAGTACGTGTTTATTAAATAATTTTTTAAAACAAAAAAACAACGCAAATACTTTAAAGGACTTAGACTTTTTTTCTTTTACACTTGTAAAGTTATTGTAATAAAGTTATTTATGTACTTAATCTGCCTGTAATAAACTATTACCTTGAACTGCTTGGGGGACTTTTTCAGGTGACTTGAAAGAAATAATTTGCTGCTTTTTAGCAAATTTTACGCCTGATTTTGTTGGAGTGGCTAATAATACCTGAAAAAAAAATTCAATGAATGAGATAAAAGTCATATGAGAAAAAAATAATAACAACTATGTTATTTAAAATATAACAATAGTATTTTTCAATATATTATGAAGGTGCATGCAGCTACTATTAGCAACATTAATTTACATTAACTCTACACCTTTCCCGTTTGCAAACATATGTGGTTTTGATTTAATGAGCAGTAATAATAAAAGATGTGTAATCCTTAAACCGGATATAATAGCACATAAAAGATATTAATAACATGCAAAATATGTTTTATTATTTATCTTAATGAACCAACACTTGAACTCAATTTCACTTCGTTTTAAGTAACAATAAGACTACAGATGGTTAAGCGTAATCACCTAGAATACACGGGCTTTCATATGTAGACAACCGAAATTCTGCAGTTCTACTGTTATGGCATCTGATTTACAATAATATGACAGTGGTACATGGCCCAACAGATTCTACCAACCGAATTTCATAACATTTGGCGTCAAAATATATCCAAGAACTCACGTGTTATTATCATTTTTATTACAAAAGCATTATGTCCAAAATTAAAGATAATTGGGTAACACTAATATATAACAATAAAATCCACATAAAATTAATTACCTTGTTTCCTAAAGTCAGAGGCACAGTTTTTGGTTGCATTGTGACAAATTGGGCAGTTGATTGTTTAGCACTTGTCACAGGCGTTACCTTCGTGAGAATAGTTTGTGAGGTGTTTACTTCCACATTCTGTTGTCCTGAAATTTGTTATTCAAAAGCTTAGATTAATTTGATTTGATTCATATATAAATATACGAGAATAATAATTACCTGGAAGTAATAATTTTGTTATAACAGGCTTATTATGTGTAGCAGCAACATTTTTTGTTTGGATCATCTGGGTCTAAAATTTTTATAAAATATTAGCATCATTAATATGAGAAATGTCTGCAAATATTAAAACTTAACGTGTTATTTGAAATTTTGTGGAAAATATTGTTTTAATAATTTTTAATGCTTATACACATCATTTACAAGTTGTCGCTGTTGCAAGGGAACATCCTAGTAAATGCCATCACAGTACATAACAATTTGGAGCAGGTAAGGCTGACATACAAGACCAAATTGTGTCTATTGCCATGAGATATAAAAAGTTGTCTTGTTACCCCAGTAACTATATTTGCTACAAGAACCTTTAACCAGTACACAGAATATTTGTATGTTTAGCAGCAGAGATAGGCTCAGCGGGGTATCGACCTAGATGGTCTGTGGCAACATAGACTTACTACTTATAATACTGCTACATACTTGTTCTCCAGTACTAGTTCGTATATATTGCAGAGTTGGCATTACAGTCCCTGTAGTTAATAGCTTCAATTTTTGCGGCCCTGTAGTTGGCATCATTAAAAGTTGTTTACCAATTTGAGCTGAAGTAAATAAGGTATTTCAATATTAGATATTTACATATATAAGGTGTTTTAGTATATTGAACTGCATCCACAGCACATTTGCTAAATGCTTGGCATTGTGACAGAGGTTTCTGGTTAGACTCAGGGACCATATGTGCAGTTTAGTTTATGGCAGGGCAGGCTCAAAACAGGAGCTTCTTATGTAGCTACCAATCACATATTTTAAATCTGCCGCCATAACAGCAATGCTGTGTTCTGACCTTGAATGTATCTTGTGTTACAAAATAATAGTTGTTAAAAAACTTAACAAACCAAGAGAGCAACAAACATTAAACAGGAATTAGTGACAATTTTTGAGGAGTAGCTGAATAAAAATAGTACTAATCAATTTTCGAGACAAAAAAGTAGATTTTTAATTTTGTGTAATAATTTGTTTCCATAAAGCTAGATAATAATTTTGTGAACTTACTTAAAACTTGGTTCCCTTTATTATTACCCTGCATGACTCCCGCCAGCGTTACTTTCTTCAGAAAGCTATTATTCTGACCGGTTAGCAGGGATATGGGTTTAGGAGCTATGGCAAACTGTTTTCCTTGCATATATGATTTAGAGCCTTGTGGAGGCTTCGGAGCTATTGGCACTTGACGCGGCGCCGTCGTGTGAACTGCAGTTTCATTCTTTTTAACTTCTTTTGCCCGTGGTGGTGAAAATGGTGTCTGCAATTTTTTCAAATGAGATACCAGTATTATAACTTCCTTTAAACTAATGAGCTCTTACACTCTATAGGTAATGTTACTCCTCTGTACATTTTTTTTATACTACTATGCGACGAGATGAGCAAGACATTCACCTGATGGTAAGTGATACGCTTGTCTGTAATAATGTAGTGCTGGTTAAAATAGTATACACTGTATATGTCGCCTTGAGACATAAGATATTAAGTCTGGTTACCCCAGTAATAACACTAGCTTACAGCGCTCTTCAAACCGGAACACAGTAATGTTTGTACACTATGTTTAGTGGTAGAAATAGTCACTGTGGTGGTACCCATCCAGATGGTCTCCGGCAACAGAGACCTACCACCTGGTAAGTATCTGCTAACATATTTCTTTTATAATGCAGAGTACATAATAATAACACAAATTAATCACCTTTACTGTGACCATCTTTGGCAATGTGTGGTCCTGTTTCTTTGTAGTTACATGTGGTGATACCTCAACCTCTATCACAGTATCAGATTGTGAAGAAATAATATTGTGAGCCTGGAAAAGGATATAATATAAAGTGAATCTTTAAACAGAATTTGCCTCACAAAAAATTGTTACTTAAACCAAAATAAAAACTACAAACAAATATCAAACATGGTAATAAAATTAAGCTAATCAAATAATACATACAGCTGAGTCTACAGAAGGAGTTAAAATATTAGTTTGATCTTCATTTTCAGCATATTCTTGTAAAGTAAACTGTTCCCCTATAAAATCTGTAAAGAAATAAAAATCCTTACGGTTTTGTTTATTATATATGTAAAGTAAAAAAAATTAAAACATAAATTTTATAGACAATTTTTGAAATAATATGAAGGATTAGATATCCAATACCAATAATTTCTTCACCACCTGTGTCCATTAAAATAGGCTGTTCCTCAATGTGTTCAAATTCCATTGGAATTCCTTGATCATGGCCACTATCATCCAGTGTTATGTCAGTCTCATCAACAACTGCATCTTCTGGATGTTCAAAGTTGACCTAGAATGTAACGTCATATTAAAGTCATTAATGAGTGAATACTAATGAGAATGTTATGTTATAAACAACAATTATTTGTACACTACATTAGCTACTAAGTTATTCAAATGAAAATACTTATTTGCAGAAAGCTAAGTAATTTAAACAACCACATTTTCTATTAAAATTTATTCTAAAACAAAGCTCCTAAAAATAACAAAAACAATTCTTGAGTACTCACTCCCATGGAACTATCCAAATTAAGAGAATCCCCCAAATTGTGATCCATGTTTGAAGAGTTATAAAAGAAGCTGTGTCATTAAATATATTACAATAAAGTTTCCAAGTCCAACACTAAAAAGCGCGAAAAATCAAAAATATTTTTGAGTTCAAAAGAGGCCGCCATTTTAAGTTGTCAAATCTCTCCATCCCCCCATACAAATAGC
The DNA here is from genome assembly GCA_029286795.1 of Byasa hedistus. Lineage (NCBI taxonomy): Eukaryota > Metazoa > Arthropoda > Insecta > Lepidoptera > Papilionidae > Byasa > Byasa hedistus. Next base: position 6,735,465 of record JAGSMW010000024.1, read on the forward strand.
CACGGTTAAACACAAATTGTCAATCACAAACAAATTTTTGTGAACTGTGTTATTACACATATAATTTTCTTAAGAGAATTAACTTCTAATATGAAAGTTAATTTTAGACTGTTTTCTATGCCAATCAAAACTAAACCTTATAAAGAAAATAACATTATAGGACAAATATTCTGATGGCGCTTCTTTTAATTTTGTAAAGATGTCAAATTTAGCCAACATAACGAAAAATTATCTATAATAGATAACACAGAATGTTAAAATATTTAATGAATATAATCTTTAGTGTAAATTTCGGAATATACATTTGATTTTTGTACTAATATTAATTTTATTGTTTTTTGAAACATTAATGATAAAAAACTATCAGAATCTTTTCGGGAACACTTTGTTGCGAATAATAATATAATAAATGTTCTAATCATAACATTATTAAATCTAATTTAAGTATAAATATCTGTTCATAATAATTTATACAGAATTATTTCTTTCTGTAGAAACGTTTTTTATGGTTTACACATTTTTGTTAGATGTTTAAGAATCATTAATTTATGCTCCTAAAGTCCTATAATCCCTATTTTAATTTTTACTTTTATGTTATATGCCTATTTATAGTAAAAAAGGACTTTTAAATTGTTCTTAGTGTATGGCTTAATATTTATTTTTAACTGCGAGGTGTATTTCAGATATACACAAACACATTTATTTTTGAATTTATTCACATATGTGATAGACTGATTTGTGTTTACATTTGTCAAAAAATGTCTATCACATTGAGTGTCTGTAATTTAGTTCTATATTGTTTATTTAATTAGTTCTGTGATTTTTACTCGTCTTGTATATTAGAAATATTCAATAAGGTCTTTTGCAGTTTCATCATCTTAATTTAGAGTATCTTATTATATTTCGATTTCTATTAAACAGTACAATGCCCATAACTTTGCAAGGTGTTCGTCAATTTTTGAGTGAACTGCGAAATTCTGGTGGTTTGCATAAAGACCAAGCTGAAAAGTTAGTGTTTCGGTAATAATATATGAGAATAAACGAACTAATTAAACAATATCCATTGAATATTGTTTTTTTTTGTAGGTACCGCAACGTACTTTTAGAAATTCTTCAAAGTCCAACTGAGTTAGCTGATTCATTGAAAGCATTTGTTGAAGCAAGTATGTGCTGCTTATACATTTGTAATACGTATTACTTTAGTTTTAATTACTAGTGTTTTAATGGACATTGTAAAATTTCCACAGTTGTTAATGAAAATGTGAGCCTAGTAATATCCCGTCAGTTGCTAACTGATGTAAGCACTCACTTGGCGTTGCTGCCTGATGCAGTGTCACAAGAGGTGTCACACTTTGCTTTAGATGTAATACAGCCAAGAGTTATTTCATTTGAAGAGCAGGTATGTAAACACATTTCATAGTACACACATGTACATAATAATAATAAGTACTTGATAACCAAGATTACAATGCCATAGTTTTGGAAAAGAAATATTGAGTTCATTTGGGAATCAACTCACTATGATATATGCACTCCATATGTGGCAGAACATGTTGGTGCTTCAAATACCTTTTGTGTATACCATATTCTGAATTTTTTTTTTATTTGGTTAATTATTACAAAAATAAAAACATTTCTTGATATATTTTAATATGATCCCTGTTCTGTTTGATCTTATTTTACTTATCAATTTTCTGGTTCTTATAAGGCAATATGTATAAAAAAATATTGAAATGTATAATAGTATTTGTTATTCTTTGTGTAATTACCTATATCTTAAACCAACATCATTTTATCAGGTGGCAAGTATTAGACAACATTTGGCTGACATTTATGAAAGGCATCAGAACTGGAAGGAAGCTGCAAATGTACTTGTTGGAATACCTCTTGAAACTGGACAAAAGTAAGTGTATATTCTTATAGGTCAATTATTGTAAAATTTATAGATGACATTGTTTAAATGTTGATTTAAAAAGTAAAAAAAAGTAAAAGGATTTTAGACCAGTGTTTGTGTCTCTGTGGAATAGAGTAACTGCTTCACAAAAAATTAAAACCATCTGACAGGAATCTTCGACAAAACTGAAGTAATTTAATATGTGCAAAGCAAATAATTAAACTTCACACAATGTTTAAACTAAAAGTCTTTTATAAACAAACGTAAGTAAAACCATATTTCTTCTAGTGTTCCCTGTTATTTAATTTATTTTCAGGCAATACTCGGTAGACTACAAACTAGAGACCTATCTAAAGATTGCTAGACTATATCTTGAAGTTGATGATCCTGTACAAGCTGAAGCATTTGTAAACCGTGCCTCACTGTTACAAGCAGAGACCACAAATGAACAGCTACAGATATATTATAAAGTGTGCTATGCCAGAGTCTTGGATTACAGAAGGTTTGTATGTTTTATTGTTTGTTGTATGTTGTATTGTTTTATACATTATAAGCTTTCAAACAAGGTTTACAATGACTTAAATTTCAGTAGCAATGAACTATTATATAACACTGATTAGTTGCCAAATAATATTTGTGATATTACAAAAAAAAAGCATTCATGCTGGCTATGTAGTTAACTTAGCCAGCCTATGGAGGGCCTGTAATATCAGAGGCATGACAAGTACACTGCTGACCTTAATGAAACCTTATTACACCCTAACCCTAAACCCAAAAGAACATTTAGTTTTTTTTGAAAACCTACACAGATTCATTCTATGACCTGATAGATCACAGTAGAAAAATTCTTATTTTTCAATTAATTACAATTAGTCCTCAAATAACATGAAACATATTGAGAATACTGATAATTAAGATACTTCACATAATTAAAGCCATGAAATTAAAAAATTTAAAAAATTATTAAACTAAACTAACTAACTTTAAAAAATTATAACATCTCATAGCTTTTTATGCTTTGTAATAGATTTGTAATTAATACTTATTCCAAGTGTTTATAAGTGAACAAATTTGATATAATCTAGAATGCTATATATATTAAAAAAATAATTAAACATCTATTTTCAGAAAATTTATAGAAGCTGCACAAAGGTATAATGAATTGTCCTACCGCAACATCATTCATGAGGATGAAAGAATGACCTGTCTTAGAAATGCACTCATATGTACAGTACTTGCTTCTGCAGGTAAACCATTATCAGCACTTTATAGTAATAAGTTCCTATTAAGTTATTTCATATATTAGTGGCACAAAGGTTAAGCTTGCTTGCTTGTAACACAGAGGTTGCGGTTCGATTCCCAAGACCATCAATTGTAGAATTTGATCAGTAGAAGGATTTATAATTTGCCTGGCTTAGTCACTTTATATTGTTAAACTACTACAACAACAATATTGCTATGTTCTATTGTCTAAACAAATGTTTCACTATCTACAGTCACAATCACACCAAATGAAATTAAGATACAAAAAGGATTTTGTACAAAAGTAACCATTGCACAATAATTGTAATATAATTTTAACCTATATGATCTAAGAAATGTTCATTTCAGGTCAGCAGAGATCAAGAATGTTAGCAACCTTATTTAAAGATGAGAGATGCCAACAACTACCTGCATATTCAATTCTAGAGAAAATGTACCTTGATCGCATTATTCGCCGCTCGGAATTACACGAGTTTGAAGCTTTAATGCAGAGCCACCAAAAGGTAAAGCTACTTTTTCTTAAAATTAGGGTGGGATAGGTGCGACTGTCTATTTTACTAAATTTTTTTTCCAATAGTAAGACTATTATATAACTAAATTTTTTATTTAACTAAATTCAAATTAGATATATAAGCTACACTTTTAAAATAAAAGTAAAACATTTACAATTTAAAGTGCTTTACCATAGAGATGACTGATATATGGACACAGTATGGACATTGAAATGATTACTTTTACTTATGTATTTGTGTTTGTTATCAGCTTAGCTAATGTTCCTACTACTTTTCTTCTCTCACAAGGAGATAGTTATTTATTTACCGTGCCACCCTCTTGGGTAGTGTGGTGGTTGCAGCAGCCAGTTGGTGGATGTCAAATGTCCTCTACAGTTGTCATTCTTAGAATATGAATATTTTTTCACATGCTTTTGTTCACAGAATATATCCTTTACCCTCTCTATTTCGCTAGCTATCATTATTTATTTTATTATATTATTACACTATAGTGGGCAAACAAGCAAACAGTTGATGTGATGGGATCATGGTTTGTTACAGTGTATTATTTTATTATTTATTACTTCTGCGAACATTTTAAATAGCTATACTTTGTTTACACTAGTCTGAAAGAATCAATCCAGATGTATTTAGTATTTTCATTACAGGCGACAACATCAGATGGCACTACGATACTAGATCGCGCTGTTTTCGAGCACAACTTACTGTCGGCTAGTAAACTATACAACAACATAACATTCGAGGAGTTGGGCGCGTTACTGGAAACACCGCCCGCCAAAGCGGAGCGCATCGCCAGCCACATGATAAGCGAGGGGCGAATGAACGGATATATCGATCAAATAAGCTCCGTTGTGCATTTCGAAAGTAACTAAATAATTTAATCATTATCATTATTACAGTTATTATTGTCCATTGATGAACATAGCCGCGTAGTGGCAATGCTGGAAGGCCAAGATGGACTGATCTAGTGAAGGTAGCTGGAAACCGCTGGATACGAATAGCGCAAATCCGTTAGGAGTGGAGATCTTGGGACGAGGTCTTTGCCCAGCAATGGGCGCCTATAAGCTGATAATGAACATAGGCATTATCAATTTGTTGTCAAGTGAGACCAGTCCAATGCATTTGTAAGAAATTCAGATCATTGATTGTTGTTGTACCAATAAAAGCAGCAGAGCTGGGCGACTTCCCATAGAAGAAGGCTTCCATAAAATAGTATACTCATTTACTATTGTGTGTATATTATTACAAAATATCAGACAAATTTGTGTGGGTGTACTAGACAGATTTGTTTAGAACAATCTTCAGCTATATTAAACATCTTATCGTTGGGGATATGTGCAGCAGTATGTTTATCAGCTGATGGTGATGATGAAAATTCTATAAAGTTTTTAATGTGCATATTTATTTTAGCTCGAGAAATACTACCACAATGGGACAAACAGATACAAAGCTTGTGCTACCAAGTGAACAGTTTGATTGAGAAGATCGCTGCAGCAGAGCCTGAATGGATGGCAAAGATCATGGAAGAAGAAATGATCCAGTAGACTCAGTAGAAACGAATCGATATAAAAAATAAAGCAGAACCTTTTTATTTACGTATTTAATTTTAAAACAAAAAATCGTACCTTTTCCTAATAAAATAATCTCATTAATTTCTATTTAATGTATGACGTATTTATCCGCCTGTTTGTATTAAACATCAACTGTAAAACTGCTGCCATAACAATTGCATTACAGCTAGTGAAAATTACTTGGGAAGTGATACATAACATCTTAAGTATATAAAAACGACGATTGTAATGTGGTGCTGTTGACTTCGGTGTTATGGGCAGGCATAACACTTACATGAACATCTTGTTCTTCATTGGAAAAAATATTAGTGGTGGTCCGGCTATTAACCTTACCATCTTAAACATGGAATCACCAGGTAGTATGCCCGTTTTAATGTATTCAGTCTACTCCACTTTACACGTCATAGGCGAGGTCTTCGGATTTTCGGGAATTAAAGATAGATGTCGCTCAATTAGCAGACGGCAAATACTTTGGAAAGCATGCCGTTTTTTAAAACGTGTAGAATGGCGCAGGTGCATTCTGCAAAAGTACCAGACACCCCACACCCTTCTAACACACTAAAGGACCTCTTTAGTGGGTGTAAAACCTGCATAAACCTGACCTTCCAGAAACTGCTTATTTTTGAGATTCTCTTCCCAATCTCACCATACGAAAAAAAAGGGTGCATAAAGAAAACAAACAACTACTGATTCCAACAGACTATTTGTTTTATTCTCAATCAATCAATAAAGAACACACCATAGGTGCTTATTTACAAGGTATTATATACTGACAGTAATGAATTAGTTGAATTCAGTGAAATTATTCAGCGATACAGGATGCACAGCAACAGGTGCAGTAATACATAATATGAATCAAGTATATTACGAGGAATAGCCAGCATCCGCCATTGAAATTGTTACTGTTTGACAGTGCTTAAATATCTCTTGGGCGTATTGCACAATGTTGTGGTGTACATTGATTTTACACAGGACACTGGGGCGCTTGAATTGATTAGACTAAACATGTTTCCATTAAATATGATAATATTGTATGCGGCATTATGTATTATCTACAAGACTAAAGCGCCATTGGCTAGAGTAAACACCTAGGGCTCTAGATCGAACGCGATGCCGACCTTGTGGCCACCGGCGTTGAAGTTGTGGCCGTCGATGGCGGCCGACAAAGTCAGGGTCACACCTAAAAGAAGAAAAATATTATCTCAAAAAATCATCAACCAATATAAAAATACCATTTAAACAAGATATCGAGCCATAAACCGAAAGGAAAATATTAATCAGCATGGTTGATAAATGGCTTTCACCCCTTGTGGCAGAAGACCCATGTCCCAAAAGTTGGGAAACATTAAACAGCGTTTATTTAAGCATCTTTTTTAAAGTGTTTTTTTTTTGTGCCTCTTTTATAACATTTTATCACCTTATCAATAATCAAAAACATCTTTTTATACATAAGTATAAAGGAGACAAGTTTGTGAATGATTTTTAGGGGACAATAACAAATATATATTATTATAAATATAATAAAAATTATTATTATTATTATATATATAATAAACAAATAAACAATATTTAAAATCACGCCATTTCTTACTAAAACAGCTTAGATAACAAAAATGATAAAGATGATAACGGAGAAAAATGTATTCTATTGATAGAAATAGCATTCACATATCTAAAAATTCAAGATACACATTTTGACTATTCAGATAGATATGTTAGACATTTCACCTTTCATTGGGTAAAACCTTATATTTATTAGTTTGTGTTTTTTTTAATGGCTGATGAATAACCCTAGCTATAATATAACTCACCAGGGCGAAGTTTCTGCTGGTAGCCGAGACCAATAAGAGACTTGTTATTGATCTTAGCGTGCAATGAAGCATCGGCGTCAAGTGAAAATTTAGCGCCAACTCCAAACAGTGTGTCAGCAGATCCAGCCGTCCATTTCATGCTGATACCACAGTCAATCTTCTCAGACACCTTCTGATAGATGGAACCACCAAAGTCTTTACCATTGTCGCTGTGGATAATGAAGAATATGAGTCAATTTCAAACAAATAATCATTAGACAACTGTAACAAGCGAGAACTTTACTAAGAACAGTAATAAAAAAAAAATGTACTTGGCACATTGAAAGTAGAAAACATATTTTTTTTATCTATAATGGGTAACACTTGACCTTAATTTCACATGATTCAAATGAACTGTCATACATAGACATAGACAATGATAATTAATAATGATAGGGCTCAAAAGGACTCCTATCCAGAGCCGTAAAAACATTTACAAAAAAAAAAAAAATTCACATGATTTGTGTTGTGACAAAGAAGAGTGCATTCAAGAAGTGCTCTGGCTGTAGCTATGCTGACAGATAGAACACAGTGCTTGTGTTAACAGATTTATATTAACTAGCTGGTGGATTTGAAGAACCCTAAATTTATCCAAACCTTACATTTTGTGGCACAGAAATGAAACCTCTATGTAACATAGCTATTAGGGATTATCTGATTATGCATTGTTCTGGTGAAGCAGTTTACTAAACTTTTATTTTTACATTCGAAACAATAGTTCTCTTTTTCAAATTTGTTAACAATAAATTCTCACATATCAGACTCATATATAAGCATGTTATAAAGATTTTGCAAAAAAAAATGTACAATCTGCACCTTTTGTTAAATACAATGGCACATTATTTCCAATGTCAAGCTGTTTGCTGAAAATGGTTTCAGACAAAGTTATACCAACAGTTAATGTATGTTATGTAACATTGTTAAATCAATATGTCATTGCTCATACATGACCCAGTTTTACATTTGCTGTTAGGCTTAATGCAGTTATTGTAACTTGTAACCTAGTATTAGGGCCATACAATTTTTTTTATTAAAATATCATTTAATCATCATTCAGATATTTTTAATATACTTACACATTGGTGTGTAGAGCAAAATCATTGGTTTGGTAACCAAAGGCAAAGTTGTTCTTGCTAAATTTGCCTTTCTGTGTGTCAAACTGGGTGTTAGCGCCAGCAAGCCAACCTTGGTATTTCAGAACAGCAGCTACATCAACAATAGGTCCAGCCATATCTAGATCAAAGTTAGTGTTAACTGCAACTGTTTCATTGGCAAATGAGGTCTTCAGTTTGCCGGTCTTACTCCTATTACAAAGAAAAATTATTAAATTTGATTTAAGTATTATAATAATAAATATATGTTAAAAAAATATAAAAAAATCAGTGTACCCAGTCTGTGGCGCAAAAGTGCCTTCAAGGGTTAACTTGAGGCCTGCTGCAATTTTATCTTGGATGGTAACATCAGCAGCCAGTGTGTTATCTGTGTTCCATTTTTCTGTGAATGTTAGACCATAGTCTTTCACTGCATATTTAGATGATAGGCTACCAAACACCTGTAAAAAAAAGTTGTCATAAAACATGGTTCTGAATAAATGTTCAATAACGTATAAAAATAGTCTCCTCAAAGATATTAAAGTGTAAAACCAAATTTAACTAAGTACTTAATGCCATATAAAATTGACTGCACCAAAAAGTTTTTAGTAAACTCAACAAAATTATCAAAAAACAACATTTTCAACTTATTACATAAAGTTATGTTACAGGCGGGGTCTTTAACTTCAAACAAATTACCTTTCCACTCTCCTGGTTGGAAACGATGCCACTGCTAAATTCAACACCAGATTCACTCTTGGTCTTCAAGTCCAACTTGAACACACCAAAATGATATCCTTTACTGAAGACATCATTGGCTTTCTTACCAAGATCAGCATAGTATGGGGGAGCCATTTCCTGCAAGTAACAATTGTGTAATTAAAATATATATTTTATCATTTGTAATAGCATTATTTGTAACCTCCATATATATGAAGGTTACAAATTATATGATGAATAAAACTGTAATAATTATACATTAGATTTAGTAAATACAACAAGTCCATGTACAAAACTAAAAAGGGTTAATAAGTTCAAATCTTTTTGAAAATGTTATAAAATTATGCCACTATTAACAAGGTTTTGAAAATATATGTGCATGTAAAATAAGAAAATTGTGATTTAAGGAACCTTAACATAAAATAGCGCTCTGCGCCAGTTGTGTCAGGGTCGGCTTCGCGAATTTATAAGTGACACTCAATAACGGTATTACATAACACGCAGGTATAACAGGACCCGTTGCATACTTACTAAGATTGAGACAAATACTACATATCGCATAAAAAAAAATATGAAATCTGGTTCGTCTTGACCGTAAACTTGACCTATAGCCAAAAGATTTTACATTGTCATTACAAAATTTTATGGTTACATTTACAAATGATCGTTCTTACTATTTAAACAATAATATCTTATACAAGTAACTAGTTTTGGTAAAATTATTGCAGCTTACAAAGTTTAAAATTTAAATAGTAGGGCAATATCGACAAGAGTATAAGAAATTGCAATAATCACGTGTATGACGTCAATAGTTGCCCGGCTTTACAGTAGTTATAATAAACTAAGAGAATAATATTGTAAGAAATAAAACATTTAAAAAATTGCAATGTATTACTTACTGTGTGTTAGATTATATCACTTACTCCAGCTAGATAACCCGAATAGTGCGAATTCCTAGCAATAACTTCACCTCCAGCACCACACCACAAGTCAAGACTAGTCTCTATATAATCCCAACAGAGGGCGTTTTCCACCGGAAATATCGATATTGACATTTCATAAATATAAAAATAAAATTATTTAAACATGAAGATTCTTGTTTATAAAATGCAAAGGTTATTTATTGATTTTTATAAGTCATACATATAAAATACTATAACGAAATAGGACTTTTTATATAAAAAAGTATAAATTTGACTTCATTCTTCATGAGCAGAAATGGATTTACGAGAAATTAACAAAGCTTTTTAATTAAATTCTACTTAACATAACATTATATACAAATAGAGAAGTACGTAATAATAAATAATGTATTTTAAAATTTAATTTGCAGTACAAAAGCCTTTTTAAATCATTTTATGTTATTAGAAAAATGTCATATGCATCGGCTTCAAGGCGGGAAAGTTTAAAATAATGTTGCAAGATGAAATTTAAATTGCTCTCAACAAGCTATAAAATTAACTCATTGGTGTTGATTAAACCTTTTTTAAGTTTTTGCTGCTTATTTTCTGTTTTTTTGCTCAATGTAGACAGTAAAATTAATAATTTAGTTTATGCACTTACTTTGTTTATGATACTTGTTTCAAAATCCTCACCGTCAAAAGGACATTCAATTATTTCGTCATTTTCGTCTTTACATATAATCTTTTCTCCCAATGATCCATCCTATATTCAAAATATTTTTTTAATGATTACCTTGAAAGGTTGTTAAATATAACTAAACAGCCTACTTATTATTCTTCCTACAGGGATTCAAAGCTTTCTCCCACAAGTGGCGAGTCAAGGTCATGTATCCATCACGCTAGCCAAAAGCGGGTTGCTTAAAATTTGGTGATTATTGAGTAGCAACGTGTATTGCTCAATATTATTGTCCTACAAAACTCAGTAAGTTCTTTACAAAAAAAATTATAGACTTCCCTTAAAACTATGAGAAGAACAAAAGTATACTTACTTCGTGTATACAAGGAACAGTTTCTTTTATAACTACGGCGACAACTTTTGGTAGTACAAAATTTTCGATAAAAGCGATACTACCTGCTTTGCTAATAACATGAAATAAAAAATCAAAATTTGACATGATTGCGGAAAAATTTAATAAATAATACTAAAATGCTATTATTTGCATCTATTTTTTGACAAATCAGGGTACCTAGATCACTTACAATTTTGAATTAAATATTTCTAATAGGTTTTTTTCCTTCCGCGTATGACATTTTAAAATAAGGAATCTAATATTTTATATTACTCTTGTAGTTGCGACGAATATATATTAGTTGCCCAATGTTTTTTAAGATATATTAGCATTGTCAGTTACAAAGATACAAAAGATGTACCTTTGCTTAATATTTCATTAAATTTTTATTTCAAATACATTTTATTTAAATTTAAATATTATTAAGCAGCTTTAGGTTAATTCTTAGCACAAAATAATTTTCTTTGTCATAATATGACTATTTAGTGCCCTTTTGCGTACAACTTTAATTGACCAATAGAATGTTATATTGCAGGAAAAAAAGTTGATGCATCTCTATAACAATAAGGTTAGGGTGTTTACTCAACACCATATTACATTTAACCTTTAACACATTTAGGGTTTTTAAACACATGCAATCAAATGAAGATTGTTAAAAAGATGGGAGTAGAAAGGAGTCGGTGAAGCGTAAATATAACACCAATGGACAAGACCTAGGTGCTTTGCACAATGGTTTGTGTGGAGTAAAATCCAAGTACGTACTGGTGGCAGGTCTCTGTTGCCGGAGACTGTCAAGGTAGGTACTCCTGTTTCAACCGACTAACAGTAGCGTGCAAACATTACTGTGTTATGGTTTGAAAAGCGCTGTAAACTAGTGAAATTACTGGAGTAACGAGACTTAATCAGGTGAACGTCTTGCTCGTCTCGTTGCTTTGTCAAATAAAAACTATAACTTTCATGTTAATGATGCCGACGTATCCCTAAAGGAACAAAATATTAAATGGAAAGTTGTAAGACTTGATAATAAGTATTTTTATTGATGCCATTTCACTAGCACAGTGCCCTTCAAATAGAGACAAAAACATTGTGGCTTGCTGACTTTTTTACTGTCTTCATTGCTCATTAGAAGCCTCTTTAGAAGACTTCCATAGAAAAGTGGACCCTGTTACGATTTCGGAAAGGCATAAGAAGAGTATGAAGTAATACCGATATACCAACCCGCCTGCTATGTCGTCCCACTCATTGAATATCTACAATCACAACATATTACTTCTTTTCAGCAGTAATTCTAACAAGAGGTCGAGAATTATGGGCAAGCGTTGGTAGTGGACCGTCTTCTATTTTAGGATGACTTGATGAATCACCAACAAATACTCTCTCCATTATAGATAAAAAAGCGTTACTTGGTGGCAGAAAAAGGCGATGCGATGGCAGACGAGCTCCAGTGACAGAGTCTGCCAATATTTACGAATCTTTTTTTACAAAAATATTTATTTTTTCGTAACATCGTCATTTAATTGATTAAGCCAATACAAGGAACTTTGCCTGTATGTACTCGAATTTTCGATCGTTCCGATTCTCGACTAATAGCGAGTTTATTTTAGCTTCTACTGTTCATTGGGCAAACGGTTTCAGTCGCTTCAATCTTCACCCGTCAGCCGCAGTCGGTTCTGATTCAATACATTACTATGGACACTTTACATTATGACGTGCTACGCAATGAAAAGTATGGGCGTTATTTGGTTGCAAAAAAGAACCTAGATTGTGGAGAACTAATATTTACGGATTTACCATTCGCGGTTGGACCGAAACCAGGCACGTGCATTTTAATTTTTTTTATTATTTGATACTATTTAACAACTAACTAACAACGTTAAGCTTAGTGGAAATAAATTCCGAAAAATAAATGAAAAATTATTAGAAAAATGTATCTAATTTCCGGAAGGTATTACGCGGATGCGAAGTTAAACTGTAAAATTAAAGTAGTTTATTTTCAGTGATAATTTGTGAAAACGAAGCAAACAAGAACTATCTTATTCTCAGCAAGCAACTCATTAATTTAATTTATTTTAATTTACTTTCAAAATTGGGATAAGTGTAATTGCAGTATTATTACTATTTGATAAATAAATCTGTGTGCCCAAAACATTTTTATTATTATATAGACTAGGGCTTGCCTACGATCCCACGATATACTAAGCTGCGATGGAGTTTGATTGAAAAGCGCATTAATGTGGAAGCCGACTATTCACTCTTCTCTTGAAAATCCCTGCATCATACCTGGAAAACACTGACTCAAACTATTCAAATTCTTCGCTATTTGAATTATGCAGGTCCAGACAAAACGTTTTCTAATCAATTATAAATTTGAAAAGTTTACGTTTTATTTTTTTCGTTGAAAATCATTTGTATAAAACCCCGATGATATTTTTTTTTTTTATTATTTCCCCTGAAACAAAACAAGCATTTTGACGATTAGGACAATGGACACAATTTAGGGACTTATTGCTTCCACAGATACAATCTTTTACGCATCCACCTCAGAATTACAATATTAACATATTAAGTATCTATTTAAGTTTATTTGTTTTAGATACTCCACCGTTATGTCTCGGTTGTTACTGTCCTGTGGATAATACGTTGTGCTCCCGCTGTGGTTGGCCAGTCTGCAACTCTGTTTGCGAGCAATCGCCTCAGCACATTGGAGAGTGCGCAATTTTTTCAAACGCCAAAGTACGGTTTCAACGTGTGGAAGACTGGACTGTTAGTGCCCCCCAACTTGACTGTATCACGCCATTAAGGTATTTTACAAGCCACATAGCAATATTTAATGGTTACTACACTACCTTCTACGATTTAGGCGAGAGCTTAGACTTATCCTTAAAAACATTACTCTACGGGTTTGACCCCCACAAAAAGCAACAAGTAGTTAGCGCTGCTTCTTTTGTTGTTGGTTGTAAATATTACATTATTAGTATCAAGAACCACTCGTGAAGCAAAATCAGTTTCAAAAAAACTCTTCTTCGGTGATCGTTTGAATATAATGACTTAAAATATTATCAAAACGGCCAATCATGAAACAATATTTAAAAAAAAATTGTTATTGTACTTTGTTATAACATAATCTAAGTACTTGTTAGAAACAAATTTTGCGATAGAACTTATTCATGTTAAGTAGCATAATTTTGTGTTCGGAAATGATATACAAGCATCAATTAGAAGAATATTTTTGCATTTTAATTATATACGACGCAACGATAATCACCTTCGTATAACATCAATAAAAATTTCTGAATAAATACATTGATTGTAAAAAATGTTAGGTTACTTTTAGCAAAAGAGAAAGACGCTCTGAGATGGGAGCAGGAACTGGATGTTATGGAAGTACATACGGAAGCTCGTCAACAGCGGCCTACGTGGAGAATCGATGAAATAAACATTGTAAACTTTTTGGTCGGCCACTGCAAGCTCGAAAGCCGATTTAGTAAGGAAGACGTGCAAAACGCTTGCGGAATTCTGGAAGTAAGTATGGCTTGTCGGCAAAAAATTAACACCTCCTTAATTTTCATGTCATGAAATAGCTATGATGAAATAAAAATATAGTATATTCCCCGCATCGGATTTTTGGTTAAGACTATGTACTTACTATAACAAAATTATGTTACCATTCTTGAAGTGAAGCAATTTATGATCATCTGTAGTTTATTCTTGTATGTTAATAAATGTATTACGTAAAAATGTACATATATTACTATATATAGTATTGCAGTAACTTTTTGCTTTATTGCCAATTAAAAAGGTTGACGGTAACATATTGTTGTCCTAAGTTCTGTTCCGAAGTTAAACAAATCATCGGTAAAGTGAACGCCATTAGAATAAAAAAAATCTTCACAGAAATCTTCTAAGAACGCCTAAAATAATTTGGCATACGTTCAAAATTCACATTTATTCAATATAGTCAGAACAAAGTTCAAACAATGTGAGATCTCGCTGCCATGAACAATAGTAAATGCGACTCCAGGCATACAATCTCGGTGTCAATAACCCTTTACGTAACTATGCTTACCGTTATTTCTTTATGAATGTTACTTAATTAATAATATTATTTAAATATTATATTAAACAAATATTATATTAAATTCTTTTACTTAAATCTTGTGTGACCAAGTAGCTGTTAAACGATTAATCTCAAATGAAACATTTTATACCAGGTAGTAGGTCTCTGTTGCCGGAGACCGTCTGGATGGGTCCGCAGCTCCTATTTCAACCGCCAAATAGTAGTGTGCGAACATTACTGTGTTCCGGTTTGAAGGGCGCTGTAGCTAGTGTGATTACTGGGGTAACGAGACTCAACACCTTATGTCTCAAGGCGACGAGCGCAATGTGGTGCAGTGTGTACCATCTTAACTAGCACCACATTGTTATGGGCAAGTGTATCACTTACCATCAGATGAACGTCTTGCTCGTCTCGTCGCAAAGTAGTATAAAAAAAATAAAACATTTGCTTTTTTAAGTTGATGTCTTATCCTGCTGTTTTATTAAAATTATCATTTGTTTAAAGTTCGGTATATTTCATACTTAAGCAATTTTCTTTGATACCCTAATAATCGTTAAAGTAGTAGAAAGTATCAATTACCAATCAAGGCGCAGTTATTCATTGGTCTTCATTCTCTTTAGATAAATGCTGTTGAAATACCATCCCGAGGCGGATTCAGCATACGGGCAATATACCCGAGGCTAGCCATCGCAGCCCACAGCTGTGTCCCCAATGTGGTTCATATTATTCTTCAAAATGATTACAAGTACGTACATAAACAAACAATATTAATCATAATAATTATTCATGTTTTAAATATTGGCTTTGTTGTCTAGTGAGACCAATAATGGAAAGTTGCCAATGCCAGCCGGGACTCGTTTCACTTTCTTTTTATTTATCTATTTTTAATCCGACATTTTATATTGTTAGCTACTTTTTGAGGTAAATGGCTTAGCTTTAGATGTTTTGAATTCTAATTGCTATTGCATTTAACTTATTGTACAATCGAAAGTAAAAAGTATATATACCAATTACTTTTTAAAATACATAATGTTATGTTGGAAATAATTTTTAAGCTTAAGCAGCGACGTTTAGTTTAGTTTTTGTGAATTCAACACAGGTTAAATTATATTCTTTTCGGATATATAGCATTACAAATGCACAGAAACACACCTACATATTTTTTGATCATGTGACCTATATATCTTGTCAGGGATAACATGGTTCAGGTTTAAAATACATATAAATAGACGTTAAGTAGAGTTTTTAATTGCATTTAATTGAATGTCGTCACAATAAGAGAGTTATTACTCCAAAGGTTAAATATATTTGTGTCGTCTAACTGTTTCGCTTAAAATAAACCATAGCTGACTGTTAGTTTATTCTTGGATGTACATAGCATTGTCTATTTTGTATCAGTAGCGATAGTTTAGTGAACGCCGCACTTACAAATCATTATAAAAAATCTAAAACTAAGTTTAAAAAAAATTTCCACTGGACCTTAAACTAGAAGAATAACATTACCGACTTTATCATAACTTAATCCCAGTTATAACTTAAAATCCTGTAGTACTTAGGTGTCCAAGCGTCCCTTTAAACTTTTTTAGTCTTGGAATAATTATTACTATTTGTTTTAAAAAAGTTTAGAACTTAGTACAAACCTATCTTTTAGAGATAATATATATTACTAATAGGAGTTCTAGACATATTAAGATATTTCTCTTCCAAATGGATTGAAAAGATGCGAATCTTTCCTGTTTCAACGATGTTTCGACATGATCTAGGTTTAGTTCGTCTGTCTGCAGCTTTCAAATCCGATAAAAGAAAAGAACAGTAAATGAATTAACATTTAAAATATTACGTTTAATAAAATCTAGGTACGAAATAGCAAATGATATTATTTTTGCAAAGGGTTCTTTAAAGTACAGTTTCATCATTGATATCCTTCGTCCCCTAGATGGGGCAAAGGGCGTCCACAGTGACTCTCCATCGCGTACGGTCTTGAGCTTCTTTTTTTATCTCACTCCAAGTCTTCCCAATTTTGTTCGCCTCGTCTGCCACTGTGCGGCGCCACGTCTGTTTGGGGCGACCGCGCTTGCGCTTTCCTTGCAGATTCCAATCAAGCGCCTGCTTGGGTATATGACAGGGATCTCTTCGAAGTGTATGGCCTATCCACTTCCATTTGCGACGCCTGATTTGTAAATCAATCGGGGATTCGTGGCAGCGCTCCAGGAGATTTTCGTTGGAGATTATCTCGGGCCAGTGAATACCGAGAATTCGGCGGAGACAGCGATTGACGAAGACTTGGAGCTGGTGTGAGATGAGTTTGGTGACCTTCCACGTCTCACAGCCATACAACAGTACGGATTTAACGTTGGACTGGAATATCTTTAATTTAACTCTACGTGATAATTTCCGTGACTGCCACACCGGCCGGAGTCTCGCGAAGGTCGCTCGGGCTTTGGCAATACGTGAGGTGATGTCCTCCTCAGTACCTCCAGTTTCTGTCACAACACACCGAGATATGTGAATTGGACGACACGCTGCACGTCTTCTGTACCAATCCGCAATGGTGTGCGGTCCCTTACTCCTGATCGCATTTCTTGTGTCTTTCGTGAGTTAATCTTAAGCCCCACAACATCTGCCTCCCTACAAAGATCGTCCAACTTGGATTGCATGTCGCGGTTGTATGACTCAGCAGGCACAGATCGTCGGCGTAATCCAAGTCCTCTAGAACGTTGGTTGCCCCCCACTCTATCCCGCGTTGCTTGTTGAGGTGTGTGCGATTCATTATCCCGTTAAGAACTACTAGGAACAGGAGAGGCGAGAGCAAACATCCCTGCCGAACGCCAGCATTCACTTAATATCATCGGACAGGAGGCCGTTGTGAGTAACTCTACATGAGTATTTCCTGTATATCGCCTTTAACAGATTAATTATTTTTGTTGGAACACCAATGTCAGCGAGTTGTGCCCATATGCTTGTCCATTTTAACGTATCGAAGGCTTTTTCAAAGTCTACAAAGGTAAGATAAACCTCTCTTTGCCATTCTGATGCCTGTTCAAGAATGATACGCAGAGTGTTGGTTTGATCTATACACGAACGGTTCGGGCGGAAGCCTGCCTGCTCTTTGCGTAGAAGTGGTTCAATAGCCCCCGTCAACCTGTCCAAAATAATCTTGCAGAAAACTTTGGAAGGTATCGAGAGCAAAGTAATACCTCTCCAGTTGCTACACTGGCTTAGATCACCTTTTTTGGGCACAGTTATAAGAAGCCCTTTGTTCCAGTCGTCTGGAAGCTTCCCTTTAATCTTTTTTATCATTTGTCTGAAATATTTTTAAATATAAGTGTAATCTCTCTACACCGGTTTAAGATAAAAATGTTATATTAAAAATATATCCAGTGATGTTTTTTTTTTTTTTTTTTTTTTTTTTTTTTTTTTTTTTTTTTTTTTTTTTTTTTTTTTTTTTTTTTTTTTTTTTTTTTTTTTTTTTTTTTTTTTTTTTTTTTTTTTTTTTTTTTTTTTTTTTTTTTTTTTTTATTTTAGTACAAGTCAGTATTCCACCCACGTCATTCGATCCTTCTTTCCATCAAACATGCACTAGCACAGCTCTACGGACGTGTCGAAGGTTTCAGTATCAACGATTTACCTGACCCCGTGTTAGAACGAAAAGCAGAATTATGTCGACTCATGTTGAAGACACTCGACGTCATCACACCGGGAGACAGCCGTATGAGAGGTAAAGCGTTATATTTTCAGAATTTTATAATCATTAGCCTACATCAAAACCACTGCTGTACGTTCGACAATAAATAAAACAATTTTTTGTTCTGTTATATACTTTGTAGTTGTTAAAGATACTGGAACTGCCTTCCAGATAACGACGCTCATTGGTTATGCACAGAAAAATCGTGTGGCTTCCAAACATCTGGTAATGCGATGCGCAAACTGTTAGCGGTTGTGCAAGCTGAAGTCGATCAGCTGGACGCACTGAGCCCGGTCCCCAAGCTATAGAGCAGAGGGAAGTTATGATCAATAAGGTAGCACGGCCATTTATCTGTCTATATAATTGTTAAAAGAGGAAATGTTATAACATTTAGCCTCCTTTTTAAATAATATGGCATGTATCAGTAAATGTTTTATTGTTCGCTCAAAGTTTGACCAAAGCGTCAATAACAACACGACTCTAACAACATCGGAAAGAAAATAAGCTCTGTCTTTTAATAAAATATTTTTAAGTATAAGTGTAATGTCTCTACACCGGTTTAAGTTAAAAATGTTATATTAAAAATATATACAGTGCCGTTTTTTTTTTTTTTTTTTTTTTTTTTTTTTTTTTTTTTTTTTTTTTTTTTTTTTTTTTTTTTTTTTTTTTTTTTTTTTTTTTTTTTTTTTTTTTTTTTTTTTTTTTTTTTTTTTTTTTTTTTTTTTTTTTTTTTTTTTTTTTTTTTTTTTTTTTTTTTTTTTTTTTTTTTTTTTTTTTTTTTTTTTTTTTTTTTTTTTTTTTTTTTTTTTTTTTTTTTTTTTTTTTTTTTTTTATTTTAGTACAAGTTAGTATTCCACCCACGTCATTCGATCCTTCTTTCCATCAAACATGCACTGGCACAGCTCTACGGACGTGTCGAAGGTTTCAGTATCAACGATTTACCTGACTCCGTGTTAGAACGAAAAGCAGAATTATGTCGACTCATGTTGAAGACACTCGACGTCATCACACCGGGAGACAGCCGTATGAGAGGTAAAGCGTTATATTTTGAGAATTTTATAATCATTAGCCTACATCAAAACCACTGCTGTACGTTCGACAATAAATAAAAACAATTTTAATATTTAAACAACGGTAAAGAGGTTTTTGATTTTTTTCTTTCATACAATTGTATACTTTCAAGTTAGACCCCCAAAATTTTGCAAAAAGATTTTTAATTTCCTGTAAAATTTGTTTTGCAGGAATGATGTTCTACGAATTACACGCCCCACTGATGTATCTAGCAAAAAGAGAGTTCAGTACAGGAGTTATTACAAAGAAAAATTTAAAGAACAGCTGCAAGAGCCTATTCAGTGCTTATCTGAAGCTGCCAGAATCTTAAGTCGAGAGGACTTACAAAGTCCAGAAGGTATAACTGGCCAAATTGCATCACAATGTTTGATCAAACTAAAGAAGAGTTTGGAAACTTTATAAAATAAAACCTGAGACTGCAAAACTGTTACTACAGAAAAATTAAATCATTGGCAATGTAAAGAACAGTAAAAAATAAATTACACTGAGATATTAATAATGGGTATAAATAAATGTTAAATAAAAAATCTTGATAACACTGTTATATTGTTTTTAATATTTTTACAAAAAATTAAACATTAGAATTTAATTTTTTTAGGTTTCTTCATTACTTCTTTAACATTTTCTTCCTTCTGACTTATATCTTCAATATTCTCTGCTCTGTCTAATGTATGCAGTTTAATTGAGGATGCCTCTTTTTTATCATTTGTCTGAAATATTTTTAAGTTTGAATTAATTTAATTTTTTCGAAATTTGCTAATTAGAAAAATAATGTATTTTTTTTCATAGCAAATATATTACTATGGAAACAAAGTTTCTATGGAAAGCTTTTCCTTCTTTCCGGAAATTCATACTGTACTTGTTAACATGAAACAGTAGCTGAAGCTTTTTCTAAAGGATATCTATAAAATTACTAAGCATTAACATTCCCATTCATTAACATTAATGTTAGAAACACTTACAGTATTCCAACCTTTATGCTTAAAAATATTAGTTATTTTTAGCAGTAATAAACTGAATTTATAAACTAATTTGTTGGAACTTAGAGTTTTTCATCTACAACTTGACCTCAATTTCACAATGTTAAGTGACAATGAGTCCGGAGTATGTTAAGAAATGAAAACAGCAATGCTTGTATGGAAGCAGAATTACAATAAATACAGTGGTGGAAAGAGTGTTTAAAAAACCCTTCCACATACTATGTAGCATCACTAAATACAATTTAAATTAAAATATTATGTGACATGTCAACAATGTCATTATACTCCATTACTATTTGTAATTTTTTATATAATACAATGTAAATATTACTGCAAGCTATAAGTAAGCCCTAACACACCTTTTTTTTTTTTTTTTCTACTTTTCCCTGATATTATTATTCAGGGGCTTTTTATCCTATTCACATAATTTACTAGTAATAATATTTTAAATATCATTACGAAATCGTATTTACTTATCCTTATTCCTATTGTTAACTACTGTACATATATTTATACATAATTTAAAAAATTTATCTCTAACTTATTTTTACTAACTCGCATAAACCTACTTTATCTATTTTCAGCCCTTTCTCTTGCTCGAATTCATGCCGCGAGTTCATATGGATAGGACATTCCGTTAGCAAATGAGGAACCGTTTCCTCCGTGGCGTTATCACATATGCACCATGGATTGTCCCGACACTTGAAACGGTTCAAGTATTGGGAGAATCCGCCGTGGCCAGTAAATATCTGGGTTAAGTGACCAGTTGGCCGGATCTTTCTTATCAAGTTATACGCCTCAGTTGCGTATGGCGGAAAAACAGTTTCGTGATGGACGCGGTTGTACCCTCGTTATATCGGGTGCTCCATCTCGCAACTGAGGCCTTTCGAAGTAGACACTTAACATACGACACTGGGCACTGGTCATAGTCTGGCTTCCTTCTGCTGTTAAGGGCAGCCAGCTTGGCCAGTTCATCCGCACGCTCGTTCCCAGGTATGCCCGCGTGGGCTTTGACCCAGAATAAGGATACATTCTTGCTCTGGTCAGAGGCCCTACGTAAATTTTCTCTAGCCAACACCGCAAGAGGATGGAGCGAGCCATAATTTGTAACAGTATCTAGCGCAGCTCTAGAGTCACTGTACAAACCGTAGCTCCCTTCCGTCCTTCTCAAGACTAATTTGGTTGCCTCACATATGGCCAAGAGTTCCGCCTGATAGACTGTGCAGTACGCGGACAGATATAGCTTCCGGTTTTGGACCTCCCCTTCGCCTTTCCATATGGAAAGTGAGGCTCCAACCTTACCCTCAAGCTTGCTGCCGTCGGTGTATATCTTAACCGCCTGCACATTGTGTTCGTCCACGGAGTTTTGGTCTACCAGACTTGTAAACTTGAGGTCCATATGTGAAGCAGGGTGAGGAGTATCTCTGCAAATACCGTCATTCGCTCCACCTCCTTATCGCCTAGCAGTGCCTGGGACAATCCTCTCCGAGCCTCATACAGGTCGAACTGCTCCTGAATTTTAAGATCTAGGGGTAGTATCTGACAACAACAAGGCCGAGTGGAGAGAGACCGTGCGGTACGCTCTGCAGAGTTTTAGTGCAAAGCCTCTCTGCACGGTGTTGAGCTTGCTTTCTGAATACCCAGCTTTTTGACTGCTGGTGCCCATGCGCTGCCGCGTAAATAACACTATCGGCTCGACCGCAGCTACGTATAATAGACCGCACGATTTCAGGATCAAGACCCAAGTGACCTTGGCTACCCGAGCGATTTGCCTATACAAGCTAACACACCTTAAGAAAACCAAGATTTGTCTAAATCTAAACTTTACTCTATTATCCCATATAAACCACAAAAAACTTTAGTACACCTAAGTCAATATTAATATCTGTTACTTACAGTTGGACAATCTTTCTTCAAGTGAGTGACATCTCCACATAGTTTGCAACTGCCACCATTAGGGTATAACCCTTTGGGATTATCTGGACATTGACGAGCAATGTGCCCCTAAAAAAAAAGGTTTGGGCTAATGTTAATCTAACAAAGTCTAGGTTAATAACAAGTTAACATAATGGAATAAGAAATGTGCTATTCATTATTGATAATACAAATGTTACTACTACCAGGACCAGTGTTGTACACACTTAGACTGAAAGGTATTTATGTAATATTTTGTTTTTGTTCCTGATTTTATACTTTTCATAACTAACACCATTCTTTTAGCCATAAACTAATTATGAATTTACAACCAATGATTTTAATGAGATATTTATGCAACATATTACCAATGCAGAATCATGGATATGATTCATCATCAATGCCATCAAATTGTGAACTTAGATAGAAAATTAGAAGAAAACTATCATTGATTGCTTCTTGGATTGGATGTTGATAAATTGTTACTGATAAATAATTTTTATTTCAATGCATTCAAACAGATATAAAAAATATAAAGCAAATAATCAACAACATCTCATACTTAAAAATCAACTTAAAAAGTGGCAACAAATGCTTGATTTTTGCTATATTTTTTATGATTTTGTAATGTTTGATCATAATTCTACCTGATTATAAGTGGAGATGTAGTCTTGTCAGAAGGAAATTACCATATTTATCTAAAAATAATTATAATGACTTACAGCTTCCTTACAGATAAAGCATGTTGCAAATCTGAACTCTTTATCTCTTTGCACTTTACATTCAAACTGTCTATGCTCTGTGGAACCACATTTGAAACAGACTCCCTCAGCACTGTCAACTCCTGGTATTTTCGATTTTAAATCGGGACAATCTGAAAGGTTATGGCCACCTTTCCTGCAATTATAGCAAACTTCTCTTTTTAACCTTGCCAAAGCTTTTTCTGCTCTTCGTCTTTCAAGTTTCATGTTCCTTTGCACTTCACTTTTCGGAATGCCTTTTTTGATCATATTATTCTTAAGCTCTTCCAGTCGATCAGCATCTTTCTTCATAACAGGAAATCCATCATACCTAACTAGTTCAATTTCTTTACCATTAATTATTAGTTGGAAACTTCTATCATTAATTTCTTTTCTACGTATTGGTTTCTGTTCTTTGTTTTTTTTATTTTTAAGATTTTGGTTCATGTTAATATTTTTGTATTGTTCATTAATCAACTTTGTATTCAATTCATTTTTCTCTGATTTAATATTCTCTTTCTTATCATCAACATTATTATGTGATTGTTGCAATTTTTTCTTCTTATTTTTATTTTTGGATTTTTCTTTAAATTGCATTTGCTCTGAATTATTTCTGGAAACATTTTCACTTGTGGTCTTTACTTGATCAACCATATTTTCTTTTTTGTTGGACAATTTCTTTATTGAAGACTTATCACTTTTGTCACTTACATTGTGTTTTTTTGAATTATTGCTATCATTTGTTAACAACTGTGATTGTTTTTCTAACTGAGATTGTGCATAGTCCACATTTTCTTGCTTGTTTTTCTTTTTTTTTTTAATTATTGTTTCACTGCATTGATTTGCGCTTACATTTTGATTCTTGTTTGATTCAGCTTCTGGGAAGTCACACCAAGTTGCTTTTCGCTTTTGTACCTTTTGGTCCTTAAGAAAATTGTTATAGTTTTCTACTCGCTGCTGTTCCGCCTGTAAATGGAATATAAACATAATATAAAATAATGATAAATATACATTAAACAAATCATACAAAGACTCACTTCTTTTCGTAGCTTCTCTTGTTCAGTATCTTTTTTAGATTGAATAATCTGTTCTTTCATTATTTCCCATGGTGTGCTGTCTTCTGGAGCTTTTTGGTTAGAAGATTTAGAACCTTTTGCTCTTGCAAATCTGGTCATGATTATAGACACTGACTTTGGTCAGTAATTCTTGTGGAAGTTATAAACAAAATATAAATGAATTATATTATAGTAACTACGTCCATGTGATAGTTTGAAAAATATTTTTTCTCATTGTCAACGCTTCAGATAATGTCTGTCAAAATATTTAAGGTTATGTCAGTTTTATTTAGTGATGGATCATTAATTTAGTGGAGTGAATTATAGTAAAATTTACGATATTTTGGAACTCCTTAGTTATTAATGCCCTGTGATATGAAATAATAAATAAAGTTTATTTCTGAAATATCTTAAATTTATACATCGAAAGGAATATTTTTCTTAATTTCGATTTATATTTAACTTACTTATTTATTTAAAATTTTTATTAGAAAACGGAGTTTTGTTTACAAAGTCGGCCTTAATGCCTGTGGACGTTATTTACTAGTAAATCTAGGACGTGGGGAGATGCAGTGGTAGGGGAGGTAGAACATATAATTTATTATAAAACTAAATAGTTTATGTATATGTAAAAAGAAAACGAACATTTAAAGCAGTTTAAACCAAATGGACAGTATCACTTTCTTAGTTATTTATTAGATGTATGCAGAACGTTAAAAGAAAAATATATGTGTATTTCTGATGTAGAGGCACGATAAGTAGAAGAATGTCAAAAATTGGCAACAAAAAAATCTTATAGCTAACTAATTCTAGTCAAGAAATTCTAGTCTATA
Organism: Byasa hedistus; assembly: GCA_029286795.1. NCBI lineage: Eukaryota > Metazoa > Arthropoda > Insecta > Lepidoptera > Papilionidae > Byasa > Byasa hedistus. Next base: position 6,760,673 of record JAGSMW010000024.1, read on the forward strand.
ACGTACTGATTACTTGCTCAGTGATTCTAGTGTATATGTCACGTATAACAAATACACACAACATTAGAGAAAACATGAAAATTAAAAGAAAAAGAAATAAAAACACAATCAAATCCAAAATAAAAAATAGTCAACTTATGTAACATAAAAAAATAACGTTAATTAATATTTCGATGTAAAATCTAAGACTTTTTATTAAAATATTGAAAAACTATCATTAAAAACGTCTAAATGGAGACGTTTGGAGTTAATAAAATTATATGTGATTCTTTTATTTGTTGATGTACAATTAATGGTATTTATGAAAATGTGCTTCGTCTTTTGACTTGAAACATGGCGGACGAATTGACCACGCAGACAATTTTTTATAAATTTGTATCATTTAGTTTATACGTCTATATATAACATTAGCTGTCGCTATCAATTGCGAAGATTTAAAGATGAGAACATGAACGATTAACCACGCAGACAATTTTTAATGGATTTGTATTCTTTTATTTTGTACGTCTACACATGGCATTGGCTCACGCACAAACCGTGCTCATGCCATCAATTGAGAAGAAGAGGAAGAAAATTATATGTATTATTTACTTATTCTGCTATGCCTAGAATGTCCACCTAGGTTGGTTCTATTGCGTGAACAGCGGAAAGTATTTGTTCAGTATTTTCATAAACTTGCAATACACACAGTAAGTGGATGGTGAATAAGCGGTAACCATTAAATTTCTGATAATTATTTATTAGGTGTTTCACTTATCATCGTGTGAATACTTACTCTTCTCGTCGCTGCGTCGAATAAAAAAAACATTCGACTTTTTATTATTCTTATGCTAATATTGAGCAAATAGTGCATTTCATTTTAAGCAATCAAGCAATAAAGGATCTACGTAATAAAAAATATTCTGTTTTGGGTAATTGCTACTTGTTCAGAAAACGTATTATCTGCGCTGGTTCGAGCCAAGCAGTTCTAAAAGCCAAAAAGTTTAACAGAACGAAATATGATCAAAGAATAGAGGAACTTTCTCTGGTGTAGATTCGAAACATATGTTTTTCTAAGCGAATATTATGTTATTCTATTATTTGTACAACAGATATTTTTCCTGTTTATTTAATTTAATTTCCTATACTTTTATGTGTAGTAAAGCATACATAAGCATAAGTGAACAAGATTGTTTTAGATAAAATTCTGCTTTAAGTCTAAGATACTTTGCTTTTTAATTTAATTTCGAATTAATATTTTCGCAGACCTGAAAACCTATAAATATCTTTCAACGAGACAAAGTCGTTTCTAACGTATCTTAGCCATTATACATTAAAAATAACTTGTTGACTCTTACTCTAACAAATTTAAGACTGTTTCTATAATTCTCGGAATTGACTTTGTAATAAACGCTCGCTATCTGTGAAAGAAATCATTAATTATCGTCAGGGACTGCCTATTTATAAAGTATTTGAATGAACGATACGATTTTTAAATGGATCCGTTATTTTTCGGTAACATTGCTTATTATTTACAACGTAGGCTATATCATTTATGTTTATAATCGAATATTTTTTATAAAAAAATATAAATATAAATTAATGTCAGAAAATAAAAAAAAGTTACATAAAGAAATTTACGGATTATGAAGTACGCAAAATCACTAAAAAATGTTCTCAGTAATCTTGGAAGATTTAAAAGACCTCACTCTCTGCAGCCTAAATATTTTCTTGTGTTTCGATTTGTTTACTACGAAGTCCTTTTTTAAGCTTTTCTAAGATAGGTATCAGTATCATCTTTCTTCTATTATATTTTTGTTACATCCATCGCTCAATCCTATGGTGGACCTGGCAGGGAATATCATTTCAAATTCAGTACGTGTTATAAATAAAATTACGCATTAAAGCTTTTAAATAAATGATTAATGCGCGTTTAGAAACTATTGATATTACTAATGAGAAATTATCTCAGCGATGACACACTGTCGCTTTTAAGATTTCCGAGGAAATTGTTATTAGTTAGAACATAGTAATTGTTTGGCTTTGAGCCATTAGAATATTCATAATTTTTAATAGATCTTATTAATTAATAAACATATAGGTACTAAGTATTCCAACAGTTATGCCTTACGTTAAGGACGTACTTTTAGTCTTTTAAACCATCGTCGATTTCAGGATTTTATCTTAGCGCCATGAAAAACGTGTTAAAAATAGTCACCAGTATCCAAAAAAATATGTGCAAATGGACTTCTTTCATAAAATGACGAAAGCATTACAAGGCCAATAATCTAACCATGCCGTGTAGGTAGTACGCTTCGTTCGTCAAACAGAAAAAAAAGGCAGTAATTTTAAAATAAAACTTTTAAATATTTTGGTTTCTTTTTATTTGAATTTAAATTAGCTTCTATTAACTGCACCCAATTTTCATACTCTTTATTGTCTTCCTCGTTTAATTCGCCACAAAATTTATCAATATCCTCATCTTTTACATCTTCTTCCTTAAGAATATCATTCGATTGTTGCTTAATTTTTTTAGATGGTTTAGTTTTCTTTGCATTTGAAGCGGTCACTGGAACCTCTTGTGGTTCATCGTCTACGAATATAATCTTTTTAGATTTCCTGCAATTACTACTTGTTTCATCATCATTTCTAGTAGACTGTTTACTTCTATTGCTATCGGTATTCAAATCGTCATCAACTTCACCATTATCATTCATTTTGTTGTTTTTTTTCTTTTTGTATTCATTATCAACAAGATTGTTCTGAGCTTTCCTTTTCTTACCCATTATCTGAAAATAATAGGATTTATAAAATACAATAAGTTATTACAAATTCAAACCAAAAACTATCGAGAATATATAAATTGTTAGATGAACCGCTTGGGAATATTTTATAGAAATAGTTTAATAAATACAAAGTTTTCGTAAGAAATATTGTAATAAAATCTAAAACAGTTACATGTTATACTAAAAACAGATTTTTAGTTATATTTTATTGATAAAAGGAAATTGAAGTCTAATTTCAAAGACGACAGTCATCTCTAAACACTCAAAAGAATCCATTCCACATAATTAATTTTTCCATTAATTGCCCAGAGTTATTATAACTGCATTAAAAACAATTTTAACACGCTAATAACAGTTACACAATGTTTTTTTGTAAATTATGTAAAATTGGTTTTACTTTGTACTATTTTGCATTTTTACATAGCAATGCATTATATTTTCAATTCGTTATCTCAAAATTTATTGCTCTCGTAAGATAACAGCGCCAGGTACTACATTTCGTTTAAAACTCCACAAATAAAATACAGCTCAACTCAACTGTTATTGCACGCTTATAATAAATTTTCTATATTGACATTTTACGTACACGAAAAGCTATAGAAACAAACAGAAAAATAGAATAATATTGATCTTGCGGTTCGCGAGTTGTGGGAAGTGAAAACATGGCGAATGGAGGAATAACAGACAAATTGAATTTCCGTTTATAAAATATATTATTCAAGATATAGTTTTTGCTTAATACAAACAATTTATAAAAATATTGTTGTTTTTGACACCAATAATAAATGAAAAATATATGCAAGTTTGCTTATTATGTATAATTATAAACAACTAGCCATCCGGACCATACGTGCACTGAATATACAAACGCAGCTACGATGTTTCATAGACGATTTTACATTCTTATTAATACCTGAACATGTAAAAATGTCAGCGACCTATATTGCAAGGCTTGAAAACCAAAGCCATGGATTTAAGAAATAGAACCACGTATGCCATGTACTACTGCAAATTTATTTTATTTATATTATTGCTGGCTGAAGAAACCTAGTGTTTCTCACAAATTTAAACAGCTGTCTACTAAATCCTAATTCTCTACCAAATCCGAGTTTGTTTAGTTTAACAAAGTTTTCGGCGTTTGTTTTTTGTCGGCGGAGTTCTCTCCTTTACTAAAAATTAACCTTCGCTGTATTATGTAAATTATACAAACAGCTCATTTTGATATTACAGTTTGTAATACGTACAAATATTCATAATAATTTAAAATTAAATCAATCGCGTAGACGAAACAATTGTTGTTTTAATATTAAGAAATTGTTATATAGAATATATGTGTGAAATTCGTCTGTAGTTTATACAGAATACGCGCACATTTATGAATCTTACTTTGTCTTATTTATGTAGATAATAACGCATTACTCAAAGCAATGCCAAATTTAATTCTAAAATCGGTAAATAAATGTAACAATAAACGTTAAAAAACAATAGAGAACTGTTGAAATATGAAAGGCAACGTTGATGGAAACTTGCGACGTCTAATAAGTGTTTATGAAAGAAATGTAGTCAAAAATAGATTATTTGTTGCATGTTAAATTATATTCTTTATAATGTATAATTTTAAAGGACTATATTCCGTAACGATGACGAATATTACTATTTTTTTTTATTATGCCAGCATTAATAAAGTATGAAACGTTTAAACGAAAACAATATTCGAGTTTTATCGCGGAGATAAGACACAAGAGTTTATTTATTGCTTTTCATTAGCGTCGAGCCCCTGTAGCGCAATATACAGCGATAAAAAAATCAGACACTTGATTATTACTGTCATATGTGTATGTAGTTGTGGAAGTTTACGTAACTAGAGACGCGTGAGCGAGCATTTCGACTCGGCCCGCGGTGAGCTGCGGCCCTGTCGCAAGTACTCGCTCTCTAAACGACATTTACACAGAGCTGTGACTACAAGTGTATTCAAAACGGTGTTGTTATTAAACAAATGATTTAAAGATGTCAGATAAACAATACGTCTTGGGCATGGACATTGGCACAACATCGGTTAAAGTGTGCGTCTACGATCCGGAAACGAAAGAGCTAGTAGCGAAACAGAGTAAGGACACCGCCGCAAATATCCCAAGTGATCAAGGCATAGAAGGGAACAAACAGGATGTACCTAAAATAGTATCAGCTGTACACTACTGCGTGTCCCGGCTGCCGAGAGATGTTTTACGACATGTCACAAAGATTGGTGTCTGTGGCCAAATGCACGGTGTCGTATTATGGAAAAAAGGGTTAATATACAATAACATAATTTTACTTGTATTTACAATTGAGTTAGTGTTATAAACTGTTATTTTATTGTTTTAGAGCTTGGGAAAAGGTTGAAAAGGATGGAGTGGTGATGCGTTATGAAGCTATAAGAGAAAAAATGTCTGCCTTATATACATGGCAGGACACTAGGTGTAAGCCAGAATTTTTAGAGTCATTGCCAAAACCTGACTCACATTTAAATTGTTATTCTGGTTATGGTTGTGCAACTTTATTATGGATACTCAATAATAAGCCAGAAAAATTGAAGAACTTCACAAATTCGGGAACAGTACAAGACTTTGTGGTGGCTATGCTTTGTGATTTAGAGAATCCTGTAATGTCAGATCAAAATGCTGCAAGTTGGGGTTATTATAACACAGAGAAAAATGAATGGAATTATGACATTCTTAAATCAGTCGACTTCCCTGTTAACCTTTTGCCAAAGGTTATTAAAAGTGGAGAAATATCAGGAGTACTGAATATGTCTTGGAATGGTATTCCAGAGGGAACACCAGTTGGTGTAGCAATGGGTGACTTACAATGTTCTATTATTGCAACATTAGAAAAAAGAGAGGATGCTGTTTTAAATATCTCCACATCTGCCCAACTTGCTTTTGTTGTAAACAGTATTGACGATTTAGGATGTAAAACTATAGAGCACTTGCCATATTTTAATAATACTTACTTGGTAGTGGCAGCCTCTCTAAATGGAGGAAATGTATTAGCAACATTTGTGAAAATGCTGCAACAGTGGATGCTCGAATTTGGATTTCCCATACCACAATCTAAGGTTTGGGAGAAACTTATTACTCTTGGCTTAGAAGTTCCTACTACATCTACTATGAAAATTTGTCCTCATTTGCTTGGGGAAAGGCATGCACCTGCCTCAAAGGCTGCAGTTGATAATATAGACCTATCAAACATCCAGTTGGGCCAAGTATTCAGATCTTTGTGTGATAGTTTAATAGACAACCTACATATCATGATGCCAAAACATATCTTACAAAATGCAAATATTACGAGGATTGTGGGAAATGGTTCTGGACTATCTAGAAATGTTGTGTTGCAAAGGGCAGTAGAACATTATTACAGCTTGCCATTAGAATTCACATGTGGTGGAGATGCTGCAAAAGGGGCAGCCATTGCTGTGTTAGGCATTGCCTAATTCCAAAAGCATTAATTTCAATTACATGATAATTTATACACATAAGCAAACATAACACATGTTAATTTTTAAAAAAGTTATTTTGAAAATAAACTTTATAACCTAAGTAGGTCACTGGTCTATATATGAAACATAAATAATGATGTTCCCTACAACATTTTTATATAATTAGTAATTAAAAATTTAATCTTCTTTGCAACCCATGACTGGCTTTTAATTTAAAAACTTTGAACATAATTAAATTACTGGTTGTGGTAAATAAAACAGCCTGCAGTTTGTTTTTGCTTGCTTAATTCACCAAACCATAAGAAACATTCATAGATTTTATATTCGTATAATACAAAGGTACAGAAATGGAGGTTTAATATTTTTAAAAAATACATTCAAGTACATTGACTTGTATGAATAACTAAATACATTCAACACAATATTCTTTATTAGTTCCAATAAAAAAGTTGTTTTTTTGTTTATGAAAAGTAATATGTTATAATAAACTAACATTAACGCACGCACTAACCTATAATTCATTAAAATTATCTTCATAAACATAAGAAATTAACGAGTATTGTATAATACGAAATTACGGAATATTTACTGTGGTATAACTACAATTATTTTAAATAAAATACCAATTAACGATCAGAACATCCACCACATTCACTAGCAAAAATTTCCACTTGTTATAGAATTACTATCTACAAATACTCACTATGCTCAGAAAGTGATGTGACTTTTGGTATCGATAAGGACCTTGCGTTATTGACTGTTATCGATTTATTTTTTTCAATGAAAAAATACACTTGTGGGCGAAAATATACCAATTTATATAATATATCATTAATTAGACAATGATTACATATACAAAATATACATACGGTATAACATCCTATTAATATGAAGCAGAGCAGAGAGCAGGTATTGCAGTTTTTAAAGAAGTATAGTAAATGTATTACTCATAACAATATATCGTTGTCTAAATAAAAATTATGAAACGTTTGCTTATACATAGTTCCCACTGCTGGGACTTGAGTTGAGCCCCTTCTCTACAAGAAGAGAGTCAAAGTCGTTTAGTTATCACGCTGGCCAAGCTTAATTAAAGGCCACAGCAAAACTGTAAATGTATTGTTTTAACTACGGAATCCTAAAAATTAACATTAATTGCAATCATTTGATATTTTTCAACAACTCTAAATAAAATATATATGTGTGTACAGGAGTTTTTTTTACTCTTTTCCTTTTAATATGCGAAGAAAAAAATCTTTTTCATTTGTTTTACTTCCATGATTAAACTTACTCGTGGTTATATATTGTATTGTAAATAGTTCGTTTAAAATTTCGTATAAGTAAAATGTTATAAAGGGATAAAAATATAAATGATAGATGGCGTTAAGCAATAATTTTTAAAGATGCCTCTTTTTGTCTATTGTATATTGCGTAGTATGTTCTCTATATATATATCCAGTTCGTAATTAATTTTATTACAGTAATCTGTGCACTAAATAACGGTTGTGGTTACAGTTTCTAATGTTTTCCCGAACTTTTTACTTTTAATGTTTAATGTGTACATTACCAGAATTCAATAACAAGATGAATTAAAAGATATTCTCATTTTCTCTCTGTCTCGATACGTTATATTGGATCTATTTCGAGGTTATACGTTTCATTGGCATTTTAAAATAATTTGAAGCAATGAGTTCTAATCAAAGGAACGATGATGATATGGCTACGGCCGAAGGAAATCTCCTGCAACCACAGGTAGAAGAACAGTTATCGTCAAGAAATCCATTAATGAAAGTGAGGACGTATGTACTTGCTTTACGACCGTGGTCTTTGAGTGGAAGCTTATTACCCACCTTATTAGGTGCAGCACTCTCATACAGACTCCCAGGAGAAAGCGGTTTCAGTTGGGTGACATTACTTTTAACTCTTTGTACTGTAATTCCTGTGCATGGCGCTGGTAACGTGGTAAATACTTATTTTGACTTTGTCAAAGGCATTGACAACCGTAAATCTGACGACAGGACTCTTGTAGATCGTATATTAAGTATCGATGAAGTGGTTTCATTAGGAGCTATATTGTATATGGCAGGTTGTGCATTTTTCTTACTTCTAGTTATACTATCACCAGCCAGGATGGAACATCTGGCTTTGGTTTACTTTGGTGGTCTGTCATCGTCATTTCTCTATACGGGTGGCATAGGTCTTAAATATATAGCCCTAGGTGATATTGTAGTTCTAGTCATTTTTGGACCTGTTGCTGTTGTATTCTCCTTCTTGGCACAAACTGGTAGAGTGGACTGGCCCATTATTTACTATGCTATTCCTCTTGCTCTCAACACAGAAGCTATTCTCCACAGTAACAACACACGAGACCTTGAGATAGACAGTAAGGCTGAAATTGTTACATTAGCAATATTAGTTGGCAAAACTGCTTCATATTTGTTGTATGCATTTTTGCTCTTTACACCATATATAATGTTTGTGGTTGCATCTGTTAGAAGTTCCCTTTGGTTCCTATTACCAATGTTAACTTTACCTAGAGCATTTGATATTGAAAGAAGGTTTAGATGTCTGGAAACAATGCAATATGTGCCACGGCAAACTGCAAGATTAAATTTCTACTTTGGAATGCTTTATATTATATCTTGTTTGTTTGCACATAGACTGCCATTTCTTTCAAAGTAATAGAAAAAATATTGTATGTCAAAAATTTGTACTTATTGAGCTTATGGAAATTAATAACGCATATAGACTGTCTTTACAAACTGTTTCCCAAGCAATTTACATGCTTAGATGTAGAATTAAATTCACTATGTTACTTACAAGTGAATAATTATTTTAACGTAATAAGTGTTATATGTTTCTCATGTGCTTAATAAATAAAGTCTTAAATTTAGAATATTGTATCAAAAGTAAGTCTAGTAAAATTGTTGGACCAAAAATATAATGTAATTTATATATGCGTCTAAATAATCTATGGTCAGTTATTTATTATCAGTTAGTATAGATCCCTCTTTGTAAGTCTTCAGAAATATTTATTTTACTGTAATCATCACTTCATACCTCAATTTTTTATTTCTTTTACAATTATGTATTTATTTGTTAATGAATTTATATTTTAACAATGAGTTTCCTTGATTTTTAATTGTAGCTAGCATTGAAAAAAGTTCAAAAGTATGTAATGAATGAATAATTAAATTAATTATTCATTGTGTAAACAGAAAAACTTCTTTGTAGTGTTATAATGTTTTTGCTTATTTGCATGATCCATTGTTATAGTCTATATAAATCTGTTTATAAATAAATCTCAATGCTCTGGAGAATTTAGATGAGGGTGGATGGAAGTGAATGTTAAATTGATGCTGTTGATAACATATCTTAAGCCTATACATATGCAAAGCAGCTAACTTGTGTCTAAAATAAATCGTATATTTATAAATGTGGACTCCTAATGTTTGTGTGTTTGAATATTTGTGTTATAGAAACTACAAATGTTATTGATATAATTAAACAATGTTTCTGATGTCAAATTGCAATATTAGAAGAAAAACATGACAATGTAAAAAAATATAAAATGAAAGAAAGTTTATTACAAGCAAAGGTTTCTTTCTTTGTTGCAGAGTTAGTCTATCATCATCAAATCTTTTAATGTTCTTCATGTTATGATTTGCATGTAAAACTAATAAGTGATTTTCTAAACATAGATAACCTAATCTCATTATTCTTTTAGTATGAAAGCTAGCTTAAAAGATGCCTAAAATATGTTTTATGTGACAAAATATAAATTCTATTGCTAATGTTGTGTTTTTGTTTGATGATGATGTCTGTCTAAATGTTAAATTATGTATTGACAATAAGGTATTTATTAAATCTTTACATAAATTTATTAATTATATTGTATTAACAATTAATTATATTTTTCATTGATATCCCATAAGGTAAGTTATAAATAAAACGAGGCAGCTTTTATTACATATAGTTTACTGAAATAACATAAGAGACCTTTATAATAAGATCTTCATCTTTATAAAGATAAATACAAAGAAAATTATTACACAATTGAGACCAAAACAATTTAATTCAAAGGATTTTATTAAGGAATGCCCTCTATGTGTGATTGACTTGGCAGTGATAATATTAAAGTTGTTTTAGTAATCTGTCACAGGATTTATATCGCAGTAACAAAGTAAAGGAACAAAATTCATTTTAAATATCTAAAATTATTGCAGTCAACAAAAAATACAACACTGCATATTGTAGAATCCATAAAATAAAGTTATTTATCTAGCATTTATTGCAAATAAAAATAACTCAACTTTTCACAACACCAAATACAGGTATAATGAACTATAATGTAAATCATTAAACTAAAAGATGAGAGACTGATCGACTTAGATATGTTACATCAACATATAATGCACAATGATAATTTTTAAAATATGTATTTAACAAAATAGTTAAGAGGAACCACTGCCCAGCTTTATTTTTTCAGTTGATACTTGTGCTGTTCATCATCAATCCAATTAGGCCTATCCCAATTCACAGCTGCGGACAGATCCACAAGCAATGTCAATGTTAAAATTGCATAAAAAGCACTAGGGAGATGCTAATGCTTTGATACAATCATAAGTGTATAATGACTACCAACACTCACTATCAAGCACATCTAACAGTATATTCTAATTCATAAAATAGTTAATTTATTACTAATTGTGAGTTAAGCCATAAGTCTTTCACATTGGTGGAATAGATAATTCAATGACTCGATCATTATTTTGCTTTGGACATATACAAATAGTCTCTTAAAATTTTTGGCTTCAATAAAATTGTTCGGGATATATAAAGCATTTGTATCCAAAACAATGCAACCTTTAATTAAATTGATTATCAACATAATCTTGAGTAGTGCATATAATATGGAATTACTGTCTAGTACTAATTTTTAAAATAATGTTTATCTATTGGATTCAATGAACTTATTAAATTGTTATTATAACTACCCAAGAAGGTATAATGTATATGGCTACATAGATATTCTAAATGTAGTAAAGGCTAATGAAAAACCTACCAGTGATGTGTTCAAAAATTAAAATAAAGGTGTATTTTTTTTTAAGAAAACTGGTACATCATATTATGGTATATTTATTATTTGATAACTCAATGGTTCTGTATTTCTAATTATACATTTAAGACTTTTTTTTACTACACAATGATTTTGACACAAATAATACTTATTTTGTTGTGTAGCAGCATCTGCTATGGTGGTGTAAACAGTTTTACAGAGCCTTAAACACACCAACTAGAATACCTCGCTTACAATAATCTCACATTCATGTTTGTAGACAATAGTCCATTGATAGCTGGAGTATCAGCTTCTAGTCTTCACATATATTTATTTTTATATACATAAAAATTGTAAGCTTGGAACACTTACAAAGTTTTCTTTTCACGTTGCCATTTAATAATCTTTTCTTTGAGTTCGGATGCTGAAAAAATATTGAAAGGATTAATGATAAATCATTATGAAGAAATAAAACCATGCTGCTATATATTTCATGCTAATTAATCATCTAACACTTATGTTCTGGTGCAAATTCTTTATTTATAGGAGAAATGAGAATGACAGAAGGCTACAACACTCTTCAGATTGGAGAGCAGAATGTAGCATTCGGAGACAAAAATGATCATGATATATTTTTTGTTAAAAGTGTTTTAATCTGTAACCTTAAAAATCTGCGAGGTTATCATCTCTTTCCTCACTTTTTTATGAAGTATCCACTACAATGAGCTAAATTACCTGGACGCAACTGATCTTCAGTGAGCGGTTGCCTGTTGAAGGGGTCGGTCGCACTGTTGAGTAGATGCCGTAATATCACTGATCTATCCATCACCTATGACACAATTTTATTTAATATAAAATTACGCTTGTATGTTATCAAACTAGGTTTTATTTATAGGTTCAAGCCAAATTTTATCACAAAATTAGGTTTTGGATATCAAGATGAAAAGTTAATAAATAATGACTTCACGTTGCATGCACTCTGGTTAAGATCGCACTTACAAAATACATATGACATAAAATTACACTGAAATTTAACAGCATCAGTGATGCAGTGGCTAAATGTTCTGCATTGTAACATAAAGGTCTCCGATTCGATTCTCGGGCAACATGTGAACTTGGGTTAATGACATATATATATGTAATAGTTTAAACTAAATAATATTCCTTTATTACCTTTCCAGAAGGTAATAGAACGGGGTCGGTCATTAAAGTGTCCATAAGCGGATCTCTGAACTCTTCAGGAGCATCCGCGAATTCATCACTCTTCTGTTGATTGGAGACTGAAAGAAAATAAATTGTCGTTATAGTAATTTTTTAATGGTTTTGAGGTGTAGTAGTTTACAGCCTAATCAGTAATACAGAGAACTCTTCTAGGTTTTCAGGTCTCCTTTTTTGGAGTTTAGTTAATGGTGGGGTATTTCAAACGTGCCTCACTAGCTATCATCCTAATTTTGTAAATCAATCGCTGCAATGGTACGAGTATAGTTGTCTTCTGGATCGTAATATAAGAGAGCCTGAGTATTCTAAGAAAGTATGCTTTACCATCCATGGTCTCATTATCTGTTTAATGTCATTTAACACTTTTTAAAATAAATCAAAGAAATTGAGTTGGTATGTAATATTAAGGTGCAATCGAGATCTATTTGTTGATTCATCGAAGTTGATTCTAAAAAAAAAAAAATCTGGTCATTGAATGCTGGTGTAACAATAAACTACTTACGAGCGATTTGATATGCGTTGTCAGCCAGAGCTTTAAAACGCTCTATTTCGGAGGGCGTTTTGATACAAGATTTAGCCAATCTCACAGCTGCTTCTTCAAATAAAGCTTTGCGGAATGATCGCTGGAAAAACACATATTTGATTTTTTTTATTCTACGCATTGATCATACGAACAAGACGTTCAGTCGATGGTAACAGCCCTATTGCTGCCGCTTAACAGTGTGCAAAAGTTTCTACGTTGAAGTTTAATAAGCGTCATAGCTATTAAAATTACTGAAGTAATGAGACTAACGTAAACGTAACATCTTACTTACGTAAAGTGGTGAAGTGTATATAATTTTAACTAGCACCATATTGTTACGGGCAGGCGTATCATTTATCATGAGGTGAAGATAAGAGGAATGTAAATCGGAAATGTCGAGCATGTTGCAGCATTTTGATTGCGAAGTAGTATATTCCAAATACACTTAAAATAGCGTCATTACCTCGTCAGCGGCGAGCGCGGCGTGAAACTGAGGCGTGTCGAGGTGCAAGTAGATATCCACGAGTTGACTCAGCAGGCGACGGGGCTCCCATCCATACTTCTCTGGGCGACGGACCTGAATTCAAACAATTATAAAGTTAAAAATATTTATTAATGCACATTTTAATAATTATATATTTTTCTCTACTACCCTGGCTCTAAAATGTGGACAGCCAGAACACAGCAATGCCGTTATAAGAAACAGCTCAAGTGAGTTACAAAAAATCCAACCACCAACAAAATTCCACAACATGTGGCCCTGGAATCTAACCAGGGATCACCGTGTCACTAGCCACTGTGCCAGTTAAAGTAATGAAAAGAAAAACTGATATGTATATTTGTACACCTGTTTTCTACCATCTTTGTGATTATGAAAATAAACCAGTTTTGTCCATGTTAAATGACAAGAAGTTAGCAATATAACATTAAAAGTAACTTCAGTAGTGTCACTTAAGTGAACCCGCTGTTACGAAAGAATTAAAAAAGATAAGTATTTTAATTAGAAGCCAAAAAAATTTAGACAAAAATAAATTTTGAATAAACTCATCTATAACATACCTTAAGATTTTTACACTTGGACCCGCACAGCTGTTGCAAGTTGAAATTCAGCATGGAGGCGAGTCTGTCAACCAGCTCAGCACGTAAAAATGGCTCCTTTATTTCAACCGTCAGATATTCCAACATATCCACCGTCTCCCTAAAATAAACACACAAATAATTCAATCATCATCATTAGCGACCAGATAGGCTATAAGAATCTTCACACCGATTGCCACTGTGTGGTTTAATAAAAGGTAACATTGTGAGTTTTATCAAAAAAAGGTATTTTTGTGTCTTCTCCGGGGTCAGCAATGCGCTCGTTTTGCCTCCAGTATTACAGGCTTACGTTATGAGCCCTTTTGTTATTTTTATCCACCCCGGGCTCACTTAATAAGCTGAACCTTTAAACACCGCGAATATAAAGTCCTTTTACTCATTTTCTACCACAAGCAGAAGTTACCTTGGTCTTATTTTTTATAACACGAGACTGCAGGGCGGAAAAGCCGCTGAAACCCTTTCCAGATTCTGTTAGATGATTTCCTTTTAAAACATGACGGTTTCACAGACGAATACTAGTGCTGTTCACACCTTTTTACATACCAATGTAGACATTACCACTAACGGTAAGAACAGGCCTTGTAAGGACCTATGCGGTAGGAGTCGTCGCTCCGAATCTGACATACCATTAGGTGTTGACTGGTAGAGAATGCCCCCAGGCATTAAGTCCGCCTATTGTAATGTTTTGGCGTATACAATAAAGTTTTTAAATAAATAGGTGTATCATGTGTGCACGTTTGGCATCACCATGGTTTAAAATAAAAGGATTTCAACAATAAGATGTACCTGGCTAGGGTGAGGTATGAACGGCACTGGCGCTCGTCCTGAGCGAGAGCCCTTGCGCGGGTTTCGCTACTGGGACCTCCTTCTTGCGCCTCGTGAATTCGTTTCAAGTACTGGAAACATAAACCGTATATTATATATATAGTAAGTATTACCCGTCCATAGCAATAAATAATTAGTATCTTCACACAATGTCACATTACACTCAACACACTAATACCTTTTATATGATTAAGTTTGAGGTAAGTTTATTTATCGCGGTAATATCTCTAGCTAACCCTTTTAACAGAAAGCGGAAATGTATGACTGTGTTCTGTTTGGCAGCAGAATTAAGTGATTATCCTGATTAGAATTACGTCGATATATTTTTAAGTGTCTTAAAATTAAAATCTACTTCTTTCTCTTCTACTCTAAAATCTCTTACTTTTAAAGAGCATACAGAATTGAAAAACTTTTTACAAATAAGCCTATAAATAAAAAAAATTACTAACCGTAAGACATTCGTCCAGAAGGAACGTCGTGTCGTTCATCAACATATTAATGAACTTGACGAACTGACGTCCCGAGCGAGACTCTTTCACAATTGCCTGCAACAAAGTTAAAAGCTAGTTTCTAAACATGGAGTAGACAATATCATTGATTTAGAAAACCTATTTAAGAGCCTTTCCACATATGTACGTATTTAATCATATATGTGTTTATTTATGTAGTATACGTATTATTTACTTATTAGTTACACATAACAAACTTAGTTTTTTAATAGTACATTAAAAATATAATAACCTCCCTACCACCGCATCTCCCCACGTCCTAGGTTGACAGGTAGAGAATGCCCAAAGACTAATAATTCTGCCTTTTGTAACCCAATTTTAGGAGTTCCAAAAAAGATTTTGAATAATATAAATAAATAAAAAGTAACTGAAAAAAAAATCCGGCGATGGTTTTCTTGCTATATTTATCAGATTTAAATTCGGATTTGGATGTTTAGTTTTAATATACGTCCTTATTTTTTCCTCATCTTCCTATGTCCAAGGAGTTTGGTAATAAATAGTTAAATAAATGGGATAAAATATACGTATTTTAGTTTCACTACGTGTATAACATTCGCCTAAATATAAGAAACGAACTACTATCTCATTTTAACTTCGTTATTACAATATTAACGTTAGTTATGATTTATTCACAGCTATTACTAATGTTACTTTTGTAGGGTAAGTTTAGCTTATGTGGTCAACTGTTTTTAAAAATACCTGCTTGTGTATGGGCCTCTCCCACATGCCTTTCAGTATGATGCTGATGTGGAAGCGAATGGTGAACTTGTCATAGAATTCCGTGCTCTGTCCCGTTGTCTCAATGTCTGTATAGAACTTCATTAAGGCGCTTGGCAACGCCGTTTGCGACATCGGGTGGTCCATGAACCTATTATTTATTTATTTCCATTATTGTTTTTGATTGGACATATGGTATAATAATTAATGTATCTAATGTTCCGGTATGTACGACTAACAAAAATAGTTCAACACAAAACATTATCACTCATCTGTTGAAACTTTGATGTACTGTTTAAATATGGTGGTGGTATGTCGCTGTTGTCTGGGTACGTGCCACTGCACCGCTTATTTCAGTCGTCAAAAAGTAGTGTGTAAACAATATTCCGGTATGAAGGCCATTTATAGCTAGGGAAAAAGTTAAAGTAACTAGACTTAACATTTTATCCTAACAAATAACTACAACGTTATGGGCAGGCGTATCATTTACTATCAGATGAAGGTCTCGTCATCTCATCGCTGCCTTGAAAAAAATAAGTGCACTAAGTATTACACTAAAATATTATATTAGTTTCTATAGATTTGAACCAGTTTGTACAAATGTATTATTTTTGTATGTAAAACCAAGTAATGTAATTGATACCTTTCATAGACATTCTTGAGCTTTAACGGTATTGAAAGGTTGATCACAAACAGCACCTCGACGATCTTAGCCATCAAGTACGGGTTTTTTAGCAGCCTGGAGTGGCAGATGGCGGTTAGCAGCCAAGTTATTATCGGGTCCTCGATGTAGTCGGCAACTATTTGCGGCACGTATCTGCAAGACAAATGTAACAATTGTTAGTGAAAGTTAATACTGTTTACATTAAAGAAAAATTATATTTCGTGCATTTGTCATCTTCTCATCTAAATGAAATTTTAATTATGTTAGGATTTCTAATCATATTTTCATCATCTATTTAGCGGCGACTATACGGCACGTTAACGCGATATCGTTTTAACTGGTTGGAATATTAAACGTCTAAAGAACTAAATTTTACAGATTTTATTGCGTTAATTTTAATTATTTTATAAATGTGAAATGTTGTCGTAAATATAGGAAATCATAATGGTTTCAGCCTTTTTAATATTTTTATATTAATCCTGTTTTAGAACTAACATACTTCCTGTAGAAATAATAAAATAATTAGGCCACAGGAGTAATACTTCTAATCTTAAGGCTGGTGCATAATACAGTAACAATCTCATGTTGAGATTAGAAACGGCATGAATATGTTAAACATTTTCTGCCTTACTGTAATTTAGCATCATATGGTATTGACATGCTTGCCTAATGTAGATATAAAATAAACTAGTTTTAATTATACTTACTGTACAGCGAATAGCATGAAGTCCGCTATGTCCTCGACGTACCACTCGGGGGTAGCGCGGAAAGCGTCCGCTAGAGCGCCGCTCCTGTGCCCGCCTTCACCACCACTCTCGTTACCGCTCCCGCTGCCGCTGCCGCCGTCAGGACTGAGCACGCGGCCCACGCCCCGCGCCGCTTCTAACTGTTGAGTGAGCAGCACGCACACCGACGAGTAGAATTGCAGGCTGCGGCGCATTAGGTCACCGTCTAGTAAAGCTGTTTCCGCGCACTGTTTAGACCTGCAATAATAATAAATAGTAAATGAGACTTAATACTATTTTCTTAACTAATAACACGAGCAATCATTGTATATTCATATTATCTTTATTCGTTTTGGAGTCTTAAGAAACTATAGCACGAACACTGAATGCCTTCTGACCATATGGAGAAACGATCTGCGCCAGCAGCCGATAATTGGATTTAATGGCGTTCAGCAGTAAGCATTATTTTACTTTATTTATTTATTTAAAAATTCTTTGTTGACTCACTTAAAATTGGAATACAAAAGGCGGCCTTAATGCCTGTGGGCATTCTTTATCAGTCAACCCAGGACGTGAGAACATGCAGTGGTAGGTGAGGTATACTAGCTAAATTTAATTGATAATGATGAAAAAAATTATCTAACTGACCTCTGTAGACGTTTGATCTGCCGGCGCCACCTACGCAGCAGTTCGCGGTTACGCCGCGCTGTGTAATTGTTACGCCACTGAGGCTCTGTGGCCACTAACTCCTCTATCACCTTTTGCAGATCCCGAAATGCTCTGCGGGAAATCAAAAATTAACATTCACACTGAACTTAAAGTCACACGAAAATTTATCAGCAGTGGGTGTTTATATATCAATTTAAAATATTTTTATTACGAACAAATTTTATATGATAATGGGGTCAGATTGTTGAGTTTCTAGTAGTACGTATTATTTGGAGTATCCTCTGCAAATGCCAATATATAAAAATGAGTACTCGCTGCTTGTCAATATTTATCATTTAATGATCAGTGGCATCTACAGTTGCCGTCAAACCTGTTATGTGCAAAGATTACTGTCTTCCGAATTAGAGAATATTGCAACTAGGGAAGCTACTGGAGTAACGACAACTATCATTCTGTGTTTAAAAGCAACGAACGCAATAAGGTGCAGTGATCATTCTTTTAACACGACATGGTTATGGGCAAGCGTCTCATTTACTATGCGATGAAATCCAGCTCGGTTCATCACCTCGTCGAATACAACATATTTTAAAACTGTAACTCTGTTAAAGTATAACAACTTTCTAAAGTTGATATTAGAAGTAAGTTTATTATGTAGGGACAATATTAATTACAATGATATGAATCATATTCGTAAACAAGCAAAAGTTATCAGCAAATAACGTTATGTAGCTATGAATAACAAACGAGGAAATATACATAATGATATACATATTCGTGTTTGCAATAATTAAATGCCCTCCCCCCACATAAGGATCGATCAGCGTATATACATGTAAGCGTTGTAGTATCTATTTATACAAATTAACTCCCGGCTACTAGACTGATGATTGAATAATAATAGACCATTTCTCTAACAGATTATAGTGCAAGTTTCAATGCCAACGGACATAATCAATACAGATTGGAAAATACTTGAGGATGCAGTATTAGTTTATTTGAAAGAATATTATTCTTTGATGTAATTGACTTTTAAATGCTAGAATATTTTTTGTGGTAAATTACATATTTAGCTTTCACCACATTGTCTGGCCCGGTGTACTGTCTAATATCATTTCATTCTGCTACAAACACAAGTTATTTTTAAAACATATCAGATAATGTATCATTTTACTAATTAATTAATTATATTCGTTCGTTAATTAAATCGAAGAAATTAATGAAAATATTAGTAATGTTTATATTTATTACCTTATACGACGCTGGTGAGTTTGCAGAGCGGGTATCAATGCGACATGGTGCATGTGCAGAGTGAGGAACCAACACACCGTCTGGAACCTCGCCTCTGGCCATTTATGGTTTGGATCTTTATCTGGTTAAATAAAGTATAAAAATATTATTTCTCTTAACGATGGTATGCTCTTGATAATGAAAATGCTTTTGTGTATCTGTTCTCGCAGCAGCAAGGGCTGATTATGTCGGATTTACACTAGCTAAAACCACGATGATATTCCATCTTCGCTGTTTCTTACTCTGCTACTAATCATCAAAAGAATACGGACCACTAGAGCCTGTTACTCAGACTCGAGATAAAAGCGCAAGCGTTTAAAAAATTATTCATTTCACCTGCAACCGTAATTGGACCGCAGAGGACAGGGAAAACGGAGAATCCCAATACAAGACTTGCTGCCCCCGACAACGCATAGTTACGAAGAGAAAGAAATACTGCTAAACACATACTGACAATCCTCCAAAATATGTAATATATAATTACCAAAAAAGTAATGCAAAAGCAATATTAGTTCTGATGGGTATACATATTTTTTTAATTTTTATCTGATATAAATTGTTGTGTGAATTTGTTCTCTGAGTTATTCGCTCCATAACCATGAGATCATGTTTTTAGACGATCTCAAAGTTCGGATTACTGATTAATTTAATTGCCGCGCAGGTCGCCCAGTCAGACACATTTACTGTTCTCATGTATTAATATACAGACAAACGAAATATCAAGGCTTATCGAAAACAGTCAAATGAAATATTTTAGTTTTATTTGATATATCAGAAACTAAACTGTGATATTGTTTATGTGATGAACATTATTGGTTGAAATATCTTTTTAGCAACTGGACAAAGAGAACGTATATTTGATGATAAAACCAGCTCATAACAATTTAGGGCTAGTTAGAATGTTTTACATCGCACTCACATTGTGTTTATCGCCTCACCACGTTATTAGTTATATCACTCTTCCTGAACAGGAATACATTAAGTCACTACATGGGGGCAGAAATTGAATGTCCAGCTTGTCTATTTGCTTCGTCGTGTAAAAAAATGCTATAAAAATAACTCACTTAGAGCATCGAGCCACTCTTGCGCTTCTTGCGACGTGAAGTAGAGCCGCGTGTCGTCGCGCACGTCCACCCATGTGTTGGGTTGGAACGTGTAAAATGGATTCACGCGTTCCAGCTTAATACGAACCGACAACAGCTGGAGCACCGAGCACACGTTCAGCATGAACCCGTCACCTGTGAACACAGTAAACACGTTATATGTATTTATAGATAGCCGATTAAATTATTTAAATTGCACAGCCCATTCAATGTAACTACAGCTGGTACTGGAGGATTTAGCCACTCGCAGATACCCGTTCGTTACCCCTGTCGCAGATACCTGTTCGTTAACCCTCTCGCTGATAAATCCGTTGCCACAATGGCCTAATATGGAAGTCTTTAAATTGTCATTGTAACCATAGAAGCTACACTTGATAGCGCGGGAAAAACGTCGGTAAAGTGATAAGGATATTCTTCTTACTTGAGTTGATCCCTTTAAATCGCCTTTTAGGACACGCTAGTACTATAATGGCGATCGGGATATTGAAACCCATCTTATATACGAGGTTTTTTCATAAGTGTTTAAAAATGACATATATTTTCTATATATTCTATCAATTCTGTTGATATAAAACAGGTCTGTATTAGTGATAGCTATCCAAATAACTAATCTGACTTTATTAGTCAACCGAAATATGTTTTCCACTTTCGCTCAAATACATTAAAAATATAAGCAATAATGAGCATGATCGCATAAAGAGTTGATGTGAAATGCGCATTAGCCATTTTGTTTATCTTTCTGTAGACGACATCATACAAAACAGGCAAACAGTAAACAAACGTTTTGCACTAAACAAGCGGACGGATACTAGCGTCGCGAAAAATAAATAGATTGGAGTAAAGCCAATTGAGAATAGTGTAGTGGACGAGGTGAGCGACATGCAATGAAATATATAAAGTTTATTTTTGCCAGTCATTAAACATACGCCCGACGACCACAAAATTACAATCAATTATCGACAGCGTCTTGGAATTTTTTTTTAAATATGTTCGCTTCTATGGTTAGTGGTTTATTATAATTTGTAATAGAGATAATGCATATTAAAAGTACTAACTAGTTAGAAAAGATTTTTTTATAAAATTATTATTCAATTATATAAGATCTTAAACAGCGACAATTTAAACGTAATGCGCGACGGGCGCAATGTGGTGTTGTATGAATATCCTGACTAACCATCAGTTATAAGTTCTCGTATCGTCGATTTATTGTATAATTTAAAATCTCTGTCCATAAACACAATACATAAAAAGATTTTTTTATGTAATTAGAACTTCTTAATGCTACGTTTCCGTCAAAGATAATTACATTTTTTTAACTTGTTTATTCTTAAACTTATGTTAAGTCAACCACCTCGGTACTATTCAGTGTATAAAACGTGTATACACATTCTAAAGTTTATAGGAAACACGTGAAAACGGAGCATTAGCTTTTTAGTTGATCCAATGCACAAGATCGCAAACACAACACACATGAGAGCAATGATAAAGCTGCGGTGAGGGACCGCTCTGAAATTATTCTCAATCTCAATAAACAACTGACACTATGATTACGTAATGAAACAAACAACGATGGATCACTTTTAAATTCTTTTATATTTTCATAAATTATATGAAATATGTTGTAGTCACTAACTTTTGGTTAACCTATGTTTTAATAAGTGAAATAAAATATTTTTACTACAATGTAATGTGATTACATTGCGCATATCACACGGGGTATAGTTAAAGTTCACCCGTAAAAGTAAAAGTTTGTAAACGACCTTCAAATACATTTAATTAAATAACCATACCACCACTCCACCACGCGCATCCCCAGAATTGAAAAAAGAGCCTTAATGTAACGAGGCAAGCGGTTAACCACTGTGCCATGGAGAATGCATGAACAATTTTCTATACAATATGTAAATGGTAGTTGTAAGTCTCATTGTTTTCTTTGTTTTTTTAAAAAGAATAATTAGATAAAATAAAAAGGAAATAAATAAGATTATAAAATTTCTACAGAGATTTCTACAGATGCTGTACTAAAAAACCGAGTTAAAAACATCTGTCAAAAATAACAACTACTTATAAAACCCCAATAGCGTTACTTAAATTGTAGAACAGATATTAGATAAGTATCTTCTATTAATTTGAAATACAAGAAATTTACAAAAATAAAAGTTTTTACTTAAAAAAATTGGTGTAAATCAATAGCATCATCTGTAATTTGCATCGTATAATATAAGCTAAATTATCTTTAAAAATTTACTATGTAATTAATTACTTAATAATTAATTTAATTTTAACTTAAAATTTATGAAACTTACCAGCAAGAGATCTCTCGTCTGTACGGAACCTTGCTCTGTGCTCGTTCCTATGTAACAGCTCAGCAAAGTAAGAGAGGAAAGGCTCTCTCGCCTCCAGGTGGAGCAGTATGTTGTGGCAAATGGTGTGCAGAGTGTTCCTGCTGGCTTCCACTTCTCGTTGCAGAGCAAACGCGAGGCTACGGTCTCCCGATCCCGTCGCGAACAAACGCTCTGCTAAACGCGGGTTCTCTTCCGCAAAAAGCGATATCTGTAACAAAATAAACATTTAGACATATCTAAATAATAGCGACGAGATAAGGCGAGCCTATAAATATGTGGTGCAAGTTAAGGTAATAAACACTTCACAACATTGTGCTCGTCGCTTCGAAAAGAATGTTAGGTATAGTTACCCCAGTAAGTTTATTATCTAAAGCACCCTTAATACTAGAACATAGTAATGTTTGCACACTGCTTGTTGTCGGCAGAAATAGGTGCAGCTGTGGTGGTACCTACCTATCTAGATGATCTGCGGTTTTCATCAATCTCAAAGAAATCCCTCAAATAATCTTAAATAAAATGATATGAATAAATTAACTCTACGTTTTCCCTTAACACACAAGATTTTTGTGGCAAAAATAATGATTTTAAACTTACAGCAAAGAATGGCCCCAAGAAGCTCGTTCTAGCGATTTCTCGCCCCGGCGCTGTAGTAACAGGAGCGGGGCAGAGGCTCGGCAGGCGAACTATTAGGGCGCATATGGGACGTAGTGCGTGTCTTGGACCAGCACGCAATTCGCACAACGAACGTAACGCCCGTAAAGCAGGCCCGTGGCCGCGCCCGTTCAATGCAGACACGCTCCGGCGCATCTCCTCCCTTATGCCCATTAAAAGTGGCACAAATACCTGGTAAACAGTGTATTGTTGTAAAATCGATCTATTTTTAGCTAAAAATTTACTTAAAACAATGTACAATATTGATAAATACTATATACCGAGCCGACACCGGTACCACTAACTATTGCTAACTGTAAAACCAAAAAAAAAAGAGGTTTCGGCATAACAACAATTAAACTATATTACCATAATGAAGTTTGTTAAGTAGGTAGCATTAGTGGCAAACGTGATAGAATAAAAATTGCTTATGGCTAATTCTCCAGCCTTAACATAGCTAAATTACTGTCATTTTCCTTGTAAATATGAGGTCAACAATATTTCTGCATTACAGTTTTCAATAGATGAGAGCCAGAGTATTCTGAGCATGAGTGTTTCACGAAGCACAGGTGTTAGCTCTTTGTATTTAAAAAATATGACTAATCGCCAATCACAGAATTAAAATTTACCTCCTCAAAAGCTTCTTGATCCAAATATGTTGCCAGAAGCAATTCAGGAATTAGGCCCAATGGAGTATTTCCAATTAAGATATAAGGAAGCAGTGGAGATTTTCTACATTTGTCTAAATTAAATTTACCCCTCAACACTAGCACCAAATGGTTGACAATTAAAGTTCTTAAACTTTGTAATAAATCACTGAGAGGAGGCTCCGAACTCTTTTTGGAATGTTCTCTTTCATATAGATTAATATTGTTGTAGTATCGAAGTAGGTAGCTAACAGCTAAACCCTGTGCCGGTATAGTTTTAGGTATAGGCAGTGTGGGGCTGGGCACTCTGCCTTATCAGTATTTATTTACATCATGTTCAGACCCAGAGGCCACTAGTCAATATATCATCCCCACAATCCTCACTAAGTCTTTTTGATGTTTCAGAAACTGCAATTAATTTCTGATCAAAGGTCCGAACCATCTTCAATTTGGGTAATAACATCCATAAGAGCCACTGAAGCAAATTCTTCTGAATTAAGTTTAGGATTGTCAAGTAATGTAGCAGCTACTGTTGGTACAAACATTCCTCCTGTAATTCATAAAAACGTTTATTATGTGTACACACTTTTTTTTGTAACAAAAGTAAAGAATAATTTTTACGTAAATATTTTTTGTGCAGGATCTAAAATGAAGCAGAATTTTTCCCACTTTTATATGAATTTGCTAACACAAGTACAAATTCCTTTATAAAATTATAGATTCTTTTAATGGTCAGATTTATCTTGGCAGTCTATGATAAAAGATCAAATCATCAACAAAAAGTTACTAGAATAATAACACTCACTTTGAAAATTACTGTTACATTTTAAGAAAAAAAATCTCAAGGTTGCACAAGAACACAAAAACTTTTCATTAACCATGCTTGGTATTATTTATATTTAGTGAAAAACTTTTGTATCCTATAGTAAAGAAATTGCATACAGTGTAGTATAAAGATTAGACACAACTGTGTAATAGATATGTGTAATAGATAATAAGTGCAGATAGTTAACATTTATGTGTTACAAATACATTAAATTAAAACATTATTAATACTGCTCTAATCTGCCGAAGTTGAATAGATTTCAAACACTATTGCAATAGTTTAAACATAAGAATTAATCTATTTAAAAATGGGTTTAATTTTATAACTAATATTTCTTAATAGGTATGCCTTTTGGAAGATTTTCAAAATGTAAACATAATCGAAAATTAAAATGATTGTGATATGAAAATCAAAACCAATTTAAACTTACCCACATTATCTTCTGACCAGGATACCTGAAGAATCTTTGAACAATGTGACGAAGTTGATCTTCAGTAAGCTCAGTGCAGCTTACTGTACGTGATCGATGAATTTTTCTAGCTGGTGATTGTGATGGATCATTATCTTCAACCTATTGTAACAATCAAAACCACAACAAATGTGTTATTAATTATAATAAAGGTTAATATAAACATCATAAAATTCTATTTTATTTCTTTTTACTATCCATTATATAAAACAACAAACTTTTATATGAAAACGTTAATGAGATCTCATGCTCCTTTAACCTTTTAGAGCTCAATTATTTGTACAGACTAAACAAATGTTTGTTTGCAAGACACTGTTGTGAACACTGGCACCAAAGTTCCAAGAGTCCAATTAAGTGTAATAAGTAGTGTTAGTGTCATCACAAAAAATATACCTCCATGGGTTCTTGTTGTGACTGTTCCAATTGTGAATTTTTTTCTGACCCCTCATCAACTTCCATGGACAAAGAACGGCGAGAACAACTTGGTGATCCAACACTAGTTCGTGGTCGCACTGGAGGTGGTTCTACAAATTGTGGAGGAGAAATAGATCTTGAAGTGCTATCTTCTCTTGTAGATCCTCCTTCTGACCCTCCAACTGTTGACTGAGGCAACTACCTACATGCACAGACCACAACTCAATAATGTGTCATCTCCCATTGAATCAAAACTGTTGTACTGTCTGGTTTGTGAAAGATCAGTCATTTTGGTATCTGGCATTTCATCTAGCAAATTGTTATCAGCTTTTTCAGTCACAATAACCCATCAGCTGGTATTTTATTTCGATCAGTGACTTCAGTATTACCGACTCCATCTGAGAAATTGGTATCTCTGATTGTATTGGTACTGTGTGCTGAAGTGTTGATTCCTGTGGAGCTACGAGGTGACGGCGATAAACGAGAAGAAGGTTGCTGCTATTAATGTCAACAGAAGGCAAAGAAGCGCCTGGAGTAGCAGGCGGACTACTAGAGGCGGGTGCTGAAGTAGCTCCACCAAGCGCAGCTAGCCGTGCTACCGACGACGCCGAATCTGCAACCAAGAAGTAAGTAGTATCAAATTTCAAGTGCATAAATGAGTGGTTTATCTTACTATTTCAATTGTTATGATACAGTGTCGTGTAGAGAATTTATTACTCGACGTTATGAGTTATTTCGGGACGGTAGTGTGATGTGTATCCCTACAGAAGCCTAAAACCGAACGTCTTCAATTGTAGCGAAGCGATGGCCCGCGTCGGTATTTTGTCTCACAAAAGGTTGTTATTCATTTATTATAGGCTAAATTGTACAAATTGTTATTTGTGAATACATTATCTTTTAGGTTGGGGGTATATAACAATCATTCCAAAGGTGCTATAGTTTCAAAACATTTCGACTTTCAATTTCTAGTGATGATAGCCGCCGCCATAATTAACCGGCCGCCGGCACGTCGTAGCGGTCGGGCCGTTCTGTAGGGTACGGGTCTGGGGGCCACAACGTACTTTTGACGCCCGGGCTTGACAGGTTAATACTAGAACATAGTAATGTTTGCACACTGCTTGTTGTCGGCAGAAATAGGTGCTGCTGTGGTGGTACCTACCTATCTAGATGATCTGCGGTTTTCATCAATCTCAAAGAAATCCCTCAAATAATCTTAAATAAAATGATATGAATGAATTAACTCTACGTTTTCCCTTAACACACAAGATTTTTGTGGCAAAAATAATGATTTTAAACTTACAGCAAAGAATGGCCCCAAGAAGCTCGTTCTAGCGATTTCTCGCCCCGGCGCTGTAGTAACAGGAGCGGGGCAGAGGCTCGGCAGGCGAACTATTAGGGCGCATATGGGACGAAGTGCGTGTCTTGGACCAGCACGCAATTCGCACAACGAACGTAACGCCCGTAAAGCAGGCCCGTGGCCGCGCCCGTTCAATGCAGACACGCTCCGGCGCATCTCCTCCCTTATGCCCATTAAAAGTGGCACAAATACCTGGTAAACAATGCATTGTTGTAAAATCGATCTATTTTCAGCTAAAAATTTACTTAAAACAATGTACAATATTGATAAATACTATATACCGAGCCGACACCGGTACCACTAACTATTGCTAACTGTAGAACAAAAAAAAAGATGTTTTGGCATAACAACAATAAAACTATATTACCATAATGAAGCTTGTTAAGTAAGGTGGCATTAGTGGCAAACGTGATAGAATAAAAATTGCTTATGGCTAATTCTCCAGCCTTAACATGGCTAAATTACTACCATTTTTCTTGTAAATATGAGGTCAAAAATATTTCTGCATTACAGTTTTCAATAGATGAGAGCCAGAGTATTCTGAGCCTGAGTGTTTCACGAAGCACAGGTGTTAGCTCATTGTATTTAAAAAATATGACTAATCGCCAATCACAGAATTAAATTTACCTCCTCAAAAGCTGCTTGATCCAAATACGTTGCCAGAAGCAATTCAGGAATTAGGCCCAATGGGGTATTTCCAATTAAGATATAAGGAAGCAGTGGAGATTTTCTACATTTATCTAAATTAAATTTACCCCTCAACACTAGCACCAAATGGTTGACAATTAAAGTTCTTAAACTTTGTAATAAATCACTGAGAGGAGGCTCCGAACTCTTTTTGGAATGTTCTCTTTCATATAGATTAATATTGTTGTAGTATCGAAGTAGGTAGCTAACAGCTAAACCCTGTGCCGGTATAGTTTTAGGTATAGGCAGTGTGGGTGCTGGGCACTCTGCCTTATCAGTATTTACATCTGTTTCAGACCCAAGAGGTCCACTAGTCAATATATCATCCCCACAATCCTCACTAAGTCTTTTTGATGTTTCAGAAACTGCAATTAATTTCTGATTCAAAGGGTCTGAACCATCTTCAATTTGGGTAATAACATCCATAAGAGCCACTGAAGCAAATTCTTCTGAATTAAGTTTAGGATTGTCAAGTAATGTAGCAGCTACTGTTGGTACAAACATTCCTCCTGTAATTCATAAAAACGTTTATTATGTGTACACACTTTTTTTGTAACAAAAGTGAAGAATAATTTTTACGTAAATATTTTTTGTGCAGGATCTAAAATTAAGCAGAATTTTTCCCACTTTTATATGAATTTGCTAACACAAGTACAAATTCCTTTATAAAATTATAGATTCTTTTAATGGCCAGATTTGTCTTGGCAGTCTATGATAAAAGATCAAATCATCAACAAAAAGTTACTAGAATAATAATACTCACTTTGAAAATTACTGTTACATTTTAAGAAAAAAAATCTGGAGGTGGCACAAGAACACAATAACTTTTCATTAACCATGCTTGGTATTATTTATATTTAGTGAAAAACTTTTGTATCCTATAGTAAAGAAATTGCATACAGTGTAGTATAAAGATTAGACACAACTATTTTATGTGTAATAGATAATAAATGCAGATAGTTAACATTTATGTGTTACAAATACATTAAATTAAAACATTATTAATACTGTTCTAATCTGCCAAAGTTGAATAGATTTCAAACACTATAGCAATAGTTTAAACATAAGAATTAATCTATTTAAAAATGGGTTTAATTTTATAACTAATATTTCTTAATAGGTATGCCTTTTTGGAAGATTTTCAAAATGTAAACATAATCGAAAATTAAAATGAATGTGATATGAAAATCAATACCAATTTAAACTTACCCACATTATCTTCTGACCAGGATACCTGAAGAATCTTTGAAACAATGTGACGAAGTTGATCTTCAGTAAGCTCAGTGCAGCTTACTGTACGTGATCGATGAATTTTTCTAGCTGGTGATTGTGATGGATCATTATCTTCAACCTATTGTAACAATCAAAACCACAACAAATGTGTTATTAATTATAATAAAGGTTAATATAAACATCATAAAATTCTATTTTATTTCTTTTTACTATCCATTATATAAAACAACAAACTTTTATTATGAAAACGTTTATGAGATCTCATGCTCTTTTAACCTTTTAGAGCTCAATTATTTGTACAGACTAAACAAATGTTTGTTTGCAAGACACTGTTGTGAACACTGGCACCACAGTTCCAAGAGTCACAATTAAGTGTAATAAGTAGTGTTAGTGTCATCACAAATAATATACCTCCATGGGTTCTTGTTGTGACTGTTCCAATTGTGAATTTTTTTCTGACCCCTCATCAACTTCCATGGACAAAGAACGGCGAGAACAACTTGGTGATCCAACACTAGTTCGTGGTCGCACGGGAGGTGGTTCTACAAATTGTGGAGGAGATATAGATCTTGAAGTACTATCTTCTCTTGTAGATCCTCCTTCTGACCCTCCAACTGTTGACTGAGGCAAACTACCAACATGCACAGACCCACAACTCAATAATGTGTCATCTCCCATTGAATCAAAACTGTTGTACTGTCTGGTTTGTGAAAGATCAGTCATTTTGGTATCTGGCATTTCATCTAGCAAATTGTTATCAGCTTTTTCAGTCACAATTAACCCATCAGCTGGTATTTTATTTCGATCAGTGACTTCAGTATTACCGACTCCATCTGAGAAATTGGTATCTCTGATTGTATTGGTACTGTGTGCTGAAGTGTTTGATTCTGTGGAGCTACGAGGTGACGGCGATAAACGAGAAGAAGGTTGCTGCATATTTATTATGTCAACAGAAGGCAAAGAAGCGCCTGGAGTAGCAGGTGGACTACTAGAGGCGGGTGCTGAAGTAGCTCCACCAAGCGCAGCTAGCCGTGCTAACCGACGACGCCGTATCTGCAACCAATGAAGTAGTATCTTGCAGCACGTGCAAATCTTTTACGCACACCAATACTAAACATCGCCACACAAACGCTTTGTTTTGTTACGAAATTAGATTGGCCAAACGCACTACGCCAAGGTCCGTATACAAAATAAGTATTCATCTTACCTCCTCTTGACTCAATTCACTCATGACGTACGTTATTTCTTTACGTATTGGCAATAATTAATAGAACAACTTCACAATTTATGCCTAATAAAAATTCAACAAGAAAGAACAACGGAGCAAGCCACTCAACGTCAACCAGTCAGTCACCTCTCTGGCTCAGCTGAGTCGAATGGTTATTTGACGTTTGAGCTTGGTGTAGATGACGAGAAAGTATTGAAAATACACGCGTCATGCTCGCACTAATGATATTATTTTCAAACAGTCTGCGATTACTTATCTGTATGGGTTTCCAAATTCTAATTTGCATTTTATATATGGCAACAACCTCAAAATAATGTATTAAAATTTTATTCAACAAAGAAAACAGCATTACGTCAACAATTTAAAATTAGTGTACCTATAACTTTATTAAAATGTTTTTAACACATCTTTTTAATCCATTTTTAAAAATAAAAATAATGTTTAATTTAAATTACTACAATGTAATTAATTTCAAAATAACATTTTTGTAAGTAGTTTACTTCAACTCAATGAAAACCTAATTGCTGCAAATAAAGTCTAACATGACCTAAATAAAGGAATTGATCTTCACTTCACTGTAGAACTTTTTTCTTAAACAAAAGGTATTTTTCTCCTAATTCGATAATTTGATTATTTTATTTTGAAAATATTTTTGACGATCCTCATAGATTATTTCTTACGTACTTTAATATATCATATTTCAGGTATTTTAAAATATTCTTAATGTTGGTTAAGAAAGTAACAGCAAACTGTTTCTTTTCATGTTATATAAAATGAGAGCACTTATTGCTAATAAGATGTCATCTGTCATGTAATGTTTTGGAACGAAAAATATTATTTAATGGCCGCATGTTTTCGTTTGTTTACGTTTTAAGTATATTTATTTTTCATATACTGTCTAAAATGTAATAAACAAATAAACATTATATAAACATGTGAATGTGTTTGTGTTTTGTGAAATTGTTAATAGGCATAATGTTGACATTTACTACATGCTTGTTCACTTATCATTTTATATTTTTAGTTCTTTGAGAAATAAAATATTAATGAGCGAAATGACAGCATATCAAGTAGCAGATTTAATATGTGGTTTAAAATCACGCCACACTGAAACTAGACACAAGGCGATTCGCGAGTTATTGCATTTTGCTAGGACCGATCTACGCGAGATGTCCCAAGATGCTTTAACTCAAGTTTTAGACGAATTTAACCAAAATATACATGCGTTGACTTCAAGTTACGATAACAATGAAAAAAAAGCTGGTATACTAACTATAGGTAATTATGAGATTATAAATTTTTTCATTAAGTTATTTACTAGTATTAGATGCAAACTTACGTTAACAGCCAGGTGACAAATTATGATATTCAGTTTAACATTTGATGTTAATTTCTTAGTTTGAAGCATTTAACAAATATCAGCTTGGTTTGTGCCTCAATATATAAAAAAAATATTTCCAGAAATTATCTACATTATAAATTGTTTTAGTCTGCCTTATTGGAGGAGATACTGAAACTACAAAAACAAGGCTTAACCGTTATGCTCAGTACCTAAGAAATATATTTCCTTCAAATGATGTCAGTATTTTGGAACTAGCAGCTAAAACAATGGGTCGTTTGGCTTTATCACTTGGTGTTAAAAGAGCGGAGTATGTTGAAGTAGAAATCAAAAGAGCATATGAATGGTTGTCTGAGGAGAGGAGTGAAAGTAGAAGACTTTCGGCAGTGTTAATACTAAGGGAATTAGCTATTGCAATGCCTTCATATTTTTATCAACATATAAGTGGATTTTTTCAAAATATACACACTGCTCTTCGAGACCCTAAAGAACAAATTAGAGAAATGGCTGCAAAAACTTTAAGAGCTGCCTTTGTGGTAACTTCACAGAGGGAACAGCCTGACCAAAGTAATAAGGCACAATGGTATTCAGAGTGTTATGAAGAAGCTATGATATCATTTGGTGATAACAATATGAGAGAGAGAGGTTTAAATAGAGATGAACATGTTCATGGTGCTTTGCTCATTTTAAATGAACTTTTGAGATGTTCCAATGCTGTATGGGAGAAAAAATACACAATGTTAATGCACAAGTTAGATGCAGAACAAGATGTATCAGATGAAATGCTCTCTCTAAATTCAAAGATCCATAATGCTTGGACCCCACAAAACTTTTCAGAGGAGAAAACAATTACTCTTGGTATTTATGAGTCTAGTATTTGTAGAAAATTAATTGTTGAAAAATATGAAAAGATTGCTTCTGGTAAGTTAAATTAATTTGTTTATTAACAATATTTTTAGACTTTTAAAATTTTTAAATGTAATTAATCAAATCTTGTAGCTGCTTTTTAAAAAAATTTAAAATCAGTATTGTAAGAATGATTTTCCATGTTAAGACTTATTGTGACTCAGCTCATTGTTTGACTTTGTTAAAAGAATAATCAACTTTTTGTAATTCTTAAGTATTTTTAATTGAAGTAGGTTGATTGAGATCAAAAATCTTTGATAAAAAATGTAAATATAGTAATGAAAACAAACTTAACATTGTTTTCGTTTGTATATAGTAATGATGGTCTCATTATCATTTCAGAGGTAATGGCTCAACAGATATCAAGATCGCACAGTGTGCATCAAATGCTTCTGTTAATTATACCAAGATTAGCAGCTTTAAACCGAGATGCTTTTTCAAAGAAACATCTTAAATCTACAATAAATCATCTAATCACATTTTTAAGAGGAAGGGACAAAGAAAAGGCTATGGCTTTCACAACACTAGGATTAGTTTGTGTAGCTGTAGAGTGTGATATTCAAGTATATTTAAGTAGAATTATAGAAATTATAAGATTAACATTGCCAATGAAGGATGTGCCAAAGAAACGTAATGGTACTGAAACTCCATTATTCAATTGTGTAACTTTATTAGGGTTTGCTATGAAAGAAGATGTTGCCAATGAGGTAAAAGAATTACTGGATCCTATGTGTGCCACTGGGTTAAGCCCCCAGCTTACTACTTGTTTTAAAGAGCTAAGTCAAAATTTACCATCTTTAAAAATAGAAATTACTGACCGCTTACTTAATATTCTCTCACTGATTTTAAGAAAGAAACCATACATCTGTAACAATTCAGAACAACATTTTGTTCATATGTTATCTACTACTTTATTAAGTGAACCATATGATGCTAATAAGTTGGTGCTGGCTCTGCGCACTTTGGGAGCATTTGACTTTGAATGGAATAATACATTAATGTCTTTCATCAGGAGATGTACGGATTATTATTTGCAAAGTGAACAACACGATATACGTTTGGAGACTGTTAAAACAGCTGCTAAACTGTTGACTAAAGCTATTGAAAGATGTTCTCAAACGAACTCACGGACACTAAGTTTGATAGTAGATGAATCTTTAGGTAAACTTTTAGCAGTTGGTAGATCGGATTTTGATCAGGAAGTTCGGTACAAAGTGCTTGAAACTTTTACGAATCCAATTTTTGACAAATATTTAGCGAATGTAGAACATCTAAATTGTCTGTTTGTCATAATAAATGATTCCAGTAGTGAAGTAAGCGAGTTAGCTCTTTGCGTGGTTGGTAGGTTGAGTAATATAAATCCAAGTTATACAACTCCAACATTAAGACAGTTTTTTGTACAACTCCTTATAGAATTGCAGTATTCCGAATCTACTCGCAATAAAGAACAATCTTTAAGGATGGTTAACAATATTATATCACACGCGCCTAGAATTACCCGGCAATTTGTGGATACTATACTAAAAGTACTTGTACCAAAACTCAAAGAAAAGAATGGTAATTCATCTATGATTTCCACGATTTTAAAAGCAATTGGAGATCTTGCGGAAATAAATGGCGGTGGAAATGCGTTAACGCAATGGCTGCCCGAACTGATATCAATTCAGTTAGAAATACTGGCGGATCCTAATCAAATTGAAAAAAGAAGTGTAGCGTTATGGTCATTTGGTCAAATTGTTAGTGCAATAGGATATGTAGTCACACCGTATATGGAATACCCCCATCTAATGGATATGTTGTTGAATTTTTTGAAAACTGAACAGCAGGCTAGTGATCGCAGAGAAACAATACGAGTGTTGGGACTATTAGGAGCCTTAGATCCATACAAGCATAGAGTTAATCAGGGATTGATCGATTTTCAAACAGCGTCCACGCTTATTCCGATTCCGGATACTACTGCCAATTACGATAATTTTGACACGAATGTGAGTGATATGCTGGTTAACATGTCTCCGCTGGTTCTTGACGAGTTTTATCCTGCTATAGCCGTTACGTCTTTAATGAAGATTTTGCGTGATCCGTTATTAGCAAGACATCATGTCAGTGTAGTGCACTCGGTGACGTTCATCTTCCAAACATTAGGCATAAAATGTGTTCCATATATATCACGGGTAACCCCTAGTCTTTTGTACGTAATCCGTACCACGGATAATAGTAACTTCAGAGAATTTCTATTTACTCAATTGGCGCAACTAATATCAGTTGTAAAGATTCATATCCGAGCATACCTGGAAGATATATTCGACATAATTAGAGAATATTGGACACCAGACAGCCAACTGCAACCAACGTTGATATTATTGGTTGAACACATAACTGTTGCAATTGGTACTGAGATAAAAATTTATCTCCGAAAAATACTTCCAAATATTTTGCGCGTATTAAAATACGACGGAAGTAAAGATAAGTTTTTAACAGAAAAACTGTTACTAGCCATACAAAAGTTTGAGAATAATTTGGACGACGTTTTACTTTCCGTCATTCCGGCGGTTACGGCCCTGTTTGATGGTCGAAATGTTCCGACGTCCATATCGAAATTGGCAATGGAAACAATTGAACATTTGTCCGTGTATTTACATTTGAAACCGCATTCAGCTGTTATTATACAGGCATTGGCGAAAGTGCTAGATAACAATCCGGCTTTAAGACAAGCAGCCATGAACACATTATGTGCTATTATAGTTCAAATGGGACGTGAATATATTGATTATATATCCTCAATTGACAGAATACTATTGAAGCACAAAATACACTGCCCTAATTACGTTGTACTGGTGACACGGTTACAGGTCACCTCAACCCTCGCTTCAGATGATGATTATTTGGATGAAACTCGGTCGAGGTTACGAAACCAGAAAAATGATGTAAGTAACACATTCGGTGTGTGTGTTCTTTAGACAAAATGAATACATATCTTCCTATTGTTCCCTTATTGAGATTTAAGGCATTCTGTTACACGGATAGAGTCGAGGACAAACTGTGGCCTGGTAGATGTCACATGTCTATGAAAGCTGTCAGTGAGGATCTGAACTCGCGTCTATTATAGCGCGTAGCTAGCTAAGCTATCACGGCTACCGTGTGATTTTTAATGTTTGCTAATGTGTTAATAAAAGATGTATAGTACTATTTACTACTATACATATACTACTACATTACATGTTTTTTTTTGTTACAGGTAATGACCAATACAAATGAAACTCAAGTACAAAAGCTAACATTGAATGTAAATAATTTGAGAAAGTGCTGGTCCGTGCACAATCTCATCTCCAAAGAGGATTGGTTGGAATGGCTCCGCCAGCTAAGTGTTTGCTTTCTTATGGAATCAAACAGTCACGCCATTAGGTACTTTTTAAAATGTTCTCACTAAATACAAAAATGACTATATATAAGACTCTAAAATATTTTATTATCTATGTAATATACTGATAAATGATTACAAATATATTAAACAACACAAACAGCGGGGATCTTTATACCTGATTGTAATGTAATTATTTCTTTTACTTACTATCTTGATTGAAAGCTCGAAGGTAACAGTTTAGTGCATTGTCACTTAACACCATATAAAGTTGAATTCGAGCGTTAACTCACCGTAGATAAAAATAAAATAATAATCAGTAAGAAAACACTATCTCCTTTCAATATACTTTCAAACACATAATATTAACAATATTAGACTTAGCATAAACACTGAAGGAAACAAAAAAAAAAAGGTTTATTAATTAATAATGTTCGCAGGGCGTGTTCCACTTTATCGCAAAACTATCCGCAGCTCGCTAGCGATTTATTCAACGCGGCGTTTATGTCATGCTGGACGGAACTCGGCGAGCAGCCCCGCAAAGAACTTGTTGCGTCCCTGGAGCGTGCTCTGACTGTACCTGATGTTCCGGAACTAGCCCTAGCTGTACTGAACCTGGCAGAATTTTTAGAACATTGTGAAAAGGGTGCTTTGCCCATATCAATCAAATTACTTGGAGACACCGCTATCAGTTGCAGAGCGTACGCCAAGGCTTTGTACTATAAGGTAACAATATTTTTATTTGTTTACTAATATTCGAAACACAATATCACTAACCAAACTCCACAACAACTTGGCCTCGGAGTCGAACCAAGAACCTCCTTGTTTCAAGACAAACTTAACCACTGCACTACTTAGGCAGTTAAATGCGGATTTATTATATTCAATGAAATATTGTATTCGTATTATTTCTAACTTAAAAATTAAATATTTCAGGAGGAGGAGTACCGCCGAAATCCTACTACACAAGTTGTTGAAGCTCTGATACATATTAACAACAAACTTCAACAGAAAGAAGCAGCGAACGGTTTACTCGAAAAAGTGATAACACAAAAGAAGAATGGAGATTGTTCTCTTAATGTCCACGTCCGTTGGTACGAAAAGTTACATAATTGGGATCAAGCTTTAGATCTGTATGAAAAGAAATTAGAAACTGAACCGCAAGACTCTGAGTCGCGTTTAGGTATGATGAGATGTTTAGAGGCTTTGGGAGAATGGAGAAAAATATACAATATTACTATTGATCAATGGGATAATATAGGGGACGATATTAAAAAGAAAACAGCCAAGATGGCAGCCGCAGCGTCATGGGGTTTACAGGAATGGGACTCTATGAAAAAGTATGTTGATTGCATTCAAGAAGATACCCAAGATGGTGCTTTTTATAGAGCAATTTTAGCAATTCACGAAGGTCATTGGTCAGTCTCTAGGCATTACATAGACTCGGCAAGAAGTCTACTAGACGGTGAATTAACGGCAGTGTTAGGAGAGAGTTATCAAAGATCATACGGAGCTCTTGTCAACGCGCAGCTTTTGACAGAATTGGAAGAGGTAGTGACGTATAAATTAGTAGAAGAGAGGAGAAACACAATATACCTAACATGGTGGACTAGATTACAGGGGGGGCAACGTTTAGTTGAAGATTGGCGGAAGATGCTTCAAATAAGAAGTCTGGTTATGACTCCTCGCGAAGATTTCCAAACGTGGCTAAAATTCGCTTCTCTGTGCCGAAAATCCGGTTCAATAACCCAAGCTCATAAAATTGTCCTATCTATATTGGGTTGTGATCCCATCACAAATCCTGATGTGTTACTAAGAATGCAAGACCCGCGTATCGTCTTAGCCTACAGTAAGAACTTATGGGAAGCGGGAAATAAACGGTATGCTTACGACGTCCTACAAAGGTTCGTCGACAATTCTGGGCCAGATAACGAAGACCATTGCAGATTATTGGCTAGGTGTTATTTGAAACTAGGTTCTTGGTGTGAATCCCTTCAAGAAATCAACGAGTTGTCTATTCCGGAAATCTTAAGAAACTACGCGGCGGCAACAATGCTGTCTCCCGATTGGTATAAAGCATGTCATGCGTGGGCATGTATGAACTTCGAAACCGTTCTTTTTTATAAACAACAAGACAATATTTCAGAAAGCAGTCTAGCCGGAGGTTCTGGCGAAAAAAAGGTGTCTAGAGCGGAGTTCATTAATACACATACAATACCGGCAATCGAAGGATTTTTTAAATCTATCAGTTTGTCTAACGGAAATTCCCTTCAAGATACTTTAAGACTCCTTACGCTGTGGTTCGACCACGGGCACCACCCTTCTATATACGACGCACTGTTTGAAGGGATACGGCAGATTGATATTAAAATATGGCTTCAAGTCATACCGCAGCTCATCGCACGAATCGATTCTCCGAGAAGTTTAGTTGCAAAATTGGTTCATATATTACTAATCGATATAAGCAAATCACATCCACAGGCATTAGTATATCCTTTGACTGTGGCCACAAAATCATCATTCGTGACGAGGAAAACTGCTGCAAATTACATATTGAAAACTATGTGCGCACACTCGCAAAACTTAGTCAGTGATGCAGCCCTAATATCAGAAGAACTGATCAAGGTGGCTATCTTGTGGCACGAGCAAGTCTTCATCGCTTTGGACGAAGCCTCCAGGTAATAGACATCATCATTATCATTATTATCAGCCACCCGACATCCATTGCTGGATAGGATATTATCAGTCCACACTGATTCATCTTTCTCAGCCCGAATCCAGTGATAATACAAATATTAGCTGATCTTTATAAATATGACTGCGTTTAAGTATATTGATGTTAAAGCTATAAAAACTGATTAAATAACAATGTTTTTATAACTATAGTTAGGGAAGATCAGATATTTAGTGGTTTTACTGTAACAATGATGTCTGCTTTTTAGTTTATTTTATAAAATACTCTTTTCTCACAGGTTATATTTCAGTGAGAAAGACTATAGAGGTATGTTCAGAACCTTGGATAAAATGCACGCAACGCTAGACCGGCCACCAGAAACTTTGAAGGAAGTATCATTCCTTCAAATGTATGGAAGAGATTTACAGGAGGCGCAACGGTGGTGTGAACTCTACAAGGTAATAAAAGCTCCTGTAAATTTAAACTAATTTCTTAGATCTTTTAAAATAAAAGTGTCCTTTTTACAAAATATTATTTCGCATACAATCATCATCATCATAGTGTGTTCCTTCACCGAAAGATGTTCATATAATGTCGTACTTGCGCCTTTTCAAGACGTATGGTGAGAACCAACACCTTAGAAACTGATACAAGTACTTTTATTTTCTATTTTTTTAATTATGCAAGTCAATTATTTATTTTCAGGAAACAAATGAAGAGTGTTACCTGAACGAGGCATGGGATCTGTACTACCACGTGTTTAGGCGGCTGTCGGCCCAGTTCCGGTCGCTGACGTCGCTGGAGCTGCAATACGTTAGCGAACGGCTGCATGCGTGTCGGGACTTCGAGCTGGCGGTACCGGGTTCGTACGTCCCCGACGAGAACGTCATTAGGATATCGCACATAAAGAGCCAACTTCAGGTGCGTAACTGCTTTTACCACCAGAATATTTCATTTTCGGATTGTTTTAAACATTGTAGACAATTATTGTCTATTGACAAGCACAATGTAAGGACGGCTGCCTGTTTAATTATTGATGGAATCAACGGACCGCGAAAATAGCACTGTACTGCTTGTGTATATAAAATAATGTTAATTTAAGGTAATAATGTTATGTTTCAGGTAATAAAATCCAAACAAAGGCCTCGTCGTTTGACAATCCAAGGTTCCGATGGCAAAGAGTACATGTTTTTATTGAAAGGTCATGAAGACCTTAGGCAGGATGAGCGCGTGATGCAGCTGTTTGGGTTAGTCAACACACTGCTACAGTCCGACACGAACACGTATCGCCACGACCTGGCTATACAGCGGTACGCGGTAGTACCGCTCTCGCCCAACTCTGGCCTTATAGGCTGGGTGCCGCAGTGCGACACGCTGTACAACCTCATAAGCGACTACAGGGACAAGAAGTCCAATAAGTTGGCGCTAAACACTGAACAGCAAATTATGCAGCGGATGGCCTCCGACTACCAAAAGCTGATGTTGAAGCATAAGGTAGTTTTTTTTTAATTCTTGGTAGAGAGCAATAGCCGAAACTTAGTTCTTTATTTTAGTAATAAACAACAAAAAATTTCTTTGCGTACTATATTTCTTTTCTAAAATTTTAGGTAGAAATTTTCGAGTTCACATTATCACAGACGCCTGGCAATGACTTGGCGAGGTTGCTTTGGCTGAAAAGTCCGTCAGCGGAGGCGTGGTTCGAGCGGAGGACGAACTATACGCGGTCACTGGCCGTGATGAGTATGGTGGGTTACATACTAGGGCTAGGCGATCGCCACCCATCCAACATCATGCTGCACCGGGTATCTGGAAAAGTGCTCCACATTGACTTTGGTGATTGCTTTGAAGTAACACAGACAAGGGAAAAGTTTCCGGAGAAGATACCATTTAGATTGACCAGGATGTTAATCAATGCTATGGAGGTATGGCTTTATATTAAATTGGTTATATTAGTCATAATTTTAATTGCATTAATTAATATTTTTAATTACATTAAATTGTGCAATATTTCTTTAAATGATAAATAACCGAACTGAAATTATTAATTGGCTTTCATATTTACTCCGCTTTTCTTAGGAAAGAAGGAAGCGCATGAGTAAATTAGCTATATGAGTCGATTGTTGTTATTATATCAGTTAGTATATGGGTTTATACATACCTTTTGCCGGATACAAATGTCACGTTTACGAACGTAGAATTTATGATGAAGAAGTTAGACCGATAGGCCGAATCTAAAATAATAATATTAAAATACTAACATTTTTATATAAATCTGTATTTTGTTTAGGTAACCGGCATCGAAGGCACGTATCGCTTCACATGCGAGTCGGTGATGCACGTGCTGCACAAACACAGAGACAGCGTGATGGCAGTACTCGAGGCTTTCGTATACGACCCACTCCTCAACTGGAGGCTTATCGATAACGACCGCCATTCAATCACGGAATCCTCATTCTCCTCTGACATAGACTCATCTTACTCCCTCCCTAGTAGGAGCAGGAATCACTTGCACTATGAATCACTGGAAATGCCTCCCGAAGCAAATCTGAACAAAAGAGCGCTGGCTATATTAAACAGGATACGGGACAAATTGACCGGAAGAGACTTTCCACAAATAGAGGCCGTGGTTAGTGTACCTAAACAAGTCGACATGTTAATAAAAATAGCAACCAACAATGAGAATTTGTGCCAGTGCTACATTGGATGGTGTCCATTTTGGTGATTCGTATTTTTTATTTTTCTTAACACTGAAAAAC
Organism: Byasa hedistus; assembly: GCA_029286795.1. Taxonomy (NCBI): domain Eukaryota; kingdom Metazoa; phylum Arthropoda; class Insecta; order Lepidoptera; family Papilionidae; genus Byasa; species Byasa hedistus. The sequence continues at coordinate 6,802,200 of JAGSMW010000024.1, forward strand.
TAAATGGTATTATTTTGTATTTAATACACGTAAAAGTATGGTTTGTAGATAAAATAACACGCTTAAGTAATAAATCAAAAAGTCTTTAGACAATGACCACATTGTGGTGCAGTGTTTTTTTTTTTTTTTTTTAATATTACTTTGCGTCGAGACGAGCAAGACGTGCACCTGATGGTAAGTGATACGCTTGCCCATGACAACGTGGTGCTAGTTAAGATGGTACACACTGCACCACATTGCACTCGTCGCCTTGAGACATAAGGTGTTAAGTCTCGTTACCCCAGTAATTACACTACTTTGCGCCCTTCAAACCGGAACACAGTAATGTTTGCACACTACTATTTGGCGGTTGAAATAGGAGCTGCGGTGGTACCGATCCAGACGGTCTCCGGCAACAGAGACCTACCACCTGGTAAAAAAGTGTATATCAAACTGTAATGTTATGACCAGGTATGTATCACATACTTCCTACTTGTCGTCACGTCGAATAAAAACAACTTTCGTCGTGAAGGACTCTGAGATTTTTATCCAACACGCTTCTTGCCAGTGACATGCCGAGCGCAGTGTGATCGTAACCGACGCAATGAAATCGGTTGTCGTGTGGAAGTTTTCTCTGTTTAGTCCCCATTTACGATACGCCGGTAGTAAAGAAGCGGTAAAAATAATTTAACCCATCTCCTCCACGGGGATTAGTACCAAATTAAAATAAAATAAGTACATTTATCAGAACATACAAGGCATTAAAACTTTTTTTTACACTTTGTATACTCATAAAACTATAAGCTATGTTAAACGAAAACAGTTTTTTACTTAAGTACATTACTAAGTCAGTTCAAACGTCTGAAAATTATCAATATATACATAATTATGACTATATTGCTACAGTTTGAGCTATTAAAAAACGTGCCACCTGTTATTATCACCATTATTAGCCGGCATACCTGCTGGACGTAGACCTCTTACAAATATATTCTCCTATAATACGTTAAATTAAAAAACAGCCTGCTTAATATTTTTATTATTAGGACACGGGCTATTCTACAATACATGTCCACAAAAACTGTTCATAAAACATTTATTTTCGACACCGGAAGCTCCGGTTTAGTGAACACCTGTGTCTGCTCGAGAAGTGTTACAAACTAAGCTTTTTTTATACTAATTGTTAGGAACACCTTTTAGCCTGGCTTTGACAACTTCGACTTAATGGATAAGTAGGTTTAAAGTTAAACTGTTTATCTTTTGTGTGTATCTACTTTATTTATAAATTTAATTGACAATTTTTCCATTCTATTCATTGTATAACACTGTTGATAATCGAGTTCAGATCATTAAAAAATATTGCATTTGCTGTGTTTCGAGGTGACGAGCACTGTATGGTGCAGTGTAAATCACTCTAACTATGGTAATGTTTTGGGAGGGCGTGTCATTTACCATCAAGTGAACGTTACGTCCTCATCTTCTCTTCCCTACGTCAAATAAAATTATATTGCTTTTATTGTCATAGCAGCGGACACAAATCGTCTACTTCAAAAGTTCGACGTGTTTGTAACGTTGGTATTCTCAATAAAAATTGTTTTTATAAGGCATCATGTAATAAGTGAATTAAGCTAATAAAACATATAACAAGAAATATACACTGTTTTATTTAAAAAGGCAATCGATATAAAACTTACTGAACGCAGACGGCATTTTTTCGTAAAATTTGGTTAAAGCTTTAAGATAGCTGGACCGAAAAATCCCTGCTACTAACCAAACTTCATAATGGCCCGGAATCGAACCCTTGCGCCACAAAAACTGTTAAACGTTCTGCACGTAGGTATGTTATCTCTGAATAAATATCTACAAGATATCATATTAGTACATATTATTGGCATGTAAACGGTATATAAACTGTAGCTGCACCTAGAGATGAGTCGCAATAAAAATATTAAAAAGTATATGAACGTGCCAACTTTTTGCGGTTATCATTATAAGAATTTAAAAGTTATGCGATCTAAAACGATTCGTTACTTTTTTATATACAGAACATTGGAAATTATTTTGTAAATTACATTTATATATATAAACTTAGTTGTGTAATGATTTCTTAACACGAATAAAATTATGGTTTTTTTCGCGTTCAGAAATCATTCATCTACATTTTGTATGATACATATCTTGAGTGAAATACAACCTTAGTCAAGATATTGCATTACGTGCTCTCGCTACAACGATAATAAAAATATCTGTGATTGAGGAAGTAAAAAGTTGCTCCTCCTTTTAAAGAAACAATGTAATTACATATAATAAAGTGTCTGTATAAGTATTCTTGTATTATTATATGCTGAGTATACAGAAGACGGCTTCACAGCATCACGTTCGCGTTAGTAATTCTTTCATCCATCAATTACTGCTAGTTACCAGCGCTTTTTAGACCGTAACGGGTTGTGTATTTCTGCAGAAGTGTTCATTTCCACTTCCGCATGTCTACTAACACGGAAGTTCGTTGTTCAACCATAAGGCTACATGTGGAGGATTTGTTTTGGTGCTATATTTATGTTGCACCCATGTGGTTACCTACCACTCTTTATTACATTACTTTTCTTTTTTTTAGTGATTGTTTTCATACAAAATTGTAATATTTTCATTAATTATTATTCATAACATACATTTTATTCGTTCAAATTTATCGATTATAATATTGGACACATGTAGCGTATATACCCTTCTTGATTGATAGTTTTTCTGGCGTTAATTGAAATTTATAAAAGCATTTTAGGCTGTCTATTAAACGGATGTTGCAGTTGTGTAGGATAAAAGCCTATCTTTTCGTTATATTATGAAACATTATGCATTTTATTGCGATCATAGATAGAAAATGTATTGATTAACATTTATGTCATTTACGGCGATAACAGGGGTTCCCCTCGGACACAATAGTTATTGTGAATGAAACCCGTAGACACTTTAATTATTGTTTAAAAACAGTACGCTGTAATACGTAATCAATTATTTTTTATGTTTTATAAGAGTAATTCGGAACTGATAGATCATACAATAATGTTATACATGTCTTGAATTATTATAATATTTAGCATATTCCTATGCACAGCGTGAAAACGTTTTAACATTAATATTTACATTTGTTATTATTTTTATATTAATTTATACTGCTTTATTTTAATTGAAATTTATCACACTTATTCTACAACACTATCCTTCGTGTAACTCACATAAGCCAAAGGTAATAACTTTGACAACTTTGTGCATAAAACTTTGTCCATAACGGGTTTACTGAGATAAATATCTATTTCTCCATCACTACTACGGAATTCACTCAGCGTTTGTCTGCATACTCCACATGGTGTTGTGAAGGATCTTTGCTGATGGCCAACAACAGCAACCACTTTGAAATTTAGATGACCATCGCACACAGCTTTAGAGACGGCTGCTCTCTCTGCGCATATACAAGGAGAGAATGCTGCATTTTCGATGTTACAACCTGTGTATACTTTCGATCCCTCTTCCGTAAGCAAGGCAGCTCCCACTGCAAATTTTGAGTAGGGACAATATGCATTTTTCCTAACTTTGGCTGCTTGTCGCACTAAGTCTTGTATAGTTTCATCTGAAAATATAATTACACGTAATTTAATTATAAATGTGACGAAAAATTGACGCGTAGTCATGAACTTAATGACGACTCTAAATGATTATCAAAAGATAAATGGAAACATTATTAATTATTCCAGATACGTATATCGATTAGCTGTTTGGATCATATCAAATGTACAAAGCGATACGGACCAAGATTATTGCTAGTATAGACTACCTAGACTAACAGAGTCGCTTAAAAGTTAAACTTATATGTTTTTTTTTTCATTACATGTGTACAATAGATTGTGAATTTGTTTTAAGCACATATACTTTAGTATGATGATGTTCATTTGCAACGTCTTACAAATTTAGGTCGTGGCGTATTTGTACGTGCAAAAATAGATCAACTCATCCTATATCGTTTCGAGAATGAATATTACTATTAGATATAATATTAAATTTTATTAATAACACAATTTTTTTCATTTAAAATTTAAATCGATTACACAAAAGATAAATGAATGAGTACTTACTCAAGGAAGCAAAATCGACAATTTCGTTATTATCCATAGGAGCACAAATGCTTCGTCGTATATTTTATGTGAGAGGAGTGCGGCCGTGCGGTGTAACGAGCGGTCAGCGCCCAACTGATTAAGCTAAACGATGTTTGATTAGATCATCTTGGTTTATGATTGAACGTCCCTTTGTGACTGTCGATTGAAAGTGCCGAGAAAGCGAGAGCTATTTTTTTTTGTTTATTTTGCAAATCAATAAGCATACCTATCTGAAATAACTAAATAAATAGGCTATCCTAATACAACTCAATTCAATCATTATTTTTTATTCCATATTTTAGATGTTGCTATTTTATATTGATAATTGTTTGTATTTTTACTTTTAGGCGTATTTTAATGATTTTTGCCATAAATTTACTAAAAAGAATCCCGAAAAGTATTAAAGGCTGCTCCCGTAAAAACTTTCTGACTAAGAGACATGTGGACCACTTTTCTTCTCCATCGAATGTATTTATTGCGAATTTTGTCCTTTAGATAGCATGTCATAGTATTTTTCATCGCCGCTAGATGATTTTATTGAACTTGGATTAATATAGAAAACGGAGATAAAACAGAGGCTTGCGTAAACCTAGAATGCTTCGTGAAATTTTCAGCAGCAAGCAAGGAACCGTTTCTTCAATAGCCAATACAATTCGAAAAATGTAAACCTAATATTTATAACAATAAAAAAAAATCATTGTGTAATGTTTGTTCTCTTTATACGCTGTTATCCATCGTATCTTCATTATTTTGTGTAATTGTTTTAAAGACATTAAATACTATTAAAATTTTACTTACATGTTGGTGAAAGTCAAGGTAATGTAACAAGATTCCAGTGAGCGACAGTATTGACACAAAAGACCTTGGACGCGTTTATTTCATTTTGTAATGAAATTATGATTTATATTTATCATTTGCATTATGCATAAAGCGTCCGTTAATTTTATTTTTCGTTTGTGGCACATACATCATAATATAGGATCGATGCATTCACGTAAACAATTATTGGCACTGACATTTCAAAATAAGATGGAATAACGAAAGGAGCATGCATTCTTCTGATGATGACACATCTGCTTATAACATTGTGATGCTGGTTAGGATGTTTATACAGCATCACATGGTGATGAATGGTTTGAAACGTACACACTTGTGCAATTTCATTGTATCAGCGCCTTTTAAATTAGGACATAAACTGTGGCGGTAGAGATGGTGCTACGCTGGTACTTCCAGCAACAAAGACCCGCTAGTGGGAAAACAAGTTCAGTATTAACTTTGAATTCAAAGTACAAAAATTTGATTCCAACGCAAATTTGTTTTGTTTTCACCTGTGCTGTAAAATTAAAGTATGTATTAGAAGTGCTTAAAAAATATTTTAATATGTCAGAAATAGTTTTAATCTTATTGTATAACACGGATTGGATTTAGGGAAAGTAATCACGACAACAAATCATTATAATATTTTTATTAAAGAAAAATAACATGGTTACATAATGTTATACATTGTACATGTTCATATCGTCTATAAAATGTTGACAGAAAAACTAAAACATTACAAACGATTTTTAAGAAATGTTACTTGATCAAATACGGCCGAACTTTCGTTATAAAAAAAATACAAAAGAAATAAATAATGTCATTATTGTTGTACATTCAATGTTTTCATAATTGTCTTGAAAGAGATACGAAATAAAAAAAATGTATAAATAAAAACAACAAATTACAACTTTTGTTGTGTTAACGCATTAAACAGGTTCAGACCACGCCGGCGGGGACTCGACGCCGACTATACACAAACGTTAAAAAAATAAGTCTTAAACAACGTTAAATTTCTTAATAAATACTAATCCGATTTATTTACTTGCAACAAAAGAATTACATTCAACAAGCTTTTTAATATATGACGAAGTCGTGATGGCTTACTTTGTAAGACGGTCGTACGCGCTATACTTATCTAAGCGCGGGTTCGTCTTCCCCGAATTTTAGCTACTGGTTAAGAAACGAGGCGTGGAAACCGACATGTTCTAAGAACTGTTTTCACGAACATTTGATATCCACCAACCCCGCATTTGGTAGACAAATAGCCATGACTTCTACTAAAAAGGGTAAGCCCGCTCAGCGGAAGAAACGTAAAGAAGTTTATTATTAAACACAAGTGAACATCACTAAGACATTATTAAAGAAATAAATCACTTTTCAAAATCCCCTAATTTCGTTATATTAGATACTAAGACATTAAATAGATGTAAATTATTTACTAAACTAATATTATTAAATATTACAGCCATTACATATTACGATCCATAAATGGATTAACATTAAATTGTTATACATTTAGCTAATGTAACACGATTTACTATTTAACTTTAATTGTAAATAATTTTAACCGCAACAATATTACCTGATAATCGAAATACGTAGTTCATTCTTTGGCAGTGCTGCAATATATAATGCATTTTATTTTTATCAATTTAGAAGAAATTAAACGACTTACTAAATAATTCACGAAATGGGTTTTTTGAAATCATATACATCTATATTTTTTATTACTGAACCTCATCAGTAAGAAAAATTTAAATTGTTTAATGTGAACAAACTCCATCTATTACAAGTTTAAGTCAATAGCAAAAAACCCACTTTTTCATTCGACGAAAGGCAGGACGTTAACTTTATGGTATGGATACGTCCGGCACGTCCACGTTTAAACCGGAACACGTAAAAATTGACACACTACTGTTGCTACCTCTGCCGACACTAAAATTTTTCTCTCTTAATCGTCTTCGTTCTTTATACATATGTATAATAGATGTCAATCGATGTGGTAATGATGAATATACATGAATCACAAACTTTTGCTTTATCTGTGCCGTAGCAGAGACGGCGAAGTAAAAACTGCAATAGATGAATGTAAATAATATAGCCGTTGTGGCTTTACCATCGCTTGCTAACAAACGAACGTTATTACACACTAAAGCGTTAAGATATATGTAGAATATAAATTATACCCAATGAATTATCTAAGACACGAAGACAATTAGCTATTATTGATAATCACTGTTTTAACGAAATACTTTGTCTCGTATCTAATGGTAATATAATTTAACTTGAATAACTACATCGTATTATGAATATGTGAGACATAAATTGAGAATTATGAATATCTATATATCATTGATAACAATGTTACCAAAACGGACACCATCCGACATAGCACTGGCATAAGTTTTCGTTACTCGTTGCCTGCTGTATCAGCAAGTCGACTTGTTTCTGAACTGAAACGCAAGACAAATCATCTATATGGGTAAAGTCACGGCCTGTTAGTTTGTCCCTAACCCTGTTGACGATGACCAGGGCTCGTTTGTTCAGATTCGTTTCGGCGGGCTGGTCCAGAGGGTCGTTCACTCCTATCAGGGGTCGGCTCCTGCTTGTGAGGGGTGACGACGCTTCGGCTGTCTCAGCGTCACCCCTCGACCGGCGCGCAGCGTCGATGAGTCTCCAGTTGAGGAGCGGATCGTACACGAAAGCTTCGAGGACGGCCATCACACTGTCCTTGTGCCTGTGCAATACCTCCATCACCGATTCGCAGGTACGGCGGTATGTACCCTCGATACCGGTCACCTGATAAATACAAAATAGATTTAAGGCAGCTTATCAAACAATTTATATAACATAACTAACTTTATATTGTTTACAGACTTCTTTTAGTCACATGATTAGTGCTTGTCCATGATCCCTCATGATGTTAAGTGGTAATGTGATCTGCACTGGTACAATGCACAAGCCTAGTAACAGTGTATCCATTCTTGTCTTGAAGACAATTAATCATGTATTATTTGGAAGGGACAATTACGTCGGCAAGTTCCATCTGTTTGCTATTCTAATCAAGAACAAAGAACATAACCTATTCCATCGTAACCAGGGAATGTTTAATGAAGGCGTCGAAGTTTATACTGCCTTTTGGCTGACTTTTTTAATAATCACAAGAAAGTTTGTGATGTTTACTTTTAATTTAATTTTAGATATTGCCATTGACAATTTAACCATAAAAGAAATATAGTTTTTTTTATTATTATTTTAATCGCTATAATAAATTATTTATCATACCTCCATAGCATTGATCAACATCCTCGTCAACCGGAATGGTATTTTTTCAGGAAACTTATCTCTGGTGACCGCAACTTCAAAACAATCACCGAAGTCTATGTGAAGAAACTTCCCAGTGACACGGTCCAACATGATGTTAGAAGGGTGTCGATCGCCCAACCCGAGGATATAGCCGACCATACTCATAACGGCCAGGGAGCGAGTGTAATTGGTGCGACGCTCGAACCACACTTCAGAAGAAGGACTTTTAAGCCAGAGTAGCTTTGCTAAGTCATCACCAGTCGTATGTTCGAGTGCATGCTCAAACACTTCGACCTGCGAATAATAATTAGAGCTGTTATTGACATCAATTTTACAGGATATGTGACAAAGACGCTAAAGGTGAAACAGGTTCGTCTAGGAAACTCTAGCCCTCATGTGTTTAAACTGGAAGATAACAATACTGTTAAGGCAGAAGCACAATATGATAGTGGTAGCTGGACAGGTGGCTTGGGAAAAATCCTGCCACCATTCAATATCCAAAACAAATCGCCTCGGAATCGAACCAACCACTGCCGTGTTACTGGACAAGAGATCAGCCACTGCCATGTTTCTGGACAAGAAATCAGCCACTGCGCTATGAAGGCAGTTAATTATTTTTTTCGCTTGCCAATTAACGTTTAAATATTTTGTAAACGAATTTTGTAACTAAATATTAATAAACACATTTAAAACATTAATAAACACACAACGACATTTATCGGTATACGGCAAAGAAATACATTGTACTTTTAATGTTCCTACTGCTGGGCCTCGAGGCCTTTTCTTCCAAAAAGAATATGAAGACCGTTCATGCCATGTCGTCAACCAAGTGCAAGTTGGTGGATGTTACATGTATGTTGTGGTTCCTTGACCATGACTATTTCTTCGCGATATTTTCATTCATCAGATTTAGATAACAAAGGCTAGAGTATATAGAAATTTACCTTTTGCATAAGCATTAATTTCTCCAAATCGGACGCCATTCGTTGCATTATTCTGTGTTCAATATTGAGTAAGCATTTCCGTTTCTCCCTGTAATCTCTGATCAGTGAATGTAAAGTGTCACAGTGCGGAACCCAGCCTATTAGCCCGGAGTTGGTGGATAGCGGTATGACAGCGTATCGTTGTATGGCCAGATCTCTGCGGAAGGTGTCGGGGTCGGCCTGGAGCAATGTGTTCACGAGACCAAAGAGCTGCATCACTCTTTCATCTTGACGTAAATCCTCGTGCCCTTTTAGAAGGAATATGTAATCCTTTCCATTTGAACCGCGTATACACAGTCGACGCGGGCGCTGTTTTGATGTTATTACCTAAAAACAATCGGACAAAATATTTTTAGAATTTAAGGATGTTATAATCTTTACTACATATCTTTTATATTAATCGTACTGGTAGTAAGTCCCGTTACCATCTATATACGTACCACCGTAGCGACTACATACTTTAGCCGTCTAACAGTAGTGTGTTAAAATGATCAATCAAGCTATATGGCGAAGCTGTTCTGAATACGAACCTGCAGGCTACTTTGTATGTGCGCGATGCGAATCAGATCCGAGTCGGGTATGTAGGAGCCAGGAACCGCCAATTCGAGCTCGCGGCAGCTTAGCAAGCGCGGGCTCACGTACTGCAACTCGAGCGATGTCAGCTGCGGTAACTGGCGGCTGATGCGCCGGAACACGTGATAGTATAGATCCCACGCTTGGTTTAAATCGCGTACAAGCCCCGATTCCTGATACAAGTTTTTTTTTAATTAAAATGTATATACTATTTAAAAATCTATAATAAACCAGTGCTTGAAAAGGTAAAAATTTTGTAAATTTACAAATAATGGACAATATATATAAATTAAAGTTGTAATTTTAATGTAAGTAAAATAAATGTACTTATTATATCAAAGATAAACAGAAGTGATAGTATATATATATACATATATATCTAACATAAAAAAATTATAATACAATTAAAAATATACTACACCTTGTAACGATTGCACCATTCTTGCGCTTCGTTAAGTTCTCTCCCATAAGCCTGACTAAAGGATGCTTCTTTACTTGTCTGCGGCCCCCTCTCCAGCATTGCATGCAATGGCTCGAGAGTCTTAAACATTGCCTTAACATCGTGTTCGCTGAAATACAATCTAGAAGCCTCCTCCAATGCTTCATGCCACTGTTCATGCCACAATATGGCAACTCTAATGAGCTCCTCAGATATCATAGCAGCCTGGTTCACTAGATTACTCGAATGAGTACACATTGACTTTAGGATCTGATTAGCAGCGTTCTTTCGTGCCACGAACGAAGACTTTGAAGCCACTGTAAGGGGATAGACTAGTGCTTGAGGATGTGATTTCCCTATGTCAATCAATAAAGAGTGAATCAATTTTCCTACCAAAGCTCTCGGTGTATCAATTCGTGCGATCAGCTGAGGTATAACTTGAAGCCACACATTGATTTCAATGGTCCTAATACCTTCTACTAAAGCTTCGTGAACAGCAGGATGATGTCCATAATCAAACCATAATGTTAACAATCGTAAGGTGTCTTGCAATGAGCTGCCGTGAGAGAGATTGATAGATTTGAAGAATCCTTCCACAGCCGGAACTGTATGCTGTTGAATAAACTCGGGCGCGACTTTCTTACTTCCGGAATTTTCGTTATTTGTTTCTTGATGTTTGTAAAAGAGAACAGTTTCGAAATTCATGTAGGCCCACGCATGCCAAGCTTTATACCAATCGGAAGATAGTTCAGTTGCAGCGGCATAGTTGCGGAGAATTTCGGGAATAGAGAGCTCGTTTATACCCAAGAGAGACTCGCACCATGATCCAAGTTTTAGATGACAACGAGCCAGAAGCCGGCAATGTTCTGCGTCACCTGTCTCTACAGTATTGACATAACGCTGCAGTTGGTCACAAGCTAACTTCTTATCTCCGGCCACCCACAAATGTTTTGCATATGCGAGCGTCAATCTTGGCTCGTGGGTAGGAAGTGGTAAATCGCGATTTTTGCTTGGATCTATACCCAACAACATAACCAAGGTCTTGTGAGCTTGACGTGGCGCGCCACTTTTTCTACACAGTGAGGCAAATTTAAGCCACGTGGCCATATCTTCCTGTGGAGTCAGTACCAAACTGCGCACTTGAAGTATTTTACGCCAATCTTCAACTAGTCTCTGACCACCTTGAAGTCTAGTCCACCATGCTTGCCTTATAGATTCTCTTCTTTCACTGACCAACTTATATGTAATCACTTCTTCCAATTCCGCAAGAAGCTGAGCGTTAACTAATGCACCATATGCCCTTTGATAACTTTCTCCAGCTACAGCTGTCAATTCAGAGTCAAGCAAAGATCGGGCCTGGTCAATGTATAATTTTGATACATTGTAATCGCATTTGTGAATATTCAGAACTGCTCTATAGAAGGCGCCATCTTGTGTGTTTTCTGGAAGGAAACCGACGTAGTTGGTCATCGAATCCCATTCATTCATACCCCATGCAGCAGCTGCGGCTAAACGGGCTGCTTTGAACTTTTCGTCGTCGCACATGTTGGGCCAACGTTTAGATACAGTCTTATACAACTTCACCCACTCGCCTAATGCTTCGAAACATCTTAGTTCACCGAGACAAGCCTCCATATTGTCTGGGTCCGCAGACAACTTCTCGTCATATAAATTTAATGCTTTTTCCCAGTTATGTAATTTCTCATACCACCTTATCTGCACCTTCAAGTTTGCATCTCCAGCTTCACGTTGTGCCATCACTCTCTCAAGCAAACCTTCAGCTGCCTCTTTCTGCTGTAGTTTATTATTTATATGTATAAGTGCTTCCACTACTTGAGATGTTGCTCCATTCCGAAATTCTTCTTCCTGCAAAATTAACAGTAAATGTTCTCAAACTAAACCTTTCAAAAATGCTTATGAGACGTGGTGTTTCGTAAGAAAAAAACATTTTAATACATATTATCTAAGAGTACCTTATAATGTAGTGCTTTTGCGTATGCACGGCAATGCATCGCTCGCTCTCCCAGCAAATTGGTAGATATCGGCAAAGTGCCACCTTCGCAATGCTCCATGAATTCGGCGAGATTCAACACGGTGTGTGCCAGTTCCGGTGCATCCGGAGCCGTCAAAGCCTGTTCCAAGGCACTCGAGAGGTCCGCGCGTGTTGAATTATCCAACTCAGTCCAGCACGATACGAAAGCCGCATTGAATAAATCACGAAGTAGCTGTGAGTAGTTGTGAGCTAAAGCTAAGCACGCTCTACGATAAAAAAAAAAGAAAATTTACTTAGTCAAGAATGATCAGTTTGACAAAAAAATTAGGTTTCAAGGATAGATTAGTTTTTACACGAAGTGTTAAAATTTAATACGTAATATTTTTTAGTAAAAAAAAAAATCCCAAATTTAGCATTATTTGATTATTACGTAATAAAAAGGAAACTAAAATAATTTAACACAAACTGGCTGGGTATTTGATCAAATGACCCTTAGTAATCTTTAGCGGTGGCAAAATAGGCGGTAACGATGATAATGACCTTTTGCAAAATATCGCTGCAGCTTAGATTAAATCGAAATTGAAAACTTCGTTAACTGCTTAGCGGCATAAAAGAAATCCGATACAAAACAAAATAATGCAAGAATAGGTTTTGGATCAGTTAATAAATCATACATTGAACATATTATCATACCTAAGGGCAGGGCTGTGTGATTCTGTCAGAAGGCCAATGCTAAAACGCCGAAGCCACTCCAGCCAGTCGTCTTTAGAAACACGGCTACTGACCGTCCATGCAACCTTGAGGTTATGGGCGTTCACATACAATTTTCTAATTGACTGCGAAGTATCCGCGAATATAATGCGCGCCTGTGGAATAAGATCATAGCCAATTTATTGATGTGGTAATGCAATAACTATATTAGATAACATCATAGCTTGCGCTCGGCTGGGCCGATGATCACTCAGGTCTTGCTCACATTTGTTGACAGCCGGAACACAGCCATGCTGTATTACTGCGACAGTACAGTTCGAAAATATTCTACAATCAACTCTTGTGTCCCTGGAATCGAACCGGTGACGTGCGTGTTACTGAGCAAGCTGGCCACTGTGCTAAGGAGGTGATTAAACTAAACGACAAAAATCTTTTATTTAACAAGCAAATATGTATGACAGAAAAATCTTCTCACCTCTTGATTACTATTTCGCGGTTTCCTTCGAGTGCTTTGCAAAATGTCATCTACACCAGAAATTGATGCTGACTGCAACTTCGACAACAATAATTCGTAGTTTTGATGTTGGATTTTGTGCTTCGTTACAACCTTTTGCACTAACGGTATAAAGTCTGAGTATTTCCGGCCAAGTTGTATAATTAACGCGCACAACGTGTCCATGGCGGTAGTGCGTAATACGTAACACGTATCCAGACTTCTCACGATGGGATGGATAATTCTAGAAACGAGCTCACTGTAGTTCAATGAATCCGAAAGGTAGTCAACTGTCTCCATAGCGACTTTAGCCACTGGAATAGGGCAGTCTGTCGCATCAAATAACTTTACAATTGACGGTATGATTAAATGCATATAGTCATCAAGATTATCTTCGAATTTCTGTAATGCATAAAGAAGTTTTTCTGTCACGATTCTTTCTTTACTCGTGTCATGCGCGAGGACTCGTAGTATGTGCGGCATTAATTGTGGTAGGTAAACTTTGAATTCCGACCCCAATGCCACGGCGATGTGCTCCACTAAGAGTATCAGTGTTGGCTGTAAAGGACTGTTTGGTGTCCAAAATTCTTTAATAATATCAAATATTTTATCCAAATAATTACGGATATGTTGTTTCACGATTGCAATAAGTTTAGCGAGTTGCGTGAAAAGGAATTCTCTAAAGTTATTATTATCAGTCGCTCGTGCTACATACAGAAGGCTAGGAGTCACACGAGAGATGTATGGAACACATTTGATACCTAAAGATTGAAATATAAAAGTGACAGCCTGTACCACACTCGTGTGATGCTGTTGTAGAGTCGGGTCACGAAGTATACGCATGAGAGTTGATATAACTATTGCAGGATAGTACTCATCTAGGACTGGAGATGACATGTTAACCAACATTTCGCTTGTCGTCATGTCAAAGTTATTTTCTTCGGCTTTGCTGTCAGCAACTGGAACTAAACTAGAATCTGGTTGTCCATCAATCAAGCCTCGTGTTAATTTGTGTTTATAAGGATCTAAAGCTCCCAACAAACCTAAAACACGAATAGTTTCTCTTCGATCTTTTGGTTGCTGTTCTGTTTTCAAGAAATTTAAAAGAACATCCATCAAATTGGGATACTCTGTATAGGGTGTCACTACATGTCCTGTTGCACTAATCAATTGGCCGAAAGCCCATAAAGCAACGCTTCTTTTGTCAGTTGCACTTGCATCAGAAAGCAGCTCTAACAGAATGCTCAAGAGTTCTGGAAGGCACTTTTTTAATCCACTATTATCCCCATGTACATCAGCTAAGTCTCCTATAGCTTTTAAAACACTTATTACAACACCGGGATTGGAGTCAGACTCTTTAAGCTTTGGTACTAGAACATTTAGTATAGTCTCCATATATGGTTTAACCAATTTAGGTGCATGCAAAATTAAATTGTCAAGCATTCTGGCTGCTTGTTCTTTATTCCTGCTCATGCCAGAATATTCCAGCTCTGTTAGAAATTGTATCAAAGTATTTCGAAGGCCAGGCATTATATAAGCAGGATTTACTGTACTTAGCCTACCTATAGTGCAAATGGCTAGTTCTCGAATTTCCAAATGTTCATCATTCATTGCTATAAAAAGAAAACTTAAATTTTCAATTTGAGCCAAATGTGTGTTAAATATATCTGTCAAAGACTCTAGAACCCAATAACGCACTTCATAGTCTGGGTCAGTAACAGATACAACTAACATTTTTCCTACAACCTCAGCAGTCAACATAGTAAGAGTTCTAGAAGGATTATTTATAGTTCTTGATGTGGCATCTGCTAACCTCTTTGCTGCAGTCTTAACAGCTTCCAATCTGATTTCTTGTTGCTCACTTTGCAAAAAATGATCAGCACATCGTCTTACAAATGCAAGCAAACTATGCTGACCCTCAAATTGAAAAGTACCTAAAGTTCGCAATGCTAAAACAATACTTGCTGTGTCTTGCGGCTCTATAACAAGACTCATTGTACTCTGTTCCATGCTCCTGGGAACTCCCGGATGAAGGAATGGTTTATTTCTTAAAACCAGGGAAAGCATGTTTAACAAACCTTCAGAAATTTCCCCTCTAAGAGAAGGCAAATTTTGGCTCAACTCTTTAAGACATATAGTTAAAGAAGGACTAAGGCCAGTTGCAAACATTGCATCAAGGAGTTCTTTAATGTCACTTACAACCAAATCTTTTACTGCACTTCCAAGTAATGTGATACATGCAAAAATTGATGGATCAATCCAAATACGTTTCTTGCTTTGAGAATCTCTAACTGGTAATGCCTGCTTTATGAAATCCATTATAGTGCGAATATAATTTTTAATATCACCCTCTATAGCTGCAGCCATTAAACCCAACGTTGTGAATGCCATATTTTTATCCTTTTCTCTACTCCGAAGTGAGGTAAGTAGGTAATGCATAGTAGAATTGAGATATTTTTTCAAAAATAACTCTTTGTTAAAAGCTGCTAATCTTGGAATAATGATGAGAAGAATTTGGGGAACTCCTTGTGTTTTTAAAAATCTCTGGTTCATAACATCTACAAAAAAAATTGTTATTGATTAGTATGTTGCTGTATAAGATTTTCACTGTTATAAATTTTAAGTTTTGAACAAAGAATTTTAAAACAAAGGACTTCTAAAGCAACTTGTATATGAAATATAGTTAGAACAGTTTATCACAAATTTTCCATTAGCAAGACATTGAAAACATCAGATTTATGTAAATCTATATATATGTACCTTGGCAAATTCGATCATATTCTTCATTAAGGAGTTTTCTACAGACTTCTGATTCATAAATAGGCACTGGATATTGGACATTCTCTGTTTTAAAACCATCACAGAGATAACCTCTTTTCACAGAGGGGCTATGTAACTTTGAGCTAATAAAGATAATATCATCTGAAACTGTTATGTCTCTTTGTGTATCCAAACTCTGCATTAATTCTGTGTACTTTTTTTCCCATGCAGCATTAGAACATCTCATAAGTTCATTAAGAATAAGGAGACCTCCATGTACTTTGTCTTCTTTGGTAATACCTTTCTCTTTAAAAGGTATGTCTTCAAAAGAGACCATAGCTTCCTCATAACACTGTAAGTACCACTGCGGTTTTGCAGTTGACTGTTTTGCTGTCTCTCTCTGAGCAGTTACGACAAGACCTGCTCTTAATGCTTTAGCAGCTGCTTCTCTAATTTGTTGTTTTGGATCCTTTAGAGCAACTAATATGTGGTCAAAAAATCCAGAAACTTGCTGGTAAAAATAGGTAGGCATAGCTATAGCTAATTCTTTAAGCAATAAAACAGCAGAATGCCGTCTTCCTTCATTTCTTTCCTCTGATAACCACTCAAAAGCTCTTTTCACTTCAAATTCTACATATTCAGCTCTTTTGACCCCAGATACTGTGGCTAAACGTCCTACTGTTTTTGCAGCTAATTCCATAACAGTAACATCAGAAGATGGAAGCAAATTTCTCAAGTAATTTGCAAATCTTGTGATTCGTGTTTTAGTTGTATCACAATCTCCACCAATAAGACAGACTGAAACAAAAATCGTAAAGCTATATAAACAGCCAAACTTTTTGGAAATAATGTTTTCAATAATAACACAACAAGTAACATATTTATATACATCTTGATTAACAACAACAGCCTATTCCAGTCGCCAAACAGTAGTGTACTAACATTACTGTTTTCGGGTTTTAATGGCTCTTTAAGCTAGTGAAATTACTGGTGTAACGAGACTTAACAACTTATGTCTTAAGGCGACGAGCGCGATGTGGTGCATTATATACCATCTTAACTAGAGGCATGTTGTTAGGTGCAACCGTATCACTTACCACCAGATGAACGACTTACTCGTCTCGTTGAATAAAAAAAAAAAACAACGAAAAATATATTAATTTTAACTAACCGATAGCCAATACTCCCCCTTTCTTTTCATGAACATCATTGCTAGAGACCATTTCAAAAATTTGGTGGTTAAATTCATCAAGAAATTGAGTGAGTTCTTCCTGGGGCACTTCTCGCAGTTCTGTTTTTGCATAGTGGTAAAGCTCACGAGCTGTTTTAGTTTGTATATCGACATTTCGGGATTTCAACCCAGCAACAAACTGTGTCACTTGATTCAACATCCTAAGTAATATGCAATTATTTTGCTGTGTTAATAACAATGTATTCCATTGTTTTTCAAGGATTTGTGCATAAATCCATATACGCAATATCAATATTAAAGTTTGTTTTTTTGAGTTTTACGTAGATATTGACAGAACGCAATAAACACACGTTTTCGTAATGTTTTCAATGTTTTTATCTGTAACAGAATGACAGTAACACAGATTATATATCAACAACAATAACAAAATGTGAAAAAGAGGATGGCGGACGAATTGACCACGCAGACATTTTTTTAAGAATTTGTGTCCTTTTATTTTATACGTCTACACATGACATTGGTTCACGCACAAACCATGCTCATGCCATCAATTGGGAAGAAGAAGAAGAGAAAGAGAGATTGTATTTTTTTTAAGTGGGTGTAGAAAAGGAGTACTTTTAAAATTATATGGTAATGAGTGACAACTGATAATACTTTTATTCAAATATAATTGTCTGTTAAATAATATTAAAAGTTAGATGTATAGAAAAAAAATATTAGAATTTAATAAACAGTGTTAAGTAATTCATAAAAAATATTCGACCTAATGTCTATTTTAAAATGTCTATGGTTATATAGCCGATTTTTCATTCGTTTAAAGCTTCCTTTTCATTCTCTGTTCTGTCGTATAGATATCTATGTACGGGCGGTCATCGTTAAAGATATCCGTATAAATTATTAAATGAAGGTGCTATAAGTGTTAATTTTATGAAAAGGCTGTAGGTTATAAATTGTTAAATAATGATCTTGCTCGAGATCAATAATAGAATTATAGAAGAAACTCTAACAGTTAAATATAAAAATGCTCTGGCGCGGTGAGTACGTTACGCTTAGAAAGTTTACCTGTTTTTGTGATCGTTACATGTAAATTGTTAATACTTGTTAATTTGTTACAAGTTTAAGTTGAATACATTTTATCACAATAAAAATTAAGTTTTTGATTGAGACCTGCCTATAACCCCTTTTCGTATTTTAATCTTGACAAGTGTCAAATACCATGTCTCCAGGGTGGGCCCACGTTGCCTCCACAAGCGCAGTAGATTTTTTAATTACATAAAAATAATATTACTATTAAACATTTCCTCCTATTAAACGTCTAAGTATGACGTGATAGGGGCCGTATCACCACGGATGAGTCATATTGGTTGTTTGTATGTACTTGTGGGGAGTGCGGAAACGTCCCATAAAGTGTTTTTGGATTCCTATGGGTGTAAACAATGTACGTTAAATTGGATATGCGTAAATACTAATTTACCTCTGCAACAACACAGGAATGCAGATAAATAGTTTCATTTTGACAGGATGTAAGCAGTTATGTATTGGATGTTTACTACATTTGTTTATGAATAACTGTATGATTTCAGCTTAAAACCTGAATCTATTGATGTAACTGTTGCTGATTTTGATGGAGTGCTCTTTCATATATCTAATGTTAATGGAGATAAAACCAAAGTTAGGGTTAGTAATCTTTTTTTTGATTTTATAAAATTCCCTATCTTTCTATTGTTAATTAAGAAACTACTCCTTACCATTACATGTGTTTCTTTATCTTTCAGTGTAATAATACTGTTGACATTTAATTGTCCTCTATATGAATACCATCCTTTGCTTATTATTCATGTTGTTTTTAAAAATAAAATGATTAAACTATTTTTAATGAATTTAGTATTTAAACATTACAATTAGTATTAAAATGAATTTGTTTTAAATAAATAAATAATGTTTTAATAACATAATTTATGTAATTACGTTTTTTTATGAACATGTTTTTATTAAATATATTTTTATTATTAGTAAATAATGAATCATGTTTTAGGTTAGTATATCACTAAAGTTTTATAAGCAGTTAGAAGAACATGGTGCAGATGAACTGCTTAAAAGAGTATATGGGCCACTCCTCACTGAAACGGAATCAGGTAAAAATTTGTATGATTATTATTTATTTATAAGATGAAGCTATTTACCAAAACTGTTATACAAAAGGTTCACAAAGCTAAAAATAAATATTAATCTGTCTGGCAACAGTTTTGTTTATTTTATTAAATTATGCCTGTACTAACAGATATAACAATGTTTAGATAATATTGATTTGTTGCTTAATTGAAATTGTTTAACGAAGCATTATGTTATGGTTCATAAATTTTCGTAATCTACATTTCACTTATCACTAATTCACATACAGACTTATTTTATTTTATACTACAATACTAATAAAAATTGATTCACTATCAGGTAACTTGCATTCTAATTCAATTAAAGCTTATATCTTGAGTAGGTATTTCATTGTAGTCACTTACAATAATAATCAATAAACATACTAAATTTAGTTTACATTAAAGTTAATTATTTGTTTTATTCAATAACATTATATAATACTGTAGATGAAAGCATCTGAATGATACTGGAATTAATAACATTATTAAATGTTTATTATATTGGTTTAAAAATTCTTTAGGGTAGAGAAAGAAATAAGAAAGTTTAGTTGAACAGGGATTTAACAATATACTGTTATAAAAGGAAACCAAACACATTGCTTATTTTGTACAAAATGTTATTTTTCATATACTAATATCATAGTTACAGATACCAGTATAGAGATAAGATAAATTTATAATCAGTTATAGATACATACAATTGTCATTTGAATTTCCAATAAGAGATTCCTTCTATTGTACACCATTAAAATATTAACAACAAGGTTATGAAGCTCTTTTTTATTAGGTGTTATTTTACAACATTCTTATCTTTGAAGTAATTAATAAACAATAACATACTTTTTGCGTAGCATCTGTTTCACATTTTACACTTAGATTTCAAAAATAAACAAAATTTTATAATTAAAAAATATAAACTATAAACAGTTATTAAAAATAGTTGTTTTTATCTAAAATACAATTAGTTTTGATTGCAAAAATATTCCCCAAATACATAGTGTTGAAGCGTTTGTCTTTAAGAAGAAAATAAATATTTTTTTTAATTCATATTAAGTAAAATGATATTTATTTCTTACTTTAAAATTTATTTAATAAGTAATTTAATGAAAAATATTTTTTTATTGTCACGTAGGTTACAATGTCTCAGTTTTGCTTGATATGGAAAATATATCGGATGATTGGGAGGACATCGTAAAAAAAGTTGGTCTCCTGAAGAGAAATTGCTTTGCGTCGGTATTCGAGCGCTATTTTCGGCTGCAGGAAGATGGGGACGTCAGTCACAAACGCGCCGTTATCAATTACAGACAGGATGAAACATTGTAAGCATTTACTTTATATCATTGTGATTATTTTATTACTGCACTTTGAGCAGTATTTTACATTGATAAACTATAATTTCATTACATTACAGTTAAATTATATTAGAAGAGATAAGAATAAGAATTATATTGCAGTCTGTGACTTTCTTCTCTAATTAATTGTTATTATTCTCACTGTACAATAAACACAATATTTTAAAACTTTATGCATTTTGGTGTTGTTGCACAATCTTAGAACTTACATACACTGTGAGATACAAATAAGAAATTTTTACAAAATACTTGAGAAAAAAAATAATAAATATAAATAGCTCATGTTTGTACTAAAAATGTTTTTACTACCTATTAAGGAATAACTAGGAGATGATCTGTCATGGCATTTGTGACTTTTTTTATCTGATCTGGCAATATCAGTATCAGTAGTACCATTAATTGTAATATTTAGGTTTAAGTGTAAATTAGTACAGAATTTAATATAACTAAATTCATCATAAATATTACATTACAGATATGTGGAAGCACAAGAAGACCGAGTTACTGTTGTTTTTTCAACTGTCTTCCGTCATGAGGATGATATGGTAATTGGAAAGGTGTTCATGCAGGAACTAAAAGAAGGCAGAAGAGCTTCGCATACTGCACCTCAGGTAAATGAACAGCTTTGTTTAGAAAAAAATATATATTTTATGTATAATAAAAGTTTAATTAAAAAGGCCGAAAATCGTGTTAAATGTTTAAAATACGGCAAGACATTTATTACAGGTTTATGTAATTCAAACTTAACAAGAACAGTTTGATTTTGCTTTTAAAAATATTTTACTGGTGATAAGTTTCTGTTGCGGGAGATCATCTTGATTGGTATCACAGTTGCTTTCCTGCTGCCTAACATAAGTGTGCATACATTACTGTGTTCTAGTTTCAAGGCATAATAGCTAGTGAGATGTACTGGGGTAACAAGGCAACATCTTGTGTCTCAATGTAACAACAAGTACAATGTGGTGCAGTGTATATCTTTCTAACTAGCACCTCATTGTTATTAGCACGTTTTTCACTGACCAGAAACAGTGAACGTCTCGCCCGCTTCGGCGGTTTGTCGAATAAAAATAAATATAATTACAAACCATGACATTTGTTTGTTGCCTACACATAACTAGAAGTGTTGTATTTTATAAATCACGTTATTTGAATAACAAATGCAATCCATACAATGTTTTATTGTAATCCATAATAAGGTATAGAAGTGACTTCATAGTTCTCATTTCTTAAAGATATCATTCCAAACATGGTGCCGCAAAGGGCTTTAATATTTTTATAATAGGCTTTGTCTTATTAAATATACAAATATTTATAAAACAATATGGTAGAAGTAATATGAAAGTTATTTGGGAGATTTGTGTAGTAATAAATAAAGAAAATATGTAATTATGATTTCAGGTTCTGTTTTCACACAAGGAACCACCACTAGAACTTGTTGACACTGATGCGAAAGTGGGCGAAAATATCAGTTACGTTACGTTCGGTAAGTTTATTATTTATATGCAATTAGGTATTTTTTGATGATATTTCTGACTTGTTCTATGCTGATAAATATATTACAAAATTTGTATCTGTTTGTAGTGCTCTTTCCACGGCACACTTGTGCGGCGGCGCGCGACAACACGATCGACCTGCTGCACATGTTCCGCGACTACTTGCACTACCACATCAAGTGCTCGAAGGTGTACGTGCATTCGCGCATGCGCGCCAAGGCCGGCGACCTGCTGAAGGTGCTCAATCGCGCGCGCCCGCAATCCACCACGCGCCCCACCGAACGGAAGACTATAACGTGAGTAATCTACTGTAATCTTTTAAATAATTTTAATTAGTTATAGTATCTATATATATAAATAGCTAAAGAAAGCCACAAACTCCCAAATCAAGCTGCCAACCACTATATATAGATAGTTATGTGTATTTATAAGTAATTAAAAACGAAATTGCTTAGGTTGGTAATACCTTTACCATACCACAGTATTATTTTTGAGTCGACAGTCCTTTGACAGTCTTTTCGCGACACGTGTAGAACAAGTATTCACATTAAATGATTTAATGTTTTATACAACTTATACAATTTTAGGTTGGCGTTATTAAAAAAAATTTATTGCTATATGTGGGTTAAAAAATTAAGACTTTAAATTTTACACTGAAATTAACATAACTGAAATTATTCAATAATGTTATGTACACAGTTACACAAATTTTCGTTTACCGTTGGTAATGTTTGTTATTCATATGTTTCAGTGGAAGAACGTTTATAAGGCGAGATTGAGTGTTGCGGGCCCGCGGGACGTAGGCGCCGAATTCAGCGTAGCTGTTCACTCTCACCTCTAACGTTCCACTCCGGTAACATCTCCAACCTCAAGCGCCACGTCGTGTTCATTGCAGAAATATTTTAAATTTATTGCTTATCACATAAGAGCCGGTTTTCTTTTGGCACATCAGAGATTTTATTAGAGTGGATGCGTTAACCGTTCCTGCGAAATTCCCACAATGTGCGTATTTCTCATATCCACCATATAAAAATCATTATCATGTAATACTATTGGATTTTCGTGTATTTATTAAAAAACATATATTCGTCACAAAGTACTTACATTGTATTTGCCAATATTCATATTCGAAAACTGTTTGCCAAATATTGAATATGCTCAATATTTACGTCATAAGATTATTTTGCGGTCGCGAAACGAAATGTGCACATTGTATATGCAGATATTTATTATTATCATTAAAACATTTAAATTCTAGCCATAACAATAATAAGTGGCCCACATAACGTTTCCACTGTTGGGACTGCTTTCTCTCGCAAGGAGAGTCAAGGCTGTTGATCCACAAAGTGCGGGTTGTTGTTCCACGATAGCAGCTGGATCTTGGAACATGTGGTTTTCTCACAATGTTTTCCTTGAGCACAAGGTCAGTGGGGATCGAACCCGCGCCTGCTCGACACATAAAAACTGAGCCATCATCACTTCAAAGAAGACGCCTAGCCTAATGAAGTCGTAATGTTGCCGTAGTACTTGTTGACAAACAAAACTTATGCTTTATTATTATTATTAAAAATGAGAGTTCTATTTATAGTGATGGCACTGCGGGTTCCTAAAACTATAGTATAGTATACTCTGTCTTATAAATACATTCATAGATCACTACAGTATCCATCAGGAGTGGACCTTTCTGTTAACTTATTTACGTAACTTTGTTGATGTAAGTTATGTACCGATCCTCAATGTAGTGTAATATTGTATTATAAAATGTAGCCTATACTGTTTCGATTTAACAAACTCGTTGATATGTCCGGAATGAGAGACAGGTTTATAATGCACAAACTCTTACCAATTATTCAATCGTTATGTTAAAATGCACCCGGACACCTTTTTTTTGTTGCGATATACAATATGACGAACAATAATAATTGTAAAACTTATTCTCTTATGTTTCTAGGTAGGCCCCATTCAATTATTAATGTAAGTGAAAGTGTATAAATAATTCCCCTATAGATACTTCCATAGACAAGAGAGTTTGAATGAATTATAATGGCCTTATTTAATAAAATAATAAAACAATTTTTTCGGTTCGCTAAAGGCATTCGCGCGTAATTTAGCTTGTTTTTGCCAGTTGAGAACTTTCCATTCTGTTATGTATCTACAGCTCCTGTTTCTGCCAACAAATATATTGTGTAAACAACTGTGTTCCGGTATGTAGGGCGTCGTAGCCAGTGAAATTACTTAAGTAAGGAGTTTTAAAATCCTGTTTCAAGGTGATGAGCACAATGTGGTCCTAAATATACCATCTTGTCTAGTACCATATTGTTATGGGCAAGGTATTTACTTACCATCAGGTGAACATCCTGTTCGTTTCGTTGCTTCGTGGAATTAAAAAATAATTGTTATAATTTGGACACAGAATCTTAATAGATTTCTAAATGCAGATTTTAAAGATTTTTACTTAAATTTTTTTATTACTTGAAAACTAACTTAAAATTTGCTCAACATACAAACTAAAGAGCTCCAACTGCAGACAATTTTTATCTAAATATCACAATAATTCGGTAATATGAAAGAAGTGTATGTTAGCAGATAAGGTCATATTTTATTTGCATGAGTATATGTCAAAAATGGGTCATGGGCAAAAGTCATGGACTGAGTAATTGAAAATATTAAAAAATGTTTTTGAAAGCCAATGGAAAAAAAATCACTAAGTCATACATATTAATTAGATGTAATCAAAGCATTAAAACATCATGACAGTCGGTGAAGCAACATTGCGTATTGAAATAAGAAATGAAACATCATCGAGTAGGAGTGATTAAATGTTTAAAAAAATTAGCTAACTTGAATTTTATGTAATTTTTTTGCAAGATGTATTATTTATGTAATATAAAATGTAAGTTAAAACATTGCTTTAAAGTTATTGCTTACAGTTAGATCATTGTTTTTACTGACAGTTTTTAACCCGAGAGATTATATAAACTGTGCAAAATGTGAACGTTATTTGTGAATATGTAATTATTCTTGTGATCTAAAATCCCTTTATACTGTGTTTTTTTTATTTTCTAGATTAAAGAAGACATTTTACTGCAATAAAACATTAATTATTTGACTCTTAATACAGGTACACAATATTAATGAATTGTTTTTTTTTCTTACATAATCAAAAGATGAAATTTTTGTAATAATACCTATGTAGTTTGTGCAGGCGTAGTTTTGAACTACTTCATTAAATAAAAGGTGAAGTTCCTTCCCTGTATAATATAGGTGAAGAATATTAAAAATTAAATAGCGAAATTAGTTCGTAATCGTGTTAGTGATTACTTGTTGAATTATTAAAAACTTTTTCGTCTATTATCTATTTGAAACGGAATGAAGTTTTTTCCTTCGGTACTACGGTGGTTATATAGTTGGCGAGAAAATCAACAAACTACACGTAATATTCACAAAATATAAAATATTAAATATTACATTTTCAAGGAAAATTTGAAGACATTTAAAAAGTTCTCAATCAATCATCACCTATAGACGCCCACAGCTGGACTAAACCCTCCCCACATAAATCTCCACTCCTAATTTTATTTTAGTATCTTTTCGAAGTTTCTTAACGATCCCTCTAAAAGTTTTTATAGTACGGAAAGGTAATTTGACTATTAAATAATTTTTCAGTGAACAAAGAAAAAACTGATCTACTTTTCTTTATTAGTATAATTCTCAATGCAATTACATTTTTATAGAGATTCTTAGTAATTGTTTCAAATCATGATTGAAATAATTTGTAAATTCTAAAAATCGATTTTATTTCCCGATGGAGTCGGTGAAGTCGGCGACTTCGGCTGTCCGAGCTTTGATAGATGCGCTACTTTTGTTGCGAACTTTACAAAGTTAGAGCCCGATACCTGCGGCTCGGGCTTCTGACCATTCTCTGGTTGAAATGACGCATCGAGTGAACCTGAAAAGTATAACGATAATTCGTCGATTACTTCATAAGTCAATTGTTTTCATATGTTACTTACATTCACTGATGGTATTGTCTGTTAGAGGCTGTCTGGGTATCGCCGCAGAACACAATGTGTTGCAGTGTATATGACACCATATTCTTATGGGCCAGAGGATCACTTACCATCGGACATACTCTTATATTGTCCTGTTTGTTTCATTATTACGTCGTATAAATATATGTTTAAGTAAATAATCTCACATTTTTATTACTTAGCTAATGCGTCAAAAAGAGGAGTATACTATCTATACTACTATTTGTGTTTACAGCATTCAATCTTGACGACTTAACTAGTTACAGTTTTAATTAATTTTTTTCTAATGGAGAGCGAGAAAACACGAAGAAAATAATATGCTTATGTATTACCACCAAGTATTATTTCGGAATTTCGCTAATATTATACAACACATCTAAAGTATTAAATTTACTTGGTGATTGAGTCACGGGGAAGTTTAAACAACTTACGTATTTATACCTATATATACAAAGACAGTTATACTTTCTGAAAATAAGTAAGTTTTCGAAAAATAAACATCGACCTAGGCAAAATTAAAAAACAAGCATTTGAGATAATTATAAATTGTATGCTTTTGGCAATAAAATAAAAAAAGTAGAGAAGTATTCGTGGCGCAGAAGTAAATAAGACAACTAATAAACGTTTTCTTACTCTGTTGCGGCGACATGATGGAGCTCGGCTGCGACTCTTGCTGGTTGTCCTCCATCGAGTGTGACTTCTCGTGTAGCAGTTCTAATGCTGATGTCCATGCAGTGTAACAAAGCAATATTTATGTCATATGAGCCGTTTCACGTTATCTTATCAATAAACATACAGACACCTGACAAGTTACTATTTCCCCGTCTTAAATATTTGTACAAAACTAACAGGAACATAATTACAACGCGACGAATATGTGAAAATGTCGAGGCTATGTGAAGGGTTTATTTCTGATTTATTTTATATTTGATTTATTGCCAATGTGTATGGAGGAGGGTGATAAAATTTTTTGAAATTATTTAAGTTTGAACTACGTTATTTTATTATAAATATATCTTCGTAGATATTAATTATTATGAAGTGAGTTGTACTTCAATACGTTAGTTACAGAATACAAACAATTATATATGTTTTTAAGTACCGTCTTTTAAAGACATGGCATCCATTTTGGAATCCTGAATAGTTTCAAGTTGTTGTCGAAATTTTGCAGTGATCTTCCGTCGCTGGTAGTCTGCCTCGATTTGCTGCTTCGTGCGCGGTATGCGGAAACGGAAACAACAGCACAGCATTACAACTGGAATTCAAATATTTAATTTTCTTATATAATACAAATGCGATTAAGAAAGGATCATGCCTTTACACAAGTTAATGTAGCTGTCTTATGCAAACAGGTAATCGAGTGTTTTTTTTTTACTTTTGTCGTGTGTTTACAGTAAAATTTAAAAAATTTACTGACTTAAAAAAGGCACATCGAACAGGATGTTCACCTCGTGGTTAAGGAAGCGCTCAACTCATAATGCATTTGCACTTTAAAAGTGGTAAGTCACATTAGCTCAATAATTACACTAAGCTATAAGAGGAATTAATATTTGGGAAAAAGTTTATCAATATCAATCAAAGAGATACTAATAACTTTTTTTAAACAAGATTACCACAGTAATGCAAATGTTCGTACAAAATATATAGGACGATACATCATCGTCTTCAACCTGTGGTGAAGGACACTTTCAAGATATTTAATTGATGTCATGGCTACGTTAAACGCGATTGCAAGTCAACTCGGATCAACAATTGGCTATTTCCAAAAAACTGAAATAGCCTTTACTAAATTATTTTCACATACTCAAAATGTTTTACAAGTAATTTTAAATTTAACATCATAATACTCATATAATTCTCCAAAACTCTTCAGGCTTAAGTGCGCCTTTATTCCATACATTTTGAATTTTATTTTTTTATTTGTATGTATATTTCGTATATGTGTACATTACGGAATAAATAAAAATAATTCTATGCATGCTAAAAATTTGGTTTATAAAGAAAAATCCATCTCATATTCTAGAAAATAACGTAATTACATTATTTGTATATGAAACGGAATCTTTACGGTTTATTAAAATGACCTAAACTCATTTATTTGCTATTATAAAACGTTAGAGCATTTTATCTTATCTTATTCATAGGTCAAACTTGTTTTGGTTAAAGACGTTTTGCCTATCTTGGATCTTTATTCATAATAAAGTTTCCGTTTTCCTTTTATATATCATATTAGTAATATTATTTAATATTACTTAAGAAATGGCGATATGCAAATAAAAAATAATTTTAAATTAGAGAGCTACCACGTAATCGTATAATACTATTACAGTTAAATACAACAAACGTTACGTTGATATGTAACTTACCAATGGATGTTAAGCCAGCTAAACATAAAAATATAATTTGCCAAACTCTTATTCCACATATTACCGTACGTTCAAGCCATTCAGGCTCGGCAGAGTTTTTTATTGCATCCATTAAAGGATCCATTTTGTTTTATTATTATGCTAAAAAGGAAGCAACTAACACTAACACGTCCGGGAAATACTTCTGTCAGCGAAATAACTAATTTTTTCAATTCTAAGGAGTGGTTAAATGCCGCACCTACGTTTTCAACCCTCGACATTTCCTCAGTTTTTCATTTGGGGTCATGCAAGCGGCTTGTTTGCTTCCATTTGTAATTCTATAACTGTTTAATGTTTGTTAAATATTGAAAACTTCTTATATCAAAGTGCATACAATAAACATAAAAAAATCTATCATTATGTTCTAGTTTGAATTTCCCACTAAAACTTCGCCATCTTTTGTTACTACACGTTAAAGAATACTCAGATTAAGATTTTTTTATAAAAGTGTAGTGATCATTTATTAATTTTAATAACAATTACTGCTTATACAATTAATATGCAAAATCATTGCATATAATTGTCTAATTTTTTTATTACATCCATGTTTTATTATATTACAAAATTCAACAAATTTTCGAAGTAAATTAAATTAAAAAGAGAATTGCTTATAAAATAAGATAATTAAGTCGAGTAGGTCACCGGTGGAACTGTATTTTATATAAAATGTAAATATTTATGTTTTATTTTGCACGTTGACAACATATATTCGATCGTGTTTCTCTTTCATTTGAACTGAAGACTGTTTCATCTTCCCGCAGAAAATAGGGTGTCGAATCTGTCTTATAACCTCCGCTATATTTATTACTATTTAAAGATCAAAAATGTATCTTTTATGATAATAGTGATTTTGTTTGTGTAAAGTTTGTTCTAAGTGATGTTGTGTAAGATCTACCGTGTTCTTGCGGTCATACTGTAGCATTTTTAAAAATTAAACATGGCCTCGAACCGTGGAATTCAGATTGGATCCGCGTGGTTTCAACGAAAGCTGAACTTAAGACCGCAACACCGGGGCGTACACCTTGTTACCGAGGAAATCCTCAAGCAGGTGCCTGAGCTCTCACAGTTTGCAGTCGGTCTCTGCCATATTCAGAGTGAGTATTTGCTTAGACAGCGTTCTTGCCGCCGATGATATGCATCCCCTCCCGCAGTTTTAGTAGTTTCAGAATTATAAACCACTCTTTTTTTTGGCTGTTCTAAACAGTTCCTAAAAATCGAATTCTTAATAAATAATAAACAAGCCATACACATTACGAAACTGCAATTTATATCTTGAATTGTTAACCAGCTGATCGATGATTTAACTGTTTACAGTAATGCATACTTCGGCAAGTTTAGCACTCAATGAAAGTTGGGATCCTGATGTTAGAGATGATATGGAAATGATGCTCAACAAAATAGTCCCAGAAGGCCTCCCTTATCGCCACTCTTGTGAGGGTCCTGATGACATGGTAAGGTTCTAATTTTTAAAAGTATATTTAAACACATTCTGAATTCAAATTTGAATTTTACATTTGTGCTGTCAAAAATTACAAAATATAGACACTGTTGAATGATGTTTACTAAAAGTTTTTCTGAATTATTTACTCTTAGAACTCTGCAATTAAATAATGTTAATTGTAAAATTTAAAGTAATGTTAAACATTTATTTAATATGTTCATTCAATAATTTTTATAATGAGATATTCTGAATAATAAGAATTATTTATCTAAACTATGCTAATTGAAGTCTTATAATAGGACGTAAGTCATAGATTATCAACAATGCTAACTATATACATTAAAAATGTCCTAAAGTGTTTAAGATTTAATGTATCCAATATTTGCATAAGAATTTCATTTCTTTAATAATTTCTGAGTTAATGATGTAATTAATTGTATGTATAATATGCTTAATTGTAATAATGTTTTGTTTCTACAAGTTGTGTTTTTAAATGTTTAACCAATTTTTATACTGTTCAATCATTTTCGAAATACTATACAAAAGTATAGATTGATAAGTAATAACTAGCTAGGAAATTTTGCAAAAACCTTTTCTCATCTAAACTTCACTACTTATTATTTAGTACACCTGATATTGTGCCTGGGACCTCTTTGGTATCAAGCAGATAGTTTGAGAATTCCCGCTCAGAACTGAATAACATGTAGTAAAATAAATAATGGCAACTTGTTAGTTTTTATTTGTGTACAATAATTGATATCAACACACAACACATATTTCGCTTAATGTTAATTTACTATAAGGCTATAGATGCTTGCTCAAAATATTCTTGTCCTCTTATGAAATAAGTTTCTGTATATGTCCCTAAAATTATAATTATGTTGAAAAGGTATTTTTGTTATACAGCCTGCACACGTGAAAGCATGTTTCTTAGGCTCGTCTTTAACAATCCCTATCACAGATGGAAAGTTAAACCTTGGTACATGGCAAGGAGTTTGGTTATGTGAACATCGAAATCATGCTGGCAGCAGAAAGGTAATTACATCAGTTCACAGCTTATTAAAAAAGTGGCTTGTTAAACGTGATTATTTTAAATTTATATTTAGCTATTAGGTATTCTGTAGGCTTTTGTTATTTTATTTTAAATAGGATAATCTTATTCTTCCATAATGATGTATTGCTTTGTTCTTCGAGGTACTCAAATGACTTAAACAAATTTCTTTTATTTTCTATGTTAACTTAGTAAATGTTGATTATACTATATTAGTTGTTTTGCTGTGTGTGACATTAGAGAAGTGTTTTTTGCTACGCATGTTTTCATATGGAAATATTTACTGTAAACGGATGCATGGTGTGTTCCGTTCATTCATAATCATGTAAACAATTTTTATTCTAATGTTATTAAATTTTTTGCTACAGGTTGTTGTAACGCTGTCAGGATGTCCAAGAGACTCTCCATTGTCGCCGGTGTCCGCCGCGTCTTGCTCCAGTTAGGAGAGGGGGGGGGGCGCGACCCCCCATACGCACTCTCACTCGCGCCCCTCCTCCAAGAGCACGCGGAGGTAAACCCCGCGACGGAACCTTTTATAACCCACACGTAACCTAGATGTTAAACCTTATTCTTACCTTGAAGTGACAATATGTACATAAGATAAATATTTTGTAACACTGCATGGCCATTTGCATGAGCGTCTTCCTAAATCTACGCTTCTATAGTAAAGTATGTTTAATTTAGAACATGTATTCTTGTAACCCAGTGTCATTATCATTTGTAACATTCAAGTAGCTAGTCAAAAAACTTAATCACAAAATTAATATCAAATGTAGACCCAAACCGTCTCATTGTCAAATAGCCGTGCAGTGTATAAGTCCCTATTAATGTTACGTCAGTCTGAACCTGTTGAATTTGTACATAAATATGTGCAAACATTTTTTAAATACACATATGAGAACGAATGAAGTCGTTATGTTTATCGCACAATGTTGTTAATATGCAGGTGAAAATTGCAACATGTCACTCTTTAAGTTCCATTGTTGAACAGTTGTTTTGAAATGTTATTAAAAAAAATATTAATTTAAACTGTCCATTTTGACTGTAACACTCGTTCAAATAACTCCATGAATAGTACACTGGGTGGGCACCAATGTTTTAATTATTACACAAAATATCACTTTTTGGCATTTAACACTGATTTTATTACACATAATTTGTATGTAATTGCACCGGTTAACAGTTTATTTATGAGCATATTATAGGCAAAGGGTAAATACTTTGTACCATTGATGACACCATTCTCTCTCCATGTTAGATAAGGATTTTTATTAAAACTTAGAACATGAAACATGTCCATAGCTTTAAATGTGTCACACCCATTGTATCAATGGGTCTTTTGCAGGAAGAGAAAGTGCAAAAATTTGATCCACTAGTATATATTATATACTAGTATATAGTAGAATATCATTACTATTAAGGTCATTTAAGTGCCTCAATTTCATGGGGTGGTTCACATCCTAATTTGCTGATGTCTTTCAAGTCATTTAAATTTAACAGTTGGAATATCAGACTATCTTAATAAACTTAGATGCGACTTTTCAATTCGTTTCAAATTTCTGTAACAATCATTTTGATACTTTATTGTTGATATAATATATAATATACTCAGTGACCAATATATAACTTCTTAGTAAGAAAGTGTTGCTTGTACTTCTCTACTTATTATGGTATCATATAAAAGGTGAAATAATTTTTTTTTGTTTTGATATTAAATGTACTATTATGCACTAGCGACAAACTCATATATTGATTATTATATATTACATCTGGTTAACCATATTTTTCATTATGGTCATTCAATTACAAAGAATATAGTAATTTTTATACCACACAGGATGTCTTGAAAAAAATATTTATTTCGCGTTGTACATTGAATGCGTGTATGTGTATAGTTGTATGTCTTCCTATGTAAGTCAAGTGAAATAAGATCAGGTTAGTTTAATTATGATGATAAATGTAACAGGTGTTTGTGAATGGTATTAGGGTACAGCAATCACCTTTTTATCCGACCACAAATGTATAACTTAGGTTGTAAAGATATCATAGATAGCTTCAATACGAAACCTTCGGCGGCATAGAGGAATATAGGTGTTAATGTAATATGAAATGGAGTAATCGGTAGGGACTGTCGTTTTTATATGGGTACGGGGAAAGTGAGTACCAATCAATCTAACATTCTCTTGAGTAAACTGTTTTTTGCAATTAATCATTCCTGTGGTTTTATAATTGTGTCATTAAAACTATTATAGTATAAAAATATCACTGGTCATGTGTTTGTTCGTTTTATCTGATGACAGCTCATATAAATGTTTAATTGCATTCAGTTTAGAAATATGATTTAATCGGCAATATCGCTTCTGTATCATGATTAATAAAAAAAGGTAAGGTCGATTATAAATAATAGGCTCACATGGTAATTATGTTAATCACGTCGATGCTGATCACAGATTTCAGCGGCGATCTTTTTTAGTGCCTGTACAATACGCACGCACAGCGAAGCGCCATTCTTTTGATACAGCATTGTACAAAGAGGCACACAAGCCAATTCGCATATCTCTATCATCAAGTCTGAGGGTCGCGACCAACCTTCATCCATCACTTTGTAACACGCAGTCAGTCTTCATTAATTTTGTAAAGTTACCATTTCATTTTTGATATAAAATTGTTCGCATGCGTAAACTTTTTGGAGTGGAACCTTCATATCAACGTCTCTTATATTTATACACTTACGCATATTGCTTCGGGTTTGTAATAATTATATGCACAAATTATTAATTAATTTCACACTTAGATTCTCCTCGGGTATAATAATTACATCACTCTTGAATAGATTTTTATTTTATGGGTGCGGGCTCTGGTGGATTTTAATAAGTGCTTTTTAAGGTTATTAAGGTTTGTATATATTTATCAGGTTGATATAATGTAATATCCATGTACATAGCAGTTATTCATATGTAAAAACGACTCGAGTGCTATACATGTATGGGTGTTACGTTAGGCATGCCACTGCCATTAACGATTTGCCTGTTTACAATATTGGGTATAAGATAATTTGGCATATTATTGTCAATTCGATGGGTTTTTGTATTAAAATGTCACTATACCTTATAAATATATATATGTAGGTAAAAATTAGTGAAATAGTAAGTTTTCCAATGTGGAACGGGCTGTAGCGACTGGATCGCCTAGTTTTTACATTACATTCCTTTTTATACCAATAACTAAGCAATTTTCTATACATTCCGGTGCGGTGTTTGATTTCATTAGAATTTAGTTGGCTTGTGAATATTGTGTACTGTAACCTGTTTTAGGGCTGTTTTGTAACAACGAATATGTTTAGAAAAATTACCATTAAGCGATTTTTAAGTCAAAATCCTGTTCATTTACTTTAATGTACAACCTTAACCTATGTACAATTAAATGTTGTTTACCCTCATTTTATTTTTAATGAACTGTACTGCCAATGATATTGGTAAGTTAACCACCATATGTGATAATTCACATAGCGATAATACGTGTAGATAGACAGTACTAACATGGGTCAAATTAGAAATATATATAAATTTACAATAAGTAATGCACACTGCACCATTTTTACATTAAATTATTATTGTCTACTGTTTCAATACAGTGTGTGTTACGTGGATAACTCTGCAGTTAAATATATACAGGTTTTGTATTTTCTGATTACAGTTATCGATATTTTCTTTGTATGGTAATAACGAGTTTTTACATTTATGACATAAGACAGCATATTTATTTTTTTTTATACAAAACAATTTCGTTTATATCCAATGTAATGTCTAAATATTATTTTTTTTGTGTTAAAATCTATTATAACGTAATTTGACCTATGTGTATCTATCCATAGCTTATAATAAACAAATGCTGAATTTACTTAGTGCTGCAAAATATTTTATTCTTAATTATTCACTAATATGAAGCTCTATGTTTTTTGTTGTATTATTTTAAAATGAATTGGATGCTCATAATTTATTGTCACGGTAAAATTTTAAATGCTAATATTCCAATGAGGTATTAGCAATGTGATTATACAGTTTGTACGCTCTATACGTTTCGAAGAGACACGGGTTCGATCCTTTCTGAGTTTGTGCTTCCGATGAATGAAAACATCGTGAAAAATCGACATATTCTAAGAACAGCTTCCGTGGACATGCGACATCCGCCAACCTGTACTTGACCAGCGTGGTGGATAATTGATCTTGACATATCTCCTTGTGGGAGGGCCCAAAGACCCATTATAGAGCAATAAGAGGGTTGTTTGTTATTTATTATTATTAGCTAAAACTAAATACAAAAATGTTGGGACTTAAGAAAAATATTGAAACAAGTTCTTTTGTACAATTCATACTTTATTCGTGCGAACTGTATTACAGAATTATTGTAAAAAAAAAATCACACAAGTAAAGAGCACGAATTTTAACGTAATGGTTTATCATTATAAGTAAATTTATTTATTAATAATTGCACATAGGAAATTGAGGTTGTATACATGATGAAATAAAACCCAAATTTGGGAGACAAATAATTTGTGTGTAATATTGTTTATGAACAAAATAGTTACGGTACCATTGTATGATTCATATTTATGTACAGTAAACTTATTCAAAGTTTCTTAGGAACCTCGTCAGTTGTAAATTTGTTGCTTTTTAACTGTTCTCGCGTGTAAAGTGACGCGGGACAACTGTCACGGTAATATTACTTGTAACATATAAACTTGTACAATATAAATATATTATAGATCCACAATTATAAAAGAGATTAAATATTTGCAAAAGTTATCGTTCCAGTGTTTTATTTTTTTTTTTCTTAAAAAATTAATCCTTTTAATCAGTCATAAAACTTACCATTGTTAACAGTATCTTATAATAATAATGTTAATTAGATCTAGATTATTTGGTACGTAATGTTTATTTTATTTAAAATTTCACTTTAAAGATTTTTCGTCGCTGTCTATGTCGTGGGGGCCGGCCTCGCTGTCTGAAAGTTAAAATTATTCATTACACCTATCAGTATTTCAAAATGTACAATATTTAATAAGTTATGTCCAAGAAAGAATATCTTTTGTTTTGTAACTACTTCCGTGACGTAGCGGCTAACCGCTTGCCTAGTAACACGGAAGACCCAGACAAGAATCATTCAATCATTGCCAATCCCAGTTTCATACTAATTAATTAATTCAGAACGCTATTAGTAAAATTCATGTAGTATCAAATGTTTTGAGCAAAAAAAAAATTAAAAATTACAGGGCTTAAATACAAACCATGCTCAGAAAGGCGAAGGAAAGTTAAGACATTTGTTTTTATTTTATAAAAACAAACCTTTCACAATACTTACTGTTTAATTTTGATTGAACTGCCAGTAGATTCGATTTGGCTTTATCTAAGGCTTCACCGAGACCTGTTTTGATCTGACTGAACTCCTGTGTCACAAGGGACAATCTTCCCAATAAGTAATTCAAATTGTCGTCCACTTCCACCATGCGTGTGGTTATCAAACCCACCTGGGAAGAGGAATTGTTAATATAATTAGTTTTACTTATGTACCCTATTAGTAGGCACATAAAGGCCATTTTCTAACTTACTTTTTGCTTCATGCTTTCCATAGTAGCCGCACTGCCATTAACGTATTGTTCCGTTTGTCCCTGCGAAGCAATTAACATTTATTGCGGCATGTTTGTTAATTAAATTTTAACTGAAATAGTACTATTCGCTGTTATGAGAAATAACGTACTATTTGAAGAATGCATATTAATATTTTCTTCAGCATTTAGTACGTGTGCTAACGTGTTATTAATCATGAATGTAATGCAATTTCATTTGTTGAAGAGCGTCCATTCAGGCCACTTGAAGTAATTTTTTTTTTATTGAAAATTACATACTATTACGTAATACTATGAACATTACATAGTTTTGACTTTAAAAGCATTAGAAATGTATTATTGTCGTAGCTAATGGATTTTTTTTTATTATTCTTTCTTAATAAAGTTCACGTTTAAATTACTATTACTTCATGTGTACTTTATGTATAGTTCTTACATTTAATATTTATAGTATTTTTATAACCATTGGGCTAACTTTTGTCACTTTCAGATGATGTTAGGTGACTAAAAAACTATAGATCGTAAGACGTGCTCACTATACATACTCTGCATGTGGCCCCGGAATTGAATCAGAGACCTCTGTGTTACAAGTAAAGGGATAAGCGACTGCGCCAGGTACATAATAGTTGCACAGGATACGGTAAAAAATCATATTGTAACACATCTACTCACTGTAAGTTTATCTAAAGAAGTCTTGCTGGCTGCAAGCTGTTGATACATGCTGCCAATCTGTCGCCACACTTGAGTCATCTCGGATTCAATCTTGGAAGTCAAAGCCACCATCGCGGCCATTTGGCTACCCACTATGGAGGACTGAGTTTCGTTGATCCTTTGTACCAAAAGAATAATTTTTAGTTCAGAATTTATTTAATTTTAATTTGAAGAAATATTAACTTTATTTAACAATTTAATTATTGAATAATTGTTGAAATAAAGCGTTCGTAGATCTATTTAATAATCATACCTATCTCGTTTAGTCTATAATTGAAAATTTAAGCATGGTCATAATCATAAAAAAGTGCATAATATATATATATATGCGTTAATAATCTTGGATTTTATAATTGTATTAAATATCCATCCCAACTCCTATCATTACTATTAATATTTTTCAAAGCAACTTATGGCTAAAGTAATTTTCGTTAATAAAAAAAATCCATTATTTTAAATTAAGCTTAATCTAAACATATTTTGGTTAACAATGTAAATGATTTTATTTATTAAATTTTAAACTTATAAAAATCATCTTTATAGTAATTTTTTCATTAACTTCAATTGATATTGACAGTTCCTGCTTCAGAAGCCCTCATAAATCACCATTAAAGAAATTAGGTTAACTGTTTTTGAAATCGTATTAGCCAATACAAATAAATCAATAAAGGTTTCGAAACAAATTGACCATTTAGTTAGGGATGTTATTGCTTTAACAATCATAAGTATTTCTTAGGAATACTCATGTGAATGCCACTTGAAATTGTTTTATTTTATTAGTATAAGCAGCGACGACACGAGCAGGATGTACATAAACGTAATGCCTTTAACAATGTGATAATAAGCATCTCATACAGTAATTTGTTATTTTTTTACAGGAGAAAGAAAACAAGAACGAGATGATCGGATGTTTACACTGCCTCATGTTCTCTTGATCGTAGTAATTTTTGGTAATTATTACGCCGTCCTAACGAGAATATGAATGTTTTGCGGCAAATACAGTAAAAGCTTAAACCCACTTAAGAAGAAAGCTAGTAAAAGAACGAGAGGACTAGAGGTTGTTGTCCTGTCCCTTATTATTAGAAAAAAAATATTGAATATAAAATCTTTGAAACATAATTACAAAAACGTGTAAAGTTATATTTTTGACATTCAATCATAAAATGTAAATTATTAAAACTCCGCCAATGTTATGATTCGGTTATAACAAGTACAATATCACATACCTGTCGACAAGAGTTTTGTTTAAATGGATCGTCTGTGCTTTGACCAGCTCCCTCATCTCCAGCAGTATTTGATGCATGCCGTGGTCGATGCGTTTCTTGTTTACGATCACGTTGTCCGCTGTTTGAAGCATCACGTGTTCGTTTTTGGACAGGGCTTGTACCTGGTGATGCGCAGAGAAGCGTATAGCATAAAACCTTTCACTTTAACAAAACATAAACAACATTAATGTTATCACTTTTCGGACACGAGGTCTTCTCTTACAAGGAGGGGGTCAAGGCTATTCACCTGACACGGGGTCAAACCCGCCCCTTCGAGTTGTGTAGCGCAGTTAAACCGCACTTTCAAACTGTGAGCTATTACCGCTTCACGATTTAACGAAAGCTTTATTCAAATATTATTTTTTAATCAGATTCAGAGTACACGACATTTTATTTGTTGAATACCGCTGCAAATGTTTACGGTTAGGTATTTTGATGTCAATATCCATACTAATATTATAAATGCGAAAGTAACTCTGTCTGTCTGTCTGTCTGTCTGTCTGTCTGTCTGTCTGTCTGTCTGTCTGTCTGTCTGTCTGTCTGTCTGTCTGTCTGTCTGTCTGTCTGTCTGTCTGTCTGTCTGTCTGTCTGTCTGTCTGTCTGTCTGTCTGTCTGTCTGTCTGTCTGTCTGTCTGTCTGTCTGTCTGTCTGTCTGTCTGTCTGTCTGTCTGTCTGTCTGTCTGTCTGTCTGTCTGTCTGTCTGTCTGTCTGTCTGTCTGTCTGTCTGTCTGTCTGTCTGTCTGTCTGTCTGTCTGTCTGTCTGTCTGTCTGTCTGTCTGTCTGTCTGTCTGTCTGTCTGTCTGTCTGTCTGTCTGTCTGTCTGTCTGTCTGTCTGTCTGTCTGTCTGTCTGTCTGTCTGTCTGTTACTCTTTCACGCCTAAAAACTGCTGCTGCTGAACGGATGTTGATGAAATGTGCGTATGGTGATAGATGATAACCTAGAAATGGTCATAGGCTATAAATAATCACGACATCGTTCTTAGGGGGTAGGCAGTAGGCAGAAAACTGAATTGAGTTAGTGATTTTTAGTCGTTTTTGTTGGGACTTTTGCTCTTTCACGTATAAAAGGCTGAACAGATCTTGATGAAATTTAGTAAGGTAATAGATGGTTACCTAAAAACGGATATAAGATCAAAATGATCACGTCATAGTACTTAGGCGGTAGGAAGTAGGCAGAAAACTGAATTGAGTTAGTGATTTTTTTATGGTTTTGGTGGGAGTTTTGCTCTATCATGCCTAAACGGCTGAACGGATTTTGATGAAATTTAGTTAGATGATAGATAGTAACCTAGAAATGGTCATAGGCTATAAATAATCACGCCATCGTTCTTAGGGGGTAGGCAGTAGGCAGAAAACTGAATTGAGTTAGTGATTTTTAATAGTTTGGTTTAAAAGTTTACCTCATTCACGCCTAACGTCTGAACGGATTTTTATAAGACTTGGTTAATATAAAGATAGGATCCTAGGCACGGACACAGGCTACTTCTTACGGCGGGAAAATACCTCATTCCCGCGGAAATCTAGCGTGGTCGTGTCAAGAAGCGAATGACGCCATAGCTACTGAAATGATTTTGAGGTTTTTTTTTTTAAATGAGTGTTACTAAGACTTAAAGTTAGTATTTGATCACTTTTCTAACCTAGAGGGTCGGTAGGCGCCATAATTTAGGGAATTTATTATAAAATTTTGATGCATCTGTCTTTATTTAACAGTTTTACTTGGATCGAAACTTAGCGACATACCATCACACTACTTAACTTATAGGGTAGGAAGGTACCAAAATTCAGACTACTTTTTACTTCGGGAAAAT
This sequence comes from Byasa hedistus, assembly GCA_029286795.1. Lineage (NCBI taxonomy): Eukaryota > Metazoa > Arthropoda > Insecta > Lepidoptera > Papilionidae > Byasa > Byasa hedistus. The sequence goes on from JAGSMW010000024.1 coordinate 6,842,932, forward strand.
ATCTCATTCCCACAGGAACCTATACATAGCTACCTATCTACAACATTAAAACTCTGTCTAGAATCACATTACGCCATAGCTATTGATCTGATTTGTATACGATTTTTTATTCAACTGACTGTTAAATTACATACAGATAAAAACTAATTACCTACACCACAGAATTAATATAGTACTACATAACTAGCTACGCTTTAAACTTGAGGAGGTAATTAGATAAACATTTATACGAACTTTATGCTCAGTAATCAATCATAGTGATAAGTTAATACTCATTTTAGACAAAGAAACGGATAGATAATCAGTTCATCACCAAAATATAACACCTACACTTAGTTTGTTTACTATTCAACGAGGGAAAATAATTCAATATAACGCAAACCTTCAAATCATACGTCGTCGTAGTGAATACAAGACGCTGCGCCGAGCGAAGAGGCGGTGCGGCGCGAGGGGAGGGCCGTGCCCAACTGTGCCTACCCGAGCGGGCAGACGCACGACCACGAGGGCAGACGTCGTCGTCGCACGTATGCGTATGCGAATATTGAAATATTGCGTTACGAAACTCTATTCGTTGCGTATTTTTGGTTAGCTAAAAACGTTCTTTTTAAATTCCGAGTTGAAATAGGTACTACGGTCTACGCGTAGGGTCTGTAAGCTTTAATTTAGTCCTTTGTTTTAGATATCTAAATAAATATTTGGTAGGTTATTATTTTTGAGTCCAAGTTGACGTCATTTTCGTATTTTTATTAAGTACTTAGTTACATTTTTATTATTAGGTAGTTAAGGTAGCTGTTAGATGTAGGTATTTTCTTAACCAATCATTCATATCTCTAGGTTTACTCAGATACGTATTATTCTTTATTTTTGCAGTCGCTTTCATTTGTTAATTCTCAATTTTATTCATGTGTAGGTTAAGTGTTTTTTAGCTCACATCAGGATGTTTATAGTTCGTAGTAAATTAGTTTAGTAATAGATTTTGTCATTATATTATAGTACTTTTATGTTAGTTTTGATAGATAAGTAGGTAGTACCAGTAGTGAAGAAAATTGTGTATTGTGGTGTGGTACATAAATTCAATATTTTTGAATTTATTTAGTTAATTTAGGTTTTAGGTATAAAAGGTTTGTCAGGTGCATAGTTGTTTAGGTTCAATACGTTATTGATTGATTTAGATATTTAGGTTATAAGTAAAAAGGTTTGCTTTATCGAAGTTTTTATAAAAAATTGTCTTACGTTGTAGTTTTCAAAACTACCGATTTTAAAAATCTTTAATTATTGTTTTATTGTTTTCGATATGCCACGCAAATGTAAATCCAATCTAAGCCGTAGTTCTAGCAGAGCTCGAACTGCAAAAGTTGCTAGAAGCCAAGACTCTGAAGAGCAGACTCAGACGCGTCAGATGTTAGATTCTCAGCGTCATGCGACTCAAAGAGCTTCTGAGACCTATACGCAGACTCAAGCCCGTAGGACCTTAGATGCTGAGCGCCACGCATCTCAAAGGGCCTCTGAGACGTTTACACAGACTCAAGCTTGGCAGGTAGGTAGTTAGTAGTATTTTAAACCGATTTACATTATTTACTTTTTATATTTACTAAGGAAACATTCGGAGCTATCCATTATGTAGCTTAGGTTGCTTTTGAACAAATTTTGATGTGAAGTTGAGGACTGGAACACGATAGTGGGACATTGTTGCAGGGGGACTTATAGCCGGGAGAAAACAAAAAAACTTATGCGGACGAAGTCGCGGGTAAAAGCTAGTACAAAATATTTTCCTGTTTTTATATAGCTATTATGCTGTTTAATAAAGTTATCAAACTGCTCTTGATTAATGTTTTCTCTTATTCCTGCTTTACGTTTCACACGTATATAGATAATTATACGATCAAGCCTCAGTAATATAAATCAAAACAATAGCTATTATCGCAGTTCACATAAATGTTTATAAAACAACAATTTTATTTTATCTCCTGTCTAATTGTCTATTTGTTTAGAGTATTATACAAAAAGATTGTACCAATTTTGACGTACTTTTTTTGGGTCATTTTGAGTCACTTCGTCATATTTGCATCTCTGCGAATTTATTGTAATATATATTTATTAGTCTTTATATACATGTAATATTAATGCTTTCGTACCTCGGCAAGTAGTGTGGCGTAGCTGCGTGCGATGTCGTTGTAAGCGCGTTCGCTCATGGTGTTGCTCTGCGTCAGGCTTTTCTGGATATCTTCGTTCGTCGTCACCAAACGGTCGCCCATCTCTCGCAATTTATTTGTTATCTTTGTTACAGCTGTGACCGATAAAGAGAACGTTATTATGAATAATTTGAACTCCGTGGGATTCCAACAAGTTGTCAGACGAGATGAACAGATATTTATAACCTACAATTAGAAACAATAAACAATTTAAATTTTAGCATTATATAACCTTCGCGTTACGATATCATTCTCATGATCATTAAAGGCAATAAATAATAAATGATTATGTGCTCACAGCTGTCGTCAATTTCCGTAAGATTGTGTCGAATGCTCTCAATGCCCTCGAGGGTAAGGTTCAGTGCTAGCAGGGAGTCAGAGCGTCGGGGCAGCTCCTTCCAAGTGCTCTCAGCATCCGACAGGAGTTGTTGAATTTTCTTTATCTCCACTTCTTGGCGTTCCATCACTATTAAAAAAAATGCTATAAACAAAATCTTTTTCACCGTATATATAAAGTAGTATAAGTAACAAAGGTACACAACACAAGCTCTATTAATTTAAAACACTATTCAGTTAGATAAAATGACTGCTATTCACAAATAGACAATCTATTGATTTAATCCTGTTAATATCTTACCACTTGACCACTAGTAACTTAGTGGTCAAAGAGTTAGCAATGAGACTGCACTATAGCCATACCTACATACAATGGCTAAATGTTGCTGCCTAGCCGGGATCAGACTGTTCTTTTTTTTTTTTGTTTGTACTTTTTTTGTTTTTTTTTTTTTTTTTTTTTTTTTTTTTTGTTTGTACTTTTTTTGTTTTTTTTTTTTTTTTTTGTAATCAATATGGATCTGGAGTCCGAAATAAAGGTTATTTATTTTTTTTTTTTTTTTATTTTTTAATAAAGCTAATGGATAAGATATAATAACCTTTTGACTGTGTATCTAGTTAAAATCATCGTTGACCATATTAAACAGCTACTGTACTAAATAGTAAACGCACGCACTGATAAATCTGTGTCATACACGAGAATTTGAAATATTTAACGTTAGCGAAATATTTTAGTTTATACAGTTACTAATAAAAAAGCTATCGATGTCTTATTGTGAGACTGTAATAAGAGATGACTTGTTTACCTTTGTCGTCTTTTTATGCCGTTGAGCTATAAAGGACTTTTCCATTGTTTTCAATTCATTGATTTGTAGTGCTACGGTCACTGCAGTTTGATTTAGTACTTTTACTTACCACCGGTCATCTTGTTGTGCCAGGCTTCGTCGGCGAGGGCAACTTCGCTGAGCGGCACAAAGTCCGTGGGTACCTTGTTCACAGTGTCGTTGTACTCGTTCAGTTTCAGCTCGTACTTGTTCAATAATTTTTCCGCTTCCGATATGTGACGCTCGAAAGGATTTGCCTCGGCCGCAATACCCATGCACATCGCATTTAAGGAATCCTAAAATTAACGAACGAGTTTATACATTACATGTACATTAGTAATATTGCTGGAGTTGTATGAATTCAGACTTAAATAAACAACTCTGTTAATGTTCTCACGGGTGGGAAACGGTTCCTTCTCAACAAGGAAATAGTCAAGATTAAGATACTCTGGTAACTATTGTTCTTGGAACACCTTAGTGAGGATCGAACCCGCGTTCATATGTACAGCACGTACGATTGCACTTCCCATCCATCATCCTTATGATTTATAGTTGAAATGAATAAATTATTTTCAGTACTTTTACATCCCTGTTGAAAAGAGTCCAACTTAACTTAACGCGTTAATGAAAATTCAATTAAATTGTATTAAAAAACTGTTTTTTTTTTTAAAAGAATCACAATGGATTTGTACTATAAATTTATAACTTCATATATTATCACCCATATGCACAGATTTTACCAAAATACGTATATAATTATTATTAACATTATCTGTTTTATTTTTTATTTTAATAAGCACGGTTTAAGTAAAAATTAGCTTTAAATTAAACTATACTAATAGGTGTTTATATTAATAGAAGGGTTTATATTAAGAAGTAAGAATTATAGTTAACTTTGTTAGACACTTTGAGTATGTAAATGTGCTACGCATATCGGTTTCTATGCTGCGACTAATTGAATAAAAAAATGGCTCTTCCTTTAGTATAATGGCAGAGCGTGAACACTTATATGCTTAATTATGCCGAGTAAGTTATGTTTACTTTATTAAACAAAATGAGGGCGCTTATCTTTAGTTAGATTAAACTACTGTGACATTATAAAAAATATAAATATAACACTTTGCCAGAACATTTTGCTTTTATTTTATATAAACTCGGCGTATTATAAATTACACACTTTTTGTAGTTTTCTTGTGGTATTTCAATAATTAATTGTACTAAAAAATTGACAAGGATTGTTTATATAAATGAAATATGTTCTTACTGAGGCTATCTAAGCAAGCAATTGTATTTTATTTGAATGTTTCATGTTTATAGCATATTTATACCTTTTATTTGTTAGTCTCCGATAAATAAAATAAATAAACAGATAGATTCTATGCAATTACTTGAAAGGTATAAATTTACATTACACTTACTCTGCTCAAAGTGGTCTTAAGCGCTTCGATCTCCTTTTGAATAGCGTCTAGCTTTAGGTCTGTGTTCTCCAGTTTCCTGCTCACAGGGTCCTCGTTGGTAGTTAAATTATTCTCGACGTCCGCCGCTGCGCCTATAGCCTTTATATTCTTAGTCACCGTGGACGTTAATGATTGAATGGACTTTTTTATTTCATCGAGAGTTTCTTCCGTTTTCTTTCGTTGTACTTTTTCTCTTTCTTCTTTCTGATATGGAAAAATACTAATGCTATTAAACATAGATAAATACATTTTTTTTTAATAATTCACCTGCGTTTAAAGCATCCTAAATCGTAACAATACCTCTTGTAACAAATTTTTTGTGACTTTCGATATCCTATCTAATAGCGCAAATGCTAGTTTCTGGAGTAGGATATATTCAATTTACATAATAATTATCTTGATATATGTAAGCAAATCACCTGTAACAATATCGTTTCCACATTGGACAGTCTTTCGTCTAGTCTAGAGACTATGCCTTTCATAGGTTCGAGCGCTCGATGCCGCTTCTCGAGGCCGGCTACCATCTTCTTCAGCTGGTCACCGAACGTCCTCTCGCGGAACTCGTGCCGCTCAAGCTTGTCTTCTGATACACGAAACATGTGGATCAAGGAGAGCATAGCGTCCCGTATGTCCTCCGTACTGCAAAGCAAATACGAAATTATAAACGTTGCCACAAATTTTACTTTGCTTCTTTTTACATATTAAAGACAAATTCGTTATACGAAATTTCGTTATTAATAACGTAAATCTTAAAATGTTGCAATGGTTATGTTGTAGGTCTAAATTAATTAACAAAACCGCTAAAATTCGCTAAAATTTTTATTATATTCAAATATACCATATGTATGGGAACAATAAAAAACAATTTCATAAAATAAAAAAAAATCCTTAGAGCAAAATGAAACCGCTTTGGTCCTATTAAAAACATCCGTTATTTTTGAATTGACAGCTTGAGGTTTACAGGAACTGCATTGATATGTGGACGTACTACAGACGTACTAGTTAACGATAACTTTACTGCCTATTTACAAGCAGTTGCTAACGGGACCTAAACGATCCCTTTCAAAAGATATTTAAACCGTAGTAAATTTAACTCGAGGAGTTTCAATACTTGTTCACTTAGTTAAGTTGTTGCACTTACACTTGTGTCGGTTATAAAAAAGAGCGAGTCAGAAATAAAATAAAGTCTTATTTTACTTATTATTTCGTGAAATTAAATAGGAAACGCTTAGATAAATGTTGTTGTTTGGGTTGTTTTATTAATCCCATGATACCGAATTTAATGAGTCCGACTTGCCAGAATCTAATGATAGCGTAAAATGTAATGAAGGATAGGGAAAGTAAGCGAGTCATCATCATCATTATTTCAGCATATTGACGCCCTTTGCTGAACGTAGGCAACCCTAAAACAATTTTCACCAGCACCGACGCCACTTGTAACTAATGATTCTTTGCAAATCTTCACCAGATCGCTCGCTGGTCCACTTGATAGGCAGTTGTCCCACATTGCACTTGTTATTACGTGATCCCAACGTTAAGCTTTTATACGAGACTTATCTTTAGATACGGTAACCGATTAACTTCTACAGAATGTAGATCAGGTTTTAATCACAAAAAGGTAATTGTGGGTAATTAACAAATGTTATACTTGCTAAATAATATATGCAATTATTAACAAACCGGTAGCAATAAAACGAAATATGCGTTATACAATGTCCCTTACATTTAAAACAATGAAATCTACGTGGGGAGAAAGGTACGGTGTTACACAACGAAGTAACAACTAAATGGTACACAGTCGAATTTGATCTCACACAGCTAAACAACTTATGCAATGTTTGACGAAAATAAAAAAGCGCATCAGTTACTAGAGTTGTGTATTTATAAATTAGTTCGACGTTCCCATAAGATTACATAATAAAAGAAAACAAAATAGGGGACATTAACACATTTTATTATAATATAAAGCGATGGGACAAAGATGACATTCGGAAAGGTGGAGTGATACCTATTGTATCTAATGGTGAGCTACTCCATGTTTTTGTATTTAATATTTTTATCGACAATGTGCTTTCACTTGGCTTGAATTACGCATATTGTTAGATGATAGGTATTTGAACCCTCGAGATATATGTAAATTGACATAAAAATTAATTGAGAATGCTCTGAAGTTCATTACAGATTGCTAATTAGGTATAATCAAACGACTACTTTCAATAATAAAATAACATCTCTGTAATTCGCCTAATCTAAAAAATTTTTTTTATTACTTATATGTAATAATAATTATTGGAATTTATGCATTAAAAATACACTCTAAAATGGAGTACCACTTTGTTATTAAGAATAAATCGCAAACCCTTTTTTTTGTGTTTATTTAGTTGAAAATCCTATTCCAGTAATTGATATGAAACGTTGTAATTTTTTAAAATTTGGTTGTCGTCTTTAAGGTTTTGGATCACGAATTACAATTCAAAAGGAATCAAAGACTATTAATATTGTAATGGGAGACTCAATTGTTAAAGATGTATTAGTTATATTTTATATTACGTTCCACCTTTGACTTTAAATCGTTACGTGTTGAAATCTAATCTCCGCCTACGCAATAATAAAATCTTTACATATATAACGATCAATGGCCAGCATTTGAATAATCCATCGGCATTTCTATTCATAGATTAATTCGAGTGGCGCGGAGAAGTGGATGTACAAACGTATGTTATCTTGAGATCCATTAGCCGTTCAATGGAGATTTATTACAATCTATTAACTCATGATTTAGGGGTAGATAAAACTGTTTGTAAAGTTATTTACGAGTTACACGCACGATGTAACAACTCCACCACGGGTTATGTTACCCGGATGCCTTAACCGAAGCAATTAAATATTTTGTCTATAAAAGTATCCAACTATTACGATCTCGTTAGACAATCGTCTTTTTTTGTATACTATAAGCTAATATTTTCTACTTTTTCACATGTCGTTAAGTGACAAAGAGGCCGTAGATGGTGAATAATGCTCACCCGGAATACTATAGCTTTCTATATACAACATATAGATGCCGGATTAAAGTTTTTTAAACTAATGCTATTTAAAATGTATTAAATGAGTGATATGGGACATTAATATTGAACTGTCACATAATTATATCCGTTAATCTAACATTGTGTGTACACTGTGCATTGTAAATATATGGTACACTTTACTACATTCTTTTATACTTTACGCAATAGATAGTACTAGAGTCTAATGGCAAGAGCAAATATACTCTTGCAATATTGTTGCTACTGCATTAAGAGCAGATGATGTCATGAGCGAAATTTGATCGAACAGAATAAATGAGTTTATTGCTTGAGAAGATAATTGTTATTACTTAAAAGAAATAAAGAAAAAAAATAAACTAACAACGAATATAACAAGTTAATGTAATAAAAAACAAGTTGCCCGAGTGTGTTTTCGTTTGTACAAATTTGAGTTTAATTACAAAAATGTTTTGTGGTGCAAAATTCTATGATAATTTATAATACTTATTATAATTAACAATAATTTAAAATATAGCTTGTGCCCATAAACTTTCCTTTATGCATGTTATTGGCGTTTTATGTTCGTTTTAATGATTATACAAACGCCTTTTATTACTTCTTAATACCGGCCGTTAGAAGCTTATTTAGGCTTTGAAAACAAAACCTTGAGTGTTCCGTTCCGTACTCTGAATTTTTAATAAGACAAGGCAGGTGCAAACATTTGTAAAGAGTGAGTGTATATTATGTTCTTTTTTAAATCGATGAATACACGAAGCAGTCCAAACGGGAAACGAACAAATACTCACGTGACATTCCGGCACTGCGTCGACGGACTCCATATCAGTAATACCGCGGCGGCCAACCACCATACCCTCTGCGGAGAAGACGTGAATACATTAACAACGCACATGAATTAAATTATTCCTCATTTTGTACGCGACATGTATATACAAAAACAATTGATAGCAGAGAGTAAACATAACATTCTCAACAAACATTTCTAGTGTACTTAAAACAGTGGAATAAATTTTTTGATAGTCTAAAAAATTTGGTTTCCATCGTCTACCGAGTCAGCAAAAACAATTTAACACTATCCAGTCATTGAGCCGTCATAGACAAGTGGTTTCAACGCTGGCCTTCTAATCCGAAGGTACCGGGTTTGAATCCAGCCTGCTCAAATGAATTTTTCAATTTATCTTCAGTTAGCACAACACCAACTAATATCACGTGCTTTGGCGGTGAAGGAAAACATCGTGAGGAAACCTACATATCTATATGTATGTCTTGACCATCCGTGCTCGCACTAGTATGTGAAATGGAGAAGGCAATGGCAAACCACTCCATTATAACTGCCAAGAAAGACGTCGTGTTTTTCATTTTCACATGATGACCACAACCCCCAGTCGTGAGGAAGTACGACTAAGAAGTAGTTATTTGAGAGCTAAAATGCCACAGACAGACATACTTAAATTACGTCTGTTAGTGATGATAAATTTATAACACAATGCATTGTAACTTGCTCTGTTATTCAAACTTTTAAGGTACGTCTAGGGGATCTGGATATTGCATTAATTGTTATACAAATAAACACATTTTCAACTACAGTTATGAATTAATCAAGATATTGTTGTTAAGGTATTTATAACATAATACATACTTGTTAATGTGTTCATAACCGAGACCGAAAACTATTTTCTAGTATAAAGCAGATAAGCGGGTCGGGTTATCGTCTGATCCCTCCTCTCGACGCTTAATATCAACCTTCCATTCAATATTTACAAAGAAAATGTTTAAAAACACTTCAAATCTTGCTATTGCTTTAGCAAATAAATTCACTTTCGTCCTATAACTTTGGTATTGTTGTTTTTTTTAATATTCTTTTAGTATAACGTTTAACGTCTTATAGTTTGTAAAACAGCAAGGAATTATAAGTAAATAGTAAGATGGCAAACAGGCAAATGGCTCTTCTGATGGAGTTACTATAGTCGTTGAATAGATATTTTTACATATTTGAATTTATAAATAATAAATTTATTTATATTAAGTGTTTCATGAAGAAGGATATCTAATAATTCAGACGTCAGCTCTTACAGTTTGCCGTGACGGTCCTGCCAGTTAGGCGAGACATCTTCTAAAAATAATTTGTCAATTTTAACTATATGCTCATCATGTGCACCAGTTTAAATTAGCTACCAAGCGATTGTTAAAATAGAATTGTTATTATGTTTTAGAACTTAAGATCCATAATGGCTTGAGTTATCAAAATTTATTTATTTTGTAAAGAAGTATACCTTCTCGTTATTTCACTTTATTTTATTTTATAAAATATATTTTGGAACGAAACTAAAGCTGTTAATATTTACTTCGGCGTACAAATTATTAAGTATCCTGTGTCTGGGTAAGTTTATGTTCAATATGTTGATGAAATCGATATGTTGAAACGATGTTAACACCACCATAAAGATCATATTTACGTTACAAATTATTCTTTAAAAACTTGATTCAGAGAAAGTTAAGATAATCTTTTGAATAACTATCAAAACTTCTTTTGAGTAGTACTAGTCAAAGTAGGAGGACAGTTTTTTTAAACTTTGACATAAATACTGTAATTTAAAAAATATACGTATGATTACTAAAATTTTATAAAAAAATCTAACTTTATATATTAACTGGTGGTGGAACTACCTAAGATCCTATTTCTGCTTTCAAACAGTAGTGTGCAAACATTACTGTGTTACGGTTTGAAGGGCGCTGTATCTAGTAAAATTACTGGTGTAAAGAGAATTAACATCTGTCTCAAGACGACGAGCATAATGTAGTGCAGTGTATTATCCTTACCAGCTACAAACATTAATAAATTTTAAAATTATAACTTGGATTTTCAAGCCAGTCCGTGATAATGCAGACCGATCGTGTCTTGCGCTGAATGCTCAAATTCGTTCTATTGATGTGGACGCCGTGGTGACACGCACAAGCCGGCATCCGCAACTAGAAGCGATAGGTTAACGGAGATTAACTTTTGAAGTTAATTCTATTCGTATCATCATAGAACGTCTAAACCGTGGTATATTTTTTTAAAATAGCTCCTTCAAATTTTTGTTAAATTAAATAAAAACCTAATGTAGAGTTTTATGGTATTTCTTTTTTGGATTTCATTTGCGTGTAACTAGATGATGATATTTTAAGAAGAAACTGGCGAGCACAAACAATCGCTCTTACAGTATATTTTTAGTATAGCTCTTCGATAATGTTAATACTTGAATATATAATAATACTGGAGAAACAAGCAGTGTCTATTACGCCCGTGTAGCGAGGTCTCAGACCTGGAAGCGTATTGTAATAAGTAACGGAGTTTGATAATAACGGGAACTCACACACGACTTGAACCTGAATATTTTCTCTGGAGTTATGGGTCAATTTGCATCCCAGCTGTCCATTTTTTATTTAGTTTCAGTAAATTGTAAAAGATTGTTCTTTATATTTAATAAGTATATAAATACCGGAAATCTTTGAAGGTAAGTGCAAGTAATCTACTTCTAGTATATTTATTATACTACTTATAACTACTATTGTATTACATGACTGAAAAATAGTAACATTTTAAGTTTTTTAGTTCACTTTAAACAAAAGTTAGATTAACAATGATAACAACATAATTTGTAAATACAGGCTTGTGATATTGTATTGTATTGATTTGTACAGATAAGGCGCTGAAGTTGTGTTGGAAAGGCGAATGTAACAATAATGTGGCATTCCTTCGTTGTAGTTTTCATTAATATCTCAACTTAAAAAAAAATTACTCTTTATGTTTTCATCACGTAGTTTAGGAGCGAGATGATGGATAAATACACAAAAGCTGCCGTTCTTGGAACCTGTCTCAAGCTCAATGGTGATCTAACCTATGTCTCTTCGAAACGTATCGCGTTTAGGACTGGCTTCAATCTGAGCTCTCACGGCTGTCTTGTTAACGTTGTGAAATTACTTTATTAATACTAAATCGGCTTGAGATTCTGTAGTATTTCCTGGTTTGATGTGGTTAAAAATTGTAATGCTAATAATTAACGATGAATATGTTTTTAATATACCTACACCGATTGTCAAAGATCAAAATCTGTACAATCTATCTTTGAATGCATTTTAAAACGTAAATTTACGTTTGATATGTATACAATCTACGTGAGCACAAAATTAAACAAGTAATTATAACAAGCTGATTAGACGACGCTGATGACAAAGGGAAAGGATTCGTAAAGTCAGAAACGCTGATTGCCGAGCCTTGGCCGAAATCCAGACGAATCGGTCAGGCAAAATTCTATGCAGTAGGTATTACCTTATGCAGACGTTAGTTTTGCAAATATCTTGCAGCGCTTAAGCTATTTATAAACGTATCTTAAATAATTTGTACAATAAAGAAATATTTAATTAAAAATATGTTGATACGAAGCAAATGACATAGAATAAGTACACGCAAAATCGAAGAATGTATTTACATAATGGAAAACTGAGAGGTAGCCCAGGTTCTTTAGTAAATTAATGAGTGCTATTGTTTACTGTATATTTAGATAATAGAAAGAAACACAGTTCCTTATAGTAATTGAAAAAAATATTCTCGGAAAGATTTAATCTTACTTCTTCACTAACAAATTTTCCTCAGATAACAAATGAAATGTATCTTATTTTCTTCTATGTTCTCATCAGGGGTTATAAAAATGTCCACAAATCGAGTCCTAGATTTACACGGGCTAGCATACAAAAAATAATAACTGTTGCATCTGTTGATGTAATATGAATACACCCTGAAAAGTAAAATAACTTGTTTTCAAAAGACATTAAAAAGCACCTGTTATTAAAATCTAAGTAAATTTTGAGGTCACTTGGCTATGACAGTCCGTTGGAAGTGGATACGACCGTAACCCATTATTTTGTCAAATAGTAAACGGAAAACGAATAGCTTTCGTTTTTAATGGAGCTTTAGCTTATGCCACAAAAAAGGGCTGCTGCTCTGTTTCTTTGTTAGGGGTTTTACTCACGGGTAGGCATATAATTTATCATCAACTGAACGTTCAACTCGATGTTTTTTTGTATATAAAAATTATAATTGCGATATCGGATGCTATCGAAGTACGACTTTCCGAGAAATAAAACATGAATACCCTGCGAACACTTAAGGAGGCGCGAAAACCGCAGCAAGTATAGCTTGGGGCAATAAACTTTCATATCCGATGGCTTGGGATATTGATGAGGCGAGAATTTATGACAAGTCTATAAACGCTCGCCCTTCAGAACTTGAATTTTTAGGACAGCTTACATTCACATCAGTTAACATAATATTTGAAAGTAAATGGTTGTCTCTAAAACTACAAAAAATTCTTTTTTATTTTAAAATGTATTGTTGGTGTATATACATCATCTTTTTGTGAATATTCAAAACTGTATCCAAGAGCAATTGTGACTACTTTAAATAATCGTAACAAAATTATTGTGTCGCTATATTAGAAATGTTTATGAAATGCACACGCCTTGCTTGTAAACACGTCGCTTAGACAAGTAGTAATCGATAATCATTATTGTATACTTATTGAAATACTATTAACATACTGGAGGTTAAATCTATAAAGAGCGTTTAATCTGCAAATAACATATTAACCGTACACAATATCTAATTATAATAAAACTGAGTATAATTATTTTATGTATAAATGTTTATTAGCGGCATCAGATACAGATTCAGTTACAATCTGATTAAAATTTGTTATTTTAAAAAATTTATAATTTTTTTGTTTTAACAAATAACGATAAATTTTAAGGAATGTTTAGTTATGTATTTGATGTTGGTAACTTACCAGACTTTTCATGGCGATGGTGGTATTAAATTGTTATTTAAACTAAAATGCACGTTGCAGTTATCTTATAGTTTTATTTTCAGGCGGATGCGTTAAACCTGCGCGTGAGCCAAGTGCGCGTGCGCGCAGTCGGTCGCGAACTGATCGATGAACTTTGCGGTTGCGCCGGCGCTCGGTGCAAGCGCGGCAAACGTATGATGCGTGTAGCGCCTCGGTAGATCATTTTCATAACGTCATTTACTTTTTTTTTAGGTTTACGTATCGTAAGCTACCAAGCTACAATATAATAAGCTAATACCTTACATCATTATCTAAACAATTTGCTTATAAAATTGTTTTAAGTATTCTCAACACTATATTCCTTTCAAATCCTTTGTAACTGCTGCGAAAAATATATAGCATCATCGTTCCACCATCATTTATTTATTAAAAAAATATAGAGGTCCGAACCCTTTTTACCATCAGGTTTTGATGTAGTAGTCATGCTACCGATAATTCGAGAAACTGGCATACGTAACATTTTTATGGTATAACCCGGTTGATGTAGTAAACTTTCAGTTTAATTGACCTAATCTCTGGAATTACCGGATACTACTAGTCGTATTTAAAAAAAAAAACTTCTTTGTTAAGGATTTTTTTTGATAAAGTTTAGATTTTTCAAAGCTTATCTTTAAGAAAACATCGGAATTCGACTCTTTAACAAAACAACTGAAGGCACAACAAAGATCATATAAAACATAGCCACCCCTAAAATAATAAACAAAAAATTATACTGAGATTTTAAAAATAATCAGAAATATTTGATACATGTGGTATTTATTATTAACCTACACTTAAACCTAAAAAAAAGAATAATTTGACTTTTTTTTTGCAGTATTTTGTCGACACTTGTTCAACGTTAAATAGTTGTCGATCAAGCCGTTAATTTAATTATTTTTCAAGCATAAACAGAAACTTATTAATCAGATAAGGCGTAGCATGTTGCTCCTCTAGATTTCGGTTAAGCTAACAGAAAAGATACTGAGTGGGTCGGCGGCGCCTAACGCTACTTCTGATGACACATCTCTTAGCACTTTATATGGTCATTGCCTGAATGATATCATATTTGAAAGTAACTATAAGTTTGCTCATCCGTAGATTAACTGCTTTCTTTTTTCTATTTTTTAAGGTTAAGCTACCAAGTTTAAAAAGACAAGTATGTTTATTTCTGCAAAAACCTATTAGTGTTAATATAACATGTATATATATGTATTTATATATATGTGTATGTATGTATATATTAGCACATTTTTTTTTAAAACTTCTCTTGTACCCTCGCCTACCACTGCATTTCCCCACTCCCGAGGTTGACTGGTAGAGAATAACCTATGGCATTAAGTCCGCCTTTTTGTACATTCTTTATTTTATGTGTGCAAACAAAGTTTTAAATAAATAAATAATAGGTTAACTGATAATTTTACGCATATAAGTTCTTTACTTGTCGATAGGGAGGATTTTTTGTGTATCGATAACAGACTAAAGAGACAGAAAGTGTGTCTTGAAGAAAAGAAACGTTTCTAACTAGTCTTTATACCTTAATATTCTTTTAAAATAATAATAATTAGATATAAATGACCTGTTTTTATTTACTTCTTATTTTTTTTATTTACAATGAGCTAACACTTGACCTCATTTTCACATGGTGTTAAACGACAATGAAGCCATGAATGGTGAAGTGTGCTCCACTAGAATACTCCTATATGTTGATAATCAGAAAACAGCATAGCTGTTTATGGCGGCAGATTTTGAACGCCAGGGTAGCAGGTATTAATTTTTTAATCTAAAAGATTAGTTCTTGACCACGATACTACCTGACGTAAAGCGTGCTATACTATTAATTGCCTATTCATTCTTTTCTTAAAGACACCTACGTTGAATTTAAACAGGAACACTGGTTCTGGCCAGTTGGTCCACTTCTTCCTTATCAAGAACGTGAAGCTCAACCTCTTTGTACAAGTATATAAAGATAAATAAAAAACATGGTTTTTGTAAGATAAGCTGTTTATCTTAAAAAGTGATTTTTTTATGAAATAAATAAACGAAGAGAAGATTTAAATTCATGTGACTCGAACATTTATAACTAATTTTAAATATTTTTTTCTTGATATTAATGTTAAATGTTATGGAATCGCTCAACGGTTTTGATCAGCTGTGTTATATGTATTTCAATATCGAGAAACGTGTAAGTGTTTATAAAAACAACTCTATAAGAACTGTTACGCATTAAGATTTCCTGTAACGGGCAACACGACCGGAAATGGAAATGTTTTGTGTTAAAGCTTTAAATAACAGGGAATAAAACAAACAATAAGGCACACAATTATATTGATTTCACAAACATCGGCGTGTGTATAATCGACAATATGTACAAACAAGTACGCACTAAATAACAATATGGGATTCAAGTGGGCTTCAAGCTTCTGTGGACGATTCGCTTGTGTCTGCTGACACAGCCAGCGGTCCTAAAAGTCTTGCCACAATCCTGGCAAGTGAACGGCCTCTCATCTGTGTGGGTCCTGTTATGAACTCTAAGGATGTCGAGTGTGTTGAACCGTTTCCCGCAAGTCTCGCAACTGTATTTCCTCTCGTTGGCGTGGTAAACAAAGTGCCGCTTATACTGAGCTAACACGTGAAAAGCCTTCCCGCATATTTCGCAAGTTTTCTTAGGCGTTGGATTATGCACAGCTTTGTGTATCACCAAACCACTTTTGAACTTGAATTTCTTGTCGCACAAATCGCAAGAGTACATTTTCGCTTTCGAATGCGCGTCTAAATGGCTGATGAGATTCCTCGTGTGTTTGCCGCACACTTCGCATATCTTCATGTAGTCGTATTTCAATTTGCGGGGCTTCTTTCTTCTTCTTCGCACTTTTTGCTTATCGTTTTTCATAAGGACGTTTGATTTCTTTTCTATCATAACCGGAAATTCATTAAGATGTGCATCTCCGGGTTCAACTTTATCGCCTTCGTGATTATCATCAGGAGTATCGTTATCTTCGGTCTGCATTTCTATTTTAATTATATTTACTGCACCGTTGTTTCTCAGTTGTCTATCAATTTCTTGGCATTTCCGTCGGAATTTGTAGGCATTCTCTAAATCTTTGACACAATTAAGACAGATTTGTGCAGGCAAACTATCAGATTGTTCCACCTGAAAAGATATTTTTTTTTAATTTAGATTTAAAATTGGTGGTGGCACTGGTGGTAGGTCTCTGTTGCCGGTGACCGTCTGGATGGGTACCACCGCAGCTCCTATTTCAACCGACAAATAGTAGTGTGCAAACATTACTGTGTTCCGGTTTGAAGGGCGCTGTAGCTAGTGTAATTACTGGGGTAACGAGACTTAACACCTTATGTCTCAGGCGACGAGCGCAATGTGGTGCAGTGTGTACCATCTTAACTAGCACCATGTTGTCATGGGCAAGCGTATCACTTACCATCAGGTGAACGTCTTGCTCGTCGCGTCGCATAGAAGAATAAAGAATAAAAATTGGTTTGAATTAAATATATATAATACAGCATAAACATCTTAACATTAAATAGTGCTCAACAAGAGATTGCAATGAAATTATATGAAAACATAACGTCTTTTAATCCTTACTTATTTTATAAAATGCCTATGATCATCATGCCCTAATCATACATGCCAATTTAGTAATAGTAAGCGTAAAACAAGTCAAACTATGTTGCATTGCCATATATAAAAAAAAACATCTAAAGATAATATAATGCGGCGATAAAACAATTAATTACATTAAAAGTTACCTCCACTCCTCCTATAAGCTTTAATTTTTGTGCTAAATCAACACCCTCTTCGTCCTTCTTCTCAAAAAGGTTAACGCGACCGTCTTCATTCGAACATGACCTGCACTGGTTGGCGTCAAACTCAAACTTGGGCTTCACGTTTAACATTTGTTTCAAGTCCAAGAGTTTCATATCGTCCTCATAATCTTGGTCCATTGCCACATCATCAGTCTCCACTAGGGTCTTATCTCTATGTTTCACTTTAAAATTTTCGCCCTCAAGTTCGACGTAATGGCTTATCGCATCGTAGTACGGCCATTGTTCGTTAAGTATACCCTTGTTGGCGAATTTTTTCTTCCACTGCGAATTAAAATTAAAAGTTAAAAGGTTAAGTGGATTGTGAAGTAGGTAATGAGCTGGTGATGCTTCTAACAAATGCTCGTAGTTAACTGTGACTGTTCACCATAAGACAGTCCATACAACCACATATAACCTCAGTAGCATAAGAAAAGTAAAAGACAATATAAAAGTATATATAAATGAAGGGTATCCATCTATATAGTATATAAATAGTCAAAGTACTAAAAAATAATTCACCTTGAAAGTTTTCAACAAATGCGCCCATATTTCTGGGATCTCTAATAAACTGTGGTCCATAGGTATGCCGATATTCCGTAGTTTCTTCTCAACTTCTCTAAACATCATTGAATACATTAACATCATGTAAATAACACAGCAGATAAATAAATTGCATATTTTACTAGACCTATTAAAGCATAAAATATTTTCATTATAACAACTAGGAAACGTCGCAAATTCTAATTCTATTAAAATATTTTCGATACAAAGTAGCAGTTTTTTAACAAAACAATTTTTTTTTCATTTTAAATATAGCCTCGCATGTTACTCGGAGAGATTCGATTTTGATTATCTGTTATTAAGAGTACGACAAAATAATTCCCCTACAATGAAAAAATCATTCACAAGATAGATAGCAATGATTGATTGTCAATAATTTTTTTATCTTTTCATTAACTCTTAATTTTGACAGTGCTTAAAACTTAGAAATCGGTTACAAAAACAATTAAAGAAATAAACAAAAACAAAATTATATATGATCTTTAATTTTTCCGTAATCTAATGTGTTATAAACTTTATAATTACAGTAGTAAACGCGATTGAAATATGCAAGCACACGCATATGCGCATTCACCGCCATTTATGTTTCAATATTTTGATCGTAATCGTGTATAGTTTTCCCACATATAAACTGTTTATAAAGTGTGCAGCACTACACGCGTTTCATGCAAGACCACACACCACATCATACGCCGTATAAGCGTCATAAAATACTAAACATATATAAACAGGAAAAGTATTTACTTATGGTATAGTGTAATATAGAACCATAAGAAAAAATAGTGAAGAATTATCAAACGAATAAATTTCATGTTATAAACACACATACTTTTTTCATTACGCGGGATTTCACAATATTATGTCTTAGACAGATTATATACAATACTAGCTGACCCAGCAAACTTCGTTCCGCTTCAAAATCAATAAAAAAAAACGCTTATTGATAATTCGAGACTGTTTCAACTTTAGTAAAGAATGTGATGAAAATTTAACCAGAAAAAAATAATTCGTAATCACAAAAAATGCCCGTTATTAATTTGGTTTTTCTATTATATTTAAATGCACATGTTGATTGACCTAAGTCAGGACATCTTATCTTTGGCATTATAAATTGTAGATAATCAAAGTAGGGAAAGTTCTCGCGCACTCAGCGGTAAATAGTGTCACTATCACAAAAGATCAACAAAGTAAAGTTAAGACTTAACTACTATTTTGAACCAATCTGAACTTAGGAAAGTCGTGTTCCTGCTTGAATTCTACAATCGCTGCACACGAACACACTAATTTACTGCATGATACACTCACATTGAACATTCAACTGCATTATGCACTAAAAAAAAATCAACCGAGACAACGCGACCTTTACGCCCAGATTCCCGCTAAAGTTCGTAAAATATTATAGTTGCATCAGAAATTGTTGGTTGTCAATATCAAATGTCAAAATCAAAAATATTCTTTTAAATTGTATTTGGTGTCTAAATGACGGGACGAACTTCAAATTTTTGACGTTTTATGTATCTAAAGTAAGGAGACCAGACATCTCGCTTTTAGCGGGACAGTCCTGATTTTTTTACTATTAATCCCGCGTCACGCGACGTTTTTCAAAAGTCCCGACTTTTAGAATTAAGTAAAATTTTAAATTTATAAAAATCATTGTTTTGCGTAACATATTGCTTTTGCTACCCAGTTACATTGTATTTGTCTCTCAAATGATACACTTTGTATCCGTACTGCGTGCTAGCAAGATAATTAAACAAATAAATATTACAAATCTGTTTCTTACCATAGAAAAATAAAGTAAGTAATTTATTAAAATATTTCATAAATGCATAAATTTTCTTAAACTTAGCTTAAAATACTCGTAGTCTTCATATTTTATATTGATGACAAAACGTGTATCACCCACCTTAACCTCGAAAGAAATTTTAGAAAGTAATATATGAATTAAATTTTGCAAATATTTCAAGTCAATCAAACTAATTTATCAAATTCTTGTGAAGATTTTTACAATATTTTACAAAATTACTACAATCTACTCAAACAAATTCACTTATATAAAAAAACATTTATAAACTGTACTTATATTAAAACTAAAAAAAAATTACGATATTATTATTCCTTCAGAGTTGTCCCGCTTTGCCTATCTAAAAATCTGGTCACCTCAATGAAAAAGAGAAATTGTTGTTTTTACCATATTCCAGGCACTTTTTCCATATTTTCTCACCTTACTAACCTTCCCTGGACTTCCACGAATAATTCAAGACCACATTTAGCCAAATCGGTCCAGCCGTTCTCGAGTTTTAGCGAGACTAACGAACAGCAATTCATTTTTATTATATAGATTACACATGTACACATTTTCAAAAAATTCTGCTGAATACTAAATACAAATATATATATTTCATCTTTGAATAGTATCAAATTTGTTATTATTTTTTTTAATATATGTATGTATTTTAAGTAACGAATAATTTATTTTATCTTCCTTGACTGCCATCTCCTCATAAAGAACGCGTGTTTTATAAAAGATTTTTCAGCCAAAATATTAGTAATGCATTAAAAATAAAAAAATAACCTCTTAATAATTACCTAAACAAAGTGATTGTTAAACGTGTAGTACATGTGCATATAAACCATATGTTAATTCCTAAGCATAATACAGCCATTAAAGTCCACACATTATTGAACACATAAAACTGCATTACATGCATAAACTGTTGGCTTGTACATAATAATTTTATTGAGTATTAAAAACAATGAAACGAGACCAGAACAAGATCGAGAACAAAGAGCGAAGACAGTGCAATGTAATTAGGGATAAAAAGAAATCGATGACGGATGATAAGGAAAACTCGCAAATGGCCTCTGGTCTTTGTTTTAAATTATGAGTCCAAAGTTTTTTACAACAAAGACTATTTAAAAAAAAATTAATATATAATACCTATTAGGAGAAAAATTTACAAAAAAAATAACGAGAAAATAAATTTTTATTTTTAATAATATGTGCGGTAGTTTTGTTTTCATTACGCATTGAAGTCTTCTATTGAAAGCGAAAGGATCCGGTTAAATTTCTCACTGTATTTACATCTAAAACATAACGTACACCTTCACCGACGAGTTTGCTATTAACGATAAAAAGAAAAAGAAAAAACAAGATGAAGGTAAAAGATAGACAAAGAGCGGCCTACTTACTTTGAGACAAAAAGATCTAAGATGAGTTAGCTAGTCTAGCCGACGTGGCCACATTTAGACAGGAGTGCGCTCGGTTATTTTAGACAAGCAGACAAAAGAGCCCTATAGAAAATTCCATTCGAACAGACGGAACAAAGAGCTAAAATGATTTATGCAAACGCGCTTTATTCATATACACTTGGATAACCGGTTCTTTGTCGTGAAGTTTTTTGAGTCACGACGATAAATCGAAAATGCTGTCAACAGGGTAAATCATAATTTTTTTTTTTTTTTTCATCTTTTACTTAATATAATCTTTTAACGGCATTTTTAATTGCTCACGTTAATTTAACTTTAAACGCTTTATGTAGCATGTGTATGCGATCAATTAACATGTAAGTGATCTGGTTTCAAGTCTGTTCACCATTATTGGTCAATGTTGACTAAATGTGGCAGATGCAATAATCCCGTTTTCGTGTTTGTGGCTTACTGGTAATTTTTATGTGTTTAAAGATTTTAAATGAGACTGCTAATGCCTATTTTATCTACAATAACACTTGACCTCAATATCACATGAAGCGTTCCCGCCCTTGATGCTCCTGGCTGTTTTCTAGTGTACAACCGGAATATAACAATGTTGTTATAATTTTAGATTTATAATAAATGACTGGTAGCTAAACAGGTGGGGTCAAAAATACCTTACTGACAACAAAACTCCAAAACATATTATATGTATATATGGAAGAAATCTCTGTTGCAAGGCGAACACGTATCCTCTCCGCCACGGAGGCGGTTAAACCTAATCCTCGCATAGACATAACTATAATACTTTATAAATATCAGAGATTTTCAAGCCTATTTTTTTTTTAATTTGTCGGGCAAGCTGTTCACCTGATAGTAAGTGATACGTTTGCCCATATCAACGTGGCGCTAGTTAAGATGGTATACACTGCACCATATTGCGCTGATCGCCTTGAGGCATATAGTGTTAAGTCTCGTTCCCCTAGTAGTTTCACTAGCTTATAGCGCCCTTCAAACCGGAACACAGTAATATTTTCATACTACTGTTTGGTTGTCGAAATAAGAACTCCGGTGGTACCTACCTACACGATCTCAGACTACGAGACCTACCACCAGTACATTAAGTAAATTGAAACGACTTTATTAATAGTGAGTCGTATTACGTCTTTATGTATGTGTATCATGATCAGAGTGAACAAAAAGAGAATCTTCTATCAATATTTCTCTACTGCAGATAGTTATCTCACCTCCAACCCTCGCTTTGATCCTTAGTACTCTTGAAAAGATGTCGCAAGTCGGTGCGTGCGCTTATCAAGTTGAACACCCATTCCTGTTGCCCTGTCGTAAATCATTTAAAATAAATTGATACAGATCTTTAACTAACCTCATTTTTGTATATGACACAGTTGATACAGTATCGGTTCTCGAGAATGCTTAGCGTCATAGGAAATAATACTGCATTTTGACCTTATAGTAATTCTCACCGTCTATTATCATTATTTTAAATATTAAGTGTCACTATTGAAGATACTTTATATTCGACGAAACGACGTAACGAACAGGGCGTCATGTATGTGTCCGCACAAAACAGGAAAAATGTAGGTGTTGATGTCCACAGACAAAAATTGACGGTCTCAATTATACAGATTGTCCTCTAACGAAGATGTTGTTATAGGTGACCGTATCACTTATCATCAGGTGGACGTCTCGCTCGTCTCATCGCCTCGTTGAATAAAAAAACTTTCGTTACGTTTTTTTATTTACTGTTTGAAATAAAAACAGTAAACCACTGCGCCACAGAATTTTCTCACAACACATTTTTCTTTAAAAAGAAAATGATGAGTGTTTTGTCTATACTCACAATCGACGAGCGGATTAAGGCTGCCCTCGCCCAAGTAAAGTTCGAAGAGCGTGTAGTAAACCCAGTTCTTGTTATTGGTCGCTTTTGCCTTTTGGTATTCCTGGATAAGGGGATTAGAGTATTAAATTTTTTTTAATTTATTAGGCGATGAAACGAGCATGACTTAAACACATCGCCACATTCTGCTCATAGATTAAATACCGTAAAATATTTATTCATAATTTACTCAACAATACATAAACTATACATGAAAAATCTAACAGTTAGGAACTCAAAACCTTCTCCTATAAGAACAGAGTGTAGTAAATTTACTACGCCGTAAGTGTTGGTTCGGTTGCTTATGCTCAATGGGAATCGAACCCGCGCCTCTTCCAATCGCATTGCGCGAATTTCTATTGCACTTATAAGAGAGTATTGATTAATTTTTTTTTTTTTTTTTTTTTTTTTTTTTTTTTTTAATTTATTAGGCGATGAAACGAGCATGACTTAAACACATCGCCACATTCTGCTCATAGATTAAATACCTTAAAATATTTATTCATATTTTTTTTTTAAATTCAGCTATAGTTTTTAGAGTCAATTATAATACAAGAAGCATTGTCTTTATGTTTGTATATTCTTGTTCCTTCTGTTGTTTTACTTGCTTCTGTTGCTTTGATTGTTTATTTGTTATGTATATAAGTAAATGATTATTTGTTTTTGTATATTGTGTTTATCACAAAGGTTGGTTTGCAAAATGTTTTTTTTTTATTGATATAAAATAAACACTGATTCTATTATAAATAAACATTCCTGGAATATTCATGGTCAAATATAGCGAAAAGTATTTATTAATAATATATAACGTCACTCATAAATACTTTTTGGGTCCTATTTTAGTTTTTTATGCATAGCCCTGTGCACGGTCGCCCGGTTTTGGTCACTCTTTTTTTTAAATTATATTAAAAAGAATGTTCACAAATTTAGATTCACAGTAATCAGAAAAAATAAATAACTCGACAGATAAAAAATAAAGCAAAGAAATAGTTTTTACGTGTTAATTTGAGCCAAAACACATTTTTTTTCGATTAAATTTGTTTATGGAAAAGTATAATTATACTAAATTTTAGTCTGTTACTGGTTCAAATGTTTAAAATCAAAACACTTACGGAATATGTAGAGGCCCACTTCCTGCATATCTCCCTTCCGGTTAAAGTTTTAGGAAATTCATACTCCTCTATCATGATCGTCAGGAGATCGCTGTTGAGAAGGAACTGTTAAAACACTTGAAAATAAAACTCCAAATAATACGTCGTAATAGACTTACTTCCAAGCCCACTTTTTCTCCCTAAACAACCAATCATTTTGTAAACGTATCTGTATAAAGGTTTCCGTAATGTCTTTAGACCCTGCAAATAAAAAAGTATTTGTTTTATTTCACCAAATTGGCGATGACACATAATTTAGTGAAATTACTAGTGTAGCTAATGAGATACGCCTCTTAAAGCTAGGCGGTAACGTAAACACATTCCTATTTGTCAGATTGTGTCTGATACTAGTGGTAACCATTTTTCTTGTAACAAGAAGGTCTCTGGTACGATACTAGTGCCATACGTTGGAAAATTTAGACAATTTAAGGATAGTTTTGAACCTTTCTAGCTAGTTAACTATTTTCTAAATCTGCCACCACTGCAGTATTTTGCTGGCCGCAATTATTATAATTTTACTACTCCATATTGCGCTTGTCGTTTTAAACTAGGTGATACTTTTCTTTGTCCACTATATTTTTACTAACTACATTTCGAAATAGAACATATTAAAATCAATTCCCTTCATGCTTGCAACATTACACAGTAGGACTTTATCAACACAGGTGAAACACTTACATTGAAATTCGTCGCCACAATTCTCATTCTGGTCTTCATAAAATGTTTTATTGAAATAACTATTAGTCTTCCTCTGCCTACTGATGAAATCACAAGGTGATTCCGTCTCCAGTTTCACTAGGTAATCGGGATCGTGCCTCTGATAGTAGCTAAACATCGCTTCATATAACGGCCACTCAGATCTGTCCATGCCTTTTTTAAATTTTATTCGATGTTTACGCTGTAACAAAAAAAATTATACTTTAAAATCTATGTTTATGTAGAAATTAGTTGTTTGTTAATTGAGGCAGTTTTTTACTGGTTTCTCTTGCCGGAGACTGTTGAGATAGGATGACCATTGCAATGCCGTTTTTGGCCGCTAAACAATATCGTGCAAAGATTATCGCTCGCATTCCAGTTTAATATGAAGTAGTAGCTAGCAAAATTACTGGGGTAACAAGGATTAATTCATATGTCCATGTCGTGTACTTGTATCTTCACTTGCATTTAATTTTCATGGGCACACTTTTCGCTTACCAGTTTCAACGTTTTGCTCATTACAAGAATTAACTCAAAAAAAAAAAGAAAACTTAGTATTCACTTACATTAAACGTAGTTTTTATATGATGCCATAAACCTTTCAGATCTTGAATGCAACAATCATATGGCAAATCTAATAGGCGCATTGACTTTTCCACCGTCCTAAAAATTTAAACGGAATTACAATATAAAAAAAATATACATAAGAATAAAAAATTAAAGTGATTAGTAATGTGTTTAAAATTATATAAGAAAATATTTTTTTCACACATATATGTACATTTTTACCGCAGTATATTTAATCACTTGTAAGAACATAAATTAAGAAATAATTTCATGAACATATACATATAAATAAATTTAGAAACAGAGCAATACCTACCTCCACATTTTTTGAAAGTCTAATTTCAGGTCTTTAGATTCTGATATAAAAAGTATCAACTTTAAACGCAAATTATCGCTCCCTGTAATAAAAATTTTCTGAATAGCCAAAAAATTATTATTTGGTGAATTAACAAAAATCTATTCTTCAATGAGAGTAAACACTTGTTTAATTAGACCAACGAAGGTGAAGCATGGTTACAAAAAATATGAATAAGATTAAATATGTTGAAGCTGTTGATGCAGGTTTACAATACAAGGATAGCAGCTTGCCAAGCTAGTTAGAAAAGCACTCTATCACCTTTCCAATCACATAGTATGTGGCTCCCGATTCAATTCTGAGACCTTGGTTTTACATAGCAAGTACATAATTTCTCTGCCACACACTGTTATATGCTTGTTTGGAATTCCATGTATGAAAAACTTTATGAGGATGGACATTGAACAGGCTAAACATTTTTATACAAGGATTGCTAAAACCTACTTACATGATTCATATTTATCTAATGTTTTAGATTTTCCATAGTGATTATCAAACAGTTTGTAATATTTCCAACTTTTATTTTTAGATTTTTTAGCAATCTTGTATGTCTGAAATATTCATAAAAGCTTATATTTTTTGTTTATACCATATAATAAAGGGTTTTAATAAAAATTAAAATATGTACATTAAGTGTAGGTTCATTATGATTCATTATGACTACAAAATACTAGTAATGCAATGCTACAAAAATACTACCAAACATTATTTTTATTATGCTAATGTAGGACAAGGGCTAAGTTTAGCACAATTTATCTGTTATTAAAAACTATTAAAATGATATAAATCTTAATAAAATTTTAATAAAGAGTTATATACAAATGTACAATGCCTTACCTTCACCTATACCCTGTACCTTAATACCTTGTGTAACCTGTACCATAATAATTCTTTTGGCAGTACTAACAAAAGAAGATAGCCACTGGTTAGAGAGGCTAACATTAAAGGTTCTTTATTTATTTAAACTATTACTATCAATCAAAATTTAATAAAAGAAATATGTGCTTACATCATATGTATATGACCACTTCTTCCTGACATGCTTCACTGTCATTTCTTTTGGGAACCCGTTCTCAAGTAGAATTTTATAGAATTCCCTATGTTGAAACAAATATTAAATGCACTATTCTAGATATTAATATTGCTTTTATATAATTTAAAAAATAGGTAAGCTAAAGGCCTGATTAAATGCATTATTTGCAATTATTGTACATATTCATTAACTTCATTTGGGTAATAACATAAAACGGTAGAAAAAGTGTGATTCTACAGCATAAAAACAAAATAATGCTGCCTATACATTTACATAACAGAGATTTCTTTATAGGTGTAGACGAACTAAACCAAAACATACTATGATAGGAATTTAGCCCATAAAATGTAAATATTTAATATTAAATGAATATTTAAAAATCTACTTACTTTTATGTGTACTTAAATTTTTGACGATAGTTAATATATTAACGACTTTTTCTTTTTTATTATAACGTAACGAAAATCCTCGATAGATATATTTAAGTACAAAAAAAAGTTATTATATTTTATGTGATATAATGTTTAAGTTATGGTTTGTTTACTTTCTCTACTCACCCCCATGGTTGTTTCTTTCTCTTAAATAACCATTCATTTTCAAATCGTAACTCTACAAGCTTCCTGCTTAACTCTGAATTCCCTAAAAAATAGATAGTGCTTTACTTCTCCTAATAATAAATTAAAATAAAAGATGGTATATACTAACAAACAAAATTTTGTTCTTCCATACTACTTAACAATTGTTTTACAATTTTACGTTTAATATAATAGAAATAAAAAATATATTCCAATAATGTAAATAATAGTCAACAAATTATTTTTATGGATATATACATTTGTCATTTTTGACATGTGAATTAACGAGATAAAACACGGCGGGAAAATGATTAACTTTAAAAGATGCAACTTGATTTATGATTAAAAAATCATATATTTAATGCGAATTTAATGAGAATCTGTGTTTGTTATTATTGTATTTATTACCTATTGTGTATTTGTACATTATCACTATTATATACAAATAAAACATTCTGTACTGCAACTAGGCTCGAACCGACGAGCAAAGTTCAACGCCAGAGCGCCTGGTCTAAGTTTTTTCGAATATTAGGGTAAAAAACCAGGTTTTAAACTTCCTTTTTTTATTGCTAAAAAATAGCTTAGGTTAATGCTATAGACACAAATTCTGACTTTCTCTGTCTAGAACCATACATTTATTAATGTTATTTATAAAAACACTTTTGATGAATGAAAAATGTAACATTATCAACATTAAATACCAATATAATGGACCGTCAGTTTACGATAAAGTTATAAAAACGTTAAATTTAGTTATGTAAAGTTTTAATACTTGGAATTAGAAATGGCAATCACTAAAATATAAAGAAAATATACCTCAGTCTTATTAAAGTTTCTTAAAAAAGACCTATATCTACTAGTGGATTGCGGCGGGCTGATGGTGATCTTTATTGAAATTTTTAGTACCAATAATACAGCAAAGAACTTCATGAAAGTGGTTTTGTTTTAACTAATTACTTTACATGAATAGATTTATAATGGTTAATTTCTCAATACAAACTTCAATAGGTTCAAAGTATTTTTTAGAATTTCAATATGTCGTCATTGAAGTATTACGTAGATTTAACTTATTACTAGTACATTATGATTTATTTTAATTTTACAAAATATAAATATAGTAAAAATATATGATGTTTTGGACGATAGGTTATAGAAATAAGACTGTTGCCTATTTAGCTTAGACGAATTAAATAGTGATAGTAATGGTAAGTTTATTTCGAAAACATATTGGTATTTATACAAAATGACTTTGACAAAATTACGATTATTTTTACAAGTATGACAACGATTTAAAATTAATCGAAAGTTTGCGTGAAAGGAGTTTGGAAGATATATATATACATAATATACCGCTACAATGTGAACTATCTAGATCAAAAATTAAGGTTTGGTATGAATTAACGAGGAAGTTCTGCGGCAAGTGAAAGCGAAACGGGAGCTTTTCCTTACCATCATAAAGCGGAAGACAGCATATCTAGAACATATAGCCCGTAATGCCAAATACAGTCTTCCGCAGATAGGAATAATGAGGAAGTAGCCGTTAAGAGAAAGATCGGTCGCAGAAAAAAGTCGTGGCTAGACAACATAAAGAAGTGGACCAACATCAGGAGTGCCGCGCAGCTTATCCACCTAGCCGAAATATGAACATGTACGCTGGAGTCCAATCTCCATTAGTTGGAGGGCACATTAAGAAGAAGATGAAATTCTGTTACAAGACCTAGTATTTTTGTTTAAATATTGCATACTTGATAGTTTTTTCTTTAGGCACCTGGTATTTGTACTTGGAAGCTAGTATCTGGTTTTAAAATCAGGTCATGTAAATAAGACATCCCTATTGCGAACTTTCAAATTCACGTGGTTTTTATAAATGTGCGTTATTTTCGGCATGAATTATTTTGTTTGTATGTGGTCTATTTGAATATAATGCATCGATTAATAACAGCCAAGAATTTCTACCAAGGTGGTCTTCATGGAATTGGTTTACCTCACAATACTATAAATAATAATAATACTTCGCATTTAAAATGTTCTTTTTGTCAGAAAGTTCTCGCTGTATATAAATCAGGTATTTTTTTTGTTAATATTTCAGTAATTCATTAGTTAGTTTTATATTTGTTAAAATAGCATAACAAAATTTTATAAACATAACCCTATTTGTAAGTTGCATAACTTTTCCGTATAATTTTAGAAAATATTTGTGTGAGACATATATCAACAAAGCCGGCCAGCATAAGAGCACATAAAAGAAAAGCCAAACATACAAATTATAAAAAATATGGAGAGTTACTCGAAGGTGCGTATTTATTTACATATTCAAATATTTCGTATAACATATAGAAAGTAACGTAATATAATAATAAATTTTAGTTGGTGAAAAAGCAATGACAGAAATGAAAGTGTCGATTAGCAAATTACGTGCTGTACACTTGTCAAAGTTAGCATCAAGCTCTGTTTCATTGGGCCAACTCCATCGACTAACGAAAAAGTCACCAATCAATAAAGCAAGTATTAAAGTTGACCAAGAACTTCTCCAGAGCGTTAAGGAAAAAATTTTAAACAAAAAGTCAAATGTAGCCACTATACCGATGGACATCAAGTTTGAAGATGATAAATGTGCATTGATTTTTACACATCATCAAATATCTACAGTTGAGGAAAGATTTAAAACCAAACAGTATATAGATAAAGTTAAAGAGAGTTATTACAATTTCTGTAAGGCTACTCTTTATGATCAACGGTTACAGGATTTACATTATGCAATTCATGAGGGGTTAACACAGGAATTTGATCTTGGCTTAATGTCTGATGTGAAGTCTGTAGATGGAAAAATTGAACCACAAGCTTTACCAAAAAGTCCACATACTGTCTTCAAAGAACTATTCATAGAAAATCAACTTGATGAATATGATCAGGAACTTATGCACCACATGCCAAATATACAGTAAGTATTAAATAATTATGTAGAAGCCCGGTCAAAACTAGTAAAACAAAAACAAACATCCATTTTAACATAAGAAGAACTTAATTAGATATATCTGTAATGTACCAAAAATCTAACTTGCAAAGGGGTTAAGCATCTGCATACCATTTTGTGGGAATACTTAAAGAAAATTGTATGTTTGTCTTGTTATCTACATATAAGTTAATTAATGTACAGTGGTGTACAAGTAATATCAATAGTATTCTTTTTTGGTATCAAATCTTTGAGCTATTCATAATTACCAATAACAAAATGAGATTTTGACATTTTATTTCAATATTATCTTTTTGAAGATATGTTATACAGTGCATATTTTGTCTTATTATTATTTTTTATTTTGTAACTACAGAAACATTTTGCTTTTTAGACTACAAGACTTAGTACATCCTACCCAAGACAATGTTTGGAATGAGAATGCTTTTCATAATGAAGTAGATGAAGAATTTGATGAAGGGCCTAATCAACCTATCACTGTTGAAGGACATCAAACACTGAATATTAAAAAAGCGTAAGTTTTCCATTTTAGCTATTATTACTATGTACAGGTGGTGTTGGAAGGGCCTTAAGAAGGTAAACTGATTATCTGTTGAAGGTTATGGGAAATTGCTGGTTGTGGGCAGAACTGGACTGATTGTTATGGAGGTCTTTAAGGGATGCCTAGCAGAGGATGTCTATCACCTGATGATGATCATTGGTTTATTTAGTTCTAACATTTCTAATCATGATCCATAACCTCACAAAATTTTGTTTTTTTTTAACATTTTTTTGGACAATGTTTTCAATACTATGTCAAAATTCGATAAATATCTTTTCAATTTTAAAACAGTCAAAATGCAATAAAAGAGAAGAAGAAGAAAAGAAGAGAAAAACGCAGAGCAGCCCAAGAGATAAATATGAAGCAAACAACTGCGGAACTTGAGAGGAGAGGGAAACAGGAGGCTTTAGATACATTATTAATAGGCCATGTACAGTTGTTATGTACACTGGGGATGATGAATGAGGTAAGAGTGGAGTCAGACAGGTTTTGCTGAGGAGTAGCATAGTCAAAATAAGAATATATAAAGTTAAATCAGAAATAAGTTAAACTCTTATAAGTTTGTCTAGATAACCTACTTTGGTGTGCACATTATGAACTATCTTATCTATGTTATTTTTCAAAGATGATGTTGAATGACACATATAGTGTATCAAAGTATTGTTTTTATTGGTTAAAGTACTTTGATAAATAGTGATATTAACCTAGAATTAAAGTAAACAGGAATATCATCTAAGTATATAAAAATAATTTATGGGAACAAAGGCACGTTAAATTGGCCACAACTAATAAAATGAATTGGAAAAAAATATACAAAATACTATTGTTGCAAACTCTAATGTAATTTTTTATTAATTTTAGGGTCAACAAATTTTACAGTATTATAGAAAAAGAGCAACCAAAGCACTGCATCATCCCAAAGTTTCACATGTGAAAGTTTACAACACTTTGCTGCATGGATTCGCATCACTGGTAATATTATTTATCTAATAAATAATCTATCATTTAACAAACTTCACAACTTTTTGCTCTGTAATCAAACCAGCCACCACTGTGTTATGAGGAAAGAATTTTGTCATGGAGAGGTTGTGAATTTAATATAATACACGTTGTTTCTTAATAAATAACTTTTTGCTTCTTTTAATTAAGATCACACTCCTTTTCAGGGGAAGGTAAAAAATGTAAAAGAGCTCTTATCATATATGGATGAGGATGGAATATCTTTCAATGCACAAACTTACTCGGCAATGTTTGAATGTATAGAGCGAAGTCAGATTGGGGAAAAGGAAACAGTATTAGACTTTTATCATCAACAAATGAAGGAAAAGGTATATATTTTTTATTTATACAGATCCTGATATTTTTTATTTTTTTCACAATATTTCTAGAGACTTCAGTAAATATTATAATTTTCTGAAGAAATGGATTTTTATGTGACTAAAAAAGGAATTAGCATAGATATACAAAAAATATTTATTGTTGAAGAAATTTTTCTTTATTCGTTGAAGTGAACAGGATGTAAATAATACACCCGTCTACGTCAATGTGACGCTAGTTAGAATAATAAAAACCACATTGTGAGAAAACAAGTGTAAAAAAACACACCTAGTTTCAATAATCCAATATTTTCACTTGTTACCAACCAACACCTTTCAAACCAAAAGTAATGTTTGCACCCAGTTGAGCGGCAGAAATAAGCGCTCTGGTGGTACTTTCCTAGACCTTCTCCGGGAACAGTGATCTACCATCAGTAAAAATTAACTTTTCTCTCAAAGTCATGTTTTTCAGATAATCAATTTAATTTCACAGGGCATTACACTAAATGATCTTTTAGACAAAACAAAGTTCATTAATGATCAACGGGAAATGGTTCTGAAGGCAGTTCGCAGGATTGAACCCAACTTCGAACCCACATACACTCCACCACCACTTGACTATGACTGTCCTCTTCTAGAAAAGTTAAAATTAAATGATGTGACAAACAGACAAGGGCTGCTCACTTTACCAGCTGATGGTTTGCTTAGTTTAGATGATATGGAGGGGAAAGGAGAACTACAGTTAAACATGGAAATTGAAGGGGAGATTGAAGTTCAAAATATTGCTGTAGCAGATAATGAAACTGATACTGTGAAACTATATGTAAGATAATCATGTTTATAATTCTTACTATTTATTACCAGGGGACTCTTCCATTCCAGTAATGTGTAGAAATTACTGTGTAATATTTTCAATTGTTTATAAGACACAAAAAGTGCAAAAAGTCTGCTACAAAAATATTATGTCTAAATACAACTTGTCCAACATGCTAACCAGCATCTAATGCTAACTAGCCAGCATCATATTGCTATGTTTATCATCATATATAATATTTGTCTCGATGCTCTATTGAATAAAAGAACTGGTAAAGAGATTCATGTATGTCTATATAATTTACAGTTTATAGTTTCATATAAATATAGCTACAAATCTGAAAGCAATGGTTATATCGGTTATTCTTGACGTCTTTATAGCTTAAGAAGCCGTGTTAATTGCGTTTGTGAAGTAGTTTTACATGATATACATGTCGAAGAAAGGCGGGTTCGATCCCCACAGCTTTAAAAAAACATAGTAAACCGAAATGTTTTGAGAACAACTTATATAGATATTTGACATCTACTAATCCGCGTTTTACGAGCATGGTAGATTTATGACTTTGCCTCTTTCCTTGTGAGAGAAGTCCCTGCAGTAAGAATGTTAAGTGTGCATTTGGGTAATAATTATCTCGTAGATGTTATGGCCTATAAGCCGTGATAGCCTAGTGGTGTGAACGCCCGCCTTCCATTCTGGAGGTACCGGGTTCGAATCCGGCCTGCACCAATGAATTTTTCAATTTATATGCAGTTCGTATAACACCATCTAATATCACGTGCTTTGACGGTGAAGGCAAACATCGTGAGGAAACCTACATATCTATGTCATCACCATCAGTGCTCGGACTAGTATGTGAGATGGAGAAGGCAATAGCAAACCACTCCATTATAACTGCCAAGTAAGTCGTCATGTGTTTCATCACATATGATGACCACGACCCTCAGTCATAAGGAAATACGATTTAGAAGAAGAAGTAGTTATTATGTAATTATTTATAGCTATTTAGTATAAAAAAATTATTATTTATTAGAGAACAAAATTGCAAGAGACCGAAAAGGAGTGGCAAGCAGTAATAAAAGAGGCTTTCCTGAGGAACTTAGGTACACTACATTCACAGAGCAATGCTTCCCACTCTGCAGTTTCCATATATCCTTATCTCAAAGTATTAGAGGTGAGTGTCATAAAATAATATGATCTATTTTATTTTAATGGAATGAAAAGAAAATCCTAATCAGATATTTTGTGTTTGCTAAGTTAAGGCTACAGTGTACTACAGTACAGTGTACTATCTTACTTAGCAGCATGTTGTTTTGGCAAGTGTATCGCATATTATCAGGTCCTCACCTAGTATCATAAATAAAAAAAAAGTAAAAATTTCTGTAAACATTTTTTCTTAAACATCTTTTAATATTTCTTGATTGACATTTATTTTCATTACAGACAGATCAATTTGTAAAGTTAATCATGTATGAAATTCGCAAATTGGTTGATGGAAGTGAAAGTTATAGTCCCACATTGAAGCTGTTGCAGAGAAATCTGGGCACTCAAGTGTACCATAAGTAAGTATATGTTACTAAGGGGGGAAGTTTCGAGATTTTTAAAACTTATTTATGTCCTAAGACTTGGCTGGTATTAATAAATTGTCTCCAAGTAATATTTGAAACTTTTAGATACCAAATCGAACAATACCGGCGGAACGGAGTTTTGAAGAAGGTGAAGGAAATATATAAGAAGTATTGCGAGTGGTATTTGGAGCGTCAGACTGTTGACGGCACAAGCCAGCCATATAACGGGCGACAAGTGTGGCAGATACTAGAGCATCAAAACAGAGATGGTGCTAGTTTGGTGAGTACACAATTCTTGTATTTAGTTCCTTATTTTCAGGTTTTGCAATATTGCGAGGAAATCGATATACTCCAAGAATAGTTTTTGTGAACATGCTATATCCGCCAATTTGCACTTGTCGAGAAGGAACAGAATTCTTGGGAACATTAAAAGGGCCATTTGTATTAAAAATTATTGTTTGTTATTATGTATTTACAAGCTCATTTCAATATATCTGAAAAAGGAGAAATGGAATATTTTGTTCTTCTTTCTGTAAATATGTACAATGTAACTTTCTTTGTTTTAAAGGATTTAGAAGAAACACCATGGCCGATAGATATAAGGCAAAACATTGGAAAGTTCCTATACAATATCATTATTAATGATGTGAAAATAGATGTGAACATGTTTAAAGCCAAATATAAACAGTGAGTATTTTAGTTTGATACATCTTAAAATGGTTTATTTATTTTCAACAAATTCATTGAATATTTGCTTTCATACAGACTACAAGTAGTGATTATGTAATATTAAATAACCAATTTGGTTGCATTTGGGAAAAGCTCAGAAAAAAACTATTTTTATTGTTGTAATCAGATCATATCAGTTTATTACTAGACATATAGGTTCCTCTTACAGAGCACTATTTGGTTAGCTTCATTGAATTGTTACCATTAACTTTGTGTACAAAGTAACTTCATTTCATTTGTGGGTCTTATTTTGATATCTTTTTGTTACAGAAAGAAAATGCCAGCCGTGTTTAAGGTGCACCGTAATTGGGGCTGGCAGGTGCGCCTGGAACTGAAGCCTCACCCGGTGGTAGCGCGTCTGTATACAGTGGCGGCTCGGCCCGCACTTCGCCTGCGCACCTCCCTCGTACCCACAGTCTCGCCGCCTCCGCCCTGGCGGCACCACACCGCTGGCGCGTACATTGTCACAGACACTCCGCTCATACGGTAAATTTCAACATAAATGTAATAAAGATAAAAGTAAACATTATTTTGCCTGATTTTATAGATACCTTCTACCAGTTATAATGCCACTATCTTTATATATTAAGATTTACTACAGTACATTTTCTTCCAGGTTATCATTCTGTGTATCAAGTCAACTCAATAGACTAAAAGAGTCTTCACCAAACAAGCTCTACCCTGTATTAGACAGTCTTAACCAATTGGGAGAAGTGCCGTGGATGATCAACAAACCCATTTTGGATTTGCAGATGAAAGTGTTCAGGTGTGTACTTCCAACATTATTAACTCTGACTTTGGCATCATATCTCACGGCTAAACCAATATTGATATAGATTTTATTTTGTAAGAGCACACTCGAATGAGTGTTCCTAGATATATTTAAAAGTAATTTGACAACTTGTTCGAATTTCTCGTTTCTTTAAACTTCGCATATTTTTGAATTTGAATATAGTGTAATCGTCATTATCTGATCTTCTATAGCTGCGGGTGGGCCTGCGCCTGGTCCAGGTTACCGTGTTATTTTTTGGTATAATACTAAATTAAAATTTTAAAGCGTGTTTAATCTTCTTAGAGATTTCTGTTTATGTAAAGAATGTTTAATTTTTTTTTAATTACATCATATTTTAAATGCTTATTACTGTGTGTAGGATGCATTTTTAATTGTTAACTGTCTCCTAACACTATAGAAAACCTTAAATAGGCTACTTGGGATTTTCCTAAGAGTGGAAGCAGTTATTTTATTCAAAATGTTGAAAATAAACGCTGTGTTTTGGCTTTGCTGTCCGCAATTGTATTTGGTCTAATTCTTGTTGCATTTAAGGTTGGGCGGTGACAAGAGACTGGACATCCCGGAGCCTGCGTCGGCGCTTAAAGTAGAACAGTTTGCGGGAGGAAGCACGGATAGCAGCGCAGGCGCAGCGTACAAGCGGCGACTCGCGATAAACCGCGCTCGCGCCGACATGCATTCGCTGTGGTGCGACACGCTGTACAAACTCTCCGTCGCGAACCACTATCGGTGAGTTTTATCAACACATGAAGTAGCTAAAAGTTATTTTCTAGAAAAAAATAAACATGTTCAGAAATGGAATCATCTTGGAATGGAATCGTCATAGATGATGTGGCGGTCCAACTACTTAGGCTAAAAGGTTTTTAAGTAGAGTTGGTACTCCACTACTGTTAAAATATGGTTGACAGTTACAGTAGTTGTATATTTTTATTGTATGGACAATACGTTCGCGTGGACAGGGATCGGATATTCTGGCTGCCGCACAACATCGACTTCCGCGGTCGCGTGTACGCAGTGGGGCCACACGTATCCGTGCTGGGCGCCGATGCGGCGCGTGCGCTGCTGCAGTTCGCGCAGCGGCAGCCACTCGGTCCACGCGGCCTGCGCTGGCTGCAGCTGCAC
Organism: Byasa hedistus; assembly: GCA_029286795.1. Taxonomy (NCBI): domain Eukaryota; kingdom Metazoa; phylum Arthropoda; class Insecta; order Lepidoptera; family Papilionidae; genus Byasa; species Byasa hedistus. Next base: position 6,880,343 of record JAGSMW010000024.1, read on the forward strand.
GCGGTCAATCTCACGGGCACTATGAAAAGCAGCACGTTGGACGAAAGGCGAGTAATAAATAAATGTATGTCAGTGTTTATTGAAGCTTGATGGATGTTGTAGGTACAGCCCCACGTACGTAAGTCTCGAAAGGCGCGGGTTCGATCCCTGCTAAGCTTATGCTTCTTGTGAAAGAAAATATCGCGTGGAAACCGTTAGTCCAGAAACGACATCTTTCGTGTACAAGTCCTTGAATTTTTCCTGGTGACAAAAGGCTCTAAGAACCAAAATTGGAGTTATTAAAAGAGCAGGTTTTGTATAAGAAACGAGTTGAAACTCTTATATTCACAAACCAAATTGTCAGTTAAATAAATCATAATGCAGCATAATTATAAATCTTGTTTTCTAAATAATATTATGAATAAACAATGTTACAATTTCTGTTAAGTTATTTATATTATTTAATTCATTATATACTAGGTATGAGTATGCGAAGAGTATAATGGATAAAATCTTGGACTCCGCCGACAACCCGCTGGACGGGGAGGGCTGGTGGAAACGGTCGGAGGAGCCGTGGCAGACCCTCGCCTGTTGCATGGAGATTGCGAACGCAATGAGATCCCCTAACCCGGAAGGTAATTAAAATATTTACAACTAATTAGAGTTGTGTGTATAATACAGTCATTTTATTGTGTTGAATCTTTTTTACTATAAATGCTTTTAAGAAGTCAACACTTGTGATCTTGTCCATTATGTAGTTGGATGGAAGGTGATCACAGTGTTAACGCTCTGTATAAGTTTCACATTGATCACATGGAGTATAGTGTTATATATATACCTTAAAAGTTAATTATTCTCGCTACTTCGTAGTTAACTTGTTTCACTACGCTGGTTGGTTTGCAACTAAGTAGTTATGTTAATACAAGAAAAATTGTAAATGAATCAAAGTTTGAGATTTGAATGTTTTGAGCAGAATACCTGTGCGGTTTCCCGGTGCATCAGGATGGTTCGTGTAATGGGCTGCAGCACTACGCAGCGCTCGGCGGGGACGCGGCGGGCGCGGCCGCGGTCAACCTGGCACCGCTCAACCGCCCGCAGGATGTTTACACCACCGTCGCTGGCATGGTGAGACATCAACATCTGTACTAAAGATAAGAAATTAGCAAGCTGGGTTTTAATATTTATATTTTTAATTACTACAAATCAGTTTATGTACAAAATATTTTTTTTGTAATTCAACCTACGTCTGTATAAAATAAGATGTGGTACATTCATATGCAGGTTGAACAGATGAGAGCGCGCGATGCGGCGGCAGGTGTGCCCGCGGCCGTGGTGCTGGAAAACTTTGTCAGAAGGAAGGTCATCAAGCAAACGGTTATGACCACAGTGTATGGGGTCACAAGATACGGCGCGCGGCTACAAATTGCGAAACAATTGAAAGGTGGGTTAAAGTTACATCTTCGAGTCTACATTATACAGTATTCACTTTGTCGGGACTTCAGAGTAGTTGAGAGGGGGTCTCAATAGTAGGCCAGGTAGAGCCCCCTCCCCACTAGACTCGAAGTATCAAGATAATTGTCAGTTTACATTCATTATAGAAATGTAAAAATGCTCTCCGCTTTTCGTGGAAAATAACTTTAACAAAGGTCTTATTTTGTGCCAATTACTTCGTGCTGTTGAACTCCATTTTCATCATCGTCATGAGCCGATTGACATCTAATTCTGGACTGACTGACGTCAGCCATATTCTGTGAATATGAAGAAAGAGATAATGAAAGAGAACTAGCTGACCAGCCCATATTAATTATCTTGGTTAATTTGTAACTTTTTTGTGTTATTTCAGATATAGAAAATTTTCCTAAGGAGCATGTGTGGTCCTGCTCTCAATATCTTACAACGAAGACCTTTGACAGTTTGAGGGAGATGTTCACGTCTACAAAATTGATACAGGACTGGTTCACCGACTGTGCGAAGTAAGCAGTTTTAAAGAGCATATAGTTCTGTTTGTAGTCATCTTTCCTGTTATGTTATTATGTTGTCTATGAAAGCTAGTGTGAGCAGAAATGTATTGGCTTCTTACATTTTAATTATAAGTAAGAGAAGAAAGGGAAAACGGTTAAGTACATTAATATATAGGTTGTTGTTGCGGTTGTGTAGGTTTTTGAAAAAGGCCTATGCCCTGATGTAAATGTCTGTTGGCTAGTGATGATAATAATGATGAAGCAGTATATGATAGCTCGATGCTGTACTCTACTATATCATACGCTATATTTACTTACACAAGATAATCATCAATCCTTTTATTGATATTTTTTTCATCATTGAGTAATACTTTGGGTTTTAACGAATTTCTAGGTTTTTTTCAACTGCTTACTAATATTTATGCTCGCAGATTGATCTCCGGAGTGTGCGGCGAGAGTGTGGAGTGGGTGACACCGCTGGGGTTGGCCGTGGTCCAGCCGTACTACCGCCGCGCGACCTACCATCAGGGGCAGAGTACGCCTATTGAGTACCAGAAGTGAGTGCCCTGTTCATGGTCTCGCAATATGCCCTAGATGTTGCAATAATGCAGCCTACCTTAATGATATAGTTCGCGATATCGTGCTGATTTGAAATTACTGAGACAACGAGACTAAATCTCTTGTTACACATAGCGACGAGCACAACGTAGTGCAGTGTATATGATTCTAACTAGCACCGAATTGTATTAGGCGAGCGTATCACTTATCATTAGATGATCGACACGCTCGGGTCGTCGCATCGTCTCATTAAAAAAAATATGTTGGAACGTGGGATTCGAAGCCGAGATATTCACTGACGCAGGCGCCCGTGCACGATGAAGCAGCGCAATGCGTTCCCGCCTAACTTCATCCATTCACTGGACTCCACGCATATGATGTTGACGGGGCTGCACTGCGCCGCCGCCGGTGTCTCTTTCGTCTCCGTGCACGACTGCTTCTGGACGCATCCCTCAACCGTAGATCTCATGAACAAGGTAACACTTCCAAAATTTAAACCACCTATTAGAGCTACTCTTTATTCTGGGCAAATACGCCTCGCCTACCACGGTTTCATTGTCACTTAACACCATGTGAAATCGAAGTATTGTGTTAGCTCACTGTAGATAAAAAAAATTACTTATTGGTGTATTTTGTCCCACAATCAAATAAAAGGTTACCTAATTCTGTAACCTATATCTATACATTTATTTAACCTTACCTTACTTACTCCTTACTTATATAACCTTGTATCTGTAACAATTTGAAATGACATCGTTTCTGTTATTTAACTATTTGTAATTTTCGCAACATCTTTGCATCAGATTTGCCGCGAGCAGTTCGTGTCGCTGCATTCGCAGCCGATCCTGGAGAACCTGTCCGAGTTCTTGATGAAGCGGTACAGCTACACTGAAAGGTATGCAGGAGGAAACTATTTCTCACCAACTTATTTTTGTCTAAGAATTTTTTTTTCAATTTATATATTTTACTGCTTGCTTATGTTTAGTAATGGAAAATGTTTTATTGATTATGACAATGAATGTACTTTTTTTATAGAAAAATAACTTGTATGTAATTCGGCTTCGCTATTACTGCCTCTGCGCAGCGCATAACACACATGACTGTGTTACGCTTTAAAGTGTTAGAGCTAATGTAATATGACAAGTGATATAATGTATCTTGCTGCTTTTAAGGGATGAGTTGTGTAAAATTCCTAGCAACTTATTGTTAAGGGCATAGCGGATTATTTCCAGATCAAAGACTTTTTCCTGTCGCTCTTACATTTTTTGTTAATAAAAAAAAATCTTTATGTTTCAGTGAAATCGAGGACGTGATCGTTGGAGCAGCGTACAAGAAGCGTGTAAACAGTTTGCTGCAGAAGGTGCCGCAGAAGGGAGACTTTGATATTAGGAAAGTTTTAAAATCTATCTACTTTTTTAGCTAGTTGATGTGTTGCATATTAACTAAAACAATCACGTTAGAATTGGATGACATTTTTTATTCGACGGTGGGACGAGACGAGCAAAGTCAACATGATATACAATACACTTATGCGCTTGTGACATTGAAACAAGATGTTAATACACTTTATCCCAGTAAATTTACTAAATACGATGTTTTTCAAACCGGAAGACAGTTATGTTTGAAGACTACTGTCTGAAATAAGCGCTGCGGTAGTACCTACGCAGACGGTCTCCGGCAATAGAGATCAGCTAGCATGATATAGAACCAGTGACCTTGACAAAGCAAGCAGTTAGCCACTACGCCACGGGGAATTTAAACCTCGAGCGTCTCTTTGCTCTCACGGCTTCTCTATGTTCTTGACGATTTAGAAATGTAATCTTGTATAGACTGAAAAATGCAGGTGGGTATTGTATCGGTTAAGACTGTTACTTGCTTCTTTATGGGATTTTTACAAGCTTTCTCAGAAAAGGTCTTGTTGTTTAGTTTTTAATGAATTTCAATTGTGTTTGTCTAATTATTCCACCTTACGGAACTTTTAAGCTGTACCACGTGGAATCTTTGTTTTGATGCCTTGAAGTATGTACTGTAGTATCGAATAGTATGAATAAACAAACAATCTGTGATTTGTTAGTTCTCTAACAATAAAGTTAAACATACAGATCGCGTTTTAATGAAACGTCCTTTTAACTAAGTTAAACCTCCATCTGCAAAAAGTGGTTGCATATTATTTTATATCTACCTATCACCCTCACCAAAGTGGAATACAATAAAGTTTACACTCTATTGTTTGGCAGCAGAAATAGGCGCAGCGATGGTACTTACCTAAATGGTCTTCGGCGACAGAGACCAACTACCAGTAATTAAAAGAAAGTTCTTTTGGTTACAAAGAACTTGTCATAAATAAAACGACATTTAAAAAAATCAATGTTTTAATCTCATACAAAAGTTACCATTAATAATAACTAATAAATGTACAGCGTACAACAGTAACGGGTAATTTGAAAACTTAGTCTAAGATTATTTATATTTTTTTTGTTTACAACAATTGAAGAATTATATAAATAATAGCAAGGTAATAAATGAACATATGTTTGGCATTGGTGCAGTCTACATTGTTTTAATTCGTGTTTGGTCTACGTGACTTACATAGTACAGATTAAATAAACTACTAAACTGGTAATAAATAAGTGACAAGGTCGGCAGTATATAGGCTATTTTAAATATGTTAACGACCTGGTGGCTTGTCCGTTAGCAACGATATACTCCAAAAAAAATCAGGAGACGTTCATGCGTAAACATTACATCAATAGACAAGATCTAAACATTTAGTCTGAGCGCCATTTTTGATATGTGAACGCATTGACAACATTATTTTTTATACATTTTTTTAAGTGCTTTAAAGTATAACCTACTTCCGTGTTAATGGCACTGGTAAATTCCTAAGTGATAAAAGACCGAAGAAAACGAAGAAAATAAAAGATATCAGTCATTACGAAATGTAAATACGTAATTTTGTATTTAATATAAATAACTTCAATATATTATTTATATAAAGTTATCAAATCTCATGGGGCATTGTTTCATTACTTATACATTTTGCTCTAATTCATTAAAAATTCACGAACGCTAACCTCACTCCATTTTACAATATGAGACAATACATGTTCTATATCACCAAAAACTTCAAAAAAGTGCATATAAATAGACACGTATACGTATCGGTGATGAATTACCTTTATAATCTCATTCCAATATAATAAATCCTAGTGCGATATACTATTATACAGTAAACACGTTCAATGACGTTATCGCGGACTCGGACTCCTCCAGACAAGATGGACATCTTGTTCGTCAGAATAGCATCCTTGCGTGCGTCGCTATGTTTGCGTGAAGTGTATGTGTTTGTATGCCTGCGTGTTCTGTTCGTGCAGCACGCTGGTGAAGGGGCGCCGGCGCTGGTCGGCGGACTTGCGCGAGCCGCTAGTAGTCGAGCGGTGTGTCGTAGCCGTGGGACTATGGGAGAAATTAGATTATTCAATGCTTAAATAGATTGGAATATTATCGAACGTTTCTACACTCAAATAAAGATGAGAAGGACGAGACGTTCACCTGATGGTAAGTGATACGCCAGCCCATAACAATGTAGTGTTAGTTACGACGTTACAAAATTTTAAGTCTCGTTATCCCAGTAAATTACACTAGCTACAGCGCCCTCTACACTAATGTTTGACGGCGGAAACATTAGATGCGATGGGGTACCTATTTAGATGGTTTACAGGAAGAGATGAACTGGTTTATTTATCATCTTTTAAAATTTACAGCTCATCGGGATAGAGTATAATAAATGTATGTGTACCTCTTCGCCAAGGCGTCTGCGTCGATGTCATGCAGACTAATCAATTGCGGCTTTATCTCCTCGCCCTTGTCGCAGTCTAGGACTCCGTTATAAACCAACAGATCGTCCATGTAAATCTGTGTAAAACAATGAAAAAACTATGCAAAAAAACTATAGGAAATGTCATTGCCTATAATATAGAAAAGTTATGGTGATTATTTTTATCTTCGATAAACTAAAACTTAACGAACATTCCCACGGTGTTTAGTTACAATGAGGTCGTGGATGGTGAAGTACGCTCTTCTAGAATACTCTGTACATGTTTTCACAAAGGCAGATCTACAATATAGCTAATCAGTCGGGTACGTAGAATTCCACCATCCAAATTGTGCAGCAAGTGGCCCCGGAAACAAATCAGGTGTTCCCGTGCTACAGAGCATGCGCTTAGTCACTGCGGCCTCGGATGCAGTTAAATGGTGATCCAAGAATTTTTCTGATGTAAAATTGTTTGGTAATTGGAAATATAAATAAAAAAATATTACTGATGAAGATATTTCTATAATTATCCTCACCCCGAACTCCCTGACACCACGCGATGGAGTTTTCCCATAGTTCCATATTTTCAATGCGGACACGGACACCGGGAAATCAAACACGAAGAACACTCTGCAAATTAAACACATTTAAAACTAATATAATCTGTGCTTTCAAAAACCTTTTGTTAAATAACTCTTTTTTGTGATAATGTGTTAACACTTTGCCTCAATTTCACGTGATGTTAAGTGTCAATGAGGCCCTAATAAAGTGTATAGTTCACGCTAAGAAGACACTGGCTCCCACACGTTGGCAGCTTAAAGATATTTTATCTATTTATTTACGCACACAAAAATTACAAATAAAAATATTAAGTGCAAAGGGGAAATTTTATATTAGTGAAAGTAAATTCGGTGCATATTACTAAACTACATACTAAATAAAACTAGTACATGTATATACTAAAACAAAACGTGGTAAAAAAAAAATTAAAAAATTGCAACCGTTTCTTATAAGAAAATAAAAAAAGTACACAAAAAAAAACTATTACAAAGTTATAAGCGTTGAGATATCTCAAGATACTGCTGTAGGCGCGCCTAATATAGTGTTTGGCGTCTACCTCTACCTGTTAAGTATAATGCTGCTCTACCTGTTAAGCGTTCGCGGCAAGATCGGCGCCAGCCACGAGTGCGAGGCGAGCGCGGGGTTGGAGTTGTAGCCGTCGATGAGGCGCGCGGGCGTGCGAACGTCGCGCCCGGGCACGTTCAGCACGTTCACACTCGCCGGGTGAGCGCACACGTCTGCAGCGCGATTACATAATACAAACTGATGATGTAATAACTTCCTATATATATAATCATAACTTTTACTTTTAACTTGTAACACGGGAGTTACTGGTTCTGATTCCATGCCCACAAGTATCATCGCACCCTTTTACTATCCTAGGTGCTGGCTAACTACCATCCTCGTATTGTAAATCTGTCACCGTTACAATATTACTGTGTGTTTATTGTTATCAACATATTCCTCTTCTAAGTTGTATTCCCTCATGACCGAGGGTCGTGTTCATCATGTGTAATGAAACACACGACGCCTTACTTGGCAGTTATAATGGAGTGGTGTTGCCATTGCCTTCTCCATTTCACATACCAGTGCGAGCACGGATGGTCATGACATAGATATGCAGTTTACCTCACGATATTTTCCTTCACCGTCAAAGCACGTGATATTAGTTGGTGTTATACTAACTGCACATAAATTTAAAAATTAATTGGTGCAGGTCGGATTTGAACCCGGTACCTTCGGAGTGGAAGGCGGGCGTTCAAATCACGGCTTACATATTAGAGCCACAGTATTCTGAACAAGCCCGCTTCACCATACACGGTCTGATTGTCCACTGCCCATAAGAAACCAGCTTAAGGTTTTGTATGTTTAGATAAGATTAAGCAGTGCAATTAAATATGAAAGTTTAATGAAAGGTTGAAATTCAAAATATTGTTAAGGCGAACGTAAAAACTAAAAGTGTGTAACAATAACATTTTAAAATATTTCTCATTATTCGCGGTAGATCTGCAACCGGGAAATAGTGTTTATCATCGTAACTAGCGCCACATTGTTAAACGTGGGAGTATCATATACTGTTACCCTACTCATTTCGTCATAAAAAGAAAGTTTTTCGTATCCACACAGAGTAATAAGATCAGCCATTTTTCACATTGACGAGTGCTTGCATGTTTCTCGACACTTTGCAGAAAAAAATACTTTCGTTTGACATCAAACACAAAAACTTACTAGTCTCAGTAACAGGTATGAGTTTTCCTTCAGGGTCATACAGCTCGACTCCCGTTAGTCCCACGTAGTAAGGGTCGCCCCACGTCGAGAATATACTGATCTGCAGGACGAAGCCCGTCGGCGCTCCGAGGTCTAGACCTCTCCCGTAAATCAGACAGTCCAAGCGGTAGCCGTCGGAGCCTTTTCCGTTATCCCATCTGCCAAGTTAAATTATCATAGTTTAAAGTAGTAATAGAGTTAGGAATTCATTTTGTTGATTGTTCATCAAACTTTGGATTTTACAGTACATATAGGAGTCAGACCAATTTGTTTTAATAATATAAATAGAGGGTGCATGAAGTTATCCGTTTACATATCGCTAAGTATAATTAGTGCCTTTCATGGTAGCTGATAATATTACTGTAGTAATCGATGACAACAACGTGACGTTTTGTAAACATCTTAAACTGCAGCTCATTGTTATAAGCAAGCGTCTTGTCACCTGTCGTCGATGGTGACGAGGTCGAGCTGCTGCACGTAGTCGTAGCAGGTGTCGCCGGGCGCGCGCCGCAGCAGCAGGGGTCGCCGGTGCAGCGCGCCGCCGTCCAAATACAGTCGCGCATGTTTTGCGCCCAAGTACGACATCTCCATGCTGCCGTTGTAGTTCCATATCCTAATACCTGTTCAAAACTTGCGTATACATTAAACTATAAGAACGACACTTGTGATGAGAGTTCACAATGAACACTCGATAGTAATGAGATCTTTGCTACGTTTCATTATCACCTAACATCACGTGAAAATGAAGTCAAGTAGCTGCCCGTTGTAGGTTAAAAATTACTTAGAATTTTGTATAGCTACTTTTTCGACAACAGTTTTTATGAAACTCACTGGATATAAACGTCGGCTCCTTTAGCTCCATGATGATGTGGCAGAACTTGGAGCCCGGCGAGAAGTTGGTGCACCACATGTTGCGGGTGTCGGTGATGATGTTGCTTCCGTTGAAGAGGCACCGGCAATCAAGAATGCCGCCGCACTCCTCCATGAGCTCGTCGCTGATGTACGCGGTATAAGCGTAAGCGCGTTGAACGGCGACCGGTTTTTGGTAGCCCATGATCTCTATACCTGTCCGTACAGAAAGATTATAGACAAAAGTTTGTAACTCCATACTCAATATTGTTTTAACTCGATGATAAATCACATTGTGATTGTCGTTTCGACACACAACAAATTATGTCTCGTTACCTCAGTAATTTAACAGCTACAACGCCCATCAAACCGAGAACATAGTAATGCTTGCACACCACTGTTTAACGATAGAAATGGGATTAGGAAAAATTTAATTTTTTTAAATATAGAACCCATACTTACGAATATTTTCTATTTATAGTAAAAAATACGGGACAAAAGTCGAGTAAAAATAAGGTATCATTAAACAATACATGGCCTTTTCTTTCTTCCCCAAGTCCCAGAAATGGGAAAGAGAAAATACCTGTTAAAAACCAATGTATGAGTTACCTGTTAGTCCTATAACATGCTTCTGTCCCCAATTCGACATCAGTATAAGTTTCAACACTTTAGCCACATATTTCGTTTCCTTTTCTTCTGTATCTAATCGTTTCGGTGACGGTGGGCTGACGTTTTGGCAGTCGTTGGCGGTGGGTGGCCTCTTATCCACGATGCTCGCGTAGTCATTTACAGAATCATTCTCTTTGAGCAGCATTTGAAAGTTATTATCATTTGCAAGTATCCGTTCCAATATACTTGGCTCTTTTGTGAATAGAATCGTCTGGAAAATTAATAACATGAAAGTTAAATATAAAACTCTTCTATTTACTTTCACTTTGTTATTTTATTCGCCAAAATAATGGTTACCTAATTATATCCCCTGAGCTTTTTAATATTTTATTTTGTTTTATGTAGGGGAAATAGCTAATTTACCTAATTTCCTGACAAGGAAAGGTTACGTGCTACTCACACCGAGTAGGAGCAATACGATGTTTCTTTACTTCTATATAGCAAAGTATCGGAAAGTCTTACGCACACGTAATCAACAGCGCCAGTTTTGGTTGCAATCTAAACCTTACATCTTCAATCATTATTTTGACGGATTCACCTGATAAAGTTATTTAAAAGTTTGTTCTAGACCCTCAGGGAACACATTCATAAAAGATAATCTAAAAACCTCCTTGCTTTTGGAAAAAAAAAGTTTTAATGACTTACATCACCGAATGTCGGCAGAAGGCCTTTCAACTCCCCGCTGGACCTCGCTATCTCTCCTTGAAATATGACTTGATCGTCAAGCTTGATCTGCACCAGACGAACGCCGCGCGTTGAGTAAATACGAGATTTGTTGTAGTTCTAAAAAAAAAAATATACAAGTTTCTATGGCAATGACGAATGTCTTAAAGATGTTATAATATAATACAACTTCGCTAACGGAGAACAGGCAATATTAAATATAAGAGAATATTATCAAAACGATTCAGTATTTAAGCATTCATATATGTAAAACTAATTATCGCAATTTCATGAGTATAAAAAATATTGACACAGTTTATTCCTGTCTAAACACTCTTCTTCGTGTGTAAACTTCCTGCCCTACAGCGGGTTTGTTAGTAGATAATACTTATTAGCAATAAGGTCGTCTATGTTGTTAAATAACTATAAGCTAGTGTACTTTCATAAATATGTATAAACAGTTGAAGTCATAAAAGGTCACAAAAAATGGAAAACCACCAAAATCGTCCAGTTGTGTCTTTGTATCTGCTTACCCATAATCTAAGCAGAGCCAGCGTGGTGCACTTCGCCAGCAGCAAACTGAGCGCGATCGGCACGTCCCCCGGCACCGGCGCGCTCCAGATGTGCTCGTCATCCGTCGTGCGCACCACGCCGTCCACTATGCACTCCGTGCGACCGTGCTTTGTGCAGTCGCCGGCATCTGAATCCGACCATATCTAACAAATGGTCATTATAATGGGTTCAATATGAGAAAACTCCGATAAATTCTAAACCAGCAGACAGTTTACCCCAACCGAGAGACGGGAAAAACTAAGTAAAAAAGAAAGTAGATGATATTTTCAGTGAAGCCTGGTGTCGAAGACTGCTTAGGTGACTAACACCGGAGCTACTATATCTACCATTAAACAGTAGCGGGCAATAGTTTGTAAGGGCGTTGTAGATTTTGAAATTCTAGGAGTAACGAGACTTTATGTCTCAAAGCGATGAGCTCACTGTGTAGTGTTTATTACCCTAAATATCGCTGTTTTGAGCTTTCTCGTACCGTCCCTTCGTCAATTAAAAAAGTATATAAGATAATTGACATTGCTAACTCTTCACAATATCATTTTACAACATATATTTTTTAAAGTTATAAGCCCATATATAGTATCTGTTGACTATAATAACCGAAAGGCGAGTAGCGATAACTGCACTAACACTAAACATCAGGATTTCGCAGTTTTCTATGGAAAAAATATAGTTGATTGCGGCTTATTTTTAACATATTGTCTTTCAACTGTTGTTGATATATAATTATTAATAAAGATACCTTTTCAATGTCGACGATTTCTCCGTCCGCATCAAAAAGTTCAATGCCATTTAATCCAACTAAAAATTTGTCACCCCAGTTTGAAAAAATCTTTATTTCTAACAATCGTCCCTGTGGCAGCTCTGGAATAACGAAATGGTTTGTTGCCTGTTCCTTAACTGTGCCTTTCTTCTGAACATTATTAGACGTAGTGTTCTTTATTTCAATGTTTTTGAGACTAGTACGTTTCTTAGATTTACTATTAAATTGTTGAAAATTAACATTGCAGTCTGTTGGAGGTGTTTTACGACGTTTGATTTTTTCTTCGATTTCTGAAATAAAAGACATATTATGTAATATACCAGCAGTCTGGCATATGTCCAGCAGTGGACTGCCGCGGGCTGTTGATGATGATTATGTAATATATACCGAACATACAAAAAAAATACTTTTCGAGCTGGATTTTTATATATGTGAATAATTGACTAAAAATTATTTTATCAAAATGAGTATACATAGAGTATTAGCCCTTTAATAAGGCTGGCTTTAGACCTAATTGTACAAATATAAACTTAACAATTTTATATACGCGTAAATTTTTAATCGTTACCAGGCACCAGTTTACGTTATCAACGATTATCCCACGGACATAACTATGTTGAAATTATTCGTTGGCACAATGTTACGCTGATTTAATTTTTTTTAATACCGTACTTATTTTATACAGTTATTTCATCACATAGAATAAATTTTTCGATCAATGTCAAAGTATACAATATTTTTAATAATGTTATATACTTACTCTGCCCAGTGATCACATCATCGAAATCATTATCTAAAAATTTGTTCATTCTCATGTGGCGTGGTGTAACATAATGCGGCAGGAGATCAGAAAGGAAGTCATTTGTCACACCAGTCTGGTCCGGAGAGTCACCCCAGTCCAATTTATTGAATCGTACATTCAGATTTTTCCTCTCTTTCTTATTACGGTCTGCCGGTTACAGGAATTAAGAGAAAAACAAAAGAATGTTATGAAATGCTTGAAAATAGCTGTAAATGAAATGATGGATTCAAAACATGTTTATTTTGGCTTTTTACAGTCGATAACTGGTAGATAGTAAACTATTATATTTGCATAACATAAAACAGTTCTCTAATTTCTCAATTGTTGTCTTGTAAATAACAAGGACTAGTTTCGATATTATGTCTAACAAATCTAGTTTTGAAATTCAGTGCTGAGATTTAGTGTTTTGAATGCGTTAATTCATGTCTGACTGCATAAATCTCCCTAAAAACAAACTGTACAAGAAGATACTTGTAGAATCAGTATATATTTCGTACAGTGTTCAAAAGTAGCTAGCCTCTTCCGTTAATTTGTGATTTGTATGACAACTTTTTATCTTCTCGTAAAATATAAAGTGTACAATAACAAACCATAACTTGGACGTAATGTGCGTGCAGACTGTGCAAGCGGATGCGTTTTCGGCTTCTGGGGAATATCAGTAGTTATATCCAAGGATGCTCTTCTCAATCTGAATACAAATATTATTTAATTACAAAACTAGATACTGGTAATTGTGTTTCGCAAAATGTACATAAAATTAAACCAGTCAGTATTCAAAATATGTTGTATTACTTGCGGTATAGTGTTATGTATCTGTTTTATTATTACCTGTTATCTAATCTAGAAGTTGGTGATTTCGATTTTTCAATGTTTGGTGGAGAATCACAATAGCTGTTTTTAATGTGAGTTTCTTTCATTTTCCTAAAAAATATACTTTTTAATATTAGAAAAAGAAACAGAACCGATTAATCATGCCTTAAAGATAAAAATATAAATTCCGAAATTAAATAAAATTGTATGTATCTAAAAAATCTTACTTGGTAATGTCTTCAAGCTTCACTGGAACATTACTACCTATCGTTGAATATTTAAAACCGTTTAAATTATGTGCCATCTTTGAGATGTTTAATTACATATTTGAAACTGAACATTTGTTAAAGAAAATGTAAACGAAATGCTTTAGCCGAAAAGCGCACTGTTTTTTCTGTAATCATAAAGAAATTTCAAGTCAAAAATAAAATAATATTTTATAATATTAACATATTATTGGTATCAGTTAGCCACATTATTAATTATTTAAGTCTGAATTGACTTACTTTTTTGAGACCATGTTGCCGCTGTTTGTTTGACCTTGGTTACGATAGCAACATATTTTATTATGGTATTAATTATATAGATGTTTCAAAAAGAATCCTACTATATTATTTGGCAAAATTTACTAATTTTATGTAACTTTTACTATTTTTTTATGGCCGATTATCTGTTTAATTTATTTAATTTTGCATACAAAATTTTAAAATAGAAACATTCCTTTTTACACACTGTCATTAATACTGCACGTCAATTCATCATCCAATAGCATCTGTAACCTCATCAAATTAACCTAACATCTGGAATATAAGAATTTCTGTCGGCATACGGTTTTTAATAAGTTGATGTGAAAATAAAAGTTTTATGACATATACATAGTTTTAACAATTCGACGAAAATGTCGGAATTTGATGAGAAAAATTTGGTTGAGAGAACAACTCAAGCCGAATTAGATGCAAAGTCTATCGAAGCGGACCTGGACAAACTTACTAAAGGTGACTTAAGTTCAGTAGTAGACTCAAGATTAGATCAGTTATTATTAGAGAATGAGAAACTTAAACATCGTTTGACGATTATTGAGAATGCAATCAAAGCTGAGCGTTCATATTCAGGAATGAAGTCTGAAACAAGGAAACGACCAAAGCTTATCACAGATATCAAATCTGTTGAAGGAACTGTATGTATTTTGGATGAACTTAAAAACGTATTTGAAACAGCAATAAAATCTGCATATCCTGATTTAGACGACCCACCAGTTCTTCTAACACTTTCTAACAATAATCCGAAATTTGGAGATTATCAGTGTAACTCTGCTCTGTCTATAACACAACTGTTGAAAGGTATGAATGTGAAGACTAATCCTAGAGAAGTTGCTAATAATATTCTCAACAAAACACCATCTTCACCCCTTATTGAGAGAATTGAGGTGGCTGGTGCAGGATTTATAAACATATATTTAAACAGGACATTTGCTGAACATGTGCTAAACTGTATACTCCAATTAGGGGTTGTACCACCGCCTGTAAAAAAGGAAAGAGTTATAGTTGACTTCTCATCACCAAACATTGCTAAAGAAATGCATGTAGGTCACCTGCGGTCTACAATTATTGGTGATAGCATTTGTCGTATTTTAGAATTTTTGAATCATGATGTCCTGCGTCTTAATCACTTGGGTGATTGGGGAACTCAGTTTGGCATGTTGATAGCTCATCTACAAGATCAATTTCCTGATTATAAGACACATTCACCACCTATTTCTGATTTACAAGCATTTTACAAAGAATCTAAAAAGAGATTTGATGAAGATGGTGATTTCAAAAAACGGGCTTATTCATGTGTAGTGCAACTTCAATCTGGACAATCTGATTATATAGCAGCATGGAAATTGATATGTGAAGTTTCCCGAAAAGAGTTTCAAAAAATTTATGATTCTCTTGATGTTAATATTATTGATAGAGGAGAGTCATTTTATCAAAGTAGAATGGATGCTCTAGTCAAATACTTAAAAGAAAATAGTTTTCTAGAAGAAGATGAAGGAAGGCTTATTATGTGGGGGAATGCTGAAAAACATGAAGGTATACCTTTGACAATTGTAAAATCTGATGGAGGTTATACATATGATACTTCAGATTTAACAGCTATAAAACAAAGAGTAGAAGAGGAAAAGGGTGATAGATTTATTTATGTAACAGATGCTGGTCAGTACACACACTTTATGACAATTGATGCATGTGCAAGACGTGCAGGTATTCTTAAAAATTTGCAGAAAATAGAACATGTGGGTTTCGGTGTTGTACTTGGAGAGGATAAGAAAAAATTTAAAACACGATCTGGTGATACTGTGAAATTAATTGACTTACTTGATGAGGGTCTTAAGAGGTCTCTTGATAAATTAGTTGAAAAAGGTAGAGATAAAGTGCTGACACCTGTTGAGTTGAAACAAGCTCAAGAAGCTGTTGCTTATGGATGCATTAAATATGCTGACCTTTCACATAATAGGATAAATGATTATGTGTTTTCTTTTGACAAAATGTTGGATGACAAAGGTAACACAGCTGTTTATTTGTTATATGCAGTAACTCGCATTAGATCTATAGCAAGAACTGCCCAAGTTTCAGAAAGTAAATTATTAGAAGAAGCAAAGAAATCTGGTTTTAAACTTGTACACGAAAATGAATGGAAATTAGGTAAGGTGCTTTTAAAATTCCCTGAGGTTATTCTAAAGGTTGCAAATGACTTGTACCTTCATAGTTTGTGTGAGTACTTGTATGAAATTTCATCATGTTTTACTGAATTCTATGACAAATGTTATTGCATTGAGAAGGATAAAGATGGTAAAATTGTAAACATTTTTTATGAAAGGCTCATGCTTTGTGAAGTCACAGCCAGAATTATGGAGAAGTGTCTTAACATTTTAGGAATTAAAACAGTATCTAAAATGTAATAGCTCGTCATTATTAACAATGTAATTACTTATTTGTATGTATAAAACAAGGTGGTCATGCCATGATATTTATTAAAAAAGAAAATACAGAGAGTTGTAAATTTTTATTTAGTTCCCAAAAACCTCTACAAAACTATACCTGGATCCATTATTAAAGTTAACATTCACGACAAAACTATATATTTGTAGGAAAACTATAGCGATCACTGGGCATTACAGAAATGTTTATGTATCCTGACATAAATCTTACTTGCTAGATCAATGAACAACTCTTATAATATTAAAATACAGCTAATACATTACCAAGATACATATATCAGTGGCTACCATTTACTTGTGTACACCTACATTATTATTTAACAGATATAACTCAAAAAACATCTACTAAAACACAACTTATCTGTTTGGCTAAGATCAAAATATTTTCATTAAAATATATCCCAAGAGGAAACAAATGTATCTAAGGTACACATAAGATTCACAATTACATTATTACCTATACGATTCATCCACCAATGAGCACTTGGCCAGCCATGGATTGGCCTTGACTCTTGAGTCAAGGCTCTGAGTCGCAGTAGTGGGAACTTGAAGTAGATTGTATATACTATTTGAATCCCCGATTGAAACATTTATAACATCAAATACCTTACATACCAAACCCTCTACATAATTAAAACTACTAATCAAACCTATCATAGAAATTACCAATTCCTGTATCTAGGAATTTCAATACACAGTTACAGATTTAAATATGGTAAGCCTTCAACGGTTACCATACCAGTATGTTTAAAAATTTTTGTCATGAATACCTACATACACTAAATTACTGTCATCATAATACTACACAAAAAGTACACATATGAGAAGTAATATTTAAGAGGAGGTATAATTAAAACGAAATTTTTAGGTATGAATTACATTTTTCGTTTAATATTTTTTTTTGTGAATTTCCTTGGAAGACGTTCTTTAAAAAAATTTAAAATGAAGTTTTTAACTTACGTTTTTTTTATATAATGGCTTACTTGAAATTTGTTTCTGAACGTAGCTTTAATTTTAATAGAAAATATTTTATAAAGAATGAATTTTAAAATAAAATCAGTGAATTTTTTAATGTTTCGTAAAAGAAATTCCCAAAAATATCTTCAACATTCAATGAGGTGGGTAAATATTTTGATATTTGTATATTAATTTAATACTTTTGTATTTCGTTTCATTTGAGGATTTGTAAAATTTTTTTTGCTGAATTTTGTGATGATCTTTTAGTTTATTACCCTGTGATTTCCGTAAATAAACGGTGAGGAGAATTGCATGTTTTTTTTTATGGAAAAATTTATTATTTTTATCCATTTCCAAATTAAAACCCATTAACAAGTATTTTGAATTAAGTAAACTAAAATAATAATACGATTCTTAAATATAATCAACAGGCATCTTCGTATAGTATTACTATGACATTTATAGTAATTATATTATATTCTGGTACTAAAAACTTTTGTAACTCAACTGGTTTTTCACATAAATAATTCATGTATTCAATCACTAATTTGCATACAAACAGCAAATTTCCGACTAGAATTGTTAACGTTATCATAGCTTCGAAAGACTTTTACCACCTGTAGTATAAGCTTCTAAGTCAAACAGTATCAGTAGTGGTATCCCCAATAATTTTTTTTTTTAAATTAAAAATGAGTATTAATAAAGTCGTATATTTATCATTATGGTGATAATTTTATGGTACCGGACACCGTCTAGGTAGGTACAACCGCAGTTCATATTTCTGCCGCCAAAATAGTTTGCAAACTTTACTACGTTCAGATTTAAACAGTATTGTAGCTACTGTAATTACTGGGATAACGTGACTAAATATCTTATAACTCAAAGAAGAGCACAATGTAGTTATTATCGTTATCATCGTAACGAGAAGATCATTCTGTCAAGAGCGATGTCGACAAAAAAAAAGAAGTGCCGTATCGTTATGAACGTATCACTTACTATCAGGTAAAGTCCTCTTCGTTTCGTCGCTTAGTGAATTAAAAAATATCTACCATGTTTAAATCAGAAACCTTTTATATGTGAATATAATAGATTCAGAAACGGCCTTTTTACATCTTTGAAAAATACACGTCCTGGATCTTCCCGTACACGGTGACAAAGTACCTCAACGAACTAATGTTAAACTTTGCTTTATTTATTGGTTTGTTATGTTTCAATGGAAAAAAAACTTTTTATCTATTAATTATATCTTTGTCGTTATAAACAGGACTTTGTTCTATAATTGTTCGTAAGATAAGAATGAAATTTACGCTGTTTTTTTTTATATTTCAAAACAATAATATTTCATATGCTTCACTCCTCGCAAAATATATGGTAGATATATTGTGAATAGATGACGTTTTACGCAAATAGCAGTTTGTTCCAGTTTTCGAATGAACCTGATTGTATCCTCTACCGTATTGCAATATACAGCCAACAATGCTATGTGGCGTAACTTGATGTCACAACTTTCGACTTGATATAACAAAACGAACCATATTAAAACATAAAGTTATAGAGTCAAATCTATATAATGTAAATTCTTGAAACTGAAATATGGCGGACAGAATAGAAAAACTATACCGGTCGTCACTACGTTTCTCAACTGATGGTTGAATAGTAACCGATATATGATGAAATATACCTCTAAAGACAGATCGGTTTAAATTACACATTAAACGTATGATATGAAGGAGGTATTAAATTTTATAATAACACGAAATTTTAATTATGATTGAGCAAAAGTTTATATTTAATGGAACAAACATATCTGAGAGGGACCACACAAGAGTACGACAATGGGTAGTATTAAAATATCATTTACACTAGATTTTCATTGATGCTCTGCGCAACTACTTTGTTATAAAGTACATACAATCAACTAATCTAAGGAAAATTCACATACGAGATGTATAAAAGGTCTCATTGAAAAAAGGGATTCGTATAAGTATAGATATATAAACGTCTATAAAAAACTCCAATACACTTTAAACCATCTAAAAAGGATTGGTCTCGAGATTTTGAAATACTACGAATGCTACAACAATAGTACAATAAGATTCAACAATATATTACAAAATATACATACATTTTTAATCATTTTAGTCTATTTGGCCGAAGACGGTCCACGACGCATTGTTAAAACAAGGTTTAATAACTTAAAATCGAATCTTTGTATATTATGATTGTTTATAATAAACAATAACCTAAAAATGTAATTAGATAAATATTGGGCAAGAGAGCGTATTTCTTATTTTTTAAATTATTGGGGTAATTGTAGACTGCAAGGTACAATTAAAAAAAATAACGTAATGAACAAAAGTGAGGATACATAATATTGAAGTAATCTGGTTCTAATAGTCACTAAAACAAATATAAAGTCTAGATCATATGTCTAGATAAACTGACGCATTAGCAAAGGTAAAGGTCGAAGCCCGCGGAAGGCTCGACCTACACGTGTATGAGTCATGGGAACATAAATTGCGTGTGAAATTTTAATTTAAACGTTCTATACAAGATTTCTTCGTATAAAAAAATATATGAATATAATAAATAGACAAAAAATCTACACCTTTGTTTTTGTCAATAATTAAATAAAAACAATAAATAAAATATTCCTCGTACATTTCTGACGCGAACCAGTTTCAACAACGTCGCGTGGACCTGAATGGTGCGTCTATATAGATCTATAAGGTCAAAACGCTACAAACCCTGCGGTCCAGACAACCTAAATTAAAAAAAACCTACAACCGGAAAATAGACGTCGAAATCCTGGAACGCGAAATATAAATCGTACAATGTCTTAAAAATTACTTAACACGATGAAATGGAATTAGATATTAATACATTAATTTTAAATGTCAAGAAGTTTTTTTTTTTTTTTATATACCAGCGACGCCGCCGGAAGTGCGCCATTTTCTGCCTTGTTAAATTGACGTCTGACATTTCGCAGCTGTCAAACGCAATAAAGGCGGCCTCGCAGTCGTGTTACAAAAATAGCCTAAGAGAGCTCTGTAAATTGGGTTTGAATAGTTTTACTGGGGGGAGAGAGGGGGGGCAGGCAGTCTTTATTGAGATTTTAGTTCGGGGAAGAGATGTCGGAGTATAGCTAAGTAGTGGACCGAGGCCGCAAGGGCCACGAACACGTGCCATATTGCATGCGCGAAAGGTATGCGTCCGTCGGACTTGAAAAAGAATACCCCGGCCAAATACAGCATTCCGCCCATTTTCAAATCGTGCATCGCTGGAAACTGGTGCTGAAAACAAAATAAAAAGATACCTATTGAAATCTTAAAAATATGTATAGATTTTTTTGTTATATTTAATTATCTAGGAAGAATAAGAATTCGTTAATAGATTGATTGGTCTTGTTGATCTGAACTCTGACAAAGGTAGACGAAAGTATCACTTTAAGAATAATAAATAGTTAAATAAAAATATTTTTGCAGTAAACTGGTTTAAATATGGGTGACGAGTTATAATAAAGAGAATAATATAAAAAGAGGTCTTAAATTACTAAAATATTTTATTTTAATCGACTAAACGACGAGACTTAGCTAAGATGGTATACACTGCACCGCATTGCGCTCGTCGCTTTGAAACACAAGATGTTAAGTCTCGTTACCCCAGTAATTTCACTAGCTTACAGCACCATACATGTCAATCAGAACAGAGTAATGTTTGCACACTATTATTAGGCGGTAGAAATAGGAGCTGCCGTGGTACCTCGACAGACGGTCACCGACAACAGAGACATACCACCAGTAAAAATATACATTACCTATTAAGCCTTACAATTGTTTGAATTGAAAGGAATAGATAGAAAATAGGTATAATGTATATATAGATCCTTAATTTTTATTCATTTGTATAGTTGTACGTTTACCTTATATTGTAAACGGGCACAAGGACGATTGTGGACATTAACTTGTTCGTAAATTCATTTACGTTACTTATATATTCACGCGCAAACAAGTTATTCAAAGGCTTAAACGTGTTTATAAGTAATAATTCTAAAACTTAAAGAAATTAAGTGTTCGTGTATTGACCGAATTAAACGCTAACAAATATTATGAATAACAAATTAAACAGGATGTGATTGTGGATGGTGTTACGAACTTAATAATTATGTATACATAAACGAATACATATTATTTTCAATATTAACTGGTGATAAATTAAAAAAAAATCCCTGCAGGAGAGATAATAGAATTAAATAAGAAGATAATAGAAGATTTAGTAGTTGAAACTTCTTATAGCATACTGGTAGTAGGTCTTTGTCGCGCGAGACCGTCTGGATGGGTTCCACCGCAGCTCCTATTTCTACCGCGTAGCAGTAGTGTGCAAACATTACTGTGTTCAGGTTTGAGAGCCCTGTAGCTAGTGAAATTACTGGAGTGACGAGAATTAACACTTTATGTCCCAACGCGATGAGCGCAATGTGGTGTAGTGTATACCATCTTAACTAGCACTACGTAGTTATGAGCAAGTTTGCTCGTATCGTCGCCGCGAAGAATAAAAAAAAAACAAATTTTAAGTCACCAATCAAACCCATTACGAAAGACATTATCATTATATTATTTACCTTGATAAATCTAAATTACCGCAGTGATATCACGATCAACATAATTTCCTCTACAAATGATGATATTTTAATAATAGCAAAACTTTGCAGATACAAAGAACGGTTAAAAATAGCAGAATTAGAATATAGACTATAATTTCTCACATTCATGAAATTCAGTTAAAATAATCGTTTACAAAAACCTGAAAACGATATGTATCCTTCCAAAATTAAAGTTAGCAACATACGCAATAGTATGTAAATTGTTTTAAATTATCCCAAGGTTGTAACAGTTACAATAGTACTTTTCGAATACCCAGTAACCTGAAACATGTTCGCCCAGGTAGGTCACAGGTCACAGTAATGGCCTGTGAATAAGTGCCCCGTGATCGTTAATCTCATTGTTCAGGTCATGGACTCGCGCAATTTGTAATACAGTATTCAATTTGTCCTTTGTGCCTAAAATAGGCATCGTACTTATAAACAAATTATTATTTACATACCTATCATATCTCTCGATGTATATAATAACAATTGGGAACAGATTATAATATTTTTTATAGCATTTTATAAACACCGGAACTAGAAAATTCTACTTCAAGGCCGGCTTAATCGTACTGAGGATATTAGGCATAATAAGATTAGCAGATCGTAGTACAATACTAGGACAATACATGTGTTAATTTTAGATGTAATTTCAAAGGTTCTCGATATGTATACCAAAAAAAAAAAGATGGTACGAAGCACACCGCGCTTTTTTCACAATAATACTAATATACTTTTTTTTCGTTCATTATTTTTATTCTACCTTTATTAAGAATTATTTTTCACTTTTTTTATGAGACAAATCTATCAAATTACAGTATAATAAATCCTTGATAAGTGTACAATATTAAATTGAAACTGTCCGCTCGAAGTAGGACAAAATTGAGTCAAAAGGAAAGTTACCAACATTCATACATACAATGATACTTACTAAGTGAAACTAACATAAACCATGTAAAACAGCATGTACTGATATTTATGTGCTTGTATCTCAGGACCCTGGGATATACATATTGTTCTATATTATTAAAAACTTAAACAAGATTGTACTTCGCAGTAGAAGTTATTGCAAAAATCAGATTCCTATTTTTTTATTGATTAAAGATTACCAAGTTATATGTTGAAGAATGCAATAATAAAGTAGTTATACGTTAAATCATTCCAGTAAAATTTAGTTATAAATGAAATTATCACAGACTCGGTAACAAATAATTGCTTCTTTACACACGCACAGTCAACGTAAAAGACAAGTAAAAAAAGATCACATTTCAGATTTAACCAGACATTTCACTGTTTTAGGTTACAGACAAACCTAAAACAGTGAAAAAACTGGTTCATTAAGAATGTTGGTGCTCTTATTACTTTAACCATACGTTGCCGTGGGTTGTGTTTATGCAATAGTAAATTTATTGGACGAATAAGGTAAGCAACCAGACGTTCAGGTTGTAAGCTACATGATCTGACTACACTCATAATAAACTGGTAAACAATATTTACTTGGCCGCACATTGTGTTCACCGCCTTGAGACATAAGGGTGTTAAGTGTCGTTACCCCAGTAATTTCACTAACTTACAGCTCCTATCAAACTGGAACTGAGTAATGTTTGCACACTACTGTTTGGCGGCAGAAATAAAGCTGTGGTGGATGACCTAGACGGTCTCCGGCAACAGAGACCTATCACCAGTGAAACGTTATATATGAGATAGAAATATTAAGATTTTATAATAATTTTATAGGTAAAATGATTATTACATACTAATTTCTCGTTCCCGAGGATTTTTTTTCAATGAATAAAAGATAAGTTATTTATATTCATTCATCATAGTGAAAATGCAAACTTTTTATCTGAAACGGACGCGTAATCTCGGGGGCAAGGTCGTAAGGTGGACGGCTTCACTTTGTTTCTTTATTTATGGACCTTAGAGCCCGTTTCATTATTCATTGTGTATCCAACTAAATAAATGTAGTATTTTTGAAACAAGACAGTATTATCCTATGAGACATCAACACGGAGCGTTTTGTAGTAGAGTTCATCTACCGTTGTCATCGTTACACGCATTTTCTGCTTTGGTTCTGCGACGCCAGAAATAATATCTTTTAAATTTTTTTATAGTACTGCAAATTAACGTTAAAAAAATTACTACTGATTTCATGTATTTCAAGTTTTTCGTCAAATTTGTTATACAGCTCTTTTCTCTGGTTTCAATAAACTCGCCATAGTTTTATTATGACCTCGCGCTATCTGATATATTTGTAATAATAGATAACAAAGAGCGGAGGATTAATTCCGCTTAATGTCAAGCAACATTGTTTAGAATATAGCGAACCATTATAATTTCTTTATAAAAATATAACAAAATCTATATTCTGTTACAGTTTAAAGCGAGACTTGTGAAACTATGATGATAACGTAACTAATGTCTCAAGACAACATGCGCAATGTGGTGCAGTATATATAACCTAACTAGCGCCAAGGATTGAGTATCAGCAGTGTTATAAAGGATTAATCTCCAACAGTGGTACATCGGTCGAAATGGCAACCCATTATCTTTTAAGATGTTAATAATACTAAATTATCATATTACAAAAATATATTCACTATGTAAATAAATAATTGAATAAAAGAATGTCTAGTGATGGTTATTCATTATTCTATTCAACTTCTTACTATAATGTTAAAAGGGCTACTGTTCACTATTAAATTTTTAATGAAACTCAATAGAAGGTATCGCAAAGCATTAAATCATACTTCACTCAGTAGAAATAGGATCACAACACGGACATACAAAGACAAACAAAGCATTGCATTACATGTATTATTGCGTGAAAGATGATTCGTTGACTACAAGCACTCGTAAACCGAGTGGATGCCGTATTCTTACGTAACATGCATGTTTTTATTACCAGAGGATTATTTATGTATTTAATGATTTTCGTATTATATCTTTTTTTTATTATAACAGACGCTTTCCTGATGGTAAGTGATACGCTTGCCCATAACAAAGCGGTGTTAGTTAATATGGTATACACTGCACCACATTGCACTTGTCGCATTGAGACATGTGTTAAGTCTCGTTACCCTAGTAATTTTACTAGCTTACAGCGCCCTTCAAACTGGAACACAGTAATGTTTGCGCACTACTGTTTGGCGGCAGAAATATGAGCAGCGGTCGTACCTGCCAAGACGGTCTCTGGAAATAGAGACCTACCACTATATAGTGAATCTTATAACACATAATACTACGAGTATATATTGCGAAATGTAAATTGAAACAAAAACTCAATATATTTAAATTGCACGGAATGTAAACCCGATTTGTATGTAATTCGAATATTTATGTAATTTTTTTTTAATCGTGATGTCAATTGTAACTTTAATTTTGTTGAAGAAAAATATAAGCAAAGGTTCACTGATAAAAAAGGCGATCGACAGAAAAAATTTTTTTGGACTCAATACAATATAGTCTGCATAGTTAACTAGCACCGCGATTGCTTAACAGGGAGGTCCCTGGTTCGCTTCTGGGGCCACATACTTGTGGATTTTGGTTATTGGTATGGATTTTATGAACCCGCCTACCGTTCTTATATTGTAAATCTGCCGCAGTAACAGCACTCCCGTTTTCCGGCTTTCAACACACGAGAGCCGGAATATTCTGGTCGAGCATGCTCCACCATCCAAGGCCTCGTCTTCACTTAACACAACGTGAAATTGAGGTCAAGCGTCATACGTTTTTAAAAATCATTTTTGAAAATACCGCTCTATTTAAAATTGTATAAAATGACGCATAAATATTGAAAATACTCATATCTAGTAATACATTGGTACGGGCTTGACTAAAGGAAGGAGGAGACGCACAGCATAACGGGAAAAGACAAGAAAGCAAGCGTGCAACGAACACGGACATACATTTGAGGTGACAATGATGGCCGCCGGCCCCAAGCCCATGACCAAGTAGAGCAGCAGCTCCAGCATCTTGTACCGCTCGTGGAAAATCTGCTGGTAGGTGATCCCAAGGACAGCGAGGAGCCAGATAGCCCAGCGCAGCTCGCGCAGCATCCAGCAGGAGAGCGTGCCCACCGTCAGCCACGGGAAGTAGGAGCTCGCGATGAATATATAAATCATTGCGCGGTCGCACCGGTGCAGGAAGTGTTTCATTTTACTGCAAAATTATTACGCTTTTAGGTTTGCGGTCGTGCAGTGTTATGTGATGTGTGATGTATGATAGCTGATTTAACATACAACCAGCATATCGTAACATTTAACAGATGAATCGTTAAACGAACATTCTAATAACGGCATTGCTTTCGTTGAAACAAGGAAGCTATTAAATGATAGTATTATATACAAAGCGAATTACCATAAAAAATTCGTTATGAATAAATAAGATTGTTATTCTCTTTATTACGAAACAGAGCTCGGGAAATAAATAATGATCGTTATTTATTAGTTAAGTTTATCAAAATTGAATATCTTCTCACAAATGTCTTCAATAATCTGGAAAAATACGCGTTTTCTAAGGCTTAGGATATATCTTTAATAACCCGGAAAAATATATGCCCCTCAAGGCTTAGCAGATGATCAAGATAAAAGATCGAAAAGGATATATTTATTTTTAATATCATATTCCAAATATAATATAATGTGCACCTCAGTTTAGCTGTTGAATGTTGGAGAATATTGAAGGCCCCCATTTACATTTTTAATAAAAAACAGCTGATACGATTTTACCTAGTTTAATGCAAGAAACATCTTCTCGATGGAATGAATAAACACACACAGCATAAACAATAGCACTCGAGTGTCAAAGCTTACAATAGTCGTCCAGTTTTTGTATTCAACTGGGCCAAGTCACTTGTGAACATAGCCTTTGAGTTGTCGAATGGAGAGTTATACCTAAAGACAGTTATATACGTTATAATCCAGGGATATTATATATATGTCTATCTATTTATCTGTGGAGTATCTATAAATATGATGAAGATGGAGTTATTAAAATTATAATCATCTTTTAATGCTTATTACACATGAAGTAGAAACAGGACAGGGATGATGATGATATACAACTGCAAGTATTATTAAATGATTTTCACTTATTAATAATCAAAACAACAAATGATGGAAAAAGTTTGGAATTAACATCAAATATCGAAATGTTTCTTTATTTTCACAGGTTATTTACTTTAAATTTTTTACAAGAGTATCCATAAAACGCGAAGTTAGTTTATACATTAGTTAACAGGCAACAAATGGCTTTTTTTTTTGGTTAATTTGTGCTTATGTCATTTTTATTTAACGTAATGATGAGGAATAATTTATTTACATCTATATCTGTTACCAGGCAATAAATGTTTTTTTTTTGTTAATGTAAACGATAATGATATTATCATTAAATTTTATTACTCTAAAGATTATAGTAATAAAATTAAAGTCTAATCAATTCTTTCAATCGAAACACGGAAAATCAATTCTTTTAAGAGAAAAGGTGAACCTTTGTTACAACTAACCTTTAATTTTTATTATTTATATAAATCGTATTTTTAGTATACGTTTTAGTCATTTAACTGTACAATGAACAGGTTACATTACACGTATTCGGCGTTCCCTAAAAAAGTTTCAAATTTCTATCGGAGGGTACACTGTATGATTAACCCTAGATAACTAAACATTCGTCCGCACGACTACGTGCCTGCTGCCAGATGTTGAGATCGGGCACTTGCCCGCGCCGGTGCCCCGTTGCTTCTTCTATCACCTTCCTAATTGGTCAAAATAGTGCAACGCGTAACACGGTTGCAGTCACACGCTAATAGGACATGAGCTACGACCATATCGTCGTCCGCTCGACGATAGTTTAGTTACAACGTTACTTTTATGCAACAATTAAATTTATTACTGCTTATTGGTTTTTGTGTTATGGTAAGTAAAATTACGCGGTATTCTTCGTGAAATATGTATATCCTACATTTAAAACGTATTTTTATTTGAAATTATGTAAAAAAGCCTCAATCATATACAGTTTTGATGTAAAAAAGTGTATGTATAAAGAAATAACATCGCCTATACATGGTACTAATCGTAACATTACGATGGACAATTGGTTCACGTCTGTACCCCTAGCTGATGAACTGTTGAAGTCACCTTATAATTTGACTTTGGTGGGAACACTCAGGAGTAATAAACGCGAAATTCCTGAAAAACTAAAATATTCTAAGTCTCGTGCTATCTGTACTTCAATGTTCTGTTACAATGGCGATAAACGTTGGTTTCCTACAAAGCAAAAAAGAAATAAAGTTATTTTTCTTTTTGGTTTTAACCTTTCGTAATGTAGTTTCACAAATAACAACAATATTTTAAACTCTCACTTATTTTTATAAAAATCGATTGTTTCTTTATTTGAGAAAGCTAATATCTGAAACAATTACAGTGTTTTACTAATTTGTAACAATTTGCCACCAGATGACACAGCAACTGTTTAATTTATATACCGTTTATCAAATCGTTCATCAAAGTATAAATTTGGTTTACAAAGAATGTATTCGCGTTATCCACTTTGTTTTAACTTTCCAGTATAAAGCGCTCCGCATCGTAACATCAACACCATTAGACTAATTTTAATAACGATGATTGGTATACTAAACAAACATTTTATAAATATTTAATAACCCGTTAAAATATATGTATAATTTAATAAATGTCATTGACTATATGTGAGAGAATGCGGCAAGTTTAATAGTAAAGAATTAAGATGATTGTAAAGTTTTACAAATAATTAGTACTGAAATAAATGTCAAAAGGGAATGTTTGAATAGTGATGCAGCTAGTTAAATTAACAAAATAACTAGTATCATGTAAACATCTGAACTATCGCCTATTTGTGAGCAGGTATATATCTACCTATAATTCTGTTTCTATTTTTATTTTTTCTGTTACTACTCTTAAACTGTATACGAGTTTGAACTGAGTGAAAAAGTTCAATTCGCACTGAGCCAATTACGTTCGAAGCAGCACTTAGAAGATTGAAGTTTAATTGCTTCGACGCTGCAAAGGTCTCCGATGTTATTACTTAAGCGTATAGGGATTTAATACAGCGCTGCGGTATTGAAGGGGACTTCTGAAATATTACCACCGACTCAAATAAGCTAATTAGATAAATTGGTACTTGAGAATTACTTAAATTCTCTCTAGACTAGTATGTTGTAATAAACATTAAGTTTTTTGTATAATGAAAGAATTTAATCGGAACTATATCATCTTGTTCTAACGAAGAATTACTTAACAAGCGTCACATTTTAATGGGCAGACGTATCATTACCATCAAGTGAAGATCCTGATAGTATAAAGGATAGAAAAGAACACAAAAACCTTAGAAAGAGAAAGGTGTTTAAACAGACTAACCCTTAACTACGAACCCAACTGACGGTGAGCGGCCATATTGTTTTTGATGGTAAAGGTATTCTAGAAGTAGCCTATTCACTCTTCTAATGATTCCTACATCATACCTGGACGGAAACATTTAAACAGCCTGTTCCAAATCTTCGCTGAGTTATAAGCAACAGTTTACACATGCACAAGTTACAAGTGCACGCACGGGTCGTAACATTTGTTACACAACCAACACACTACTATGAAGAGTCGTTAATGAAGGAATAACAAATCAACGTGTCAGTATAAAGTTAAGACAAATATTGTAATTAAATAAAAACAATTTTATTGCCTTCTTACAAATCATTTCTTTACATTTTTCTTATACTATAATGACGGGAAAAAGAGGCGGCACAGATCATGCTGATAGGAACAATTGTTCAGATCATCGCTGGTATTCAGCTTCTCCTAATTTCCTCAGGTGTTATGCGGAGTGTCGCTAGTTCAGAAAAATAAAAAATCTCATTAAACGAATTAACTCCGAGTTAACCGATATATTCAAATCATCAAGAACAAGACGTTTTATTTAAATTTACAAGCGTAAAAGTTTGTTTCCATTTCTTCTCATTAAAAGTGAGAAAAAAGATTTTCTATAAGCACGTTAGGTTAGTCAGCGTCAAGTACCTCTGCTTATTAAAAATTTGAGCTACATTAAAACAATAAAGAACGTGTAATGTCTTGCGTGCAAGGTTCAAATTAACATTAATATTAACAAGAAAAATTACATATAGAAAGAATATGTTTTTCGGCATAGCAATGGTTATTTTTCAACCATATCCCTCGCAAAATATAGCTCTCGTCGACTCAATGGAATACGCTGGGAAGTAGTCGCAACACGCGAGGGCAAATATCTACCATTATTCAATTAGCATCGTTCAGAAAGGATCGCTGTGTATGCCTTTTACGAAGTAAAATGCACGAGTCGTAAATTGGATAATATTTATAACCATCGGTTTTTTTTTTATTCGTATATATACAGAAATTTTTGCAAATTGTCTGCGTGGTGGATGAAACATCCTGTCTCAATGGTTTGGTGAATTTGAAGGACATTAGTTTTTAAATAATTTAATTTGTAGGTTTAGATTGTATTAAGTGATTTTATTGTATTATTTTCCCCGAAAGTGGTATAAAAAAAAGAGATTTTTAAGATTTAAAGAGTATGACGGGATTGATATGTCCCTAAGAGGCAAAAATCCATAAATAAAATAAAAAACTCTCTCAATGGTAATGATTGAGCCACAATAGTAAATTAGCCAAAATAGTAAATAGGGAACATTAAGGGTTTATCATTTTATTAATTTATTTTTTATACATATTTATTTTAATAGACAAAAATGTACAAGTAATGTTGCTGGCATGACAAGAAATTAGATAATGCTAACTTAGGTAATGTTATTAATACCATAGGCGGTCTTTACAGTCGAGCAACTTTCTAACATCATTGCTAAAATTAATTCTCTTTTAAATATTTTCATACATTATCCACATGCTAAGGATTGACATGGTTACATAATATTAGTATAAATAATGAATTACAAATCGTCTGTCGTTGTCTCTTCATCCCCGTAAAAATGAAAATGTTAAGTCAGCGGATACTTTTTTTTATACTACTATGCGACAAGACGAGCAAGACGTCCACCTGATGGTAAGTAATACGCTTGCCCATGACAACGTGGTGTTAGTTAAGATGGTACACACTGCACCACATTGCGCTCGTCGCCTTGAGACAAGGTGTTAAGTCTCGTTACCCCAGTAATTACACTAGCTACAGCGCCCTTCAAACCGGAACACAGTAATGTTTGCACGCTACTATTTGGCGGTTGAAATAGGAGCTGCGGTGGTACCCATCCAGACGGTCTCCGGCAACGGAGACCTACCACCAGTAGATATTTATGATATACTTACGTATCAGATCGGCAGCAACAAACTGAGTGGAAGGTGGTCGAGACGGCAAACAGCAGGCAGAGAGCGAGCCCGTACACCACAGCAGCGATCGCCTGCGGTGCGTTGACGCTGCGCGTGAGCAGCTCGCGGGCCCCGAACGACGCGGGCGCCACGCATAGCGCATGCGTGCAAACGTTGGCTACATTCTCCACCTGTCGCACAAACATTTTCATAAGTCCATGTCAACCAAAACTTAATTAAAAACAAAGATTTTTTTTTTATAGATACATTGCTTTCCAAAGTTAAATGAACGCAATTTCTCTATACCAGTGATCTGTGATCGATATCTGTTACTCAAAAAAAAAAAAGAGGAGCAGATATTTTGTACTCTTCCTTTATAACTCTCCTTTTCTAATCCTTGTTCCAATCGGCTTTACGTTACTAGAGCTCAAATTTTAATGCAACAGTATTCTTTTCAAAATGTTATAGATTAATGTAACGACTATCGTAGTGTAGCTTAAGTGTTCAATTATTATAAAATTTTTAGCGTCACTCACACTGTTGCTGCAAAGTTCAAGTTTCAATTGAGTAAACTTTAGTGTTTATGTCGGCTGTGTTGTGGTTTCGATACAGACTTAATACAATTACGTCGAGTTACCACTCGTGAATGCACAAAGGAAAAGAAACGATTTTCTTTTTGTTTGTTATCTATTATCTTTCAATATACATACGCTGTAACTAAAATAAGACAGCACAAAACTAATAGTTTCTGCTTGATGCATGAAGGCAATTACAGGGCGTGTTCGGTGTTAGTGTTACTGACATTGACGAGGATTGCTAGCAGTGTAGAATTACATCGTTTACCTAATACCCAAACGTTCGTAATAAGTACTCGATTCTATGAAATTTAAAACTTAAATTTAAGTAAATAAACATTAATAGCAAAAGATACATGGATACAGTCTTGTATAATTATGTTACTCCATAAAACAGGTTCTAACGCAGTGTTTTGTATTCATTTACAGCTTTACAAATATAAACGTAATACCGTATTAATATATTCACGATTTTTAATTTACATTCCGAAGTTGGAGCTAAATAAGTGCAAAAAAAGTTCCAAATCTTTGGGCGGGAAAACAAGAAGTTATTGATTTGATTATAATTATTTTTTGTTGAATCTTTACGTAGTATTTATGAAAGAGTTTTTTGTTTCGATAAATTTGGTATAGCGATTTTTTGTAGTAAATCGCGAAAGGACAAAATATGAGCATTTTAAACATGTTTTGCACATAAACTTCGACAGAATTAATTAATAATAAAACCTAGTAATCATAAAATTTCTTGTTTATAATAATAATTATAGTTGTTTATAATTTTAACATAAGTACTGTATGATAATAGACATTTATCTATACATAGGATACCAATACTCTTCCACCTCTTAAAATGTATTTAAATACACATATAAAAAATATAAAATATTATGAAAATATTTTAAAGAAAAATTTAAGAAGGATATCCACACATGTTGTTCATATCATACACATCGATGTTTAAAAGTTGTAAGATATTAAACATGAATTACAACGGAATACATAAAAATTGCGAAGAAGGTCAATATATCTTCAACTCAATATTTGTAAATAATGTTCTACGGTACAAATTAGAACAAAATATAACTTACTGTGGTAGGTATATAAGCTTTGTTAGCTGAAGCTCTCTCATTCATCCATTTAACAGATTTGAGCTTTTCCCATGGTACATCATAATGGAAGTAAATTTTGCTCTGATTGAACTTAGATTTAAATTTCATTATTATCACAGAGAATAAGCTTACAACGTCACCCATTTGCCGTACGTATTTCTGCTTTAGGAGATAAAAGTTAAATGGTCATGAGACCATTAACATTACGCTTAATATTATAATGATGTTAACAATCATCGTAGTAAGTCAATTTAAATTTTCTTAAGCACATTTTAATAAAATTTATTTTTTTTTACCACCCCAAACAACTCCCCACCACGCATGGCAAAAGGCAAAAGCGAACTGTCAAACGAAATCCAGTGTCACAAGCACCCAGAACATATATTACTTTTTTTCTCTATGATACTGTATATTAGTAAATGGAATTATCTAGTCAAAGATTCAGTAAATTTAATTTAGTTTTAAAACTAGTTCGTTTTATAATAACAATAATTATTACAAAAATAACTATATATTTGGTCACGGATAATTATAGTAGTGTCAATTATTTGTAGTGCAAAAAAAGGATAGAATCAAAAAAAATAAAAATTTCTGTTAAAAGTTACTATTGTTCTTATTTTTTATTTTTAGACTACCACCGGACTACGATCCTGCCTGACTGTAAGCGGCAAATTATTTCAATCCCTCGCTGTTCGCATCATAAAGGTGGAAGCGAAATACTTTGCTCGAACGCATGGAATATCCACAGCGAAAGGATGAATGTCTGCGGTATGACCTTACGTCCGATGTCTATTTTTTTAATTCATGTGTATTGAAACATTATGCAAATTAAAATGTTTTTTTATACATTTTGTGATTTCCGTTTATAAGATGTTATAGGTATCATCGGGAGGTGCCTTCTTCAAACAGAAGTTTGTCGATCAAATTGATAATACTTTTTCATTTTAAAATCGTGTTCTAAAATGTTTTGTTAGGTCCGTTCTTACATATGGTTTTGGAATCTGTCCATTCTTTCATATAAGCTTTAAAGAAGCAATGTTGTTGTCGTATACAAGCGTTTAGAGACGTGGGGCTCCGTCCTATGTTTAAAATCACGGGGAAGCAGTTTGTCTCAAGATCTTGAGAAATCTAACTACATACGTAAGCTGATGATAACCGTCATGCATAGAAAGTTTATAGATATATAGGACACATACTGCACCCAAAATGGCTGTGCTTGTTTATAGTTAAAAGTTAACTTACCAATTTATTTTTAAATAGATCATAATATATGGATACAAACATTCTTGATATAAAAGTAATGTACCTATGAAACTAAATAATTAATTTGTGTACACAACCCGCTAGCCAGTTACACATACCGTAATACTTTTTTACAAAAACGTGTGTCAAATTCGCTTTTTTTGTTAAATACAAATTGCAGATACAGCGACCCGTAGCTATCATTTTTAGTTTTATTAAGTGATTTTACCGTGGGGAAGTAATAAGTACTACGTACAACCGTAAAACGAAAACGTACGTAGTACTTATTACTTCCATGTTAACATACATCTTCGGCACAGATAATACAACCACGATTTTTCACTACTTACAGTAAATTAACTAGTTCAACTAAAATGTTCAAAATCATTATAACAAATCTCTCTGGAAACAGAAAATGGCGAAAAAGTATAGTTTAGAGTTTACCAATTGCTACGATGGTGAAATATACAGGTTCTTTAAAAAAAACAACAGATGCTATGTTTCTCAGCTCTTCTAATCGGACGATTTGTAGCAGCACTGCTTTTCGGATAGGTTATCATACTTACATTTTACGCACACAACCAAATGATTTGATCTATAAGATGTAACTTGTTATAGAGAATGTACTGTGATAAGCACAGAACAGTTTTCCCACTATGGGCGGCGGTGCCTGCTGTGCTGTATTTTCGATAGAACTAATAGTTTGCCCTAGCAATCATAGATGGCGTGGCCAGTGACTCCTTTTACTTGATATACTTGATACTTGATTTTATTGTACATTTAAGTAATGTTAGTATTTATGTATTATTAGATTATTTAGATAGGTTTAGGGAGCAAGGGTATATAGTGCTTACTTGCATGTATGAATTAGTATGTTTACAATACTGTAGGTTGCTATTTAAATTGCATCATTTTATATATTTCGTTTAAAATATTTACATTTATTTTTAACTCATTGAATGTTATTTGAAAAGACTACATATAAACAATAAATATTTCACAATAAAACACTTAATTGTAGAACTATTAGTTCTACACTTTCGCTTAGTCACTATTATAAGTTGTTAATGTGCATTGTCATAAATATCCTAATTAATACAGATACAGGTAAAGATCTAGCATTATTAATAAAAATTACTTCATGCATAGCTTTCAAGTCATTGGTCATCCATCTTTATTAAGAAACATTGGTTTTTGTGTATGA
The DNA here is from genome assembly GCA_029286795.1 of Byasa hedistus. Taxonomy (NCBI): domain Eukaryota; kingdom Metazoa; phylum Arthropoda; class Insecta; order Lepidoptera; family Papilionidae; genus Byasa; species Byasa hedistus. The sequence goes on from JAGSMW010000024.1 coordinate 6,916,147, forward strand.
CCTTTTTGTATTTAATTTGCAACTGCACAATGCTTAGGATTCATACTTAAGCTTTGCAAATATTACTATGAAAGTACTCAAAACATGTTTTCAAATATTTGCAACAATCTTTTAATCTCAGCAATTCTTGTAGCTTGTGCTTGAACAGGGATCATTGCTTGTGAAACCTCTTCACCTTTAGCTAGAATAGTATACATACTTTTTATATTATTGTCCATAGCATCACATGTTTTACCTACAGCATCTTTATAAACATCCATATTTTCAGCAGTAAGTGAAGAATTAGCATGTAAAATATTTGATAAATTTTCTATTAAGTTATCAACTGACTGAGCAATTTTTTGAGCTTCATATTCAAGGTCATTTAGCACTGTTATATCAATTTGTCCAATTTGTGGTGCGAGGATCTGTCTATATAGTTTACCAGAGGGTGTACTAGATCTGGATACACTGGAGCTACCAAATACTGGAGTTTCTCCTCTTTTAGCAATTGGACTGGACAATTTTATTTTAAACTCTAAGTCATCAGCAACATAGTGGGTCATATCTCCTTCATACGTTACATGTCCACCAATGTCTAGTGGGAGTTTATCCTGACGACGATTCTCACATGGTAAGTCGTAAGGTCTTGATGGTCCGGCACCTCTTTGATCGTGAGTTCCTTGTCCCTGATCAGAATTAAATGATATCTCACTGTACGAAGCTGTCATTCGTGCAGAAATCTCTTCATCTATATCGCCTTCCCCTTGTTTTTGTGATAAATCGTCGGCAATATTTCCCTCTGTTTGAGACGGCGACAAAGGCCCGCTTATGTTTTCAGACATAATAGTTTATTTGGCCGTTTTATTTAATTGGTATTTATCTAGTAAACTTAAATAAAATATAGTGGATATTCTTGTAAGCAATTACTCAACTTAAGGCATACACATTACACACTTTGACAATCACAACTTGTCAAACGTCATATTCAGTCAGATTACATACATATACTTATTAACATAAGGACTAACATTTGTTAAATTAAAAAATTTACAAATTTGGTAACTAACGGTTATATGTATATTTAATTTTGAGATCTATTATTGACACACGCATTAATAACATTGTAGATTATAAGTAAAATTATATTTTTATAACATTGGATAAATACCGCATACAGACGTATAAAGGTAATGGTAAGCAGACCTACATGTCAATGTGATGTCAATAAAAAAGAGTGCCGAAAACTCAAAAAACATGCTTAGGTCTCGCACACTAACGAAATTCAATGGACGGAATTCAAGAACATTAATTAAGTATTAAAAAACCTATCGGTCGTTTAACGCGTGATCATTAATATATAAATAGAATAAAATACATTCGGAAATTAATACATTTAAAACAAATGAAATTGATTATTGTAACATATGTTTATTTTTAAGCTTTTAAATTTTTGTCAGGCAAATAGATAACATTATTGATCTTTTGAAGAAATGGAATTGAGTTTCTACATTTTTCCTATCCATGGGTTTGTGTATTTATGTTAGCTCTGCTTCCTTTTACATGTTTGTGACACCGCGGGTAACATTGTTTTCATGTAAAAGAATATTCATAGAAGTTAAATCTGTAACAATTTTTTTTATGTCTTCAACTATTGTGCAGACCTTTAGGTAAATTAGTAGTAGTCATTTATTTTTTTAAATAAAGAAAAAATAGAATTAATTCGATTACAAAATACTGTTACTTGTAATTACCATTTTAAATATCAAATTTTAACTCTGTCTTTTAATACATTCATAGAAGAATTTCGTTATAACAATTTCTTTATAAATTTTTAGCATCGATTTGATAATCCGAACGAAAATAAAAATGTCAAAATTGCGGGAATTTTTGACACTTGTCAATAAAAACAGTGAGTGTGAATTCATTTTTGGACCATCATCGATTAATGAGCTAAAAATTATTTACTTGTGTTAAATATAGGTTTTTAGAAAAAGCGAGGTAAGCAACCATGAAATGATGTTTTGGTTGACTTCAAACATTATAAAGTTATAGTCAGTGCAGGGTCTACACAGCTTTTAGATTAACATGGCGTTCGGTAACGACATGTGCGGACGATAATGTTCGCCCTTTGTCGTGTTAACTTTTAATAACAAGTGTACGGATGATTTCTGTTGCTTTAAGTTTTACTCAACATTTTATGTGTGTTACATAAGCTAATTGAGGGCCCGATCACATTTTTACGACAAATATAGAAACCACTGCAATGGTGAAAACCCGACGCAGTAATGGAGAGAATGGGGAGGTTGATGAAGGGAATTACACATTAAACGATGTTGCCAGCGTCTCTGATGAGAAGGTGAACACACGAATGATATTGTATTGACATTGATCAATTTGCACGATTGCTTTGTTAAGTTGACCCTTTGTGATTCAACTTCCTGTTTCCATTTTCCTTCCAATATAGGTATTGCAGGTGGTTGCTCGTACTTCAATTGCATGGGCTTTTAATGCTTTTTGTATAGAGTACCATTTGATCAAAATTCTTTTGATGTCAACATGGTAAATTTTTCAAACTGCAATATTGTCATCAAACACATCTTTTTTACCTAGCTGTGATCTATGTTTATCTCCACGTATTTATGTTGACTGTTAGTAATGCATGAAGATCAATAAAACATATCTAAAAATAATAGTGATGTATTAAAATAGTATTAAATAAATATTTTTCAAAAAGACTTTATTTTTTCCACAGGCATCCAATTGGTCACCACGGGAGCTTAGAAGTAGTCAATACAAAGTCAAAAGAAAAATACAACACTGGCCAACAAAATGTAAGTGTCAGTAAATTAATTTCTTTTTTTATTCTAATAATCTTCTCTAAAACACCTTTTATCTAAAAGTACATGATAATTATTATTTTTAAAAACGATGCACTGATAACTATAATTGTTTTGTACCAGATTGATGTCATTGTGTTTATTATGGGAAGTTTTACATTAATTATATTTACAAAAACATTTTTATGTTCATATTCATTGGCTGTTTTTGTAATAATTCTGTTGATAGATTTTTCATATTAATAAAAAAAATGCTTTTTCAAATATCTTAAAGACTGCAATTGTGTAATAGTTGTTATTAATCTAATGAGACATCAATAATTTTTTTCCTGTTCGTATCCAAAGATTAGAGTTGATTTTAATTATCCTTTGCTATGCAGTTTAGAACCAACTTTCCACTTGTTATATAATTTATATTATTTTATTTTTTTAATGCAGATAGCAGAAGTAGACTAAGAAGAATAAGGATGCCTCAAATAGTATTTCCAGAAAGTGACACTGAGCCTGAAAAGTACTCGAGAAGGTATTTTGATAATCTATGATTTGTTTTGACTAATTATACTTTTTTATTTTGTTTAATAATATTACATTTTGGTGTTTTATTATAATTTATAATAGTTATTTTCCGTATCCCCTTATATGAAAATTTGTAATAGATCTCGTCAAGTGCGTGTTTTCTTTGCTGATGACAATGAGCCAACAAACAGAAGTATGAAAATTAGGCACAATCGTGGACCCAGAAAAAATTACATGGAAGACAGTGAAGACAAACCAATACAACAAAGTAAGTAGGTTTTTCATTAGGATTAACCAAGTGATTTTTGTGGTTATGGCATCTATGCAATATTTTATTATTCTACATTACACTGAACTTAATACAAAGGAAGTGTGGCAGAGGACAATATCATATATGCTATTGTTTTTTATTTCTTAGATATGCTAACTTCTTTATGCCAAAACCTTGTTTTGTGGTTTGGGCTTAGAACTGTGGGAATGCTTTGCACACATACTTTCTGCTACTTTAGTATTATTTGTCCTGCATTTATGAATTGTTGGATTCTTTCACCAGAAGAGCTTGGGGATATACTGCATGTCGCCTTGAGATGTATTTTGTCTAGATAAACATCCCTTACCTATGTCTACATATGGGCCTTAATATATGTGATGAGTTTATGATAAAAAGTGTTTTAAAATTGTGTGTTAACTTAAAAGAATTTTATTTTAGTTTTTATATGTTATAGGTATAATATGTGAGCTTTAAAGGTTCTTTCTCAGATGTGAGAAGAAGCTGTCGGAAGCGCAAACTTCTTCACCAAACATTCAATGAGAGTTGGATCACCAATGAGCTGAAGGTCAAGGGCTACCCTGATCTCTACGGATTCCCAGGTTCTAGCTCTTCTGATGAGTCCACGTCGGGTGATGAAGCTGCAGTAACTAATAAGAAAATGGTTTGTATTAAATTAGTCTTAGAAATTCTCAAGATTAGTATAAGCTGTGATAGCCTAGTGGTTTGAACTCCCGACTTACACTCCGGAGGTACCGTGTTCGAATCCGGCCTTGCACCAATGAATTTTTCAATTTATGTACAGTTAGTATAACACCAACTAATATCACGTGCTAGTCTATTGTAGAAAAAAAAATACTCTGAATGAATGTGTCTAGACCAATCATTATTATATGTATTTATTAAATGTTATTTTATATTTTAGACGCCAAATCGTAATTCAGCTAACACTGACGAAGACACACAGTTATCAAGTCAGAGGAGAACTTCGGCCAGATTTAATAACAAAAAGGTTTTGATAATGAATTTTTCTAATTACGCGAATTTTACACAGTAATAAAACGAAATGTTACGAATTTTATTGGGTTTATTTATTTTACGGGGGGGAAGTTCGTGCTCCAAAGCTCCAAAAAAATGAGAAATAAATTAATTATAATTGCGGTAAAATCCATAAAGTTATCTTAAAAATATGGTTTTTATTTATTTACATAACCACATACTTACCATAAACCTTAATTTTATTATTATGATGCTACTTATTCAAAATACTTTAAAGGGTGATAAAATATACTGTTTGCTATAAAACCATAAAGACTTAATTAAAAGTTCAATTTTGATTTCACAATACAGAATGTATCTGAATCGGAATCTGAAGATGAAAATAATCAAACAGTGATAGAAAGAAAGCAGCAATCTAAGAAAGAGGAGAACAAAGAAATGGACATTGGAGAAGAAACCACGAAAAAGGAATCTGTCAAGAGTGATCCTGAACAAGTTAATCAGGATCATAATAGTGAAAGGTACTGTCCATCGAATGTTACAAACAAACTTTTTTTTATTCTTATATATTACCAGTGTTGTTTATAGTTTTGATACGGGAGTAAATACGATAAGAGAGTAAATGCATACACATACAATTTATTCTTTGGTCTCTTGTAGTTAGTCTTAACAACTCTTTAATTACTAATGCACTATTTAATCGGCATCTGCAAAAAGATCTCAGTATCAGCGTTGTATTTAACCGGCATAATTTGGACGCCTTGTGTGTACTTGCGATTTTTTTAGACGCCATCGTAATACCATTTGATATCAGGCCCTATCTGGTGCAAACCTTTCCCGACTCATATTGCACTGATTTAATTCAATTAAGAGTAAATGCTGAAAATAGGTATTATAAATGTGCCTATAGTAAAAGACACATTTTTTGTATGTTTCATTTTGGAGTTTGTAAAACTTAATTTTTTGTAATAATCCCAGCTTTTTTTTTTCATAACATTTGCAAAATCTATATAACATACACTAAAACAAAAAAAAAATACTCACCATCACGTAAAGTGCTTCCTTGGCGGCGCGCACCGACGTTCAGTAGTAAATTCATTGATCGGATTGCAATAAGAAAAGAGTTCATCATAATTACAGCCTAATGTCATCCACTGCAGAACACAGGCTTCCGCAATCGATAGGAAACGATTATACATTGATGATGGGCCACGTTTTTTTTAAATGTTGCTACAATGGGCTTTAACCCAGTCTTCGATAAGGAATTGGTTAAACATTTTGTATTACAAACATTTATTCTTTTTATCAGTAATAAAGGGCCAGCAAGATCAACAAGAGGAAGAGGGAAAAGGCCAAAGAAAGAAGACAGTCAACAAGAGACAGGTAATTATTACAGTTCTTTAAATTCGAACTATTGCCGTATAAACAAATGGATTGATGTCTGAGGCCAATATGAGAAAGGAAAGAAATAAGGTCTTGTTTGTGATAATTTTTCCATTAATTTTTTTGTTGTGCACCTTATATGCATATGAATGAAGAGCGTAATGTATAGTATCTGTGAGAGCGAACTCTTTAAAAAGAAGTTACGAGTTTACAAATCAGTGAAAGTACTGATCGTATTAAAACAAAACTACGCGCGAATTTGAAACCATCTTGTAATGGAGTTTGTGATGTTTGTTTACGTAAACTTTTTAATTTTTTTGTATAATATTAAACTTTTAAATGTCAATTACTTATTATTGGAGGTTTATATTCAGCAGTGAAAATTAATAGTTTGATGATGTTCAACGTGAAGAGGAGGCATTTAATCGTTGTCTTGTTTTTAGAGTTTTGATTTTTTTTGGTTTTATTTAATTTTTCTTGTTACATTTTTTTTTAAATTATCTGGCTCCTCTTGCACTGCTGATCGATCAATTATAAATCAATATTTTCAGCTGCGGCTGCTTATTCTTGGTTACAATAAATTCTTCAATGATAGAACCTCGTTTCTTTGTCTATAATTTTGTGTCGAAAATGACACAATTGTCTAACGTTTTTTGCGAGAGGTTATTTTGAGTGTTCACTTTTGGCGTATTTTATTTTACCAAAATTTAATGTTTTTGTACAAAAAATTATTTTTGGATTAGTTGTCATGCAGTGGGAGGTGTGGAGAAAAACTAAAGCGGTGATATTTTAGACTTTACGTTTTTCTTTAAAATTTCTTTACAGATATATGAAATTTCCGCTGATCGTTGTTCTTTTTTCTAGTTTTTTATATGTTAAATATCTGAAAACAAAGAACCTGGTTTTCATGTATTTAATTTGAAATCTATCATTACCCTAGAATTGAATAAAGAAAAAAAAAACCTCATTTTTACACGCCGGAAACTCGTTAAAAAAGTACACTTAAATTTGAGCCCTCGTGCGGTTTCAAAGTTATAATATTGTTAGTAATACTTTATCCTCTTTGTTGCCTCTCTGGGTCGTAAAAAGCAACTTAGGAGGAAATAATTCTATGGAAAAGGCAGATTAGTTTATTTCACTAGAAATCAACCCCCATGCAAAGCGGGGTAATTAATTCTAAATGATAAGATATGCTAACAGCATATTATTTTTAGGAAGGTCTATGTTTAGCGTTGGACCTGAATACGTTGAAATAAATGGAAATCATAATCAGAACAGTTATTTTTTACTAAACACAGCTTCCAAAATAATTGAATCAAAAGTACACATATAAACACATACCAACATACATAACGCACACACTAAAAGACACGCGCAGGTAGCAACAATTGTACATTCTCGTCGATCAGAGCCCAGTTTGGGCTTCTGCTACATACATTTAAATTAATGTATGCGGAAGTAATTTTTTTTTATGTTTTTTTGTAATAAAAAAATATAAAAGTAGGCAATGTAAAATAGGTCGTTGTTTGATGACATAAGAGAATGATCATGTTGTAAATACTTCGAACATGCCCCTTGATCGCAAGATTCACCAACTATCGCCCCACTTCCATTTTAAGATGGTAGTGATGATGATTGTAATGTAAATAGTAGATGGGAAGGCGTTTGTTACAGCTTCAGAGTGTTCGTCGTCGGAGTCGAGCAGCGAGCTGGCGCTGGGCAGGCAACCGCGCCGCTCCAAACGCACGCGCAAACCCAAACCGGCGTTCGTGCAAATCGCGCCCAGAGAGACCCGCGGCCGAGGCGAGTTACAGCTTCACTATTCTCTATCTTTTATTGTAATATTTAAATAGAATGTTACGAAGTGCAAAAGAAGATTGAAAAATTATTTACGTACATAAATTTTTGTACTTTTAAAATTTTTCTAACAATTTTCTTTTACCATACATGGTCTCTCCCGGAATATTTTCAGATCTCCTTCAAACATAGATAGAACAGTTTCAACTTATTTTGTGTCCAATTTACGTAACATAATTAATTTATGAACCATTACCTAGATGGCTACACTAAGTCTAAGTAATGTAATACATATTATTTCGTAAACCACCAATAATTGTGTTACAGAATACTCGTTAAAAGGGGTTAGTTAATTTTTATTTTTATTGTATACTAACACAAAATACACAACAAACACACACACATTGTGTAATAATTTATACGTCTTAAAAGTACTATGAGAACAGTTGGCAGTGTACGAGCACGTAATTGTGATCGTGTTAGCCTCACTTCACATATTGTAGAAAACAAAATGTTAAACCAGAAGTAGATGTGGCCTTTATTTCTTAGAAAAAGTATCTCGGTATTTTTGGAGCAAATCGTAGCTTGGATTTTGTTATTCTAAATTTTGAATACAAAATCTTGTGCTATTAATTTTGTTAAGTAATTTATTATTGTTTAAATTATGTTAATCATTTCAGGTAAAACTTTTACAATAAGAAAAAAACCATATAGTTTAAGAGAGAGAAAACCGAAAATTCTTCGTAGGAAAACAATTAGATGTAAGATGATTAAGATATTTAATGCTTCGCAATTATTATCCTTTGATCTTAATAATTGTTTGTTTTTTAACGATATAATCAAAACATTATTACGCATTCGTCGAAAATTAAAGGTAAAATTTTAACTATGCTTAATCACTATTGTGCTATTGTTAATGGGAAGCTATGATAGTTCTGTTTGTTAGATGGTTTCGAATAAGGCTCGGAATCGATTTCCACTGGGCTAGAGCTTGCAGTGAAGGAAAATATCGTGAAGAAACGAAACCGACTTATTCATGAATAACAGTTTTCGTAGGCATGGGACATCCATCAACTGACCACTTGACCAGCGTTATTGTTGATAGCTTTGGTTTACTTTATGAGAAGGCCACAAGTTTCTGTAGTGGGAATAAGAAGAGTGCTATCTATATGTTGTATACTACTCTTAGGTTCTAAACTGTGACAGTTTGCAAGAAGCAAACGGATACTTGTTATTGACTAATATAATATTTCTTATGATTTTCAGCACAATCACCATCCACGAGTAGCAGCAGCAGTACCACTAGTTCGGACACAGAAGAAGACCTAAATGTTTCTATGAAAAACAAAACTAAGGGCAGGTACGTTGATTTTCCAACAGATTTTTTTTTGATTTAATTGAAATTTAGTTAATATGGTTACATATTTGTTTCAGACAAAAGTCAAAATCTATGGATGATAAAAAGACTGATAGAGCGTTAAGAGATATCCAACCGGTCGAAGTTGACGGAAGTGTTAGGTTTACTTCTGTAAGTTATTTGTAATAGTAATTGCTTGTTGAAAATCTTTATTTCCATGTAGTAATCATTAACATGATTTTTTTGCATAGGTGGGAGGTCTAGAAGAGCACATAAAATGTTTACGCGAGATGGTCCTGTTTCCACTGATGTATCCGGATCTATTCAACAAGTTCAAAACGAGACCCGCCAAGGGGGTATTGTTCCATGGTCCACCTGGCACAGGAAAGACTTTACTGGCAAGAGCATTGGCGAATGAGTGCAGTTTGGTTGGCGGCAGGAAAGTCGCATTCTTCATGAGAAAGGGCGCAGATTGCTTGAAGAAGTGGGTTGGGGAGAGTGAGCGACATCTTAAGTTATTATTTCAACAGGTAAATATATATGTTTAACCAAACAAATTAGTTCAAATGATAAATAGTCCTGTTAATGTTCATTGCGGAATCCACTGCCTCATAGATTGACAGTCGGAATATAGAAATGCTGTTATGGGTTCAGATTTAGAGTATAACTAAAATCACAGGCTAGTAAGAATATGAATAAGTAAGCCCTACCAGACGTAGAAGGCGACCAAAAGGGTATTCAGATTTGCGGCCCTTGAGCGTGGAGGCCCTCACTCTTTCTGTCTTCACTCTATAAGCGATCCCAAGGCGGACGACAAATTCGAGGTGGTCTTCCATTATTAGAGAATATACTGTGAAGTTTTTTAATGTTTTTTTTTTTATAAAGGCAAACAAAATGAAGCCGTCAATAATATTCTTCGATGAGATTGACGCGTTGGCGCCGGTGCGTAGTGTGCGGCAGGAGCAAGTGCACACAAGCGTCGTCGGCACTTTGTTGGCGGAGATGGACGGCTTGTGTGACAGGTTTGTATTTATCTCGAAAAAGTAAACTTTTTTTTCTCCAGCTTTTGCAGCTCATACACAACATCAGGTGTCGTCGTCTTGAGACATAAGATGTTGAATTTCGTTATCTTAGTAATTTCACTAGCTACAGGGACTTTTAAACTGGAACGCAGCCTTATTTGCGCGCTACTGTTTGGCGACAAAAATAGGAGCTGCGGCGGTAGCCCAGTGAATTTAACCAATTTTTTTTGTTACGTGGTGCACTTTATTGCGCAAGTCGCCAAGAGATAAAATATGTTAATTTTCGTTACCTGAGTAATTTTTACAAAACGTTAGTTTCATGTTATAATATATTTTGTTTGAGTCTAGTCTTTAAGCGCATTTGCTACTCGGAAACTACCTTTTTTTAATATAAACAGGCTAGTCCAGTAAGAAAAGATCAGGTGGAATCGTGGTCAAACGCGATTTTATCTGCTGTTATGTGATGATCTGCACTGGTAAAACGCACTGACGTAGTAACAGCCTGTTCACTCTTCTATTGAAGACCACCAGCAAGTTGATCTACTCATTTTCTGTTCTTATTATAAACGAGGAGCTTAACCACCATGTTCATAAACTACCACATGGGCCTAATCGTCCAATGGTAAAAAGAAAAAAAGTATTCATATAATAGTCATTTTGTTCTGGTTTATTGCAGAGGCGAGGTGATAATAATAGGGGCAACCAACCGTTTGGACGCAGTCGACCCCGCGCTAAGGCGGGCAGGTCGGTTCGACCGCGAGTTGTTCTTCCCAACACCGCACGCGGCAGGCCGACGGGACATACTTGATATATATACAAGGGACTGGCATCCACGGCCTAACGACGATACTCTGGACCACATAGCGGACATAAGCAATGGATATGGAGGTTTGAGTTCTTTCACACTTTTCACTTATCATTGATGAAGTTAGATCTCATTACATTTTCCACACCTGTGGACGCTGTATAAATGTTGTACATAAGTAGTACTTAATAATAGGCACAAAAGTTTTAGTAACATTTTTATACATGAAATACTAACACACATGACCTTGATTTCTTGATGTCAATGACAATAAGGCCTTACATTACAATACATTGATATTATTATATTATTACACAATTTATATTTATTCGAAATCATAGTGCTAAAACTAGCAAGACGTTTGTTATTTTATATCTAAGGTACCACCAAATTATATACCTGCTAAAACAATGAAGAGCTAGTTAGCATGTTAACACAGTGTCACATTGTTCTTATACCAGAATATTAACCTTCCCAGGATCTGATTTGAAAGCGTTGTGTTCTGAAGCTGTATTAAGAGCATTAAGGAGAGTTTACCCACAAGTGTATGACAGTGAATATGCACTTGTGATTGATCCAAGAAACGTAAGTAGAGTTTAGTCTAGTTAAAAAATTTCATGGTCACAAAAAGTTTTTGTGTATAATTCAGAGCCAGAAGGGGTAAATATGCAGATACAAAACAAGAAGAAAATTAATCACTTATGCAACAAGATGACGTAACTGTCAGGGTAAACCCAGGACTGGTAACAACACTACATTGCATGCACTGCCATATTGAGACTATACATTGGTACTTAAATGGTAGTTTCGAGGATGCAATTACTATTTAAATTATTGGAGTAAAAGGACTTTACATCATACATAGTAGAATTTCTTCACATTACTAGGTGAAGCTCCTGTTGGTCTCCTCTCATTGTTATATATAAATAATCAAGGAGTTTAATTAGTGTCTCTTTTGTAGGTGGAAGTGCAGTTAGAGGACCTGCAGCGCGCGATGGCTGGCATGGTGGCAGCGGGCGCTCGTAGTGCGCCTGCTCCCGCGCGCCGTCTACCCTCACATGCGCACGCGTTATTAGCGCCTCAGGTGCGTGCTGCCACGCCACTACTGCGCAACCTCGCACCGTATTCCACCAGGTTAATATAATGTTATATTATAAAATTTTCATTATAGCACTTGTATCACATTTTGACTGTGTATGAAACGCAGTGAGTAAGTGCTTTTCTTGTAAAACCACGATCTCTGGTTTGATCCAGGGCGTTTTCCCGATTGTACAAGGGCTTTTTCGGACCCGCCTGGTTAGCTACCGCCCTTTTACTGTCATTCTGCCGATATGACAGTATCGCTGTCTTTAGGCTAACAGAGCCAGGACATTATGGTCAAGTTTGTCATACCATCTGCGGCTCAATACTCATTGTTACTTAAGTGTGAAATTGATGTTATATGTTAGCTCATTGTCGGTAATAAAGTACTTTAGCAAAAACTGGTCTTTAAGTCTAACGCACATGTTTCCAGTGATATGAGGACTTCAGAGAGCGCGTTGTCGTCGAGTGTTTTGTTAATAAGCGGCGAGTGCGCGGAGACGTACATCGCGCCCGCTCTGCTAGCTCAATTGGAACACTGCACCGTGAAGGAACTCAGTATGTCCACACTGCACTCAGCGCTCGCTTTTACTCAGGAACAAGCGCTAATATCCGTGAGTCTATATGTTATTTAGTCATATGTCATTTATACGTTATTTCAACGCTTTCACTTTTATTAAATTGCATAAATATCTATCATTTAGCATTTTACTAAAGTAGTAATTTATATATGTATTTATAATGTTTATAAAGAAATTTACGTGTTGCAGTTGTTCTCGGAGTGCCGTCGCGCAGACCGCGGATGCGTGCTATTCTTGCGCGACGTGCTCTCGGTTTGGGCGGCTCTCAAAGCTGCCAACAGCACCGCGTTGCTGTTACAGCTGTGGCGTACTCGCGCAGCAGGCGACAACACGTTGCTGCTGGCCACCGCCACGGTACCGCACGCGGACTTGCCACCAGAGGTCAGTAGCACACTCGTAATTGTTTTACTTGCACGTATCATTTGATGCAAAGCCGCAAAAAAATATTTTTATGTCAAACGGAAAATGAGGTGCAGTTTATGTTATTCTAAGTAGCCCCTATTACATCACTCACCATGAGGTGAACGTCCAGCTCTTCTCGTCACTTTACACAATAAAAAAAATCAGAAAGTATCTAACATTGACTAATTTTACATATTCAGTATATATTATTGAAATAATTACGCCTCATAGAATTTGCAATTTTTTTACTATTTTGTTGCAGGTTCAGGAACTATTTCCGGAGTATAAAGACTGTGTATACAGAGTAAGGGAGCCAACTGCATCTGAAGTGATTAGCTTTCTGAAACCAGTTATTACGGAGCTACCTCTAGAGCCGCCTGTTATAGAGAACAACGAACCGCCTCCTCCTTTGCCAAGAGGTACATAGACATTTGCAAGAATTTTCAGTTTCGTTCTGGTATCAGGATAATTAAAAAAAAAAATGTCTACTTGTTTAATTAAACAAGTAGATAATTTTATGATAATACTTTTACTAAAAACTTATTTAATATAATAAGGGAAACTTTACTGAGAAATTAATTTAATTTATGAAGTTAACAAAATAAAATGTGATAATATTAAATAATAAATCCTTGAAGCGTTTATTATTAAATATTATTAATACACCAATGTTTATGTACTACTATTTGGCTGCGAAAATAGATCCTGCGGTGGTCGGTCATGGCCGGACTAACCGGACGGACCGGACCTAGATAGTCATTGGCAATAGAGCACTAGCACCTAAATCGTTAATTAATGCTTAAATAAATTACGTAACCTTTCAGCGCCCCCTCCGCCGCCGCCACGCGAGAGTGCAGAGGAAGTTGCGCGACGTAAGCGAAAGGAGGACTACAAGCTGCGCGAGCTGCGGATCTTCCTGCGCGACATCTGCCGTAAGCTCGCTTCCAACCGGCGCTTCTATAAGTTCACAAAGCCAGTCGACCTCGAGGAGGTAATATTTATTTATTTACTAAATAAATATAATTTTGAAATATTGAGAAATAGTCGTCCATCCATGTAAGTGCAAATATCAATTCTGTTTTAGGAATGTTTAAAAAAAGATTTTTCTGTATTAACCGTCGACATAATTAACAATTAATCCAGGTAACCGACTATCTGGACATAATAAATCAACCAATGGATCTAGAAACTATGATGACGAAGGTTGATATGCACAAGTACAACTGCGCTAAAGAGTTCCTTGACGACATCGACCTCATATGTGCGAACGCATTGGAGTACAATCCTGATAGGTAAGAACTTATTTACACAGACACACGTTTAATTCTATATGAAAATTGATTATGTATCCGCCATAACAAAGACAGATCAATTGTCGGATATAATATAAATATAATAGATGGACATTGGCGCCCCCTAAAGTTTGCCACACCGATTAGCCGCAACTACCGGTTTCCCGCGACAATCAACATTCTTATATAAAGTATCTAGTAATTCTTTTTAATCATCATCAGCATACTGTGGTTCTGCTGCTGTCCAATTTTATATTTTTGTGCAATTATTTTTGCAATAATGTTTATGAATAATATTAGGTTCATCTAATCTGAAGTAGGAGAGTTTATTGTTCAAATAAATTCATGTAGGTACGATCTATTCATAACAGTGTATTGCTGGTGCTTAAAAAATTACTGTTGCACCAGAAAACTTAATTCTTTTCATTCCATTGTATTGTAAGTTTAACCACTTATAAGGCAACGTTTATGTTTAAATGCACGCAGATTTGCGTACCAACTGTTTTTTTTTCACATGACTTTACACTGCGTATAGGGCGTTACCTATACTCGATGTTTGCACGTTCCATTCATTTGTTCATTCATTCACTACATGCTTCTTATTAGTGAAAAACCTTCAGACTCAGTTAGACCCAATAAATTGGACTAAGAAATTTGATTGAGGTGACCAGATTACTAGAAAAACCTAACCTAAGCGGCAATAAAAAAAATTACTTTTAGTAGGTCTCTGCTGAAGAGCAACTAGGATGTACCAGTGCAGCGCTTATTTTTCTTGAAATAGCTGTGGTTACGAGATTTATTATTATGTGTCTCAGGCGATAGGATGATATACATTACAGCACAATGATGTGCAGTGTATATCATTTTAGCTTGCGCCACAATTGTATGGGTAAGCGTATTACTTATAATCAGGTACAACCCCTGCGTGTCTCATAAATTAAAAAAAAAATGTTTAAAATTTAAAATCGTTTTACTTGCGAAAAATTTATTTCATTTCGCTTATCTTTGATGTTTAAAAAAATAGCCATGTCATTTTATTTTGTGCAAATGATATATTTAAACAACGACGATTTAAAAGTGGTATGTGAATATCGTGCGTGTGCGACTTTCCAAATGAAACATCGTAAATGTACAATTTTTTTATATTTCCGATTAAGAGATTGATGCGCCTCCAGGCGGACAGGGGGTACCCTTCTAGTTATTAGTAAAAATCTGGATTAAATATGAATAAATACTTTTTAAAATAAAATGGTGGTCTATTTGAGTCTTGCCTAATTAATTTACTTTTACCTATTAATTATAATTCATTAATAATCATTAATTGAAAATACCTTTTTCCTTGTACTGTGTAATAATCTTTTGTTTACGTTTGTGTTTTCTCTTTTCCACATTATTCCGGTGCCATTTAAAGGGCTAGAGGGATGTATAGGTATGACAAATCACAGTATTATGTAATGGTATTTGTAAAAGTTTTTTTTATGTATATATGACACTATATTTGTACGGTAATTATTGTATGTACTCAATCTACATCCTCTAACCTTTTGTTCGTTTGTTATTCGGACATAGCATGATTTGGATGTATATAAATGGTATTTAATATTAGCATAGAATGCTTTCCGCATCCGCATTTATTGTAGACTATCTATAAATATAATAAAAATAATTTGTTATTTTTATATTTCCCGTTTAAGTTGCTTAATATGCCTCAATTTTTTTGGCTTCATAATTCTTAGACAAATATTTTATATTAAACCTACATATTTTGTGGTACTTTTAATAATTTGTGTTTATATTAAAGAAAAAGTTATGTTACATGTTCCTTAGACATCAACTTGCAAAACATATCTTGAAAAACAATATATACAGTCCTCTTAATGTTATCATTTCTGGGAATAGAGGTTTTTTCCTGGCCTAAATGTCTATGGCCAAAAGCGGGTTGATGGATTAAAGGACAACAGTTTCTAAACATCTTTTCTTTTTGATTTTCTACGAGACCTATAACGCGTACAACTTCTTTAAAACAGAACCATCATGGCTTGTCAGAAAAACTTTTTAAAATTAAAAACAAATCTTCATCGCTGCCAGGACATCATCAGACAAACAAATACGCCACGAGGCGTGTTCGTTACGAGACCATGCGCACGCGTTGATCGACGTAGAAATGGACAGCGACTTCGAGCTGGAGTGTCAGGATATCGCCAAAAAGCGACGAGAAGAAGGCGCCCTGGAGGATAATGACCTACCGGATTTCATTTACACTGCTTCCAACTTACGTGAGTTAGATCCGCTATGACTACGGGAGTCGTTTTTCAAATATCGTAATGCCTGCTGTTTTTTTAAGTCATTTAATCATTTTTCCCAAAATAAGTTTAAATACAAATTAGGGCCATAATAGAAAAATACCAAAACTGCTGCTGCATACCGATTAACTTAAGAATTGTTTTATTTAATGGATAAATTCAAATCTTTATTTCAATTTTGTGCATGTTCTTTATTGCATCTATTTTATATTCAACATCAAGACTCTTTTAACTTGCGAGTAACTCGCTATTGGTGAAGACCGTGGCCGTTAGCGGGTACAACCTTCGGCGCTTTGTACGGCAAATTTACTAACCTAGTACGGCGGGACTATCATATTGTACTAAGTTTAAGAGAACTATGAAATTTATCGTCTTTTCGTTATGGCCATGTGCGTTACACCCAATAAACGTTCTGTTTGTCTCCTCGTTTTGTTGTAGAAAAACGAGACGAATAGAACAGTACAAAAAATAAAAAAGACTCTGTTAATGTTTTCATTTCTGAGACTCGAGGTAGTCATCAACCCACACTTGGCCACAAGGCTGGCAAAGTGTGAGTTGGTGATTGTACCTTGGTTGGTGTATCAATCTGTTTTCTTTATCGGATGTTTATGCTCAGTTGTATGGACTAATATCAAGAGAATATACTCATTTGCAGCTGAAGGGTTCGATTCAACAGCGAACGACAGCAAGAACCTGCGGACGCCGCAGAATGGGGAGAAGAGCGATTCCCAGTCGGCGAAGCGGAAACGTAGGAGGATGAATGCATGGTCTAAAGGATTGGTTGTGAAACGGCAGAAGACAACACAGAAGGTAACTCTGTTCTGTTGTTTCATTATTTTTTTTATTGTAAATTAAATAATCTTGTATCAGATTTAGTACAACACTGCCGGTTAACCTCTACTAGTTATCTGTCGTGCAAAAAATCTCTAATAAATAATGTAAAATGTGTTGCAGACGTATAAAGATACGAGTCTAGCGATAACGGATGAGGAGTCTAAGGAAAACAAGCCGATCACGTCGACGCCGCTGGCCAACGGCTCGGCGACCTCTTCGGGCTCCGACGATGATGCGCCACTACGCCGCCCGCCCGACGACACGATGCTTGCTGCCACGCCCGCTAACAGGCATCGGTCCGACAGGTGCGGCACGCGCAGAACACTGATCCTGCTCTTTAAGAGTCGAGAGTTCGAGATGTGTTTAATACATAATAAACTACTCTCGCAATGTTATTGTGTGTGTGGTATTAGGATTTTGTGGATCAAACCGCTCGTCTTTGTACGTATGGCACGTACGACCGCCTTACAAACGGTTTGAGAAGACACGGGATGCCAGTTGTAGGAATCCTTATTTGCTTTCTGGCTAATATCTTGCGGTGATTTATCAAAATCTTATATTGTACTGTTTGAATTATATTAGTGTTAACCGACACAGTATAACGGAATGGAGTGGAATGGAGAAGAAAATAAAATTCGTTATG
Organism: Byasa hedistus; assembly: GCA_029286795.1. Lineage (NCBI taxonomy): Eukaryota > Metazoa > Arthropoda > Insecta > Lepidoptera > Papilionidae > Byasa > Byasa hedistus. The sequence continues at coordinate 6,934,248 of JAGSMW010000024.1, forward strand.
TATTGTCACTTACGTGTTAGTTATATTGCAATGTATTATGTAACATTGTAAAATAACGTAATTTCATGTAAATTTATCATCTTTACAGTCCAGTGAGAATGGGTGAAAAGACACCATCGAAGGCATCACCAAAGAAACGAAACTCGGGGCATGAGATTACAAGTGGAGGTAATATACTTAATGCTATTATTTAATTCCAGTCATACTATCTTAACCATGTTGCTATGGGCGGAGTAAGTAACCATCAGAAGAACGTCGTCCTCATCACGGTGCTTCTTCGGAAAGTAAAGTAGTTGTATTTCAATTAATAACTAATTCTTACAAATAAATCAACTCCATATTTTCTTAATAGTAATTCATTTTTAAAATATGAAATTTGTTGCTCTTTTAAAAAAATGTGTAATATGTTATTATTATTAAAAATGGGCTATCACTTGACTTAAATTTCACACGGTGGTATGCAAGAATGAGGATTTGGACGATGAAACTAGCGTGATAACTAGCAAGGCGGGTTCGAAAACGCCTTACTAGCAATAATATAATAAATAACCTTGGGATGCCGGCTACATTATTATTACATTAATACTATCAATGTAGTATTGTGCGCTCCTCTCTCATATATTAGTCTGTATAATGAGAAGAAGCGGCTTCTTCGTACTAGAGGACCACCTCTTGCTTATCAAGGCAATAGTTTATTAAAACAAATAGACGAATTTGATCTTTATTGTTTGTATGATGCGGAGTCAAAATTAAATAGCCTTATATGTATAATTTTCTACTTTATTTTTACGAAAAGATAATTTTTTTCATCACTTCATTTATTAAAAAGTTTTGTTGTTTTCAGACACGGATAAAGTACTGATAAACAAGACTGAATTAGATAACATTCTATATAAAAACGCGAAGGCACTACGGGGGATCGGCTTGGAGGCGCTCCTCGATCTGCACACGCAACTCACCAAAACGGTCCACGCTCACTCTGCGAAATACGACCGCGCGAAGCTGCCGTTGGAAATACAAGCGATCGTCTCCAGGTACCTGCAACTAGCTCGGAAATGAGAAAAACCAAAGGCCAAATTAGTATGGCTCCTTCGGGCTGTCTGTCAAAAGTTCAAATTAGCTTATTCACCCATCTTTATGTTATATAGATCTAAGAAACTGAACTGTGACAATAGATTCATTATCTGTTAAAACGATTTATTATCTGTACAGTGTTTGTTGCCTAGTTAGACATCGAGAGAGATCTTTCCAAAGCCGTCCAAAGTGTCACTGACAACATATCTGTCACTCGGTCGACAGCAAGTTTTTGGCAGACAGCTCTGCCGATGTGTGTATATCTCAGGTTTCGGTATTGGAATACAACATTCCATGTTTTTAGGAAAACATCCATTTGAAATGATGTCGTAGGAATTCTTTATATTCCAATCGATCACTGCCCTAATGTTACGTATGTTGGTAGTTTACTTTATCGTCTTGTGATTCATTGTATAGGAATATTTAATACTTGTTATAGTAAGGCATTGTCTGTTCTTATGTGTCATTGCATATCAACCCCTCCCTGAATTTTTTGTTACATTCACAGCAGTGTGCCCAGGTTTCCGTTTTATACTCTCTTTTTAATTAGAGATAAAATACAGTTTCGTGTATTTCACCCAACCCATCACATCACTATCATAAGTTATTATCCAGTACTGTTGTCTCGCTCTATGGCACGCAGCACATGCAAAAAGATATATAGTAATACATGGTTATGTCTTTTTCCCTGTCTCCTAATTAATAAAGTAACAATAAAAGAAAAAGAATAAACAAATGTATTACATTTTACTTTGTGATTTGTTACCAGATTTGAAACAAAAAAATTACCGCAAACGGCTTGAAAATATTTAACCAAAATTTATAACCAGATTTCATTACAATGAATCGATATATAAAGACATGTAGCAATATTTTAATGTTAAAAGACCCTTTTACCAAAAATTTACACTATCAATGAGATAAATAAGCCTCTCAAAACAGGCACCCTTATTTATTCAATGCTTTATATTCTAAGCATATACAGGTCCATCTGGTGCAAAATGTATTCGTTTTAAAAAAAACACTATACAGTCTCAAGTAATTAAATAACAATATGTTATTATATAAATGAATATGACTTGATTTCATTGTATGTATTTTTAGTACATTAAAAAACCAAATTTAGTATAATGTAACTCATCGAATTTCTTAAACTTCGTAAGTGGCCCTGTTATAAAATACTATAAAAACCTTTAAGAATTTCCAATATGTTTAACACATTAATTGTGATAAGTTCTTCTACGGTTGGTGATCTTAGCAGGAAGCTATCGATGCAGGTACACAAACCGTAATCAAAATGGGTTATATTTTCGAAAAGTGTCCCTGGGGTTTTTATGTAGCTAATGATTAGCGACAGCAGCACAATATTTTCAGTAATTTTAGTAGTATTATTTATTATGACAACAAAAAAACCTTTTGCCTCTGTTCAAATATATTAAGTTTTCAATTTGATTCTTGTCAAAGAATAAGCTTTTAATATGGCTTTGATGAATATTTGTAGTGCAGACAAATTTGCATTCAAATTGAATGGTAACAACTTCGCTTGCCTCTGTATTGGAAATATGTATGATAATGTTTTCTTATATTTCCGCGAATGTTACATATTTATTAAAACTAAATTTAACGGATATTATTGCGTTTATTTAATATATTTTATTTAATCCCGACGTTTCGACCGATTTGCAGCAGTCATGGTTCCAGTCCTCTCGTGACCATACATACATATGTAAAATTTAGTTGCAATAAATCCGTAATTATATCCATATTGTGATTATACACATGCATTAAAACAAATTATACATGTATTTATAATAATTTTTTAATTAAAATTAATATAAATATTAACATTTACTTGTTTAAATTTTGATTGTTATGAGTGACCAATATCTCACTGCCATTTAGTAACATTAATTTAAAGTCTTAGCATTATTAATATAAATATCAATAATATTTGTCAATGTATTTAAATAATTTATTAATATGAAATAATTATTATCCATTTAAATTAATAATTAAAATTTGTAATGTTAAGGTTAACAAAACCAGTCTTGGCTCTTTCCTCGAGACGAGTAAGACGTTCACCTGATGGTGATACATTCACTCAAAAAAATGTGGCGCTGGTTAGGATGGTATACATTGAACCACATTGTTCTCGTTGGCTTGTTCGTTTCAAGGGGTATGTTAGGATTCAGAGCTTAATATCCTAGTATACTTTTTTATATCAAATATCGATTCTTAGAAACAATGAATAGAAAATGTAGGTATAATTAACATTAATCTCATATGAATAAAAAGCCCTTTAAAGATAAATGATTTAAATAAAAATTCTGACATTTTCCAGTGTATTCAATTTGATTCAAAATTTCATTGCAGATTAAAAAATTAAAATCGTAAGTTCGTTTCTATTTCTAGAAGTTTTTGTATGTCCAAGGTAATAATTAAAGTTAGTCAAATAATGTGTATTGGTGTCATGTTAACCAAAAGTATGGAGAAATGTCTAGTAAGTGGTTCGGTGACATTAATTTTTTCATCTGCAATGGTGGAACCACAATGTCACACTGTGTTAAGTGACAATAAAGTAATGGATAGTCAAGCGAGCTCGCTGTGATTACCCAGCCTCTTATATATTGACAGCTAAAATGCAGTGATGCTGTTTGGTTACAGATTTACGTGGAGTGTGGTAGCTCCGCAATAGAATCTGAGACCTCTGTGGTATAATGCAAGCGCTTTGCTTACTGCTCCACAGAGGCAGTAAAAAACGAATTCTTTTGGAAAATGTCTTTCTATCCGATATACTGTCTTCAATAAAAGACAATAGTTAGTAAAGAAAATTGATATGGCTGCCATTATTCTAGTTGTTAGCTACCACCTAAGTTATTTGTAATAGAAAACTAACTAAAATGTTCACAATCTAGGATTAAATATAATCGGTTCATAATTCAATTCATTAATTTAACACTGTACTTAAGGTTATTTATTTTCATACAGTTGGAGAAGACTAACCGAAATTATTAAGGTTGTATGGGGTTTTATAGCAGTTAACTATTTGTCAGGTTAGATTTGTTAAGGCCTAGCCTAGGTACCTGTGTAAGTACTAAGTTACAAACATAAATACAAAACCGTGTGATATGAAAGGAATAAACGCATTGTAGCAAATGTATACAAAGTTACCTCATTCCTGGGTGGAAACAAATGTATAATTATATAGTATCAGGGATATAGTGTTGCCATAGTTATTTTCACGTCTCTGCGTAATGTACTACAATACTTCGGCTTTTTAAATTTTTCATAATTGATTAATTTTTCTTTTAATTGTTATCGAAAAAATTCATAGTAAATATTATATTGGCATAACTTAACATCGGAGCGCAGGGCTTACGATTTTTTTTAGATAAAATTTTGCAACTAGTAATACTTGAATTGGTATGTTAATGTTGCTATTCTTCAATTTTGTTTTGTTTAATAAATTTTGCAACTAGTAACACTTGAATTGGTGTGATAAAGTTGCTATTGTTTTAAATTTGTTTTTATTATACAATAAATATTGCAGCTTGTAACATTTGAGTTGGTATAATATTGTTGATATTATTTGACATTTGTGTTTTCTATAATTGTCTATACTTTTTGAAATTTTTTGTGTCCGCACCGTGGGACTTGTTTAAGTGATTATTTGACATATCATGATTGTGTTGTATGACTTTAAAATTGAAGTGTTACTCGTTGTGGTCTACTTATAAATAATGCTTGCATTTGCTCAATCTCGATGAATTTGTAAGCAATTAATGTCCACCGTTTACTTTAGTCGGTAATTACTTATTTATAAAATTGTATATTTAAATGATAAATAAAAGGGTTTATGTGATATCGTTCTGTGTGTTTGTTTTTTTTCACCTTCAACAATTACTGTGCAAACGTTTGTTTATTATAATTGGGACGTTTTTACTGCGACAGTTTGTTCTGCCTGAGCGACGCCATTGAAGGTATTGTATTAAAAATACAAAATCAAAGTACATTAAAAACTATTTCATAAATTTGAAGACAATTTTGATGCGATCTGTTGCAAGTTACGATCACGCCGCTGCATATGCAATATAAAGGGCTTGTATAGTTGTCGTAACTGCCTCCGTAGCGCTAGCTCCATTCAGACGTCACTGGTTATGCTGTTGTATTCGAGCTGTTAACACTCAAATTTTAAATTTAAAATATATATAAGTAAGAGCAATAGCTCCTGAAGTGTTTTTAAACATGATGTCAGTGTTGATGGAACTACTAGCATCGTTTTAGTGATTACTCATTGTTAAATTTATCCGACAACGTAACAACCTCACATGAGGTCCGTACAATCCGGCAGACGGAGCGCAACCATTTTTAAAACGCCGGCCCCTTTTTTTAAAAACATGAGCCATGTCCAAATTGAACTGAACATCATAAATAATGAATTTTTGACAATTAAAAGATAACACAACGCGATTGCGCCGACATGTTCCTGTCTGCATGTGATCTATATATATAGACATTATATAATCTCTAGGTACATAGATCTGGATATATAGATAGAAAGATCTCTAGATAGAGATCTATAGATCTACAAGTTCTTTGGTTTAACATGACAAGTAATGCTATTTTGCAGCAATTTCATTTCACGGGTCACAGCCGCAGTTGTTTTAGAACGAAGACCATGACCTCTGGAATATTCTACATAGGCTTTGAAGGACTCCAGGTGTTAAATATTAAGATAAAATTGCTCGTAACATTAGATATGTGTAAAAATAATTCAAAGAAACCAATATCAATAGACCTAAAGGGCCACTTTAACGTCAGTTATGAGCACAAGTTGAAACTTTTCTTGTAATAAAAGAAAAATTGTTATTTTGTTAACTTATCGCGTTTATTCAGAGACGGAGCAAGTTAACCGAAGAAATTCTTCAATGAAATAAGTTTTGGTCCGGAAACATTTTGCATTAAAAACAAATCTTTGTAATTATTGCGGTACTGCGACAAAGTACTTGTAGGCATTCCACGGATGTGTAAGGCTTCCCCTCATACATAACTTCCGAGCTTACGAATGAATTGCGAAAGCTCGTCATTGGGTTGCAGAACTTAACATTTAATTAGATTCGATATTTTTTAAGTTTCATTACAAAGTTAATTGAAGTTTTTTTATTAAATTACATCCTTTGCTTTTATATAAATGATGCGTTTAAGATCTAGTTATTTTTATCTACGTTTTGGAATAGTAATAAAATAAAGTTATGCACGTACCTTTTTGAATGTCACTTCCTGGTTTTTATTCGAACTTATTGCACTCCTGGGAGTTGCACACAATGTGAGAACAGGGGTCATAATCCACCAATCTGGCTGGTGGTAGTTTTATTTATATATACTAAACTTCGATTATATCAATAGATTACTCTACAGAAATATGGATTTTTTTAATGGAAAGTTTACTCTCTATCAAGATGCCGCAAATTTCGGGAAGAAATATGTAGAGAAAAAAAACTAATATTACGTTCTGTTAAATAGTACTGTTAATGATTTCTTATAATCATGCTATCTTACCAGGTGGTAGGTCTCTGTTGCCGGAGGCCGTCTGGGTGAGTACCACCGCAGCTCCTATTGCAACCGCCAAATAGTAGTGTGCGAACATTACTGTGTTCCGGTTTGAAGGGCGCTGTAGCTAGTGTAATTACTGGGGTAACGAGACAACACCTTATGTCTCCGGCGACGAGCGCAATGTGGTGCAGTGTGTACCATCTTAACTAGCGCCGCGTTGTCATAGGCAAGCGTATCACTTACCATCAGGTGAACGTCTTGTTCGTCTCGTCGCTTAGTAGTACAAAAAAAAAAAGCTATTGAACATTACTAAATTTAACGTTTTTATCGCATTTATTTGATTATCCCGTCGTTTCGACCACTTCCCAGCATCTATGGTCACAAGATCGAGATTTCAAGACACTGATTTAAATCTGCGTAGATCATTTTTCCTTCTCCGAAAACTTGAGCTCAGTGGGTATTGAACCTGTGTCTCTACTATGAGAATAAATTATGTAACTAATTATTTTTATTGAATATGGATTATGTAATCGAAATTGAAAGAGCATTACATTCACATGTGTTTGTACTTACGTATGTTCACAGGATGATAGCTGTTGGCGCACAATGAAAACATCAAAAATGGTATTTCATATTTTTATTCTTTACACTTTACTTCAGTGACCGTAAACGAATTTTTCTACATCGCTCCGTCATTTCAATTCAAATACACGATAGAATGATACTAAGAACATAAATATTTTTTTCGTATTATTTTAAGATCAAATAGATAATCTTTTTTACATCCTAATGTAACGATATCATTTAATTTAATTTGTTTATTAGGCGAAATACAACAAATTAAATTACACAACTTATAATTAATTATACTCTTTATCGGAGAACAATTAGTCTAAAAGCTTAAATCATTGCAATTACAATATATATAAATACTCGTAACAAAAATGAAGGAACTAAATATTTGAATCTACTAAATTAATTCAATCACAAGTTTTATCAACTAAAAATACTAAATACTTTAACATTTATGTGCTTAATATTTTTTTTTTCATACATACATTTGGCTCCCAATAAAATCTATTGCAAAAATTTTGCAGTGAAAATGTGCCTCAAGTTTAAATAATATTGTTTAGACAAAAAAATAAGTAAGTCTATTATACTATTGGGCAAAGTTTACAGGAACTTTCAATTAAAAAAAAAACAACAAAGCAGATGTAAAGCAAGGACAAAGGCAAGAAACGTTATAAGTGATTAAAAAAATGAATGGATAGAAGTACATTGCACTAAAACGATGATCATAATACGTACCCTACATATTTTCAATTATCGTACCATATCATTAACAAATAACAAAAAACTTAATTAAAAGGTTTCAATTAAAACTTTAACAAAATCACTCTAATACTGCTGAATTTGTACGAATTAGGTAAAATCTACAAATCGACAACACAATATTTCGATCACGAGTCACAACACAAGTGAGGTACACTGCCAAAGTAATAATGGCGGCGTTACACAACAACATAACAGTGATAATGGCTGCCGCTGTCAAACGCTCCGATGAAATTTTGGCACATCAAACATTTCACACCGTCGTGTCGTTTACACTATTCAATGTACATCAATATATTAAACACCGGCTAATTTCATTAAAATACTTAGATTACTTTACAAATAATTATCTGCGTGATGTTAACCATCGCCAAGAAAACGACCATTTTTTTCATTTTCATAATTTTTTTTTTCTCAAATCGCCAATACCCGGTTGTTGGACAAGTGATAAGTTAAAAATAAATTAAGCTGAAATTCAGTTAAACTATAGGTACATATTCAATTATACAATTCTTTAATATATAAAATCCCTGTAATGATAATATTGTTTTACATAATGACGTGCCACTAACTGTGAACTACTGCGCTCGCGACCATTTGCTGTTCGGAGTTACTGTGGTAATGTGTATTGTACAATTATTATAAAATAGAGTCGTAAATTGTGTTCAGTCTTCTGTTAAAGATTTTTTTTGCGGTTATTGTTATATGTAACGTCGACTACAGTTAATTTATTTGCGAGTCGCTCGAGGAAATAAATCCCTGCGACAATCGCGCTGTATGTTCTTTGATTGATTTAAGTAAATCAAACTCCGTTTATTCGTGTAGTCTACAACACAATAAGTATAGATAGTAATATTTAGAGACGAGTGGGAATGTTTCTAGTTTAATCTGGAAGTTAGAGATTTAGTACTTCTGTTATAGCTACAAATGATCGTGCTGGAATGAGTAACTAAACCACATTTTAAATAGACCCCTTGGTGACGTTACACAGACGTCGCGTGTATAACTAATTATGATTCGATTGTATACAATTATCTAAAGCCAGGTTGGAATAAACAGTTTATTCTAAACCTTCGTATTATTCACTAAAAATTTCGAAAGCTCCTTTTTATTTGAACATTGAGTGCTGAATACTTTATTTGTCTAAACCGGGCGCGCACTGTCATGGTAATGTTATTATGTTCCGATCACGTCGATGCGGTCCTTTTTTACTTCATCCATTTCCTCTGATCGGATAACTGCTTACGTCACTTGGCCGACGGGACCACCCGACGGCCATGTACCATTCCGAACGAAATCACGAGCCTCTCCGCGGCCACTCGTTCAGGATCCGAGATGCATACGTTTACGGTTTCATAATTTTATTGCTCTCACACGGTTGTCTAAGAATGCTTTCAAATATCCCACCAATACAGCTATAAGACAAATGATTATAATAATTTCCGTTTTTGTAATTGAAACGACAGTTCTAGCGGTGTATTATTTAATAACAGATTTGTGTCCGTGTGTCTGTGTGTCTGTGCCTGTGTGTGACTAGTGCGTCGCGGGCTTTCCTCTGTCCTGTCTGTGCTGTACCGATACATCGATAGCCGAACATTTACGTTTTTTTTTAAACTGTATTCACTTCGCTAAAACTACAACAATTACAAATACACTACCGTTTATCATTAAGACACCGAACGTCTCCTTAATAAATGGTTAATTCAGTTATAATTTCCTTTAATTACCAATAACTATTTACATTTAAAAATCGTTTACCATCGAATAATATCTATTAATACGAAATATTTTACAAACTTTGGTGAAATTCAGAAGTAAACTCGCACATATAACATATCTACATTGGGATCATTTAAAATACGTTAATAAACGGCAAGATTGTATAAGACAGTCGCCATTACATACGATTACGAACTAATATCTAAATAAAATATAAGGAATGTTTGTTTTGGAATGTTAACAACGAGAGAGACCACAACGCCGTCGCTTAACGACAACAATCACAACACCTTTCATACTTATTGCACTCCTTCGGAATAATAAATTATCGCCTATTACTTATTCACGAAACTTTAATATACATTTACAATATTAACACTTTTCTTTATATAATATAAATTTAACTAGTGTTAGACGCGGGCGTCGCCGCCGCGGAGCCTATTGACATACTTTCTAATATATTGTTCGCTCCGCTCCGGGCGCAACTGAAACTCTTTCAGTGTACTGCAGCGGAGTTCTTTGAACTTCATCTTCGTGATAATATTGCACATAACAATTCAAAGGCTCGTCGTGTGAAATTTAAAAGGCTCGTTACATTGAGCTAATCTCAGTTGCGCCGTTCTCCGCTTCGCGTTGTCAGCGACGGTAAATGGTTCTTTAAATTACTGTTAAACTTACGAGGTTAATTAATTAATTAGAGAGGCGCCGGGATGTTAGCGGCTGTGTGTACATCTAGAAGATTCCTTGGTTTTGCTTACGTTCTGTTAACGGGTCTTAATCTTGACCGTTGTGATGTAGGAGTGTGCGGTTGTCGGGCGGATGCGGGGGGTGGGAGGGCGCGCGGTACGTGTCGCCCTCCTCGTCCGCTGAATTCTCTTTCGACCTGTCGCTCTTGCAGTCCTCCTCCTTCGTGGCGACCGACAATGAGTCCAGAGCCATCGGCATGGACTGGTAGAGGTCGCGGGCTTTGTCGTTCGGCGGCAGGAGATGCAGCATGTTGAGGGGCATAGGGAACCCGGGCGGGAACTCCGGGTAGAAGCCCTGCTGGAACGGATTGAACATCGGGTTGGAGGCGATGTCCGGCTCCGAGCTCGCCGGTCTCTGGCTGGTGTTCTGGTGGTCGTCTTTATCGTGGTGCTTCGAGGGGTGATTGTTGTTATTGTTGCCGGTGTTGAGGTTAAGCACGTCCAGGGGGCCGCCGATGCAGTCCTTCCGCAGCTGCTCGAGCTTCAGGCTCTTGCCGTACTTGCCGCGGACGTACATCAGCAGCGAATTGTACGGTATGCCGAAGATCCTCGATGCTTGGCTGGTAGTCATTTTCTTGTTCCAGACGTGCTGCAGCGCCTCGGTCAGCTCTGCGTTCGTCCAGGAGCGGGGCGGGCCGCCGCGCGGGGCGCTGTGCTGCCCCTTCGGTCGCCCTGCGGACAAACGGCACGCCGTCAAAACAATAGCAGTGGAAACAGTAATCATTAAACACTATTGTGTTATTGTTGGTTTTGTTATAATATAGGGCGACGGAGTATGAATCCCCTGGCAAACCTTTTTGTGGTCCGTTTCAAAAGGAATTATTACCGTATTACCAGGTGGTAGGCCTCTGTTGCCGGAGACCGTCTGGGTGTGTACCACCGCAGCTCCTATTTCAACCGACAAATAGTAGTGTGCGAACATTACTGTGTTCCGGTTTAAAGGGCGCTGTAGCTAGTGTAATTACTGGGGTAACGAGACTTAACACCGTATGTCTCAAGGCGACGAGCGCAATGTGGTGCAGTGTATACCATTTTAACTAGCACCACGTTGTCATGGGCAAGCGTATCACTTACCATCAGGTGAACGTCTTACTCGTCTCGTTGCATAGTAGTATAAAAAAAAGAAAAAACAGTAAACATATTTACTTACAAGTGATAGTTATAGTAAGAGCGTTATCTGAACTTAATATATAAATGACGAGGTGGTTTCTTTCGTGTTTTATTTGTGTTAGTCTAAAGATTCGTCAGCGCCGTCGCGGTTGGTATTAAAGCCCAATAAAGATGTCGGAAAAGTTCTCGCATGCATTACGAAACGTTTAGTTCGTTAATTACATTACTGGGGTAGAGTTTAGTGATTTACGAGCGGCGGTGTGCAGCCGGGAGGCACGACATGTGCCGTGCGCCATTGCCCGATGCGGGTATCTAATAACCGTGTTTCGGCTGAGCCGTAACTCGGCTGCGACGTACGACGGAATGAGCGGGTTGCGACTCGCCGGCACACCCGCTAACTCGCGACGGGCACGCGACTACCTGCGACTAAGTACGCCTAAGTCGCCTTTAAACTTTGCGCTCCCGCGATACGGAAGGATCATGTTAACTCGATACCGATCGGTTATCGAGTTAACATTCGCGGGCGGAATGATGTTTCAATATGGTAATTTGGGTTTTTTTTTTAATAGCCGTAACGGATCACGCGATGTTGGTCGGGGGAATTAAAAGTACGTTTCCCATTTGGATGGCTCGTTAGCGTTTTATGGTGGAGCGTCGGAGCTGGTGACGCCGTCTCGAGCGATGTCGCTAATCGATCGGCGAGTATTGTGTGCGGTTCAGGGCTGTGCTGTTCAATACAATCCAGACGTCTCGAATTGTTCTAACTTATAACGATTCAAGTCCGCCGTTCTATCAGTGTTGTCAAGTAACAGCTACACTGTAGTAGTGTCATAGTTTGTGTATCTAAAATCGAATTACACAACCCTTTGAATAGAAGCTAATACATTTTATTTATTATGGGATCTTCATATTCTAAGTTGAAATAAGTTTTTATTTGTAACTATTATAATAATTTATTATTTAATGTATTACCTATAAATATGAACGCTTAACATTTACTTTTTTAATGTTATATAATACAGAGTGAAATGAAAATAAAATAGATAAATAACAAGTCGCAAATGGCTGACTTAATACCCAATTGCATTATCTTCCTTATAATCGTGTGTGCGCAGAGAAATGATAGGAAAGAGAATGAATATTAAAAATAAAATTATTGTAATGTACTCAAGAAAATCTCGATTAAAAACTACTTATCAATGAATAATAAATCAGGTAAGTATCCAGGCAGCCCTAAACCCGGCGCGATGCTACCGGGGCATTGAAAGCACACGCTGGACTCGCCGCCTGCTCCCCTACGAGATACACTATCTGATCTTCTTAATAAACATTCACAAGGAGACAATGCGTTCAGCATTTGCGGCAATAGCTGCAGAGGCGCAGCTTCATAGCTATTCGGCTTATTTAGCACGCTATTTTCTATTGTTAACCGCTCAGCAAAATGCGTGTGTAAGTTTAAAACGTGTAACTAGTGTTTTGTTTAGAACAAAGTTCACTTATGCGTATGTACATAGTATACTTCAATTTATTTATTTTATGTAGCAATAAACATATGATATTACATTAACGAGAACCTATTATACTTTTATGATTTTTTTTTATCTGCTATCTTTAAGCTGTTTCAAACAGTCGTGTCAAAATATATTTGCGTAATGCTAGTTAGCTCGTTATCAGCCAATGCTTTTTAGAATGTTTTATTAATACGTATCTGTTAACTGGTGGTAGGTCTCTGTTGTTACAGACCGTCTGGGTGGGTACCACCGCAGCTCCTATTTCAACCGCCAAATAGTAGTGTGCAAACATTACTGTGTTCCGGTTTTAAGAGCGCTGTAGCTAGTGTAGTTACTGGGGTAACGAGACTTAACACCTTAAGTCTTAAGGCGACGAGCGCAATGTGGTGCAGTGTGTACCATCTTAACTAGCGCCGCGTTGTCATGAGCAAGCGTATCACTTACCATCAGGTGAACGTCTTGCTCGTCTCGTCGCATAGTAGTATAAAAAAAACTGTTATTACGGTATGATACTTACATTTCTTCTTGACGTTGGTAAAGAGCTGGGCGTCCAGTGGCGGCGCGCGGTGCTCCACGTCCATCAGCGGGTACATCTTGTGCTCCATGCCCGGCGGAAACAAGCCCAAAGGCGAGTCAATGCCGAACACTGTCAAACAAAACAAATATTTTCATTAATACATATCAAATTATCTATATTTATATTACGCTATTTTAAAATATTCTTAGAGCCGTGTCAGCCTAGTGCTTTGAACGCCGCCCTTCCATTCCGATGGTACCTGGTTTGAAACCGGCCTGCACCAATGAATTTTTCAATTTATTTGCAGTTAGTATAAAACCAACTGTTATCGTGCTTTGACGGTAAAGGAAAACATCGTGAGGAAACCTACATATCTATGTCATGACCATCCGTGCTCGCACTAGTATGTGAGATGGAGAATGCAATGGCAAACCACTCCATTACAACTGTCAAGTAAGCCCTCGTGTTTTATTACACATGATGACCACGACCCTTACTCATGAGGAAATACGACTTAGGAGAAGAATTTTAAATATTTTTACACTTAATGTCTATAATTAATGATATTAAGCGACCCCGAAGACAATACTTAGGCGTTTGTATATATCACGTCTAGAGTATAGCGATGCTGTTATGACGGCACATTCAGAAGACGGGGGTGTTAGATAACTAGCTTGGAAATTTAAACACTTTATGGATAATATTTAAATTATTTACACTATACATTTTTTTAAAGACATTTTAAAACATCTCATTATTGTTCATCTGACTTAAACTGGATTAGTTCAAATTATAAGAACTACGTAAGAGAATGGAAAAATGTTTGTAAAATCTTTATAATGTTCATGTATAAATGTTTTATGTACTCCAATTATAGTTAACTTGAAAAGTTTCCAATTAAGTTTAAAAGCTATTTTATATACAAAGGCTGTATTCTAAGCAGCAAATGATAACATGCAATAGATCACGTCGCTTCTAATACTACATTATTTAGATACGAGTTATAACGGTACTGATTGAGGTACATATAGTGAAAGGCACCGGCCAACCGCACTGCTGAACCTTGGATAGAATAACTAGTTCAACTACTCGCCACTAGATGGCGCTGTCTGTGTCTTGTAGTACTTGTATGACAAATCACACTTCAAATGTATGTAAATTAATAAAATTTAAACATTTTAGAATACACATGTTTTTTATCCAAAGTGGACTAGCTTGCCCTGAGTTTCAGAAGGTGTTAAATGCTACTGAGGTAGTAGATGGTGAAGCTTCAGCGAGAGGTTAACGGCGAAGCACAGCAATGCTGTTATGGCGACATATTTTCTATAAAGACAGGAGGCTAAGAAAGAAGAGTTCAAAAAACCTGACCAGACTCAAAAATATGTGCCTGTTAACTGATGATTACAAAAAGAAAAGTTTACGTTATTTTCTATTGTTTGTGTATTACTACAATGGATATATGGTTAATATTAGTTTTTAAATGATTATAATAAAGTATATCTATGTATTATACATTTATCATTAAATTTATACAATCTTCACAGTGGTAATAAAGGAATATGTTTTTGCATAATATTTAGCACTTGGTTCAACATAAAATCATTACAAAATATAAAAATTTTAAGGGTGCGATAACGTGGCAGCTTCTCGCAGTCATTAACCTGCTTCTGACTTTAGTACAAGAAATAGAACTTTTCCTCGCGTTTCTTAAAGTAGATGTGAAAATTTATTTTATTATGTTCATCACCCGTTGACACTTCAATAAATGTAGAAATAACTTGATTGTATTATTTCTTTATTTGATAGTCTGTCGTTATATTGTAAATAATATCCAGCATATCAAGTAAACTAAATTATCAGTATTGATTTATACTACGTTTGTATAAAATTTCCATGACTTATTATACAAACCGGTGACAGGTTTCTGATGTAGGATACGTTTTCTTAAATTTCGCGAAACGTTACATAAATTTGGTTGATTTGGCTATAGAAGAAACGAGTTTTTGAATTTGCGATAGAGTTTCGGTTTTTTACAACACTATATAATTAAAAGTAAATTTCATATGTTGTTGATCAGACAGACATTATGGAATACTTGTTTTATTTACTGTGCATTTGTTACAACATGTCTGGGTAATGAAAGCAGTGGGCGGCGGTAAGCTACATCTGTGCAAGTAAATAAGCGCTCGCCGGCGAGTGTCCTCCGTAGAGCTAAAAGCGACAAAATCAATAACTCCTCCTGGCAAATTGAGAGGTCCTGTTGAATCCTTGCAATTTTATAACGTTCGTGTTGTGTTGCTCCATCGATTTTCTATTTTTGCAATTGCAATTTGTTCCATTATTTTAATTGGAATGAAAACGCTTCATATATGCTTTTCATAGTAAAACTGTATTTATAGATGGTCGTAGTAGACAATAAATATAAATTTGTTCGTTTCTTACATTAGCACTTTATAAATGAAGAAATTAAGCACAAGTTTTGATATGGTTTGGTAAATGCAGGTATAGATTTACTGGTGGTAGGTTTCTGTTGCCGGAGACCGTCTAGAAAGATACCACCGTAGTGACTATTTCAACTACTAAACAGTAGTGTGTAAACATTACTGTGTTCCAATTTGAAGGGCGCTGTAAGCTAGTGAAATTTCTTGAGTAACGAGACTTAACATCTGTCTCAAGGCAAAGAACGCAATTTAATACAGTGTATACCGATGACGAATTATTTATTTTTAGACAGTATTGCGGTTTTAGTCGAAGTAGCAATGTCGGTGCAGAAATGGTCTGTTTGTTTTGCGTTTAATGTTATTAAGTTCTCTCCGTCTTTATAATGTTTTGATACGGGCGCAAGTTAAAATTCAAAAATTAAATAATATACATAATATTTAAAGCAAAATAACAACAACGCCGAAATCAAAACAGTTTCAATGCTCTAAATCACCGGGCACTAGAATGCCGCCAATGACATTTACTCCCATGCAACACCAATGATAAAATTTAATCGGCCAATAAAATTAACTGAATTAAATTTAAATGTACTCGCACAAGTTGCAGTGCGCAATAGTTACATGCATTTAAAATAATTACCGTAATAAACAATGACATATATTGTTTTAACTTTCAACGGACAGAAGGTATTTGTAAATACTAAACCCAGTTGCTGTTTCTCCCTTTACTTACAGATGGCGTTACATGTTGGTGTTTTTAACTTAAGTAATTTTTTTTAGTAAAATCAACAAGAATTTACTCGTATAAGGTAATAGCTATATGTAATTATAATAATTTCTGCAACAAACCATTATTTTGTTTTAACTTTTACCGAATTCAAAGTATTGTCAAATAAATTTACAAAAAGCTGGCTTTTTCTTTTCATCCATAGATGGCGGCACTGCGCAATTTTTTGAAATCTGGTTTTGTTTTTACAAAAGATGTTTGTTTGAAATACATTTATAGTATTGTCTATTGTTACTCGAGTTTCTTTCGTACTGATACTTAAAGAAATATGGTTCAGTACATGTAATAAGATCGGAGGCGCACGTTGTTTTCATACCAGAAAAGGGAAGTGCAATAGTTAAAGTTGAACTTTGCAGTTTCGACAGCCTAACCCATGACCGTTAGGGTTCTTGTATTGTATTATGAATCATGCGATGCTTTCGTTCTTGTAATAAGAAATAATTTAATGTTATTAAAAAAATGTTAGAGGATACGGCTTACTCTAATAATTTGGTCCTCGTGGCATTACGTATAAGATGTTAATTCTTGTTACTACAGTAATTTCACTAACTACTACTAAAGAAAATATAAGATTATGGAAAGAGCTGTGCTCGGCATTTGCCTTGAATGAAAAGAACAAAGGTCTCTAGCAGATGAGCCAATTTGCTCTTTTAGATAAAAATAAAATATCGTTGAATTGTATGAGGTAAGGGAATTATAATATAAATATCTTATAAAAAAACTTTTTTATTTATCGTTATTTAATTAATTTAAGTTTGAAAAAAGAAATCGGTTCCCTATGTTATAAAAAAAGCGTAAATTCGCCATATTCTATAAAAATCCGAGGTAACATGGATACATGTGGCAACACTGCTTTTCGGAGTTTTAGTGCCGCCGACGGATATGAAACGAACGGATAATTCGTGTCAATCGTTAAAGCACTCGTTAGTGTCCGCGGTACTCGTTATTTGCATAATTACCGCCAATCACCAGGTTCGTATACATATTGCATGAAAATTGCACAAAAATAATATGTGCTTTATAGGCCGCATGAGATACAGACATAAACATATTTATGTCAGACATTTAAAACTGTTTTAAGTAGTTTATGGTATTGTTCGCCTGTAATTTAGTAATTTTGGACTAAACTTAAATCACTCTATTGATTTATTTTAAAACATGTTTCATTATGGCTAAATTGTGAAATAATTAAACAGAAATGTTACCGTTTATTGAAATATGAAAGAAATTTGAATTTATAACTGTCGTGATATTAGAAATTAGGATAACTCAATGGTCTAGACATGTATTTTATTTGTTCGTACTGTTAAATTTTATTCTAAAGTAACAATTTCTAGGAGAATAGAGTAAATCTTGCGGTCAATTAGTCGTGGCGTCGACGCCTGGCTTGACGCTTTCTAATTCTAGACTATCAGACGCCTTCACAGAACTATCCGACCATAAACAATGATTTACGAAACACATCCACCGTCCAATAGTTGCAATACGTTCGCATTAGATACGATATTTTTTCGTGAATTTCACAAGTTGTAACAATTGCCGCATTCGGACGGTTTCTAATACAATCTAACTACAAAACACTATGAAACTGAACGGACGAGCGGAACTTTGATGCAAAGTCGGCCCAAGTTTACCATCGATCGGCATCGCCCCATATGCGTAATGAAAACGAAAGCTCCCGCCAACTTGGAAGGCAACCCCTTCGCGGCATGTGTACACTTGTCAAAGTTTACCCCGTTCATTGAAAGCGCCGCGGCGGGGCGGGGGCCGCGGTGTGTGAATGAACAGTTTCGTGGGGTCGCGGCCCGGCTGGAAGCAAAAGCCGTCGAGATGGGGAACAGTTCAGCAGCAGGGTGCACACGAGACCCATTCACGAGCACACACGAGGCGGGCGGGAAGGCTCCGCGCCGCGCCGCGCCCGTGTGTGGGAGTCGCCGCGTGTTGTCTATGGTCAGGCCGGCGCGCGTGCCCGCCATTTATTTTGCAACGAGATTTACAACTATAACTGTAAATTAACTTTATCGAGCGGCGCCGTAACTAGGTCGTATGGAATCAGCATTAATTATCGCTTTAATCTTAGGAGCGACTTCGGCCGCGTACAATAGATCACATGATAGATAGCCGCTCACGGCAAGGACGCGAAAGTAATAATATCGAACGCTTTAACAATCATGAATGTGAAGCAATTGGGTTAAATCTATTGTTTTCACAGAAATACACGTTAATCGATGTGGGGAATGATTAAAGTGGAAAGAAGTCTAGGCCGCGGTGATGGGCAGCGGGTATCCTTGCATTGTTAGAGATGATCGCGTGAGCAACACGAGTCCCCGTTGCATAAGTAATTAGGGGTGCACACCGCCTGAGCACCTTGACGTCTCATTGGAAACGGCTCTTGCAGATGCATCACCTCGCTTTGAACTCGACCGCGAGCTCGTGATGTGATTGTCGGCGTCAATTATTCTATGTATACATTGTAGCGTAACCTGAAGATCTGCAGATCTAGATAGAGCCAACCAACAGAGCATTATCTCGATCATGAAGAAAACACAAATTAATTTTTTAATACACTTGTTAAGTTAAATGTAATTAATTTATCACTTTGATTAGCATGTATTGTGTCTTAATATTGACCCAACCTAAATTTCCAGCAAACTCTAATAAATTTACTATTAAGTATACAGTGAAACATTGGAAAGACATTAGAACTGTTTTAAAAACAGGTTCATTATACGCTTTTTGCTTTCTTTGGGTACATATAACAAAATATTTATTAAATAAAGTACGGTAACTTACTAACATCCTAGTTATTATTGTTGAGTTTCAACGACAAACAAATCACAATGTTATGACGCACGGGTACTATTTAATTCAAGGGTTTTGGGTTCAATGACGCGCCGAAAAATATTGTACCAAGTTAACATGTGATGTGAAATAGACTTATGAATCATGAATGACTGTACCGAGATTTCATTCTGTATAAACCTTATGGTATTAAAAATACAATAAAACAAAATATAGTTACCGTTTTTTGGGAAAGTATGTCATTATATAACTTAACATTTTAACAAAATACAGTTACTGATATCAATGTGAACAAAACATTACGCAGCCACAAATATTACTTTCGGCTTGATTTATTACGAAGAGATTTTATTAACGCATTAAAATGTTTCTCGTAATCGATATATCGTTTTACGAATAGGGCGCTCGTTAGCGAAATAATGTTATAAAAAGAATTGGCCGTTATATCGTGTGGAGTGAAAGTAGAGATCCTCACAAACCAATGAGACCACATTAGCTGGATCACGATCACACACGGCACGGTGGGAGAATTCATACAAATGAATTACAGCCGCCAACGTGATAATTTAGTAAGCTCACAACCAATTTGGATTTTAACTATTGAAATGCGTTTTCGTTACTTTCCACATTACCCACATCTCGTGTGAAGCCGACTTGTTCTCTATTGTCTTCTGCCTGCTACCAAAAACGAAAGGCGCGCTCACTTGTACTCACGATGTACATTTTAACTGCTCTAAAAAACGGCCATAGACAAAGCTTTAAAATCGTGATAAGTATAAATACATTTTGTAGTGTATTGGATTTATTTTTTATTTACAGAGTAAATATAGCTATGAAATGATTTGCATCGTAATAAACATTTAATATTAACAAACTCAGTTCTGGCAAATAATTTTTTTTTATAAATTTGTGTTATTTTTTTAATATTCGAAAGTACAGAATTAAAAATGCAATCAACTGATCACAAAAAAATGATATTCGGAAAAAAAAATTTAATTGAATAAAAATAATATTGCGCAATAATAATATTATTTTCTACGATGTAATCGTAAATTAATTTTACGTAAAGATTATTAGGTTAAAAGTTTTATGTTATCGAGTGGCAGAAATTGTTATTACTTTTGTAAATTTATAATTTTTTATCTGCGGTCGATAGGAATATCGATATAGCACATCACTACCTTCCTACAAAGAGTTAGAGATGGCGCTTTAATATCGGCCATACATTTTTTTCCGATGTCCGATTCACTCGCGCCTATTCAGTACGAGCCATTCACACTTGATCGTGAAATTGGCTATTGTTATTTTAGAAACCGTTGCGGTTGTTCTAATTAGTTGGATTAGTATTCAATTTATTATTAAATAGGCTTAAGAGTATATGTCGACTGTAAATGAAGTTTTAACTGCCTCCGTGGTGCACTTGGAAACTGCTCGCCTAGTTTGATTCCGGTGCTACTTCTTCAGTTTGGTTGGTGGATGAGTATTCTGTGCTATACAAAAAGCTAAGTATCGTGAAGTAACCGATTGTTTTCAAGAAAAACATCTATGATGGACATGCGACATTCGCCAACACGCACCTCGTCAGCGTAGTAGATAAGTAGCTTTGACTTCTGCTTATGATCAAAAGCCTCGTGTTAGTGTAAGAAGTAATTATTTATTAATTACCACAAATATTTATACTTGACAGTGAATTTGTAAACTCTTAAAACATTAATGTAATAATTATAAGTTGATATATGGCATCGAAAGTGCTGTTTATGTTATTATCATTTCTTGTTACTTTTCAGGTATTCTTCTTCTAAGTCGTATTTCCTCATGACTGAGGGTCGTGGTCATCATGTTTTTATTGAAACACACGACGACTCTCTTGGCAGTTATAATGGAGTGGTTTGCCATTGCCTTCTCCATTTTCAGGTATTACAGTATATTAATTATTACAAAGATTATAAAAATGTGATATTTGTGATTGTGTTTAAATAGTAATAAATGTGTGGTTAACTTACATCCTTTTACGTTTATTTCGTGTTGTAAATTTGAATAATTCTGAACTGAAACCAAAGAGAAAAACATATTTATTAATGAATCACAAAAGTTAATCGGGTAAGTAAACATTCTCTCACAGTGTGCATGGGCATGTATTACGCGGTCGCGGCGGACGATTGCCCACTTCCGGTACGTATGTAATCTGCCTATGTGAAATAAGAAATAAGAAACGATCGCTGCGGTTGTTCGCGAGAATTGATTTAAACATGTTGCGATACGAATAAATAAAAATCTATTCGCTTATTATACTCAGATATCGACTTTCACCATCCGACAACGGTTGCCATGCATTGTGTGAAATTAGTTTATTCTAACCGTAAAGGGATTCCAGTGGCTTTGTGATTATAAAATGAAACTGCTCGATCTCAGATTTATTTTCGTATTATCATAAAGTCAATCATTGCCAAACATTGCAGCTGTAATTGAATTGAAACATAGAAAGTTAAGTTTCCGCCTACTGCTCCATTTTCATTTTTTTTTGCCATTAAGCTAACACAGGTTATGCTAATGAGATGAATTACGTATTAATTATCTTACGCCGCCTTTGTTTTGTTACGACAATGGCCATTTAACAATTATTTCATACGGAATCATTAAAACGTTATGTGTACATTATTATATACAAGCATGCAATAAACGTTCAGTTTAAAACTGTATTATTAAATCAAATTAAGTTAAAGCTGTTCACGTTTTTTTTAACTTAAAAATAGATTTAATTTATATTTAAACGAATGAATGAAATATGGTAATGTTTTTCATATTAAACGCGACATGTTTTTTTAAATAACGAAATATAAGTTATACGAGCTTTGTAATTATTTCCGGATAGGAGTTGATCTCGCATCGACGTATCGGCCAAGGCGCCTATTGATACAGACGAAGTATTATAAAAAGTTTAGATTGATTCCAAATTGCTGTTTACGTGTGTGGTTGGCCACAGAACTGATTTGCTCCCGACTCACCGGCGCTATTGAGTCATGACGAGTCCGTGATTCACGCATGCTGCTAATACTCAATGTAATTGCTCATTACACTGAATATTATTAAAATTACCAGGAATACATGACAATAATAATTCTCCGTACATTTTAGCGCGAATACAATTTGGTAAATTTGTTTATTAACGAAATTTTACAAGTATGTGGTAGGTTGAGTTTCATTTGTATGTTTCGGTTTCGTTTAAAAGTGATCAATGTACCTATGCTGTGGTTTATACGGCGTGTATTAGGTTAAATAAGTTTATAAGTACGTTTTCGGTACAAAATTGTGGTTTCCCGCAGTTTGTTGCGCGCCGAAACTTTATAATCACAGGACACGTAATCTGATTTCGATTTCTTACCGAGCTTTTTGCGGCTATAAAAAGTGAAGTCCACTTTCGGACTCTAGTTCCCCCCTTTGTCTCTTTTTGC
Organism: Byasa hedistus; assembly: GCA_029286795.1. Lineage (NCBI taxonomy): Eukaryota > Metazoa > Arthropoda > Insecta > Lepidoptera > Papilionidae > Byasa > Byasa hedistus. The sequence goes on from JAGSMW010000024.1 coordinate 6,957,292, forward strand.
ATCTGTATTTATGACTGTAAGTTGAGTTGTTTGCGGCTTCTTTGTGCGAGAGGAAATTACATTTTGAGTTCAGCTTTTTGAAGTATTTTAATATTACAATTAACTCCGTTGAGAATACATATATAAAAAAGCGTGCTCTTTATGCACCGGGCATATTATTTGTTCCTCGTCTCTCTTTGTTGTATTTGATGAGTGGGTTTGCAAATAAAACTTGCCCAGTTGACAGATGCAGCTCTCTGTAGACGTTGTCATATATTGCTTTTTGTAAATAAGCTATACTTTGACTTTTTGTCAAAATCATTTAACTAGTTCCGAGAACCGATCGGAGGTAGCTTCGTGAAATCGATTGGACTGTATCTACTTAGTAATTGAAATATTCTCATACAATGCTCAACCCGTTTGACAATTATATTATGTCTATTGGTCATTGACGAATGCGACTTTTTTGATTACTTGGACGTGGCTTTATATAACATGCGACATAAGTTTTGTTCCATCCAGCATTCATAGGTTTCGTAAGATCGTAATAAATTATTTTGTAATTTTTCTACGATTGCTTATAATTATGGGTGTAGTGACATTTTCAAAATTAGATACAAAATGTAATTGCTTTTCGAAGTTAGTTTCCCGCTCGATTCCCATGACGTTGTGAAATCGAGCAGCAAGTAGATGCATGACATGTAGTTTTTTTTTTCGTAACATTTTTTGTGTTTTATCTGCGTAGAGAGATCTGGGTGCATGAGGCGGTCATTGTGCCGGAGAGAGAGCTTTGCTCAGCCGTGATCCCATTCGGTTCTCATTCACGGCAGCGCTCATTCAGATTTCATATTTAACGCGCGGAATCAATTTTGAGCGGTGTCGTCGACATACTGCTACCGGTAATAAAAGCTGGTAATAACTTAGTGAAAGGGAACGTACCGCGGCCGTGTTAAGGATGAATGGATTATGGAATATTAATTATTGACGTCGGCGCTCACAGCGGGTAGATACGATCATGCATGCACATCAATCTTGCTCCGAATTGTGTGTCGGCACCTCTTTATCGCGAACGTAAAAAAAAATCGAGCAAAGCTTTTTCACATGGTCATGCACCGTACAATAGTCGGCCGGGCATCGCTGTTGTTATTAAATTCGTATAAAATTAAATCTAACGTGTGATTCTTGTTCCGGTTGCGTGATGGGAATTGTGGTTAACTGTTCTTCAAGTTATGCCCCGACAAAACAAATAACTTCGCTTTGTTACTTGAATATTGTGATGCTTTTAAAATTAGAAGCGCCTGCAGTGTTAGTCGTATTAGGAAGTTGCAGGTTCCGATCGTCTAGAATAATGTCTCGTGGGACAAGAGAATAATCGCCATTTTGACTTCAAACTCATAAAAGTCATCGTCATGCTTATTTTGATTGGAGCTTTTTAACTTTATCAATTAACGACAATTCTGATGTTTTTTTAAGAAATATGAAAAATTTCGATTAATCCCAACTGAGGCTTTGTAAATTTTATTTAGGGAACTAATTTATCGACGCAAGTTTTTTTTATATTTCATTCAGTTAAAATGAGTAAGGACATGATTGGGAAGCTCCTGGATGCTTTGGAGGAAGGTCATTAGATTTCTATCAGATGTTGATGATAATGACGGTCATGGAACGTCCTTACTGTATCGTTAGAAAAGCTAGAAGGTATACTATATATCATAAATAGTATATATTTATTTTAATTCATCACACATTTACGATTATGCACTTGATGTAAATCAAGCTTAATGGCGTTCCGCACCAACATGTAGGTGCCGGAGCTGAAAGTACGTAGGCGAATAATGATATTATCTGTACTTATTTTCCCATTACTCATAGTTCCGTGAGTAAACCGCGTTTAGTCAATGGAAGAATTACACATTCGCATATGTTAGCGTCAATATATGTTGGCGTGTAGCACGTCGTTAGACAATGGCCGCCACAATTTACGTAATACGTTCATGTGCTATAATCTACCGCGGTTTGCTATATTCGCGTCAATTACCGTAAACGTCATGATGTAGTTACGTTTTAAATTCGCGCGAAATGACGTTTAATGGCGTACATATTGTTTTATCATTATTACCGGACCGAAAAGCAAAGGTCACACCGTCATAGTTCCACATATGCCATTATTTTTGGATAAACTGCAAACTTTTTTTTTTGTATAAAAAAATTAAAAACAATTAATAGCCTAAATAAAGATTTTCGAACCAAGTCAGTGGAAATAGCGAATTAAATAAACAAAATGTAACAATTGCAAAAATTTTAAAGTTTTTATTATATTTTCATGTCGCAGATTTTTATTAAGATGTAATTAAAATTGAATCTTTTTTAATAGGTTTCATATGTATTGATAATATTAAATTAAAATACGTACAGCACAGAGTGGTTATTTTTAAAAAAAATTGGTGCTTTTTTTCTCAGCTCATAAAAAACATTTTTCCTATTTTTGGTTGTTAGTTTTATATATATTAAAATATTTTGTTGATATTAGTTTACTATTTACATTATTATAAACTATGAGAGATTTAATTGGTCTTTATACAAAAAACATAACCTATAACAATTTTTCCTATGCCTCCCTTTCTCTTTTACCAGGAAAAATGCTTTAGCTAAATCAGTAGACCTTATACGAATACAATAACAATCACGTTTCCGATTAACAAACATTTGTGCCCGCAAACGGAGTTTGAGCATTTGAATGGAGCGCGCATGTGCGCCGTCCAGCTCTCACCTTTCACGACCGAGTCACCTGCTAAATAAATTGCGACTGATAGAAATGTTCACATAAATTATTGTTACACTACGCGTTCGTATCATTACAAGAAACGCCCACTGGATTCCTTCAGTGATGGAGATTAAACAAGTCGTTTAAGCCGCAAATCGAGCCGCTCGAAGGGAAAATTATGGCCGCACGGACAATGCGGCCGTTGGTCACCCGCGTGTATGTGTTTGTAGAACTTACTAGAAATAATTGTCAGTTATTTATGTTTATTTGAATCTTATTTTCTAAAGCACTCGCCGTATTCGATGTTAGAGATCTATGGAATCTCATTACAGCATATTCATTATCTAAGGGTGCCTACATTACACCCTTTATAGCCGATTTTTTTTTATTTACTTTTAAATAATAGAGAGATGTAATGTAACCACTGTTATGTGTAGTTATTTAATTTTGAAGTAGGGAGAAAAATAAGTAAGGAATATCATTTATATTTAAAGTACCGTTAATCAGGAGTCGATAATGCAATAGCTTCAAAAATCTTATATTGCTCCATCGACTCCATTAATTGTACATTCCTTATACAGAAATCGTTTTATCCAAAATTGCATCACACATATTATAATTACCTCATTACTATTAGCGTAGCGTGTTATTAACGTTAAATAACTTGAATAGATTTCAATAAAACAGTTTCTGAATGTTACGACATGTGGTATGTTATAAAATAAAAACAAAGAGCATAGTTTATCGTATGTAGCAATATTAGTCCATTACACAGAACAATAATATGCGATTTACGACACGAGAAGAGAAAGTTTAGTTTAAACTAAAGCTAATATAACTTATGCAACGTCATTTCTGTATAACGCGAGTGCCCGATATAAAACAAATCAATGACAACAATGCGTTGCTGCTTATAAAGGAACGGTAACAATTACTTGTAACTAATTAAGTAATTACATTACGTGTTACCGCATACACGTGGTGGCTCGCTGTGATTTATAACCGGGCGTCTTTAAATCCGATTGTTTTTTAGTTTTGATAATTGTCTGTTAAAATTATTACTTTTATTCATTGTTCTAATAAAAGCGAATTAATTGTCTTTTAAGTTAAGAAATTAAAAAAATGGCTTTATCTTATTTACATTATTTTCCTAACAGGAAAAAAAGCTATTTATTTTATAAAGACAGAAATAGTTAAGTACTTTTTTACCGCTTCTACGAGGGCAGTGCTTAATAGTTAAACTGACATGTGAATAAAAAAAATTGTAAATTAAAGAATTTTTCATTATAAACATTTTTTAGTTCAGTTTATTTTTTTTCAGTTTCAAGCGAATAATTTTGTTAAGCATAATAGTTACAGAAAAAACTCAACAATATATTTAAAACAAAATGAAATTGAATAAATTATATGTTAATAAGTTTTTTTTTGCATCCGAGTGTTGCAAGTTACCTTCGCATTAAATCAGTAAACTCGATAAAAAAAAACCACGTGGTGCAGTGTGACGCCGCAAAAACGTTCGTATGACACAATGGCTACTTATAGCTTCAATTAACACGCTGTATGTGAAGATTTATTGGTAAACGGTTAACTATTATCATAATATTTTTAATTATCAATTAATATAATAAAAAAGACGATATTTGTTTTGATGTGTATATACACATCAAACTACAATATTTTTAACGCAATAACAAAACTAGCGATCAACCTGCACTTGATTAAAGTGTTGGATTAAAAGCCTTGTTTCTCATTTAAAGCCACGAAATACACAATCTGGACACTAATATGGTTATTTAGCTTAATATATTAACAAGATTTTATAATTTATTATATTTCTTCAATGCAATTTCGAACTGCAGCTCCATTAAAGTATAAACAAATCAACGCTCAGATGAACACTTCAAATTAATATATGGATATCAGTACACTGCACTTAAATAGAAGGATTTTATTTCATAACATAATTGTTTTTCATATAGTATAAAAACGCTTTAAAGTTTTATATTTTTAGTATATATATAACAAATATTTTTTCTATTCCTAACAGGAATTTTAATAAACGACTGCAGATAGAATATGAAAAGTTCTTTTGGTGATGGTAACCCCATACATTAACTAATCAATTATTTTTTAATCTGTTGTAAACATCGATGTATATTAATATAGTGCTTGACCATTTTGATATCATTTTAAGCGTGATCGTTGCGTGTTATAAATTACACTAATTATGATAAAAAAATTTGCATTATTCATGAAACAAATTAAAAAATAATTGTAATGGAATTGTTTAATGAAATTAAGGTATGTTCTACATAATTTCCATTGAAAATAACGTAGTTTTATACAAAGTTGCGAGCTACAAGTAGGTCACTGGTACAGGCCGCGGAGTCGATTCAATGTAAATGCGCAGACGCAGCGCGAACACTTCGCCTCGTGTTGATGAGATTACTTATATAGTAAACCTGATAAAAATCGCACCTTCGATTATTTGCAAACTATACTTTAGTTTTTTTTCTACGAAACGAAGAGATGGGAAAACACCGACCTGATGGCGAGACGCCTGTTCATAACGATCTGGTCTTGGTACTCCACTCCATTAATTACATTAGCTAACGCGCTTTTTAAACTGATAGACATTAAAGTTTGGTGACAGAAGTAGGCACTGAGGTGATAAGATCCAGCAGAGACCGACCACCAGTTACCTTTTTAATTTTTTTAAAATCTTTATTTAAGTATTTTGTTTATTAATCTATGAATCTGTTTTGGTTTTTGTTTATTTTTTTAATAGGTTTGTTTGTTCATAAGTTCGCGAGTTAGTGTGTTACCCTTGCGTGCCGCTCGGTAGCTGTCAATGTCGTCGTTTGTAGTTTTTTTCCACCACCGCCGAAGGTTAGGCGTCGGATGGTCGCAGCATCGCGTGTACCACCACGAATTCATGTCACCAACACTACGTAGAAATTCTGCGACACAATAAACTTCGATTCTATTTGATTAGCTACTGCAAATCAATTTAAATTAGACATGAACTCATTTATTCATACTTTTAATAGGGTACAGAAAGAGGTAACTAAAGTATTTAGTTGTAACTAGTTATTTAAATAAAATATCATTAAATGATATATGTGTTGATGGTTTTAGTGTTAATGAAATCTTTAAGGATCTTATTAAGCAATTATTCTACCTGAACAACAAATAATCTTATTTTTATTCAGGAGAAAATATTTATTAGTTAATCAATATATACGTCTATGTAAAACTTACATTGCGTGAGTAAAGAGAGATTTTTACAAAGTTTTCAAACAAATATAGCTATAAATCAACATTCACCACGATAGGTGCCGACTATTGACGTCATAAAATCTTCAAACTTCGTCTTACAACACGATTTAATATTTCCGTGCAATTACTCTGTTATATCTGTGTTTAATCGAAAAGTTATTTGTAAGGTTATTGGATTTTAAACAGTATCTTGACTAGTTTAATGTTGTTGTTTTATCAGCCGTATCATAACAGAGTTGGAATGGTATACATACAATCATTAACCCCAAATTTTGTTTTAGTCAAAGAATTGTCTTGAAGCACATCTTATAATAGTTGTACGGAACCAACCGAGAAAGTGGTAAAATACTCTTAAAACAAAAATGTACGTTTCAACTAGGACGTAGTCTTCTATCACAAGGAAAAGAGTTCTCCTTCACGACTACAAAAGCTGTTGTTCTTGCAACATGTGGATTTCTCCACAAAGTTTTCCCTAACTTGAAGTTAAGCTGTGGGATTCGAACCCGTCTCCTCGAGAAGCTATCGCCCCATTTAAAGGGAAAAACCATATCAGATGTTCAGTTGTTTTGGAACTGTGTTAATAAAAACGCGTTAAATTTGGAGAACCTCTCTTTTTAGCGGACGGGTTTGAATCAGCGTCATCTTTACTGTTTAATAAAACATTCGACATCGTCTCGCGTAAAAACGTATGCAATTGAAGTATAAAACTTTACTTATAATTGCATTAAGTAATAAAATTTAAATGGCATCCTGAATTAGCTTGTAATTGATAACTTAAGTGATTTTTTTTTAACACAAGTGTCATTACGTAATGGCTGCAGTAACGGCTAAGGTCGACTTGAGAATTGTACTCGCGCAGAAATATCCATAAAAAGCGTAATTTGAAATTTAAGTCAAAATTTATAAGTACGCTAATGTATAAAATTGGAATGTTTGTTTGTAATAACAAAATATATACCGTTCTTTATTCTTATTAGAACATATTATGTACACAAAAAACTAATTTCAATAATTTTGTTTGTCTGTTTGAGTAAATTTTGCGACCGACGCACTGGTTTTGTTTAAAACTTTCACCGGGAATTAGACTTAGAAAGCATCACAAAGAATAACTTTAATTTAAAAATTAATAACTAAACTTGTAAAAAATTTTGGTTTAGTTTAATCAATTATGCTAGTAAGTGTTGATTTGTGAGAAATATTAGATTTCCTTTGGCACTATAAATATATTGATATAAATATGATGTATGTAGTCGGGACTGTGCTGCAGGCAGGTTACCCTCAAATCCTACAGTTTAACTTAACAACTGATCAGAAGAAATAGGTCTAAATGTTTCTTGTTGGGAACAGTTCAGCTAAGGCTTCTGGCTCACAACCTGTTACTACCTTTCACTTTCTATCTATTGTCCTGTTTCTATCTTCCCCTTGTTAAAGCGAATAAAGCGAGCCATTTAAATGGCGTCTATATCTTTATCGTAATATAGCCGATAATATTTAAGATATATCTTTAAAGATCTCACGTGAAAGAAATTGAAATGTTACAAATTACGACATGTTAACTAGGAGAGATATTATAATGCGGTTATCGGATGTTTCTGTAAAGAGATTTTAAACTCTTATGTTTGACTACATGTTTTTAAGTCAAGGGAAAATGAAAGTTCCGTAAAGTGCCACAAGGTTTACTTTGAATTAAACGCTTATATACATTTTGATTGGGGTAGTATTCAATAATAATAACTTATTTGTAACTACATAGAAGCTAATGCATGTATAATTACAACTGATTATACCAAAAGTGTTTTGTTTAAAACAAATTTTAAAGTTTTTATTTAAAAAGTCGCAATCGATGATGATTGCCTCACATGTGGAATATTGTGCCCCGGCCTTACCGCTTTACGCCGATTTACGGAGTGCAATTATTTTAAAACAAAAACTATTAGCGCAAAGCAATTGTAACAGACATTTACGACATAATGGAGCTAATGCGCGCTTTAAATAATATAATAAAAGCGGGTTATATTGAATTTGGTATTATTTAAATGTCCGATGGCGGCACACGCAGGAAGCGGTCCCGGCTAGATTGCGGCCACCGCCAACCCCTTATTACATTTACGCACCATTATTAGCTGTAATCAAGTCACCAGCACACACGGAGACGGAGGAAACAATAAAATAGACATTTATTGAAACAGCAGAGTGTAGAGTTTACGATTGTTTAGATTATACGCGTTTAAATTATCCTTCTTTTTTGTTACGGAGAGTATGTTGAAACAAGTAAAAGGAAAGTGGAGTAGTTAAGTTGTGGTCGTTTCAGTTTCGAATGCGGGAATTATCGTTAACTAATCTCTTAGCGGATGCAAAGTTAAGAGTAAATATGATTTTTATAATGTAAAAGATTTTAGAATATAATATTTAAAATGAATATGGCACAAGTTTATTGTATATTAAGATGTAGTTCGCGATATATTAGAGATAGCAGAAGTATGTCTACGATTCTCTTTTGAAGAACTTGTTATTACTTTACATAAACGGATATAAAAAGCCCTCTCAGTGTTCCCACAGCTGGGATATAAACCTTCTCTCATAAAGATGAAGACACTATAAAACACACCGGCCAAGTGTGAGTTGGCGAATTTACTTATGAATGCTGTTAATTTGATGCGGTTTCCTTACGATGTTGCCCTTAATCGGCTCTTAAACACGAGCTCAGTGGGAATCGAACCCGCACCACTATCGCTTTTACGAACTGAAATATCGCCGCTGCCATTAAATTGTTGCCTAAGTATTTTTATTAATTCCGAAGCAATTTTTTTTCTTTAATCTGTATATGTGTATTTTTACACGTAAATTAAGTTTATGTTAGTAATAACTCTCAATTGCTGGAGATCGTTTAGGTAAGTACCAACGCAGATCGTATTTCTGCTGTCGAACCGTAATGTGCAAACATTACTGTGTTCTAGTCTGCAGGGCGTTATAGCCAGTGAAATTACTGGGGTAACGAGACTTGATATTTTATATCTCAAGGAGAACATCACAATCTGGGGATGAGTATATTGGTTTAACTACCGCCGTATTGTTATGGGCGAGCGTACTTATGTGAAAGTCATACTCGTCTCTTATTTGTGACGATTAAAAATGTAGCGAAGAATTTGCGATCAGCTACAGTTATTTTAAAAAATAACGAACTTCCAAACCATGTTAAAGTAATTGAAGTTTTAATTACATCAGTTGATGAACGAGCAGAAACGTAAAAAGTGAAAAAACGTTACGCGCTTAGAGTTAGGGCAATTTAGGGTTTGGATTTCGAAACGAACTGACAAGTGCGGAAGCGTTCAAAAACTCCCCCAACCGGTGTTTTAGTTTCCCCACGCACGTCGCCGGGGTAAGGTGAGTGCGTACAACCCTTCATTACAATTAGGGTTGCCAGTTTTGTGCTAACAAGCACAAATAATAAAAAAACAACGTTCCATTCAGCCGCGCTTCTCCTTTTCCGTTTGCATTTTACATTTGTTTTACTCTTAACGATTAGTTTTAAAAAAAGTTACACACGATTACATAATACATAATAAAAGCACAGAATTATAAGAGTTCTGAAGATGTAAAGTCAATAAGCAAAAAAATTGTGATCATTGTACAATAAAAGTCCTTTATCTTATCCTTTATCTATTTTTCACAAGTTAATCGTATTTCTTTTTATTAATAAGCATATATTAGGCGTAGCTTTTTATTACACTATCTAATCACATAGAAAGAAACTTTGGATATTCATTAAAGTTTGCAATAACAGAGTTCTATAAAGAGGTAAATAAATACCACATACATCGAACTGGCAACCCTGTTCAATCTACGCCTATTACAGCGCAATCAACCACTCGGCACATACGCAAAACTGTGGAAACAATAAAACAAAATTGACGTATGAAACCACTCCTACATTAATTCCCGCTGCGGACTTCGCGATTATTAAAAAAAAACACAATTGCTTAACATAAACTATAATTCCAATCGATCCTATACCATAGACGAAATATTGGATATTTTTAAAGTTTTAATCTAATTCAATTTTGTTAGACGCATAACCTATATTATTAAAATTTATAATCTATTAATGTTATACTGTTCTACTAAATTATCTATTACCGAACGGAAATGGCGGAGATGTCGTATTTAAATGAAAAGAAAAAAAGATTTTATTTATGGTAAATGAAATTTATGGTATCTTTATAAAGCTGCTGTTGTTACTTGAAAATATTATATAGAGTGTGCAAAAAACTAATCGGAGATTGAAATTTCAAAAGCGACATCGGTTATCACATGCATTAACCGGTATTTTACTATACGGAGGGTTCATTAAATTCGCGACAGATTAAATATGTCACACTTAAAATGGTAATGGGCTGCAGTTAAAATCTATCGCTGATTTACAGCATCTAGCAGTTTAATATATAAGCAAAATAAACGGAAAGTTAAGAGTAAGAGTTTTGATTAGATTTATCTGTTTCGTTATAGTCAAAAATATTAGTATTTGCGCTAAGTATGATAAACAAGAAAGTTTTTCTGATTGCCTGATGTTTTAGGAAATGATTGTTTGTATTCTTAATGGCTTTTCTTAAGAGAAATGAAATCGTAACGTTTTTACCATTTTGAATTTGCGATACATCTGCGATATTAATTAGAATAATATCTATCATCGATCTACGAGTGCATTATGCGCATAAATACCCATAGCATTGAATATAAATAGCTTTGCATCGGTCATGCAGTGACAATGAGTGAACGAGGTCAGTTTTTGCTTGTAATTATTTATTTACGAAGCAATTATCCATCCAAGACGGCATTGTTAACGCCGACCTTACTTTTTTATTCGCGGGTGAATTATACGTCGGGCTGCGTGTATTGCACAAAGACGTTATCTACTTGATAATACCCAGTCACAATATGGACTACATTATTATATATTACATCTTACAGTTTAGTAACTGTAATTACGTGGTATATATAATATATATTAATTGATGGTAATAGTTAATGTATTCATATGTTTTGATAGTATTGGGAAGTGCTTTCCTTTTTTTATAAGTTTTAAGATCGATGACGAGTAAGAGGGGTACCCCAAACTATTGTGTTATAATAATATAATGATAACATACGTTACGTAATTAAACGTATTAACAGTGTGCGAGTGAAATCGCGGGTAATTGCACTATTTAAGTATTTATTTCGGGTAGTTTTTGCAATCCTTTAATAAAGGCTATCAAAAAGAAAATTCTAATTAGAATTTATTTAATGTTATGATCACAAAATTAATGATAATTTTTTTAAATGTTACTTACTGTGAGGTGGAGTGAGCGAAAGTGCGGAGACAGCGGCCGGCGGCACGGGCGGGAACATGTCCTGGTGCGGCGGGAACATCCGGGGCGGCGGCGGGACCTCGGCCTCCGGCTCCTCTGGCTCCTGTTTATGACTCGACGGGGAGCGGGGCCTGGCTAGTCGCACTGCTTTCAGGCCGCTGGGGGACCGGCGCATAGAGAGATTCTCCGGGGTGTCGGACTCGCCGGAGCGGCGCCGCGGACGGGCCTGCTTGCGGCGCGGCTGCGGGCTGGCGGGGCTGACGGGCGGGGACGGCGCCGGAGTCGCGCGAGCTGGACTCCTCGCCGGCGGGCTCGGCGGCGGCGAGCGCGTCCTCTCGCGCTCCTGGTCAGCCAGCCCGCGCACTTGCAACGACTCTCCCGCCCTTATCACTGTACCCAGCTGCTCCTGCGCCACAGACACCTCTCCGCGGTACATAAAGTCCACCACGGCCTGCACCTCCCATCCTTGAAAGTCTTTCAGCACGATCACGGGGTGCTTGCACGGGTTCTCGCTGAAGATCCGCCGGAACAGCGGGCTGCAGGCGCCCAGGAGAACTTTGTGGGCGCGAACACGTCGCTCGGCGCACACTAAAGTGACATCGACGAGGGTCTCTGCGTGCAGCAGCGCCTCGAAGGAGCGCAAGAGGTGGGCCTGGTGGTTGTTCCAGCGCAGGCTGTAGTGCTCCTCGGTGACAGCCGGCTTGTCGTCCATCGCGCGAGCCGGTGCCGGTGGCGACTCGTGTACGAGTGCGGCGCGCTGGCGAGCGCGTGCGCGGCGTCGCGCCGCCCTCCGCCCGCTTACCACCGTGCACTTCAACCCTTTTCGTTCAGATCGCGGTCTCGGAGGCGAGCGCCAGCATCGCACGGAAAAGTTTCGTGAGCACTACACAGCACTAGGTCCGGGCGCGGCGAGCGTGGAGCGGCGGTCGCGGACGTGCGTCGCGGGCGGGTCGCGAGCGCGGAGTGAGCTCGGTGAGACGGGCGCGCGGCACGGCGGAGTCGCGCGAATGCCGAGCGTCGGCGGTGCGTGCGCTCGCCGCTCGGCGGGCACTGGCCGGCCCCGCCCCCCGGCACCGCCCCGCCACACACACACGCGCACACGGCGCCGTCGCGCGGGACGACACGCCGCGACGCGCCGCGACCCGCCCGCGACCCGCCCGCGACACGCGCGCGTCGCACACACCGCACACCCGCGCACCCGCGCACCACACCGCCGACATACCTACCCACTCACATGTGACGCCTACTTCAATACACTCACTTTTACATACCTACGATTCTATATGATACTACTCATTTCTACTGGTGGTAGGTCTCTGTTGGCGGAGACCGTCTGGATGGATACCACCGCAGCTCCTATTTCAACCGCTAAACAGTAGTGGGCAAACATTACTGTGTTCCGGTTTGAAGGGCGCTGTAGCTAGTGTAATTACTGGGGTAACGAGACTTGACACCTTATCTCCCAAGGCGACGAGCGCAATGTGGTGCAGTGTGTACTATTTTAACTAGCACCACGTTGTCATGGGCAAGCGTATCACTTACCATCAGGTGAACTTCTTGCTCGTCTCGTCGCATATTAGTATAAAAAAAAATACGAACCAACGCATATTGAAAAATTCTAAAGTCGACGGAAAATCATATAAAACGAACTAGAAAATTAAAGAAGTATTATTTTGGTTTTTCTAATTTATCATAAAATGGCGTTGAATGTAAACCGATATAAATATCTTTCGTAAAAAACATATAACTCGAGTGATTCACAAGTATACCTTAACGCACACATCCAGGGGCAGGTAATCTCTAATAACGGGAAAACGCGCCACTTCATTGAATAACAAAAGAAGATCGCGGTAATAAAAGATTCCGGGAAGAATTTATTAAAGGGTTTGCGGAACTCGTATACGAAAAGCTGATATTTTCAGTGCATATAGACACTCAGTGGACTTGGTTCGGTTCATCATATTTTACTGTTTGCTATTGAGATCAGAACCAAAAATTGTCATCTGTTACTTTAACTGTTAAATTTCTTATAGTACACTTTTATATCTTGGCCTTCATTTATTTATCCGAATGGAAATAACGAATGTAGAAACCATACATACAACAGGCATAACGAATAAATTATTTTATATTCTAATATTTGCGTGAAAGGGGACTACTTTGATCCTTTTATTTCTTAATTTCCTGACAAAATTAAATCCTAGATTTCAACAAGTGTCTCTATAACAATTTTAAAAGTCATTAGCCGGGGCAAGCAGTATTGCTAGGTGCTTAAAAAGCACGCTAATGTCAATGTTTATGTTACGATTAGAAACATTACGTTAAATTATTAACATATTTAACTTAGCACTTATAATAAAAAGTATATGTGCGTGTGATTAGACAGGAACATTAATTTAGTTAAATATAAAATTGCTGGGGTTACTAGAATTAAAATTTCGTGTATCGCATCTTAAAAATTATTTTTATGAGCAAGTACCATTTAACATCAGATGTCTTTTCGTTGAAATGATAATAAAAAATATTAGCAATATATGTTTTTTTTTGTGTATCCATCTTCTAAATATTTGGATATCATTGACGAAATGGAATTTAGAGAAAGCTTGTTAAATTGTTTTGTTACATCTCCAGTACAGTACGATATTTATTATTTGACAAATAATTTTTAAGCCCTATTTCCTAGTAATGTTAATGAATCACATGTCATTCGAAACGAAATTCTTGGGAGGATTATAAGGGATTATATATCATAACTAATTTGTAGTGTTATTAAAATGTACCTAATGTACAATATATCAATATTACACTTACTGCAAATGAGCATGGACAAATTAGAAGTAATTAGGAAAGCATGATGTTAATGTAAATAAGTTGTTGCACCATGTAGTCGTTATATTTCATTATCCTTAACTTTCTTTAATCGTGTCCGATTTCTTTTACAGAAATAGCTTTTTCGGCCTGCAATTTGTTTGTTTTTGCTTAGTCTTCAAGAAAAACTGGAGATTTCAAAACCTTTGTATGTACGCGGTCCTTATATGCAACTTGAAAAGCTGAAGTTAATCTCATTAACATAATTGAAGGAGATTAAATTTTCCAAAGTATACGTATATAAAAAAAATATTCGTTACGCAAATTACTATTCTCTTTTTAATGAAGTGAAAAATTCGACGAAAGATCGCTTAAAAAAGATAAATTAACAGAATTAATCATAAAAGGCGGTGCGATAATAAAACTTAATATACGCAGTCCAAACGTGAAATAATGTCGGCAATTTATTTACATTTCTCGCTGCGTTTCGAGTGATTAAATCGAAATAAATCCATGTGTAGTTAATGTGGTTAATAGCGGGATCGCGTGGCCGTGCCGCGGAGCCGCCGTTTTGTTGCCGCCATTACACGTGCCACTTGTGTGCCCGAAGAGGTTGGCTATTGTGCGTTCCATTTTTAAACGCTCCGGCGCGAAAGGCACAAATTTAAAAACAAACTGTCAATTCGTTTTCCCGCGTGTTTAAGAGAATCGATTATCATATGTAGTAATACAAAATATGTAGTTCTCATTAATTCTATGTTCACATACGGTTTTAAGACAAAAAAAAAGTTTTTTTATTATCTATATTATTATGTAAATATCGCTGTATAATAAAAATTACTTTAAAATCTACTTGATTTACAAAAGATATTTAGAGAAATATATATTTATATCAAAAAATAATCTGACAGTAGAAATGTGAGTTAATGGTGCTAAGATTTCTAAAAAATAGGTCCTGTGTATTCGTACCACTTTTACGGGGTAAGTGAGAGTGTGACTCTAGGGGTATGAATAGTGCTTAGTTAAAGTTTATTTATCCGCCCGGGACGGTCTATTGCAGGCATTCAGAGTCCCAGGTCCCAGGGAAAATAAAGTAGGTTTAAACAATTATATTATATGAGAAAGCGGTATCACTATATTGCCCCAAATGCATAATAGTTATTAGATTTTTTATTGCTTTTCAGTTAACATATTTTATTTAAGTTGTAGGTATTAATTTATAGAATTCGGTTAAAAATATCTTCTAATATTAATTTTGCTTTGCACGAATACGTACTAAATATGATATGTAATAAAAAAATTATAATTTATTTATATGTATATTGTTCCTTGATCAGATTCAGGCAATATGGTTATGATACATAATCATGAAGTTATAAACATCTACATCATTTCACCCTATCAATGTCTACCGATGGACATATACTAAACAAATTAAGGGTTAAGACTACAAGAAAAGTTAGTAATCTTTTTCTTCTTTTCACTACACACCAAGGGTAGAGTGATAATAAGGATATTGTTACTCATATTCCACACGAGAAAAGTTTTAAAAATGTACAAGAAAATTGAAAGTAGTAAAATTAGCCGCGATCACAGTAAACGGTGAAACTCCCCTCGGTGCGTGCTCCATACATCAAAGGGAATTACCTTTACGTGTTTACCATTAGTATGTGACCACGTGCGATAACATCTGATCTAGGGTGACCATAAAGAATTACTGAAGTTATAGAGGTAATGAGACATGTTATATCTCAAAGTCAAGAACTAGGAATTGATAGTAAGTTACTAACACAATCAAAGTATTTTGGGGTATATTAAAAATGTGTATTTCCTGTTGCTTTGGATTTTTTCAGTTAAAATGATCGTATCTATGAAAGTTTATTATATTTTATCCGCTATGACTAATAAAATAAAACCGCCAACTTAAATTTTTTTTAGTAATAATTATTAAGTTGATGGATAATTGTGTAAATAATTATTATAGAAGATGAAAAATATCTGCGTATAATTCTAGTAGTTTTGTTGTATAAAAGGAACCGCTATTGTCACCCTAACTTGACCTCACTTAATAAACCCCCGAACATGTTTCCCACCCAGTTTTCGTAATAACGCATTTGAAATCTGATTTTTCTTCGGTATATGTTTATTTGGGCCGGAGTTTTGTAACTTTTGTACCGCGCGGTTATAATTGGACGTGGAATGGAATTATTTCGTCGCATTATACAGAAGTGGTCACTTCATGTAATGTTAGCAATTTGAATACATCTATTACTTACGCACTAGATCTGTTAACTGTTATTATAAAATATGTATTAATAATACTAATTTCATAGACTATAGAAGACAATCATTTCAATATAACACCAATTCAAGCCAAATTTTCGTGAAGCGTTTTACTAGCATAGATTCCGATTATCAATAAAATTAAATCAAGCATCGCGCATACCACTAGAAGACTTCAAGATTGTAAACCATAATTAAAGAGCTGTAGCTACTTCGTGATAATTATATTTTGGTACATCTATCAGCTCAGTGTTCCCGTGACCTCGGGTTAATAACTATTTGGGATATTTTCATACAGCGTCTATTGACAGTTTGTGTTTAAGATTGCCATAATATTTGGAATTGAACCGATTTTTAAGGTTGTTCCGTAAAATTTTGTCTTTCTGAAGTCCTTATTACACTACAAGCTTCGGTTTATCCAAATATGAATAAAGAATATATACAGTGTTATTATTTTTTTTTGCTGCTAAAGATTTGGCTGTATGAAATTTTCCGTTGGTTTTTTCATTAATGAAGAGTTTAATCTTAGTTGTCGATTTAAAATTATCATTAGTTTATTATAGTTAGTGTAATGGCCTTAAATTTGTACATGTAATTGCAAACACTTTCTTTTAGCCAGCTGTATTGCTTTTCACGAATCCAACTTATGGGGATGGTGAAAGCGAGAAAAATTTTCTTACCTTGACGCCCCGCCGTTTTGATATGGAAGAATGCTTAGAGCGGTACGAATGTAGAGACTGCAAACACTTTAAGTAAACTTTTTTACCACATTTTTTTAACTCGATAAGATGAGAACGGTCTCACCTGATGGCAAAAACAACGTAGTTAGGGTAATAAACACTAGACCATTGTTTGCTTATATACGTCTTGACACATACGATTAATATTACTTCAGTAATTGCACTAATTACAATTCTCTTCAAACCGGAAGACTGTACTGTTTGCTGTCAGAAGTAGGCCTGCGTTGGCACCTATCTAGATGGACTTTCGCACCAGAGACCTACCACCAGTAAACTTCTTGTCTATTGAATATCTATACTTACCGTTAAAATTTTAGAACATAAATGACGGTTGTTAATTTCTGACATTAATTTATGTTTGAATTTAATGAAGCTTTATATACAAAATACGTTTCAGTTGAGTTTGAATGTAAATATTTTTATGTAGTTGTCTATTTATTATAACTAACTCGTGCGAAGAAAATGTGTAAAAGTTAAAATAAGTAAATTTGAAGTTCTTTGAGCCATTGAATGTAACTGCCATATTAATATAAATTAGAATTTTTATGTGTTGTTTTCATGTGCTTCACTGTAAAATATTTGTTACTTGTATCAATTCACTATATTCAGTGCTTGCAGTAAGGCTTATGCTCAGCAATGAGAATTTACTAATGTCAAGAAATGAATATGTTAATAATAATTAATAAAATTTATATGTTAATAAAAACGTTATTATTTTAACATATAGTTGATTAATAGTTAAAGGAAGTATTTTCGTTTCAACAGATGTAAATTAGTTTCACTTTTTACAAAAGTTAAATATTCATATTTACTCTGTGCAAACTTCTCCGTGCATGTTATGTTCATATCACTGGCTGGCTGCTGCTCGGCGAAGGCTGAAAACTGAAAAAAAAAATAACACGTCGGCACTTGTCTGCCAAGTTGTACGAGCTTGGCACTTAGATTAGTTTCCAAGTTCTGTACTTCCAAAAGTTTTACGGGCGTTGGGTCGAACATAAAAAGCGAAATCGTCTTCGGATAGTCTTTTTAGGCACTTCTTTACTTTGTGTGTTTTGTTGTTATATTCCTGCGCATCCTTGTAATGAAAGGAAAATGAGTTTGATATGAATACGCTCCAAATATTACTACTAATCTTAATAAGTGGCAATGGGAAATATTTGTTTGCACAAGTTTTAGCTTCCGTACTAGCGTTGCATATTATTTTAACTAATCATGAAAAGTTAACTGTGGTTAACTAATCTTTAGTATATGTACTGTATATTTATTAATTGTATAATTAAGTGAGAGTTTTTTAGGCCGAAATAAGGAGTAAATACTCTTAATGAGATAAAATCAAAAATGTTCTTAATGGTTTTTGGAGGGTTTAAATGTTTTTATGCACTACTCAAGCACACAAACATATTTTAGGAGAGTGCTGTGAAAATGTATTTAAGAGTGTAATAAGAACTGTGGGACAAATTTACTAGGTGAATAGACCCCAATTATTGGCGAACAGCGAGGAGAGACAGAGATAATAACGTGAGTAGTCTTTCAATTCAGGAATTAATGCGGAATACATTTCCTTGGAGTTGAATAGAAGTGATCTCCAGTCCGTCCAGAGGTCGGTGTCGTGTTTAGGAGGCGGCGGGAAGTCCGGGGTCCGAGCCGGGGTCCGCGGCGCGGTAATGAATCAGATGTGTATCGGCGGACGTGTGAGAACATACGGCCAAAACACACGCCGTAAATATTCCCTCGCGTGATTCGCCACACATCCCTAACAACCTCTAGAACTGGCTACATTTGCTTTTTTTTTTTTTTTTTTAATAATGTGATATTTTAAACAAACGTCCTCTTTGTTTCTATCAACAAATTGTGATTATAATTGTTAGATATTGAGGGAAAATAATTGTTATTACAAACATTTTGTTTGTAAATTATTAGATGTATCGATTTTTTAAAAGGCGAAAATAGAAAAAGGGGGGTATGATATAAAATCGTTTCGCTATAAAATACAGATGACTGTACATCTCGCCACATTCGTGTTTGGGCATTAACGTGTGAATGAGAGGTATGGCAGATTAAATTTACATTTGAATTGATGTTTCTAATACAACAAAAAAATATACGAGTAAACTTTACGTATTAATGTCATATGTTACAGACTTATAAAATGGTACACAGAAATGCTCACAAGGATAGTATAGTGCAGGGTTCTTTTTTTCAACGAAGTGACGTGACAAGCCAAACGATCTCCTGATGGTAAGTGATACGCTCATAACAACGTGGCGCTGGTTAAGGTGGTATACACTGCACCACATTGCGCTCGTGACCTTAAGATATAAGATGCCATGTCTCGTTACCCCAGTATATTCAGTAGCTACAATGCTTTTCAAACTGGAATATGGTAATACTTGCACATTGCTATTTGGCGGTAAAAATAAGAGCTGCGGTGGTTTCTACCAAGACGGTCTCCGGCAACAGAGACTTAACTTAAATCACAGTCTTATACAATGATGTATGTTGCGATTTAAAATGACTAGATCGTCATAGTGATGTAAACAAGCCGGAGAGACGCATGCGTCGTTTTATTATCCGATCTGTATTACGTTAGAACATGCTGGAATGGTATTAATTTTCTTGCTTTTGACACAAACTTGCTTTGTCCTTTCATATCTCATTAACCTTAAGATATATAGATTCCTTATTTCGGAATTCTCTGCTCATTATCATGTACTTCATTTAATCCTGAAAGAGTATCGACATAGGTCTTCCGGTTTAAAAGTTAGAAGCGTTACAGTGTATTTAAGTCAGCGCATCAGTCTCTTTTAGGCTGATGCAATCGGGTGATAAACTAAAAATTTTATGTTTAGTTTGCGGCATGACACACTCAAATATGTATCACATGTATATAGATATAAGTTTCTGTAAGTATTTAGAATAATCATTAAATTATCGTCATGAAGCCAACATACAGGTTTGATTCAACTCTCTCCCGGGTCTGAACGTCATTGGATACGTATGACTGATTATTTTATAAACTTAACTTACATATATTTTGGGTGTGGTAATGTCGTCGCCTTTTTTAGGTCTGTACGAAATTCGTGAGCTCACGGGTCCCGCCCCGGGCGCTCAGAATAAAAGTTTTAAGCATGCCCGCGATAAGCCACGAAATTTTCAATGTACCCCGCAGTACAGTTAGCGTTGCACGTACGTAATCGTACTCACTCCCTTTGCATACATCCGCGATGCGGCTTCAAGCTATTTGGATATGGCTTCCAAAATAAAAGCAAACCATTCCAAAGGCCCCTATTTTTTTATTCAATAGAGCGTCGAGGCGAGTAGAACGTTCACTTGATAGTAAGTGATATGCTTGCCTATAACAACGTGGCACGGAGATCGCCTTGTGATATGTGTAAGGTCTCGTTACCATAGTAATTTCACTAGCTTACAGCTCCTTTCGAACCGGAACACAGCCATGTTTGCACACTACTGTTTGGCGGCTAATAACAATTTGTTTATAATTTTAACAATATGTAACCGAAACAAAGGATAAAGATAAAGAGCAACTTCATAAAGCGAGATGTATGAATGAAGGAAATGGAATGCTAAAGTAAAGTAAGAGTAAAAGGGAAAGAATGTCAAAGAGAACAGGAATGACAAAGAGAATAGGAATAAAAGAAGAAGAGGAATGGAAGATGCATAAAAATAGAAATAAGAAAAATTGTAATAGAATCCTTGGCCCACACATACCAAAAACGAGTAATAAAAAAAACGGTAAGAAAGTAATCGAAATAAGCTTTTAACAAATTTCAAGTTTTGTTTAGTACAGCAATGCATTAATTTTGGGATCTCTTGGTGATCGTCTATGTAGGTACTACAGCAGATCCTGTTCGTGTGTTCCTGTTTGACGAGGCTAGTGAATTTACTAGGGTGACGAGACGCAACATGTCTCATGGCGAAGTGTATATCATCTTAATTAGCGCCTGTTATGGACTGTCTTATTATTTACCATGTGAATATCGTGTTCATCTTATTGTTTAATGTCATAAAAAAAATTACACTATTCTTTTTGGTGTGTGTATCATTTACGATAGGAAAGTTTTGTTCGTTTTCCTATAAACAATATATTTTTATTTAAAACTGGTATAAAGTTAAAACTAATTCCATAAACAAAATAATATGTGAAATGTCTTTAACGCCATTTCTTTAAAAAAGAAAAGATGTCTGCCGGACACGGGTATTACGCTAAGGTTGTGTTGTGCTGAAAGCATAAAGAAAAGAATGAGTTTTTGTATAATTCGCACATGAAGGGTTTACAATGGTGGTAATGTTCGTGTAGAGGTCGCGGGACGGTCGCGGGACGGCGGCGGGACGGCCGCGGGCGCCGACACGTGCGGGCGCCGCTTAACTCCGCGCTCTTTTTGTTTTGTTTCATTCGAGTGTCGGAAGGGTGAGCTTTCATGTTTAGCTCGTTTCACTATTCCTTTTTCGCGCTGTTCCTGATTTAGGACTTTTTAGCCGTGATTACTATTAGGAATGTTAACATTCTTTATTATTATCTTCTCTATTTGTAATTTTTACGCTGAATTATGAGCTCGTATTATATAAAAGCTTCTGTCGTTAAATTTTTGTTTTCATCGGATTGTATGTTCAGTTACTTGGACTGTCGTAACAGTGGATCTTGACAATAACGGTAAAAAGACAACAATTCAAACAACAATATTTATTTGTTGCCTAATAAAAATATTTAAAGAAATAGATTCACTAAAGCCATTGCGAACGCTAGACTTGGCTATGTTTTCAATCAGTCCATATCTCTGTACTATAAGAATATATAAAGATATTTTTTTAAAATCTTACCTAAATTATATTTATGTTATATAGTAGACAGACCGATCTTCAATATATTTTAATAACATCCAAACGCTTCATTACATTTTTATACAGGTATCGAACCAGGAACAAAACTATATGTATGATTATCGTACAACGATTATATGATAAATGATTAACATTGGGATTGGTAAGTTAGGTTTCGTTTGTTAATATATATTTTTTTAATGTTAATTAGTAGTGAAAACTACTAAGATACATTATTAATAGTTGTAATGTTATGTTTTTGACTGTAAGTGATTTGTGTAACAATTTATACCTGACTAAGGAACTATTACTATCTGCATTGTGACTACAAAAAATAGCAGGTACAAAAAAACCAGTTCTGTTTTGTTTTGAACAATACTAATGGTTGAGAGGTGTCGTTGTATGTGAATGTGAGGTACGCACACTTTGTTATATAAATTTAAAGTGAATCATGTGTACTTTGTGTGAGTACTTGTATGGGTAGATTCTGATGCAAAAATACCACGCTTATTTCTTACCTAATTCAATGTGCCAGTGACACAGTGGTTAACCACTTGCTCTGCATGATGAAGATTTCTCGTTTGTTGCATATGTTTTTTCAAACCTGCTCAATTACAACAGTCATTGTTAATCTCTTGTCATATCTATTGATGTGTTCTGGCTGTCACCGTCAACTTACTGTTCTTTGAGGTAAGTAAAATTAGGATGAAATAAGTTATAGTAAACACGACGACTCTCTTGGCAGTTATAATGGAGTGGTTTGTCATTGCCTTCTCCATTTCACATACTAGTGCGAGCACTAGGTCATGATATAGATATGCAGGTTTTCTCACGATGATTTGCTTCACCGTCAAATCACGTGATATTAGTTGGTGTTATACTAACTGTACATAAATTGAAAAATTCATTGGTGCAGGCCGGATTCGAAACCGGTACCTCCGAAATGGAAGGCGAGCGTTCAAATTTTTAGACTATCACGGCTTCATTTGTGCTTTTTTTGGAAATAAATACTAATGATATATGTAAATTAATTGAAAATAAAGAGAGTCTTCTTGTTTGTCGGTATCACTCTTGACTAAGTGGTGACACTTCAGGTGTTGGTGGCAAGTTTTACAATACGCCGCAGCTCTATGCTATAAAGCAAGGAAAGATTATTATTTTTTATATAAATAAATATTGTTAAAAGAATAAATAGTATTAGTTAAGAGAAAGTAGATTTATAATGAAAGTATAGTAAACGACTCTGAGGCGAAGGTCCGAGAAACTTAAAAAAATATAATATATCTTTTCGTAACGTTAGAATACAGTTATGGGTAAGTTAACACAGTATAAGTTGTGTGGAGGTTTCAGCATTGTCCCGGGATATTTGTAAAGACAATGGGACAACTTTACCTGAGTTTTACCATCCACACATCAAGTATTCTTAGAAACGTTAATTCTTGCACCGAACAATACATTCGTACCTTTTATGATACGGCTAGTGTAGTATGGTAACATGTACACACAAAAAACATTTGAGACGTTCGAAAGGAAATAAGACTTAATCTCTCCATTGTTTATTACTTCTTAGATAATACTTTCATAAACTACTTTAAATAAACTCGAAGTAGTTGTAAAAGTATAAAAATAATCGTATAGATTACTCGTAACAGCTAGACGAATACCAGATATGTCTATAAATGTTCATTTTTAAACCTTTGTCGTTTTACAAACCTAAATAATATGTCTAAAATGAAATGCGAAGAATTTTATTACTGTTATTAGGTTCTATAAACGATAACTATATTATAACACTTGAAGTTTTAAGGTTTTTTAAGTGAAATGTTTCTTAGACTTGACCATGATAAAGTTTTTAATACAGTAAATTAAAAAGTTATTATTTTTTTTAACGTACACTTCATGAAAATTTAATGTGAGTGTGAGTTATGTATAATACTAGTAATTGCTTTCACGAAATTCGTTTATAAATAAGCAATGTCATGGCGATAGCCAATAAAGCTCCACACACCTAAACACGGTGGTGTTACTGCGAAACACACGAATTCGGAAGTTGAGATAAGGGCATTAATGGATTGGCTGACATAAATGTGACGTCACTACACATATTTCAAGCGTCGCATGTTCGTACCAACCAAACTACAATGAGCCGCGGACTGGAACCGTTCTCAGGCGCAGCGGGGTCTTTATACACTGGACGATTTCAAAGAGGGTTATCAGATAACTTAAGGGTTACATTTAGTGAACTATGCGTGGTCCGGCTCACGCGTTAAGGGTGAGATTAAGATCGCACGTATTACCATTTTTCCTACGGTACATGTTTTTTTTTCTAGGTTGTATGTCTTTGAGGTCATGTGTTAATGTTGGCGCGCCACACGCGATCACGGCGACCGCCTTTTTAGTGATCGTTAGAATGGTCAGGAAAATAAAAGTTTACGCTACTTAACTGTAAGTTTTCCTTGTGACTTTCCTTGTCTACCGGGGTAAGACTTGGCCTCAATTTCACTTGAGACAATTTCGGAGACATCAATGTTGTTACAGCAGCAGTTTTATAAAATGACAGTGGACGATAGAAAAAATTCTGTCGCTGATTCAGACCTCCGTGTAATACAGTTATTAGCTTACAATTGCTTAAGAGATTTAAGAGACATTAAGGCATCACAAAAATATTTGTCACGCCCGGGAATCGAATCATCGGAATTGCGCACTAACAGTGTCAAAGGATTTATCATTCACTGTTAACAACAATTGAAGTATTGTTACAATCTTGTCGTGATTGGAAATTTCTCTTTCACTTTCATGAAATGTAAACCTTAGAAATACAGTAGAATTATATACATTACCTATTCTTCTATTCGGTAAACGAAAACCATTATTTTATAAACTGTTGCGATTACATTAAAGTATTTCACTAAGTTTGGTTGAATAACGGTCATTGAACTGAATTAGAGGGGTACGAATAATTAAAAAGCATTTCAAACTCTGCTTAAGCTGCGATGGAATCGAACTGGGAACCTTTAAGCTTCTATGCTATGATAACAATTGAAATTTACCGATAGAGCCAAATGTGATTTCTGAACTTAGTATCCCTAATATAGCATTATTATTATTCCATGTATTCTATGCTCCGTCGGGTAGTTGTTATTACCCATTAGAAGTTTATATTAATCGCCAACCATTAGTCTAACAGTTAACTATAAACGCGACATTAGTTTAACAGGGTCTCGTAACAGTCCCTAGAACTACGGTTCAACCTCACGTTAATAACTGTGTTAATTGCGTGCAAGTTGAATGCGGAGATTAATAGATATATCAATTGTGGAATGGAGTTCAATGTGTGTATGAATTTATAATCAAATACCCGTTAAGTGATAACCAAAAGCTTTCACTGGTAAGTTAGGACGCTTAATAAATAAAAAAAGATATTAAATTGTTGGTTTATGTTACAGAGATTCTAGTTCGATTCTCAGGCTACAAGTTGTGGATTAAGGTTGGTCTGCTGCTATACCATCTTTGTACAAACAACTCATGAGAATATTTTGGGGAGTAAGCATATACAAGGTGGGCTAAAAGAAATTACCCTATTGGAAGCCCTATTTACCAGGTGGTAGGTCTCTGTTGCCGGAGACCGTCTGGATGGGTACCACCGCAGCTCCTATTTCAACCGCCAAATAGTGGTGTGCAAACATTACTGTGTTCCGGTTTGAAGGGCGCTGTAGCTAGTGTAATTACTGGGGTAACGAGACTTAACACGTTATGTCTCAAGGCGACGAGCGCAATGTGGTGCAGTGTGTACCATCTTAACTAGCACCACGTTGTCATGGGCAAGCGTATCACTTACCATCAGGTGAACGTCTTGCTTGTCTCGTCGCATAGTAGTATAAAAAAAAAGCCCAAATTGAATCACCAAATTGTGACGGCGTCCATTTGGCCGATATCATCTTCTCGACTTGTCCAATAAAATTCTATAGGTTCAAATTAACACAACCAAAAAACAGAATCAAAGTTTTTCATATAGAAAAAAAAATTAGAGCCTAACAACATCGAATGACTTCTTTGGGCCCACCTTGTATTTTAATCTAAATCCACAATCACAAAATTTACGAAAAACTTCTTTACTATAACTATATAATTATTTTATAACAAACAACTGAACGATCATAAAACTATGTTCAGCGGAACTAATACTAAAACTCATAAAATGTCCTAAGCAAATTATAAAAATAAGTTTATGATATTTGTGTTTTACAATGGGCTACCATTTTGTGGGAATTGTTGAGCATTGTCCTGAAAATATCTCGCACTGTACCTTTGCGTTTGTTCCGCCGACGCGGCATGTGGGTAGGCAAGTTTTACTGCTCACGTCGTAAAATACATTCATCGGTGAAATTTTATACTATCCATCGGAATATAATCTCTACCTGATACTTAAAGTCGGTATTTTAAAATACTTTTTTGATATTAACCGTCTAATGTGGTAGGAACAATGAAACGTACTAAGAACAAACGTTTGAATAAACACACCGCTGTATTAAACAACATCTGTAATATGCTTATAGCTGTAGTGTAGTCTTAAAAATGCTATAATATAAAAAATATTAAGCTTTTCGTCTGTTTAATTCATGGATCTGTTATATGAAGAATCGAAGCTTATAAAACAGAAGTTCAGATGGATAGCTGCATGTTATGAGAACAGATTTACTAAGAGATATCAAGTCAGGCAGGTTCACGGAAACCTTAACACTATCCAAACGTCATTCAAATGCTTCTTCAAAAGTTAATCATTCAAATTGTGAGTGGAATAGTGCGAAAATATACTGGTTACTTTTACCAATACACAAAAAAGTCTGGTGCTCATATAGGCCATTGAAGAAGTATGAATATGTAACTACACTGGTAGTAGGCTTTTGAGACCTGAGTTAATTAAAAGGGTGTGTCTTAAGTCAATGACAACAATATGGTGTACTTATATCCTATTCGGAGTCACATTTTCCAGGCGTTTATTAATCTATGATTGCTATGTTAAATAACGAAGTGATTGTTGACCATAAACAGCTGCCGTGTTAAAATTTATAACAGCAATTGCACAAAGCAATAACAGCGAAATCGCAACGAATCAGCACCAACAAATCACCACGTAGTTAAGTTGTTGATATAATAATTTACGAGCCCGCAGATTGGAGACAATGAATTGGAGTCCACTGGCACGGTATTGATCACGCGAGCCGCTATAATGAGGGTTACGGAGCGGTTCGGGGCTGTGATTCATTAAGGGCGATACATCGCCGCCGCGAACGAGCCGACAACTTCATTTTTGGGTTTTAGACTAGTTCAGGTTTTAGATTTAACTGCGCAGACTTAACACTTCGTACCAAATTATAGATCACAAAGAAACTTCATTTTCGTCTCATGCGTTGTGTCATCGGCGGATTTTCTTTCGGATGCAGTTAATACTGTTAGTTTTATTGACAACAGCTTCATTGTAGTCAAAGCTCGCGGATCCAGAATCTGTTATAAAAATGGAAAATTATTTATTTGTATATGATATTTACGCAGTTATGCTAACGTCTTAATTATTAGAGAAAGATGAAAGAGATTATGACAGATGTGCAGAAGTACAAAGTAATATAGATAGAGCGGAAATCGGCATCGATGGATCATATTGATCTATCATACTTATCTATCCTTGCTCAAGATAATTTCATATGTTTTTGAAACATTTTGTGTAATTTTTTTTTACCTAACGGCGCCTCTGTTCGGAGCGTTCTCGTCGGATACGGATGTATCGCTACATTAGAATTTTCATAATACATCGGCGGCACGCGAGCCCGACACACGTGCCCTATCCACGACAAATGCAAATGAATAAGCTTCATGTTAAATGTTAACAGGATGATACAAATGTACGTAATTAAACGAAAATAATTTACAGAATTTTTTAAACAACTCTAAGAATTTTCTTTACGCCATTTATCATCATCCTCCAATCTAAATATTAGTTGTTTTATCTCTTTTCAATAGAAACTATAAATTTTATTTTCCATTTCTCTGAATGCCTTGATTGTCTTTCTTTAATAATGTGTCAATTAACTCCGTTTCCGGCTTGTTTAGCTTATGAAGCTGTTAATTGATATTTTCTTTTTGTTACAAGCATTAGCCCAGCGAAATTTTGGTTTTGAAGCATTGCATATTATTCCTTAACGAACACCTTGTTCTCTCTTACGTCAATGAGTGTCTCTTTATTTTTTAATTTATTACCATCTTTAACTTCACTTACACAACTAATAAGTACTTCACCACTGCTTTCTTCTACTCTTTCATCTTTCTCCTCACCTTACTAAGAATTGTCCGTCTTTGTACTTATTTTCAATTTTAGCCTGTGATTTCCGGATCAGCAAGTCCGGAGTCCGATGAACCTGTAAAGATTGTTAATAAGACTCGTAGCTTTAAATTTATCCGTAAATAAGCAGATATTAGAAAAGAAACACTCTGTGCGGGCATGGTAAGCGACGGCGCAAATTCGGCGGTGCCAGGCCGCGCCGGCTCACCTGCATAATTGCCCGTCTGTCTTCACGTGTGTGTGTGTGATTAGTAATCTATGCCTCACGAAAAATCTTTCCAAACTTTCCAACGTTTCAACATTGTTTGCTTTTTTCGGTTACTGCAGTTCGTGAGTAAGGTTATGATCTTCGAAGGTCTATAAAATATTTTTAGATACCACTAAGGATTCGTTAAATTGTATACAGTAAGTAGATTTGATCACAAGGCGGTGTTTGGTATTAAAACTAAAAAGTTGATAATACCGTGCGGCGACTTGGTAAGTAATCCTTCATAGTTCATTGCGTGTGTGAACTATTAGTCACAGTCTGAAGAAAAAAAAGATACCATCAACATGGAGGTGGTTGGCCGGTGTCATAGCGTAAAATTGCCTTTCTAACGAACTGTAACTTCAGTACAGGAGCGAATTGAAACAGTTTTTTATAGATAGATTTAGAGTAAAATCTTATATAATTTTTCCTTTCTTTGCGAAACTTTGAATAAATTGGCCGGTTATATGGCGTGACATAAATGATCCGATGTAATCTCGGGGTACGGTAAAAAAACTCGTGTTCCGCAATCCGTGTGCCCGTAGAATTATGATGTTGTGCTGATATAGTATGGATAATCCGTCGATTCCACGGCCGGTTAATTTGCGACGAGGTCGACTCGCCGCGACACACAGGTTCCGCCGTGTCGCACAGTGTCGCGCACCGTCCAGACGCTCGACTCCAGCACATCGACCGTGGGACCGACAGCTGCGTAAACGGAACGCAACTGTGACGAATCGATTAAGCAGAATCGATTTTTCAACATAACGGTAGCCGAGCGATTTACATCTCGATAGTTACGTTGCAATTTGTGAGCGTGATCGATG
The DNA here is from genome assembly GCA_029286795.1 of Byasa hedistus. Lineage (NCBI taxonomy): Eukaryota > Metazoa > Arthropoda > Insecta > Lepidoptera > Papilionidae > Byasa > Byasa hedistus. The sequence goes on from JAGSMW010000024.1 coordinate 6,986,743, forward strand.
AGATTTTCTCTTGCGGGTAAACGTTTGCTCATTGGAGCTTCAATTGTCGTTTCATAAGCCACGGCGACGCAACGGCACGAATGCAGAGCTGTCGCCGGCGCCCAGCGCGCGCTGAGCCGCGGGCGCGGTGCACGTGGGCCGCGGGGCGGGTCCGGCGCAGCTGGCGATGTGACACATTGTCACCGGTCGCACGATTTCACTGTCCGGCGAGACGTGACGGGTTACGCGTGGTCGCCGTTTTTATTTCTGCCAATGACGAGTGCCGAGGCGTGGTGCGGCGGGCACCGATCCGCCGCGGCGCTCTGCGCTCGGCTCTGCTCTTATCGCGGGGGAGCAAAGTTCACGATGACGCCGGACCCGGCCCGGTGATAAACTTGTCGCACCGCAACCGGTGTGGAGTGGGAGTGATATGTTTTTTCCATCCGCTACACACGCCCACCGTACGTTCGCAGCGGAACCGTCAACAGAGACGCAATCGATACTTATTGCGTTAACCGATTTCTTAAAAGGCTTAAGTTAAGTGGGATAACACTCCGACGGAAAACTTATGTTTAACTTGAAACTATATAAACTTAAATGAGGATGATCATGATGATGATTGTTAGTAAGTTTTACATTTTTAATTCTTAACGTTACTTATAACAGTTATGTTAACATTTTGTTTGTAGTCCTATCAATCATTTTTTGTACAGATGTCTAACAAGCATTATACATGTTAAACAGTACATGTATTGGAAAATAAGCGAGGTGAGTTTGGGATTTTTTTTTATACATAAAAGTAACCAGAAATAGGTTGGATAGCAATTATTGCAAACGAAAGATAAACTGGCTATGAGTATGTATGATTACAATTTACTTCTTCAGGGAAATAAATTTATAATGAAAATTACACTTCATTCTGTTGTGCAATGAAATATGCAGACTTCATTCAAGTTATTATGTTACTAATACCTTTCAAAACAGTACACACTGTGTATGTTTTGTTTATTTACTCGAAAGGTTTCTTTTATTCAACGCAGGCAAATATTTTATGACAAAAAAATCATAACAATGCGTATCCTACACCTTTCTTAATAGAGGGTTTTAAAATGACGTCCGTCGTATATCTCGGAGGTGCACATTTTTGTTTCTCACGATATTTTCCTGCTAACGGGATATCTAAGTTAGTCACGTTATCTGTATTAGTTAATGGAAAGTCTTAGATTAAGTCAAGGACATTCAGCAGATCTAGTTTTAAATTTTACTGTTAAAATATGTTAAATTTGTTGTTTTTACCGAGTTGCATTATAACCGAGTGTAGTCGTACGGTAAGAGAACAAGAAGCCACACAGACAATGGCCGGGCACTTGTTTTTTTTCATGGTCGACTAAAATAAATCTTCATTATTAGATATCGTGCATGATCTGCCGCTTCGGTTCAACAGCAACGCAATTGTCCTTAAAATTTGTAAAGTAATCCCGTCGATATATCTCCGCGATAGAGTTTATCTCGTTATTTCTGTCCGCCATTCCGCTTTTTGACGTGACTGGCACATCTGACTCCGTAGCACGCGCCGCGCCCCGCACGGACGGCCGGCGGACTCTCATCTGTCACTCCTGAACGTTTTGTTTTGGTGATGAGAATAACAAACATGTTCTGTATAATACCAAACAACATTATATCATCGTATGTTACATAAAAATATCAATAGCATTACACAAATTAGCTTTATGGTATCATGATGATTTTGATTTGAATCTCTCTTGTTTAAAGTCTGCAAAAGTTATCAAGCAACATAATTTTTTTATTTACAATAGTTTGAGATGTAACTTCTATATAATTTGGCGGTAAATGATAATGATGCAGTGGATTGAAGTACGATTAGTTGTCACACTGCTTTAAGAAACGTTGGTGACAACTGCAAATCACCAGCACTGACACTGTCGCTACTTCTGATCGAGGAACATAATCGTGTGTAGGCACTCTGACATATTAAAAAGAACGAATCATTCGATTAGATCGAGCTCATTTCGATTCCCAAGCGCTATTTTTACTTGCACGTAATGGCCGACTTATCGACATAGACACATCTCGATAATATCGATAACATTCACACGTAGCACACGCTCCGGCCGTCTCGTCAATAGAGATGGGCCGGCGGGTGCTTTGTTGTTATCGTATCGACTATCGATATCGACTTTTCGATGGCGGTCCTGTCACTCAAACTTTTCGGCGTTTTTGTGCCTATGGGGATACATATCGGAGCTGCGGTCAGTCGTTGTCTATAAAGCGATTACAAAATGGCCATTTGTTAATAAAGTATTTATAACTTCATTTTGAATATTATGTTTTTATCATGTGTTATATTATTTAAAAAAAAATATTTAGTTAATATTTATATGCATTTTGTTATACATGAATAGTTGAATACCTGAATAGTTTTCTGTCCGTTTAATATGAATAAGAACTTCATGGTGATGATGATGAACGTTAATATTATTTTAATTTTTATGTCATAATTATAATTGTTCCCATAGACATATAACAATACTGTTATAACTTATACGAGCATATAATATCAAACATGTTTAGAGGAATTTTCTACTTTAAACATAATTCAATATATCAAAGTCCAGTTGTTAAAATCGTACATAAATAAAGATGTAATGCACAGATGTTCCCGTTAAACGTTTATCACCCCTCTTATTTTTTGGAGGTAAAGTAGGCGTTTTTTGTATAGCCCGTTTTATCTCAATTGACTGCATCAGATGATTATAATTATATTGATTGTATTAAGTTGTGTAAAGAGTCTGTGTATCGTGTCCATCTGGGGCGGCCGGTGCCTCGGACATCGACATGTTATCGACGGTTTTTTTTTAACACTCAGTCCTTTGTGTTACATAGAATAGTAAGCGTTATGCAACGCTTCGATGGTTGACATTATGTATTATATATTTTTGTTATACTTAAGTAGTTGAGATCGTTTGCGGTTGTTCCGAAAGTTGATTTGACCACCATGATTTCGGTGGGTAAAAACTACAAGTTTTATCTACTATATGCTAATATTTGTTCCTGATTTTACATGGTGTTGAGTGATTATGAGACCGGCGTTAAAAAGTACTCGCTCAGAATACTCATGCTTGATACTGATGTTTGATACTAGATAAAGTAAGTTAGGGCACACCGTATCGGTTTTTGAAACAAAATGTGTTGATGATTATTTATAAAGTTAAATCTAATCGAAAGATGTGGAAGATTTTAAGTGATGTGATGATTTATTTAACTTGTTGTTTGTTAACTATATTTCAGTTTGTGCGGGAACTGAAAAATAGTAATTAAATCAGTAAATAATAATTTTAGTTTGCTTCTAGTTACTTATAGTTAGAGTTTGTCTGATTTTTTTTTAGAAAGATGTAAAATATTTTTCAAGGCAGTTATATGTTAAGCTTTGGGCTATTTTTAGTCAAGACTAACGTTAGAACAGAATACATGTCAATTTATATTAGTGACGTAGATGAATTTAATAAGTTCGTAATATCTTTTAAGCTTTGGTAATTAACGCATTCAGATGCCGAAGGAACTTATATAAAAAGAAAGAAGCACTTAACATCAGCTGATCGTTGACCTGTTTTACGAAACACAAAAAAATAAGCATAATTACAACGGCAATAGTTCACTTGTGTATTGTTTTCGTGTTTTAGAAATGTTTCCAACAAGACACCATTGTTCTTTGAATAAGGCTTAGTATTGAGGTATTTATGTCTGAAACAATAGCATCGCAGTTATTAGGTTATATTCATTATGTACTTGCTTCAATATCGCAGCTCTGTTTATATACACTTAATCACGTTCAAGGTGTTTAGAAACTATATAATTTTTCAATTTGTCCACGTTAAATATATATCGTTTAAGCAACGGTACAGTGGGCACTCGGTTCGGCGACCCTGAAACGTTAAAAAGTTACGGACAATGCGGAAAGTAGGTAAATTTGAAAACGCAATGTCAATAGCCGGCGGCCGGCAGAACCTGCCCCACGCGCCCTTGACTTGCGGAGATAAAAAGGGGGAGATGACCGCCACTTGGGGGTGGGCCCCGGTGCCCTCTGCCCCAGACGGACTTTACAACCAATCTCACCACTCAACTTGCAAGGACGCTGCAAATATATCACAAACATGACTCATTACAAATGTTTCATTTCTCAAAAGTATTTATAAACATAAAACTAACCTTCTTTGATTACTTATATAACAATAAAGGTTTTTTTCTGTATACAACTTGGCGAAGAGACGAGGTCATCATTGACCTGACGGTATAAAAACATGGGGCTAGTTAGGAGTTCGCTTTAGGAGTAAAATTACTCCTAAAACGCCTTTCAGACTGGAACACAGTAATGTTTGCACACTATTGTTTGTTAGTAAAAATAATAGCTACGATGGTCATCAACATGGTCTCTAACAGCAAAAATTATGTATAATACTCAAATTATTATATTTTATCAACTAATAAACGGTTAGTGCCTAAATTTGTTAATAATTAACTAAACAATACACTTTGTTGTTAAACTTGAACTGTAAGAAAGAAAATTGGTTCTATTAAAAAAAAAGCTAAAAATAGCTCCATTGAGAGGAAACAGCTGATCATAAAACTGTCTCCTCCCCTCGCCGGCGTGCCCGTGACCCCACTAGTGAAATTAAAAAGACCTCTCTGGGTCACCGGCACTTTGCACTTTTGAAATGTCTACAATTTAATAATACATTCACAAACTAAATACCCTCTTTTAAAGTTGTTTAAAAAAAATTAATATCTCTAAGCTTAATATGACTGTCATTTTGGGTCAAAATTTAATAAATTTACATAAACATTTTATGATTTTCTTTATAAAAAGATCATATTGTGAATATTATTCAAACCTTATTTATTTTTAAACATTTATCAGTATATATTTAGCAGCGTTCAACTGTTGTCTTTTTAATCTGTAACAATGTAATTCGGACATTTCTTTAAAGATTTTTGATATTTAGACGTACGTTTAATATGTATATTACGTTTAAAGTTACATTTACTAGAATCCATAGAGAGCACCAACTATTTAAGGACTTGGTGCTGAATATTAGCATTAGTGATCTTTAAAGTGTTCTGATTTCAGTTTTAATTATGATAATAAGACATTGTGTAATGTAAAACCTAGTACAGAGATAAATCATAAATGTATTAATTAATCATCTGTCCCGACATGAGTTCTTAAGGTACGAAATCATAGAAAGAATGCATTTTAAAATTGATCTAGATATATTCTGATATATAATAATTACACACAATAAACGATTTGTAAAAATTATATCTCCCTTGTATTGTTAATTTGTCGCTGTAACAATATTTACTAGTTGTTAACAAGAAGATTAAAGTATTTTATTCAATCATGCTCTATCTTATCAGTCTAGTAGTTACCTTACGTTAAGAATTTGGAGTAAGTATTTGTACATTAATACTATCGTTATACGTCTTCCATATGTGTAATTCCTGGACAATATTGGCAAAATTAGAAACATTTGAACTGAAATTAAATAATATTAAAAACTGAAAGTAATACTTCACGACTATGATATTTGGAAATCTGTCACCTCAATTCTATGACCCTGGGTGCTGTAAAACAGTCGAAACGCCAGGTAACAGTTAACATAAACGCGATAAAATCCGTAAAATTTCGTTTAAATAGACGTTTATTAATTACGTAAATATAACAAATCATTACGTCAACTATTACTTAATATAATTTCTGAACAGCAACTAAAAGATTTAACTAATTTAAATGAACTCGGTTTTTAATCCATATTTCTGTGTTCTTTTTGAAACAAAAAGAAAAGTTATGAAACAACTTTAGCCTGCAGGTTATCAATCGATTTCTATTGTCGTACCGTAAAAAAAGAACTCAATTCACTAACGCTCTCACAGTGGACTAACTAAGGTTATAAATGGGGCCACGAAATCAGCGAACAGATGGCAATTTATTTATAGTATGTTGTGATGATACAAACATGACACATCTGATGGTAAGTAATACGAACAGCTTAACAGTATAGAGCTGGTTAAGACATCACATAACTTTCGCCGTTTACCCATATTTTCTCTTTTAACTGTGAGAGTTAAAGGTATAAAAGGCACCATGTAAAAATTGTAAGAAAGTCTCAATATCATAATAGAGAAGCCTCAGGAGGAAATTTTTTTTTTCGTTTGATATTACGGTCTTTTTGATGTAACTTCTTTTGAAATTGACGAAGACGTAACGAGAGGATTCTCTGTGTGATCTCTCTCAGTCTATTTCGACTAGTTCCTTTGAATAAAGTTATATTTTCGTTTGATTATTTTTACTTTTAAAATGTTCTAATTTCAGTTTTAATTACGATAATAAGACATGTGAAACGTAAAACCTAGTACAGAGATAAATTATAAGTGTATTAATTAATCTTCTTTCCCGACATGAGTTCTTAAGGTACGAAATCATAGAAAGAATGCATAAAAAATAATTACACGCAATAAATGATTGTTTAAAGAAATTTTATCTCTCTTATATTGTTAATTTGTCGCTGTAACAACATTTACTAGTTGTTAACATGAAGATTAAAGTATTTTATTCAATCACGCTCTGTCTTATCAGCTAAAGTTAAGAATTTGGAGTCAAGTATTAGTGCATTAATACTACGTCTTCCATATGTGTAATTCCTGGACAATATTGGCAAAATTAGAAACATTTGAACTGAAATAAAATAATATTAAAAACTGAAAGTAATACTTCACGACTATGATATTTGGAAATCTGTCACCTCAATTCTATGACCCTGAGTGCTATAAAACAGTCGAAACGCCAGGTAACAGTTAACATAAACGCGATAAAATCCGTAAAATTTTGTTTAAATAGACGTTTAATAATTACGTAAATATAACAAATCATTACGTCAACTATTACTTAATATTATTTCTGAACAGCAACTAAAAGTTTTAACTAATTTAAAGGAACTCGGTTTTTAATCCATATTTCTGTGTTCTTTTTGAAACAAAAAGAAAAGTTATGAAACAACTTTAGCCTGCAGGTTATCAATCGATTTCTATTGTCGTACCGTAAAAAAAGAACTCAATTCACTAACGCTCTCACAGTGGACTAACTAAGGTTATAAATGGGGCCACGAAATCAGCGAACAGATGGCAATTTATTTATAGTATGTTGTGATGATACAAACATGACACATCTGATGGTAAGTAATACGAACAGCTTAACAGTATAGAGCTGGTTAAGACATCACATAACTTTCGCCGTTTTCCCATATTTTCTCTTTTAACTGTGAGAGTTAAAGCTATAAAAGGCACCATGTAAAAATTGTAAGAAAGTCTCAATATCATAATAGAGAAGCCTCAGGAGGAAATTTTTTTTTTCGTTTGATATTACGGTCTTTTTGATGTAACTTCTTTTGAAATTGACGAAGACGTAACGAGAGGATTCTCTGTGTGATCTCTCTCAGTCTATTTTGACTAGTTCCTTTGAATAAAGTAATATTTTCGTATGACTATTTATACTTTAAGAATATTTCATGATCCCTACCATGTAAGCTACTATGGCAAGAGGAGATGCAATCTTTGATGAAGAAGAAACTCAATTTAGTCTAAGACAAGACAAAAAAATATTAATACATACAGAATATTCCAAGACTTAGTTTCGAATGATGTTTACGCTGCTTGTCTTCTTGGAGACTTTAATTTCACCGGAATCAGGATCTGGAAATCTCGTGCTAATTAAATGAAATCGCCGGGTCTGTGGCATGTTTATATACAATCGGGAGGGGTGTCGTGGGGTGTGGTGGTGGCAGTGTACACCGCGTTCCATTGATTCGGTTCTCTTTAAGAAATCACGTCGGTGGCCGGAAGACGATTCGTCCCGCGCTACGCGGACCAGAACGTTCTTGCATTTAATACACTGACCATTCTTCACACCTTCATCAACAAACACTTGAATATACACCTTATCACCGAGCACATACGGTTGTATTTCACTTTTCACGATGATTGTGTAAACGGAATAGTTGCGACGGAGATCTTGTGCCACATAAATAAGGTTGATAATTGACGATAGTCGGATCAGTAGCGGAATTGTGTGTCTTCGACCATTTCCAAACTCTGTTAGTTTTTTCACAGCCGAATGCGGCGAGGGTGTGGTGGAAGCGCGCAGTCACCGCCGACAATCCCGAATTGATCATTGTCAACACTTACTAGAAAATTCCCACACGTAAAGTTAAATTCTAAAATGGTCATTTTAATTAACGGACACTACGTAGGTGAGGTGGTCAGCGCGGTGTGAGGTCACTCACAAATATTTTACAATATATGAAAAACTTGTTTGTTGATTTCAGTGCTAAAGAACTCGTAAAATCTAAAAAAAATCACATAACTTATTCACAACACAAACCTTCAGCAAATTGTGAAAACTCCCAAATGACTGGGGGGAACGACTGATTATTATGACTCCATAATCCAACCGTATCTGTTAATAAGCAAAAAGAAAACACACCCACAATCGTTTAAAAAATATTCATACCGGAGGCGGAAGAGGAAAAAAAAAGTATTTACGTCCCCTCGGACGCCCCGTCGGGTTCATTACACATCAACGGCGAATACCAATCAAGCCTTCATTAGTCGCCAGCGGTACAATCAATATTCATATCCCATGCGAAATCTTACCATGCGAAGGCTGCACGCGAACGTAACGAAAAAAGAAGTAACATGATAGATGATACCGCGACTGCGCCCGCAACTGAAAACGAAATTAAAAAGAACAAGTCATATCACTTAGCGCACACAGCGGCGGCAAGGTTTTTATTAAAAATTTCTACATATCTCGCGCGTCTTCAGCGCTTTATCTTAACTCCCCAGCACCCCTCCCCCCGACCCCCCACGAGCGAGACGCCTGTAAAAAACGCACCCCGAAAGAAAGGGACGGCCGCGGGCAGAATACGGAAATTATAATTGCCAACTGTACGTAAATTAACACCGTGGATTTGGCGGTTTCGTCCCGTTCCAGCTTGCGCAGTCTTAGCTTGAGCGAGCGAGACCGAGCGTGTTTGTGTGTGGCGGGAAAGAAGAATGATTTACATACATGCTTGCTCACAAACACAATAATGGACAGAGGCGCGGAAAATCGAAGGAAGTCGGGACGCGATCGGTTTCCGGATTTGCTTTATGCACCGAATGCATTTGGCGCTCAGACGGTTCGAATGTTTCCACTTTTCATTGAATCATTTATTTCTTCTACCTTTACTTTTATATTGAGAAATTTTAAAAGTAAAATGTATAACTATTTACTGATATATTGATCTCCAATAAACATATCAAATGGTTTAACAAACACCAAAGTCTTCAGAATTATTCAAGAGTCAAAAACAAAATATCTTATATCTCTTTACATAAACGAAAAAAAAATGGATAATATACAAATAGTAAACTTATTTTTTTAAAGGTTCATCGCTTTAAATACTTCTTTTCGTCTCTGCGTTTAAAATACAAATTACAAAAATGATAAAACCCTTAAAAATTTGTGTTGCTCGGTACTATGCCCCTAATAGCGTTCAACGTGTTAAATTAGTACTTAAAAATTTACAGAGCACTGAACTGATTAATTAGGTACTAAGTAATAAATAAGCAAGTATTAAAAACTACCCGAGATTTTTTACCTTTGATATTTCAGAAGTATTTTATTAAAAGTATTTGGTGAATGATTTCTCTTAGAGTAATATCAAAAGCAGTTACTATTTCTGTGATATGTGCAAGATGGTGCGAAAGCAGGTTTGTTGATTGTAATAGCTCGTGGAAGCTGCAACACCAGAAATGTTAATAACAGAGAAAAAAAATTCTAAATCTTTTATAAAAACTGTGTAAACAACTTCAAATTGCCTTAAAATATAAATGAGTTATTTTTATTTGATTTATCTTCGTAAATATACAAATAATATGTATTATTATAAATTATTAACTGAATTACTAATTTGACTATACACTTGGTAAGAAACAATGTATGAGTATAGTTGTTAAATTGATTGGTGAGTATAGCAGCGGCCATATTGAATTGCGCGGGGTGAGTAGTGTGGCGGACATTGCGGCGAACGATTCGTTTGTAATTGTAAAGTTAAAAAGTAGAGCAGTAAGTTTTAGCTTAACTAAATTAAGGTGGCTATTAACAAAAGTTATTACGATCTGATTCATCACAGAATTCTTCAGATGCTTTAAACATCTTCGAATATTTTCTTTACAATTTTCTAATGTGGACACAATAAAAAACTAATTATCAAAAAAGTAAACTTACAACTGAAGGCGATATTATATAAATTTTACTATGTAAAAGATTATTAAGTATATTAAAAATGAAACTCCTCCGTCCTTGTTGTGCCGGAAGTATTTAGGACGACATTTCAAAGACCCGCAGTCAAAACGAATTTGTGACGATAGAAATATAGTTGTCAGTTTGTCAACGCAGATGAATATATATTTGTTATGGGCTTTATAAAACTGCTGTTACTTTGATATAACTTCCTTTAACTTAGCCAAAGTATTACGATTCGTATTATCTTTTTTTTAAATGAGCAACAAGATTAAACTGAAGTTGTTTTAAGATTGTAAGTCTCTAAATCGGTTTTTATTAGCTACAGCGCCACTGAAAGTAAAACAGTAATGTTTGCATGTTACTACTTGTAGAATTATGTGTTAACACATATACTGTTTTCCGTAATAAAGAATTATGAGCAGTAATATCTCAAGCCGAAATTAATAATTGTAAAGTGAAATAATATAAAAAAATACGCGATACTCCAGTGCCATTACACATAAAGACAGGTATAATCAATTAACCTAAATTGTTACTGAAAAGCACCGAAAAATGTCCGCTCTCCTCATTACTGTTAATTTGCGAAATGTCAATCCGCCATTTCTTAAAACGAGTCGTGAAACAAAAGGGAATTTCGGGAGAGAGCGCGAAGTCGAATGGAGCCGGTTCGTTCCTCCCGTCCCAAAAATACATTATTACAATCATTAATACATAGGACCCTGTGTATATATACGAAGCGCGGCACGCACAAAACAATGGCGCGGCGACGGTTGACCTCGCGGCCGCGCCTCCCCATGTCTTGCCTCCCGCGGTAGCGCCGCGTGCAATTAATATGCCGAGGCGGCCGTACACCGCGACCCGCGCCCTGCATCCTACACCATTATATTTATATTATTAAACTCTTCTTCTTCTAAATCGTATCTCCTCATGACTGAGGGTCGTAGTATATATTTAGCTAGTGTAATTACTGGGGTAACGAGAATTATCACCTAACGTCTTAAGGCGACGAGCGCTATGTGGTGCAGTGTGTACCATCTTAACTAGCGCCACGTTGTTATGGGCAAGCGTATCACTTACCATCAGGTGAACGTCTTGCTCGTCTCGTCGCATAGTAGAATAAAAAAAAATCATGTTTTTAACTAAACACACGACGACTTACTTGGCAGTTATAATGGAGTGGTTCGCCATTGCCTTCTCCATTTCACATACTAGTCCGAACACGGATGGTCATGACATAGATATGCAGGTTTCCTCACGATGTTTTCCTTCATCGTCAGCACGTGATATAAGTTGGTGTTATACTAACTGCACATAAATTGTAAAATTCATTGGTGCAGGCCGGATTTGAACCCGGTACCTTCGGCCTGGAAGGCAGGCGTTCAAACCACTAGGTTATTTTTATTAACGTCATTCCAATACCCCAAGTCTACACCCATATAATCAAAGAGTTTATATTAAAAATGTTTGCAAACGTATCATTAGAGACATATAAGTACACCTATTTTAGTTTCGGACTAGGGAGAATGGCATGTTTAATGAAACTAACGTTCTCGTAAGCCCGGCCTTATGAATGACTACATGCATTAAAGGCTTTGTAGGGCCCTCGTTCTGGTAAAATCCTAAAGGGCGAAGCGATGACCTGACGATGATCGCGAAAAGTCGCTGAACCAATCGGTGTCCGACGGCTGATGATGATAATTTTGATCTATGTTAAGATTTAGTTCAAGTACTTTTGAATAATTACGAATAAAAAATAGGTACTTCATAATTTTTAAACCCGCAAATCTATAATGAAAAGTTTTTTTTCAAGAACTCACATTTTTGTATTATTATTATTTACGGTTTCGAAGAATGGTTCTGGATTATTTCAAAATACGTGTAAAATTGAACACTAGGAATATATAAACTTCTATACTGTTCCATTTATAAATAAATCAAGGTACGACAGTGTTTGCAGGTTTGGGTATTAATATAATTATTTAGGCTTATTATCCGTCATTACTATTATGTGTCATGAAAATGAAAGGAATTAGGTTCAGAGAGAATAACAAAATAGTATTTCAGCTAATCTGTATAAAATTATTAATAAACATGTACTATGAATGATAGGTAAATATAAAGTTATATCTTAATATATAATTATAAAATAATATTTGTCTAATTACAATGATCAAGTCGTTGCGGTCGACACATAACCCGTCCAAGTTTTCTTTTGCGAAAGAAGAGAGAGAATTTTTGATCAATAATTGTCACTGGGCGGCTCCCCCCGCCCCGCCGTGGCAGCGGGGGTTAGGCGGGGAGGCTCGTCGGGGCGGGGGGGGGAGGTGGGGGCAGTGGGGTGGGGATAGGGAAGGGGGGTAATTACGAGTGCGTTTTGTTACCGAGATGATAGGCGCGAAAAATGGCTTGCGCGTGCCTTTACGTGTCTCCTCTAGTTTTGAATATTCAGAGTCGGCCTCTCGCCCTGATGAAATATTGAATAGACGGAGTAATTTATTCCCCGAGGAGAGTTTCGGTCCGCTCTACGTTCGGATATTGAAATTAGGCGCTGCTTTGCTTAAGAAAAGCGTTCGTTCGACGCCCCGGCCGGGACACGCCGTGTGACCGATAAACGGACAACTCGATTACTTTTTTAATATCTAATATTGAATAAGTCGCAAGGTAGTAGAGAGTGCTGCGACGCTATTAAAGTAGATAGACACGTGGATACTTGGACATTTTACCATCGCATATTTAAGAGACACAGAAAGCTAACAAATATTACAAGGTAAAGCCATCACTTACCGTTTGATTGACTCGTTAAGAATATAAAAAGTTAAATTATTACTTTCTTTAAAGTTCAAATAAAATTTATTTGAACTTTAAAGAAAGTAAGTATTAAAACATTTGTTACAAATTTAATTATGCTTGCTTTGTAACATAGAGACTTTTGGCTTGTGGTAGAGTTTCTCTGCCATTATAACCATATATTCTGGCTCTTTTTTATTCGACGATACGATCTGGACGTTCACCTGATGGTAAGTGATACGCTCGCCCATAACAACATGCCCGCTAGTTGAAATGGTATACACTGCACCACATTGCGCTCGTCGCCTTGAGACATAAGTTAAGTCTCGTTACCCCAGTAATGTCACTAGCTTACAGCCCGCTTCAAACCGGAACACACTTCTGTTTAGTGGCTATTAGTATATGAGAGCTTGTCTTCTTGTGAAATACGCTTTACCATATTTGTCATTATATATAAAGCCTTGTTCAGTTATCTTATTTTCTATGTTGACTAAATATACGAAATAATTTTAAATTGTCAATGCGAAAGGACCTTTTGTTTCAAATCGCCTATTGCCCGTACAATTCCCACGGACTTTCCCGTCGACGGCAGCCGGACTAAGCATTTCTTATCCGGCATAAACGGCGGAGCACAAAAACGGCATTTAATTGACGATTCATAAATTAAACTGGAAGTGGGGTAAACAGGAGGAATGCCGAGGAGTGCGTACAGACAAGCTATTGCACTTAGTGAGCCCGCGAATATGCAAATTCACGCTTTGCTCCGGCGCTGGCGAGTGTGCGCCGTATGCGGAGGCCGGGACAACGGAACTGTGGAGACGAACATAATAAAAAATAGTCCATGTGAGGGATGGCATCAGAATCCTCATCATATGCTCGTTCTTTGGTGATAATGTGGTGAACAAATGTATGTGGTGATGTTAATATCCTGAAATGATGATGATACTATTTTGACTGGTGGTAGGTCTCTGTTGCCGAAGACCGTCTGGGTGGGTACCACCGCAGCTCCTATTTCAACCGCTAAATAGTAATGTGTAATCATTACTGTGTTTCGGATTGAAGGGTGTTGTAAGCTAGTGAAATTACTGAGGTAACGAGACTTAAATTATGCCTTAAGGCGACGAGCGCAATGTGGTGCAGTGAATACCGTCTTGACCAGCGCGACGTTGTTATGGGCAAACGTATCACTTACCATCAGGTGAACGTCGCCCCGTCTAGTCGACTCGTATAATAAAAAAAACATGACTGTCAAGTTATACCATGATCGCTCCCGAAGCTTATTGCCAAGTTGGTTACTTTTTTTTTTTGAAAAACATTTTAATTAGTCTCCATAGTTTCGTTGTTATTCGGAGACAGCGTCCCAAGGAGAGGGTGGTTAATGAATAAAAAAATTCCGTTTTTTCTCCATAGCTCAGTGATTAGTTACCCTCATAATGATCTTTGTACGTGTGTGGGTGTGTTTATGTGTATGCGTGTGATCAGATGGGGGAGGGGGCACGGGGGAGGGACGTTTTTAAGTTTCGTACGACGTTTGATAAGGGTTGATTGTAAACGATGTTGTTTTATTGATCGCGAAGCACCGCGATGCATTGAATATATCTTTGTAAAATTTAAGTAAAATTATTTTTTGTAACTTGTTCAAGCTAATAGTAAGGCCGAAGATTGAGTAATAACGTACGAGTACAGTATAGTCTAGCAGTCTGTCTTTAGTTTAAAAATTTTGAGGTGGTACTCTAAATTAGATATGGTCTCTTATTAAATACCAATAGAGATTTGAGGAACAGGTTTTTTTTAGCACCACATTTTAAATTCTAGTAGTTATTAGTGTAAAGGTTTTATTAACTTCATACTTTTTGTTGGGGATTAAAGCAGAATGATGTACATTCAACTTACTACAGAATTTTTTATTTGTACTGTCACATTAACATTGTTAGTAACAACATAGTGCTAGTAAGAATGTCGGAGTTCAACAATGAGTTGCCATTAAATAATTAAGTCTGATTAGTAATTTCACTTGCTACAGCGTTTTTTTAATCTTGAGGATGGTAATGTTGAACATACTACTGTTCAATAATAAATACTAATAAAGAAACTTATTGTACGTTATATTTTGTTCTGAGTTAGTAGAAGTGGGTAAAGAAATGTTAGAATTACAATTTAATGTTAGATTCAAGTGTACGTATGAGAAAGGACAGGGCGAAATGAAAATGTGCCAATTTGGCGGGGTCGTGGTGTAATGTCACCGCGAACGGAGTGTCAAGGTAAACCTCAGCCGAAATCGTCTGAGTATCATACGTATAAGACTCCGTAACTGCGGCTGCCCGAAGGAATGGGGTCTTTTTTTTCACTTTCGCTCCCCCAATCACGGGTCCATTTTAATTTGAGCCCCGGCAACTTTGACTGGCCCACCTGAGTCCGTACGGAAGTGTGTACCGAGGGGGCGACCCGGTGTGTCTTTGGTAGCCGGAGCAAGTTCAAGTAATGTAAGAGTGACTCAAGTTAAATTAAGAATGTGGAACTCGACGTGTTTTTTTTTTCCCTCCCTCTCTCTGTTTGTTGACGGAGACTTTCTTGACATTGTGGAGTTTGTGAATGCGTGTGTTGTTTTTTTTCTTTAATTTCTGTGCCATCCGCGTGTACTCCCTCACGTTACACCTCCGCGCGGCGCGGAGCGGCGGGGATTATTTTTTTACGGCGTATTAAAGGATCTGATGGAGAGAGGTGTGTTTTTTGGATTACGACCTCTTTGAAGTCCGTGATTAAGGCCCCAAAGGATGCGTTTTGTTTGCTTTGGTCCCATACCCTAACGGATTTCAATCTCAGGTACGGTGTAATGAAATGTGCGCTTATGGTATAACCATATCTCAAGGAAATCTTCTCATTGTATCTTGAGATCACAAACAAACTGGAAAATGAATACTATGATTAAGAGAGAAGTATCATAGTATCATTTAATATGTGTGTTTGTACTTTGTAAAAGAAGAGTACAAGGTATGAAAATGAAATTCGTTACTGAAAATTATTATTAAACTAAAAGATTGTGATAACATCTACCCAGCTATAATAGATTTACATTTCGTTTTGATGGTATATGGTATTACTCACTGGTTATAGACCTGGTATGTTATGCCCAACAAGAGGCCATCTAATCTGGCACCATTGCAAAAGTAAAGGAATTAACTGCCAAACAGTTATACTTAAACGTTGTTTAGTCGGATGTTAGTTACGTTGTAGCTAGTTTAATTATTGGGTTAGTATCTATTAATCTAATTCCGTAAATGACAAGTGAACCCCCACTCGGGTGTTTTAGCTACGAATGATTACAGCTTTCAGCTTTTCGTTTACGGATTCGACAGGCAGTAAATTTATATAATCCAATTGTTTCTACATACCATGATCTGATATATCACAATTTCTCATCGTGTTAAGTAATAGTTTAGTCAAACATTTAGAAAGAAGCGTGGGAAAGGTATATGCTCTCGATATTATATCTGTAGATTAACTAGATTTAAAAGCCCATTCAGAGTCATTTTTTTAACTAGTACTTACGTTTCGCTACTTATATATTTCATGTATATCCCGTAAAATCATTGAGAAGTTAATAAAAAAAAGTTAAAATGCTCCGAAGCTCGGTAACTCGCTTTTCCCATAAAATTAATTGATCGCCGCCGGCATTACTCGTACGCACCCATTACCGATAAACATAACGCAGTTACGCTACTAACTCTGTGAAACGCTGGTTACCAGTAATTTTCATCCGGGTTATCTCATGTTATAACCGGCGAGCAGTTTAAAGACAAGCACCAGAAAAAAGGCATTTACGTGTTATATTTGATGAAGGCTTATTTTTTCCTGTTTCTTTCTAATACAATGAATTGTTGAAAGCGTTTTAAAACGCTGTGTTTTATTTGTACAGTTTTCACTAAAATTGAATAAGTGGTGTAACCAGAATAAACAGAAAATATACAAGAAGTTTTAAAGCAGCAATGATGATGGAAAATATGAAGAATAAGACACGTGATGCGACAGAAATTCATGTCACTAGAATGATAAATAAGCATGTGAATGGAGAGAAGAATAGAGAAAGCACTAAGAAAAAGATGAATTGTGTGAAAAGGAAGAAGGTGTAGAAAGAGATGGTTAGTTGATAGAAGGAAGAAGACATGTTCAGTCTACGTGAAGTGGTATCGGGGTGATATGATGTTCTGCTTCTCCAATATGCTAATTGTTTTCAGCGTTACATCTACCGATTGGAAGTCATTAAACTGGTCACGACGTCTTCTAGGAAGGCGCGAATTGTCATTGACCAGAAAAAAAAGTACCCACGAATTAGTTCGGAAAAAAAAGTACCGCAAAACTAGCGATGACCTGATACAAAGGAGATTGGACTTTATTTTTATAGCGATAAGGTATGAAATGTTTTTGTTGTAGTGATAGTGTTCAGGCGGCCATTGCGACTAGATGAGGTGGAGCGTGTCGCACGTCAAGCGGTCACAATTCACGGATGTAATAGGATAGTGTGTGATCGAGTAAGACAGTAATAAAAAAAAGTTAAAATGCTCCGAAGCTCGGTAACTCGCTTTTCCCATAAAATTAATTGATCGCCGCCGGCATTACTCGTACGCACCCATTACCGATAAACATAACGCAGTTACGCTACTAACTCTGTGAAACGCTGGTTACCAGTAATTTTCATCCGGGCTATCTCATGTTATAACCGGTGAGCAGTTTAAAGACAAGCACCAGAAGAAAGGCATTTACGTGTTATATTTGATAAAGGCTTATTTTTTCCTGTCTCTTTCTAATACAATGAATTGTTGAAAGCGTTTTAAAACTATGTATTTTATTTGTACAGTTTTCACTAAAATTTAATAAGTGGTGTTACCAGAATAAACAGAAAATATACAAGAAGTTTTAAAGCAGCAATGATGATGGAAAGTATGAAGAATAAGACACGTGATGCGAAAGAAATTCATGTCACTAGAATGATAAATAAGCATGTGAATGGAGTGATGAATAGAGAAAGCACTAAGAAAAAGATGAATTGTGTCAAAAGGAAAGAAGGTGTAAAAAGAGATGATTAGTTGATAGAAGGAAGAAGATATGTTCAGTCTACGTGAAGTGGTATCAGGGTGATATGAAGTTCTGCTTCTCCAATATGCTAATTGTTTTCAGCGTTACATCTACCGATTGGAAGTCATTAAACTAGTCACGACGTCTTCTAGGAAGGCGCGAATTGTCATTGACCAGAAAAAAAAGTACCCACGAATTAGTTCGGAAAAAAAAGTACCCACGAATTAGTTCGGAAAAAAAAAAAAGAGAACCACCTCATGTACGTGGTTCTCTAGAGTTCCAAAACAAAAAAAACTATACATTTCCAGCGCGTGCAATCTTTACTTTGTGACAGTAAAATCATTGGGATAACGTAAAATTCGTCTAACTTACCTTGTTCGCATTGACTAATTCCGGTTTTTAATTAAAAAAAATTAAGTAATCTCTTTAAAATTCAAACTGAATATTTATCTCATTTTGAATGCTTTTCTAAGTAAATAATCTTTCAAATAATAAAAAAAAATTAAGTTAAACTAGAAGATATTTAATTCTATTGAATTAGTTTATCGTAACGATAAACGAATAGGAGATGAACTATAAACTTTTCGATTTCTGGTGATGATCATTATCAGCGCTGTTATCATTTGCTTATATATATACCACTTTAAAAATATAATAATTTATTTATTTATATGGTCTCCAAAAAGATAACACAATACTTAAATACTATTCAACATAAAACAAAACATTGTGCATCTTAACTCTAAGGAGACACAGCATGCTTTACTTATATATAGGTACCAAAAAGAAACTATTAATTATTAAGCTGTATATATGTACTATGTATATATATCCTATTAGTTCCATTAGTCATGTCCCCATGGTCACGATACATAATAATTTTCGTATGCCAAGCCGCAAGGCGCAATGAGGAGGCAGGTGTGTGGAGCGGAGCGTGAATCCTGCAATCAGAACGGAAGCACCAGGAAATTTGCGGTCGAGACGGAGATATGGAGTTATCTGGACGGCTTAGTACATCAACACTATATAGACATTCAGTCAAGCTCATTTCACGCTACAACACAAAGGGCTAGGCGATTGTCTTATATACAATTGTTTTATATTTCCAAAACGCAAATAGTTAATAGTTAAGAAAATTACCTCCTTGTCACTCTTTTAAAGATAAATAAATAGTTAAATATATCCATTACTTTATTATTATAGATAAAGCGATTAGATGATTAGGACATACACTTGATTGTGAGTTATACTCATACCATATCAATGTTAGGAGCTAGAATTATATATTTGCTCGTCGATTGCGGAGAACTAACCAGTAAACTGTTTCTATTGAGGGTTCAATGAACCCATTTATAGTAACTTATTATTTAACAAGTAACTTTTAGTTTTCGTTCAACGAAATAAACGGAAATTTATATATTTGTTGTTGTGTTTTAATAAAGCGGTTGTGGCGCCCTGAAAATTATGAGCACTATCGTAACGATTAATCGGATATTTAAGAATGTGTGAACACGGCCCGCTCTACGTCACTGCCCCATTAACTGCCACTGAAAATAATGAAATGATCGTACATTATACGACACCCATGAAATAAGAAAAAAATATTATATTTCATTTGTATAACATTGTAAATTCGGAGGAGAGTTTATACAGATTTATGGAAGAACTGATTATTTAAAAAAAGTCAGTCAGTCAGTTAGTCTTTTCGAGTAAGTTTGCTTACTCGAAAAGCCTTCGGTGACCTTTGTTTTTTTGGCTATATACAAACCTTTAAGGTTGAAAAGAAGATGAATCAGTTTATTCAGTATTACAACGATGTGATAAGTACGGTGGTAAGTGAAACTCTCTAAGACATTGACTTTACTCGAAATGTATTAAAAGTACATAGTTTTAATGAAGTCATAATATGATGATGATTTATGCAATGGAATATTTATAATCTAATCCAGAGAAGCAATAATCATGTCATGTACTTTACAGACATAAATAGCCACAATGAAGACATGAGAAATATTTTTTTTAACTTCACACAGAAAGACTTTTGCCTGTGCAAAATCTTCACCAACACAACAAAGACTAGCACAGACAAGAACAAAAAAGACAAATACTAACCTAATTCTTTAAAAGAAGTTATTTTTTTTTAAGTTAAAGGCTTTCAAGGCAGTAGACATTGAAATATCATACAAACTTTTTAGGTTTTATATAAAAATGTCGCGTATGTGTACGGCCACGGAAAGCGTGCGTGTTGCCGATTTGCTTAGATGATGGTATCGTATGGTTGCGTTATTAATTACAGCCGAATACCGCCGGCGGAAGGGTTCCGCGAGCTTATTAACTAGTGTGATTTATTACCTGAAAACCCACTGCACGTGCTGATACGTAGTTACGTAAAAATCAGTGTTACGAGCACTGATTTCTACGATTCGCGACACGCGAGCCGCCGCTTCGTATTCGAATTTTTGTTTCGTTGCTCTTAAATTATCGGTTACCCTCATTTTAAATGAGGTTGCCTGCATGGTATGAAATAGCAACTCGGACTAATTTTTACATAATTTATCGATGTAAGTTTGAGCTTTTAGTTTTATACCACAGAGCGGTCAGGCGATGGCAAACAAATTGTATTCAGTTCAAAGTATGGCAAATAAGGAAAACAAGATTCTTGTAGACAGTAAAAGGGTTTCAAGTTTGTTATTTGAAAACTAGGTAAAAGTCGAAAAGGCGATGAAAGAAAGTGTTGACATAAGAAGCAATGTAATTCTGTAAAAGATTAATAAGAAATGAATAAGTTAGAAAAGTTAAGGAAGGTTTAGGAAAAAGAAGTATTATAAAGAATAATTGGATAGACAAGTGAAAATATGCAAAAATGAGTTACAGAGTAACGATAACAAGATTAGATTCAAGTTTAGAAATATAATTATAATAAAGTTAAGTAGTAAAAAAGATAGCTACGGACTAAGTTAGTAAAACGAAAATATAGACATAATGAGAGAGTAAGAAAGAAAAACTAAAGCCCAATAGCATCAGGAAGAAGGCGAATAAAAAGCTGTAAGAGAAAAGCAGACTGTTCATCTGATGACAAGTGATGCACCTATCTATAATAAAGTAGCACTAGTTAGTATTTACAAAATACCATATTGTCCACTTCGTTTTGAAATGTTATCTAAGTTTACACGCTCCAGTCACTTCTAACTGGAACACAGTAATATTAGCACACAACTGTTTGAGGGAATAGAACCTTTCTTATTCTGTGAGATTGAAAACGAAAGCACGAACAGTTCTTTTTATTCTTTAGACGAAATCGCTATTGAATTCTGTTAAATGTTTTTATAAAGCGTTTAAAGTAAACTAAGTTAACAGTCGAGTGGGGGTAACCATTGAAATTTACGATAGTTTTATGTATCTAAG
This sequence comes from Byasa hedistus, assembly GCA_029286795.1. NCBI lineage: Eukaryota > Metazoa > Arthropoda > Insecta > Lepidoptera > Papilionidae > Byasa > Byasa hedistus. The sequence continues at coordinate 7,008,350 of JAGSMW010000024.1, forward strand.
TTACGCGTTTGGTTGGGGCTAATATTTGTTGGAGTTTTGTTGTAAATTACCAAACTAAAAGGTTGCGATGCGAACTTGCGTTACGTGACGCGACCTCGTCAGGGTGGGGACCCCGACTGGGAGACTTTTTTGTTTATGACGCAGGGTGTAATTGGCAGGTAATACAAACTCATGGAGACATTCTTCTTCTTCCAAGTCGTATTTCCTCATGACTGAGGGTCGTGGTTATCATGTGTAATGAAACATCGTCTTTCTTGGCAGTTATAATGGAGCGGTTTGCCATTGCCTTCTCCATTTCACATACTAGTGCGAACACGGATGACCATGACATAGAAATGCAGTTTTCCTCACGATGTTCTCCTTCACCGTCAAAGCGCGTGATATAAGTTGGTGTTATACTAACTGCACATAAATTGAAAAATTCATTAGTGCAGGCCGGATTCAAACCCGGTACCTTCGAAGTGGAAGGCCGGCGTTCAAACTACCAGACTATCACGGCTTTTTCCTTACTATAGACGAGTATAATATAATACGCAGTTTCTTTGACCCGTGCCAGGCTTCTGGCGGAGACGTGAGGTCGTGCGTCGGAGTATGCAGATCAGTCTAGAAAAAACCGCTGGTCGATCGCGAAATTCACTTAGAGCCATCGAACGCCGCCTGAATAATTTAACCAGTGACAATCCGACGGCTAATTTTAGCGGCAAATGGAAAAAACGGTCAAGCGCGATCCCGGTTTAGTTATCTGTTCCGTATTTTTTTTATAACTTAGAAGAAACAAGCACATCGTTCAATTAAGTGTAAAAGACAGAATGTTATCTTGCTTGTAATATAAATGTTTCTAGTAATCCTTGAATGCTGAAATAAGCTATGCGTTAGACAGTCTTAAGCTATAAATTATAGCTTTTTAGTAAGGTTTTGTTACTGGAGTAATTTCGATTTAAATATATACATTTTTGCTGTAGCTAGTGTAATTCCTGGGGTAACGAGACTTAACGCTTTATGTCTCAAGGCGACGAGCGCAATGTGGTGCAGTGTGTACCATCTTAACTAGCACCGCGTTGTAATGGGCAAGCGTATCACTTACCATCAGGTGAACGTCTTGCTCGTCTCGTCGCAAAGTAGTATAAAAAAAAATTCTTATAAAATATTCCTGAATAATCATATATAATATTAGGATACATGCCATTCAATTGTCGTGAAATTCAGATTTGTGGTGATTAGCTTAGGAGGAACTTTGATTTTAGTGACACAATGAGAAACTTTATTTTTGATTAAAACAATTTTGCCTTGCCGAGCCGTGATAGCCTAGTGGTTTGAACGCCAGCCTTCCAATGCGAAGGTACCGGGTTCGAATCCGGCCTGCACCAATGAATTTTTCAATTTATGTGCAGTTAGCATAAAACTCCAACTAATATCACGTGCTTTGACGGTGAAGGAAAACATCGTGAGGAAACCTGCATATCTATGCCATGACCATCAGTGGTCAAGACTAGTATGTGAAATGGAGAAGGCAATGGCAAACCACTCCATTATAACTGCCAAGAGAGTCGTCGTGTGTTTCAATAAAAACATGATGACCACGACCCTCAGTCATGAGGAAATACGACTTAGAAGAAGAAGAAAAACAATTTTATGACTTTGTGGGACCCTAATGCAGTGCGTCGCGTTTGACAGGTCGCCATTGCTCCCGTAAAGCAATTTGCACTCCGAAGTGACGGAGACTGCGTGCGGCCCACCAGCGCCCACCAGCGCCGACATGTCCAACCTTTGCTATTATATAAATATTTATTCTTCATTTGCATTTCACAACAGAAAAATAAATGTCTAAATATTTTTTATCCTACGAGGCAAGCAAGTCTCACCTGATGATAAGTTATACGCTTGATAACAGTGGTGGTAGTTAAGATGGTATACACTGCCCCACATAAATAAGATTACTCATTGTCGTGATGGTCACAACAAATTCGAGGGTAGATTAACATTAATAAGTATAGGTATAAGTTAATGATAATCTAAGTACGTACGTAATATTATTTTTGTATTTAAATGTATATGTAATATGTAAGAGAACGTATGTGAACAAACCTACTAAGGGTTTCAAGACATTATCTGTCATTAATGTAACTAATGTATATGGTTATAAATAAAATAAAAAAAAATAAAATGAACATCACTCTCGTCGCCTTGATACATAAGTTAAGTCCTTTACTCCAGTAATTTCACTAGCTTACAGCGCCCTTCGGTAAACACAGTAACGTTTGCACACTACTGTTTGGCAGTAGGAATAGTAGCTGCGGTGGTACTTAGACGGTACGACAACAGAGAACTACCACCAGTATATATATTACCGAATAACACAGATAAATTGTCTAACTATAATATGAATTCGCATTATTAATGACCTTACTACTAAGCTTGTGTAAAAACGTTCATCAATTTCATTTGCAATTTTTCGTCTAACGTAAACAACAAAAATCTTATTATTTATCTTCTGTATATTCTTTGAAATGTTTAATTTTTTAACTTAATGTATCAGCAAAATTAAATTGTTACACTTGCCTATAACAATCCCTCGCTCTTGTTTCGTAAGTATCACATACGTTCGATGCTTTAAGACATTGTTTATATACTTCATTTGTACATTAATTATACAACATACAGCTTACTTATAATCAAAATTATGATATTCTACTAACGGGGTGGAAATTTATGTGCAACCAAATTTTAATTACATTCTGTATAAATATAGGAAAAACTGTCGTGAGACTTAGAAGACTTACTCACTACTTACTTACTTACTTACTGGTCCAAAAAGAAAGGAGTGTGGTACAAGACATAAGTCAATGAACCGCCATACGTACCGTGGTTTGAGCAAGTTCAATTTTCTAGAAGCCTAATTAAGATAGCTCACAGAGTCCGCACTGGACACATTCTTCTAAATAAATTAAAATTTTTGATGAAAAATGTACACTCACCTTATTGCGAGGTATGTAAAAAAGTAGACGATGTACATCACATATTACAGTAATGTGCCATGAAGGAAGAAAGCTGGAAGAAAATAATGGAATTTCTTAACATAAACAGTCAATGTCAGTCCATTTCACAGTGTTGTCTCCTCCGGGCTCGGAGAGTGCCAGAGCACTTATGCTTAAAATTATATCAAAAATTGTATAATTGTAATTATATGTAATTGCGTGAAATGTGTCAAAATCAATAAAGAGAAAAAAAAATGATATTCAGTTTTTTTATTTTGAACACTATTCATTTGTAGAATGATCTCTTTGAGAGTTTGTCCGAAAATAAGTAATACGATTTCGATGCCGCTAGAAACCGATTAAACGAACTAGAGGATGAAAGAGTTGAATGTCACACAGCAGCTTTTACAAATAGAAAATATAGCTCGTGTTTAGTTTGCGGACAGCTTGTGTCCAGTTCATATCGTGTCCATTACGAGTGGGCGATAAGCGGGCAGCCGGGCTCCGGCTCCGTGTATCGTGAACTTTCATTTTGTACCGTGTCCAGCTACCCGTACTACACTGTATCTTGTCGATTCTGTCTTACTATCTACGAGATAAAACGTTATGTTTTTGATTAAGATTTAATAATAAATTATAACATTTAATTACTGTTCAACTGTTGCAAGCATATATACAGTTTCATAGCTCTATATCATACACATATCAAACTTCTAAACACAGGGAGTATTTAGTAATTGTTATAATATAAATATATTAACCGTTGTATCCAATGCAAGTGGATAGTAACATGTAACAGTAAAACGCTTTCGATTTTTAACGGATGTTGTAAATTACCACGGCGGCTATTACTATGTCTCAGTTAACAAGTACGTCAATTATGATGTGTTATTCAAGATCTTTAATAATTATATATTTTGGTAGACAATTACGTATAAATATTGATTCTACACGCATAAAATGAAAAGTTCACTTCAAAAAAGTAAGTATTTTGTAAAGTCGCCGATTGTTTAGTTTAGTAATTTTAGCACAAGCGGATCATCTATTTCTGTAAGTACAGTGTACTAGGAAAAACATTAATAACAAAAAGATCCTTTAAGTTTATAATTCTAGTATAAACAACTATAATTAATACACATAACAACCGTTTGTTAAATATTCGTGTGTTCCAGTTTTCAAGGCGCTGTAGCTATTGAAACTACTAGAGTAACTCTTCTTCGAATAATACTTTTCCTATTTGTGGATGTGTAGATATTTGTCAAAGTGCGATTTTAAATAAAAAGTATGATGGAATTTATTTATATACTTCCAAATTACTAATACACAGGGCATCTATTTCTTAAAAAAACATTTATGTAATATCATCATTAATATTGCTGGTAGCACTCTGTTGCCGGAGACCGTCTAAGTACTACCGCAGCTTCTATTTCAACTGCCAAACAGTAGTGTGCAAACATTACTGTGTTGCAGTTTGAAGGGCGCTGTAAGCTAGTGAAATTACTGTGATTACGAGACTTAACTTATGTACTGAATGTGATGCAGTGTATACTATCTTAACTAGCGGCATGTTGTTGTGAGCAAGCACCTTCAATTATCGTATCATATCAAATATCATATATATTAGCACCTTCTATCTGATGAACGTCTTGCTCGTCTCGTTTAATAAAAAATACCGAAAGATATCCACAGCTAGATAAAGATATCTCCTAAATATGTTCAAATTATAATTAATATTATACAATGTTATACAAAATATTATTCAAATGAAAATGTTATAATCTTGTCTAAAATAAACTTGTGCCATTTGTGTTGAGTTTATCTGTGAACCATAGACAATGTTTGAGACATTAATTTCTTTTTATATTTGATGTTTACCATATTATTCTTAAGTTTTAATCAGCGCATAGGCGTCGCAAATACACGATAAGAATTTCTAGAATGTGTCATAAACAGCTTGTTAAGCGATATCATACGTCGACGTAATGCAATTGCTGCTTGCCACAGACCTAAAACATTCTGCATAGACAATATTAAATATTTTCTTTGTATTTATGGTAATTTATTATTCTGATGCATTCCCGTGTTCTTTATCTGCTTAAGAAATATCTATGGTACTAGTTTTATAAAACATATAACAATGATTTCTTATATTTTGTCAGCTCTGTAATAACTATGACTACGTTACCTCGAAATGTGAGAATAACGAATAGTTAAGCTAACCTAATACAATGTAATCAAACTTAATTTTGTATTATATTATGTTAAGTTGAGAAAAATATACGCCTAAATAAGTATGTTTATATATATACTATTTTGTTATGGATGTTGACTAGGCCAAAGTATTCTGGAGAAACACCATCATCGGTTTTATTGTTATTAAACATCATGCGAGGTTTTTTTTTATACTCGTTCCCCTGTAAAGGTGGGCAGGGCTTAGTCATTTCTTTCTTTTTCTTCCTTTCTTATTTTATATTCTTTTCTTTTCCCTAACATTTATACATTTTATCTCTCTTCTTTTATTCTTCACTCTTACATTCTTTCACCAGTTTTTATCATTTCCATTTCTTATTTCAGGCATCACCTCTCAGACTACCGCCGCATATTCTACTTACATTTCCTTTTCCTTTACTTTTAATTTTACACTTTTTATTTCTTTTATTTCCACTTACTTTTACATTTCTTTCTTAATCTAATACATATAATTTTTATTTTACATTTGTATTTACATTTTCCACAACACAAAAAACCCACTTCCCATTCTTATACATTAGATAACATCTTTACAATTTCAATCATTTCTTTATATTTACAGTCATCATGTGAGGTTAGCGACAAGTGTTAGCTCATTGTAGTTAATAGGAAACGAACTGTTGGGTAAGCTTTTGTTGTAATTAGCTTTACTGATAGCTTTATCTGTAGCTGGCTCTAATAGAGGTTTAACTCTTCGGGGGCGGGCGTCGCGACATGTCAGCTGAATGGACGGCCGTATTCTTACTATTTACATATTTAATGACGTAAAACGTCGCTGAGCGCTTGCTTAATGAGATACACTATCGAGCCGCTGAATAAACTCCGGCCCGCGACTGAATAGGTACACTTTAAGGGGCCTCCGGATGGAGACAGTATGAGTTTCGTAGTAATTAGTGATGCTGATTATTATTACTGCCCCGTTTTGAGTCGGATAAATTAGAAAATATTAGCCTTATTATTTATATAAAAGCTAGCGATATAGACACAGAGAATATATACAGTAGTTAAAAATTAAACTAAGAAAGCAATAAAATAGCCACAGCGATTTACTAATCTTTTGGTTTTGTACCTAATTAATAGTAAGGTTTACGTATAATGTTACGGAATGGTATCTGACATCTAGAAACCAGAAACCAGGAACCAGAAACCAGAAATCAGAAACCAGAAACCAGAAACCAGAAGCCAGAAACCAGAAACCAAAAACCAGAAACCAGAAACCAAAAACCAGGAACCAGAAACAGAAACCAGAACCAGAAACCAGAGAAACCAGAAACCAGAAACCGAAACCAGAAACCAGAAACCAGAAACCAGAAACCAGAAGAAACCAGAAACCAGAAACCAGAAACCAGAAACCAAAACCAGAAACCAGAAAACCAGGAAACCAGAAACAGAAACCAGAAACCAGAGAAACCAGAAACCAGAGAAACCAGAAACCAGAAACCAGAAACCAGAAACAGAAACCAGAAACAGAAACCAGAAACCAGAGAAACCAGAAACCAGAAACCAGAAACCAGAAACCAGAAAACCAGGAAACCAGAAACCAGAAGAAACCAGAAACCAGAAACCAAAACCAGAAAACCAGGAAACCAGAAACCAGAAACCAGAAGAAACCAGAAACCGAAACCAGAAACCAGAAAACCAGGAAACCAGAAACCGGAAACCGGAAACCGGAAACCAGAAACCAGAAACCAGAAACCAGAAACCAGAAACCGGAAACCGGAAACCGGAAACCGGAAACCGGAAACCGGAAACCGGAAACCGGAAACCGGAAACCGGAAACCGGAAACCAGAAACCAGAAACCAGAAACCAGAAACCAGAAAACCAGGAAACCAGAAACCAGAAACCAAAAACAAACAAACAAAAGTTCATATTAAATAACAAGCTTCACTGCTGTCTAAGCAATGTAGGTGCGTTCGTAACGCTAAAGAGTCAATTTGCACTTTATTACAGATGCACAAAGTTCAAATTCAATTATTCTATCAAAACAGTGTGCGTATGCGCGTCGAAGGATCTAACGCCGCGTCCCGAAATTAAAACGAATGAAATAATAACATAAATAGTCACAAAATGTAAGAGCTAAAGAATCCACCATACTGATTTTCAATTAGGTCGGCTTCGTGATATTATTTCTTTTGTTTTAGTTTCGGCGCGCGACATAAAATGCATCCGTTTTCACGTCAATACATCAGTCGAACACAAACCGCGTTACCATCTGGCGGACCTGACAGACTACATTCTGTCAAAAACATTTGGAATGTGACAGTTATTTGTTCCTAAAAAATTATTATAGTAAATATAACTTATGTACTTTAATTATAACTTTGGTCACTCTTCTGGAACCCACTATTATTTAAATATTAGTTATTAGATGAATGTATATAGCGCTGAACCCCACACACCGCCCATAACCAGGGTGACGGTTCTGTTCAGGAGATTTTTTTGCCCCGGCTATAAAATAGGCAGGAACAAAGAACATTCCAATTTTTTTTGACAGAACGAAGTCTGTCGGGTCAGCTAGTAAGTATACAATAGGTTTGATTAAAATTATAACATTTCGGTCATATATCTTCAATTTGTGATTATTCTACATATCTTATATATAGTTAATTTTTGCTTTACATGCACAAATATCTATCTCTGAAAAACTACACTTACTATTAGTAGAAGAACTCATTACCAGTCTACGTCACCACTACCAGCGAAATAAGGGTTAGTATTCGCGAAAATTAAAATTTCCTTTACAGAAACAGTTTAATCGGCCGGCGCTATAATGAGGGCACCGCCACGGCCGATTGTCATTTGCGCACTATTGTTTACTCTATATGGCAATGCGCCTGCGCATGCATCGACTGCATTTGGACACATCTAAAAAGGCGTAGATCTACGCCCGCGGCTTCGCTTTTTGTAACGACTAACATTAACAGAGCTCTGTTACCTGTAACACAGTTAGCGAGAACTGCTCTATTCGCAATGATATTAAAGTAGTTAAGGTAATGTCGGGGAGATCACTATATGTTGGTGACTTACACGGGCCCTTACGTATGGTACATTGTCAAAGTTACAGCTCTCTTCTCGTTTGTTGACTTAATTAGTAAGTTGGATATGTGAATGGCATCGCAATGCATTTCATTATTTTCCATCGAATCTAAGAACGTCGTTAAGCTGAAGATATAGCCAGCTCTGGCTTTAACTTCTGTAAGGACTGTGTATCATTGCGACGGGTTCCTTCACTTATAAAGATGTCGGCGAAGTTTAAGTTCTTTATTATATTATGTTTTATTGATAGATTAGTTTCTTCTATGAAAGAGATATTGGTTATTTTGTCAAGAGTTATATCAAATTTAGCGCTAATAGTCGTTCATCATTTCAAAGTTTTTCTTTATATATATGCTTGTGCTCTAAAAGAACATAGTCAAGTTTATGCTAGATAAGACTGAAGGATAAATAACATTCAGGATTATTACTATATAACTAACTACCAATTTACGCAATAAAATATTAAGTGATTAATTGGTATACAAAAAACATCAATTACATTATCAATGACTTCATAATTTTTGACTTATATATTTACATATGTGTATTTTGTAATTTTATATGTTCTTCAGTTAAATGATGTTGTTCGTTATAAGTAAATAGTTGATTTAATTTTCTGTCAGCGCATAACAACATGGTACTTATGTACAGGGAAACCTTTTATTAGCTTTATAAATTAATATTACTTAGAGAATAAGATACAAACTTGTAAACGCTGTTTGTTTCTTAACAAATAATTGTTTGTCTTTTGTTGAACACAAGTCTGCTCAATGGGTTTCCAATGATACTCTCCGATATTATTTTTTTTTTTTTTTTTTTTTTTTATCTAGGATAGACTAGTGCTTGACTACGATCCCGCCTGATGGTAAGCGGCGATGTAATCTAGGTGGTAAAGCGCACTAGTCTAGAAGAAGCCTATTCACTCTTTTCTTGAAGACCCCCACATCATACCTGGACGGAAACACTGACGCCGGCAGACTGTCCACTCCCTCGCTGTACGCATTATGAAGGACGAAGCGAAACGCTTAGTCCTAATGCGCGGAGATCGACAACGAAGGGATGAAGACTGCGGTGTGTCTGTACGTCCGGTGATAAAAGGGCGAGGGCGGTATCAGATCATGCAGTTCTTGAGCACACTCTCCAAAGTGCATTCGATAGAACACCGAGAGACTAGCTACTCTACGACGGTGACCCAAGCTATCGAGTTTTGCATCCAGAAGCTCTTGGTCACCGACTATTCTCATAGCACGCCTCTCCACCGAGTCCAGGACTGCCAGTTGGTAATTGGCAGCACCTGCCCAGATATGGCAGCAGTACTCCACACACGATCGGACCTGGGCTTTATACAGAGTCAGAAGCTGTCCCGGTGTAAAGTACCGCCGCACTTTGGCAAGGATTCCGAGTTTCCTCGCGGCTATTTTCGCTTTGGACTCGATGAACCGCCCGAAGTTGAGGTTCGTTGATATTTCGATGCCTAACAACTGAAGACGGTCGGTGCACTCCAAAACTGCTCCTCGGAAAGTGGGAGCCAAGGTGAATGGGCTCCTCTTCGCAGTGAACAGACATGCCTGCGTTTTGGTGGGGTTGAAAGCTACGCGATTGGCATTTCCCCAATTGGAGACTGCCTCTAATGCGTGGTCCAACCGCTCAACCATAGTCTCTCTTAAAGTCTGTACTTGATCTCGACTGGTCTGTGCAGTGGTCAGATATCTCTCCACAACTGTGCTGTCGTCAGCATACCCAAGGATACCGGGGACCAAGAGGTCATTGACATGCAACAGAAATAAGGTTGCAGAGAGAACAGAACCCTGAGGAACACCAGCATTAGTAGTCATTGGGTCTGATGAACAACCTTCGACTACAACACGGAAAGACCGTTCTCTCAGAAAGTCCTTAATCCAAGCAATCAGATCAGGAGATAAGCCGTAGGCTGGAAGCTTGTTGATCAAGCACGCATGCCATACCCTGTCAAAGGCCTTTGAGACATCTAGGGAGACAGCCATTGCTTCCCCATTCTTCTCCAAGGCCTCGGCACATAAGTGGGTGGCGTACACTAGGAGATCCCCAGTAGACCGGTTTTGGCGAAATCCGTACTGTCGGTCACTGAGGAGGTCATTATGCTCTAGGTGTGCCATGAGCCTTTTGTTGATTATTTTCTCCATAATCTTACAAAGTACGGAGGTAATCGAAATAGGTCGATAATTGGCAGGGTCGGCACAGCTGCCTTTCTTAGGAACGGGCTGCACGTTCGCAAGCTTCCATGATTTCGGAACTATTCCAGTCTTTAAAGAGAGGCGGTACAGCGCGTCAATACGGGGGACAACTCGGGTGCACAGGTTTTTAGCACAATACCCGGTAATCCATCTGGTCCACTGGCTTTATCCACATCCAGACTACGCATGGTTTGTAACACCTCTTTCTGCAAAATGCGGATTTCCGGCATAGAAATACCGCAGAGAGGCAATTGAGGCGGTGTAGCGTTTACATCATCAAGACGTGAATTTTGGCAAAATGAAAGGCAAGTAATCAGCCTTTTCTTCTGCCGAGTTTGCCAGTGAACCATCGGGCTTAATCAGCGGAGGCAGCGAAGGCCGGCAAAAGTTTGTCTCGACCGACTTGGCTAGAGACCAGAAAGCTCGGCTGCCACACGGCTGGGCAGAGAGCTTCGCGCCAATGCGTTTTATTCGGTCGTGGCGAGCTCGCCGTAATTGCTTTTTGAAGGACTTGGCGGCACGGTTAAAGGCTTTCTTCTTGGTGGTAACATCCGGAGTTTTGCGGGATTTAGCACTGACCCAGGCCAGAAAAGCATAGTGTTTTCGCTTCTCCGCCATAGCGCATTCGGCATTGAACCAGGGTCGCGCTTGGGAACCAGTAGATACATCCGTATACGGTATGAAATATTCCATACCTTGGCGTACCACGTCGGTTACGGTATCCGCGCATCTCGACGGATCGTCAGAAGAAAAGCAGACTTGCCGCCAAGGATAAGATGCGAAGAAATGCCGCATTTCATCCCAATCTGCCAACTTGTAGCGCCATATTCGTCTGACCCCATGTGTGTCGAGGTTAGGAGGAGAATAGGTCGCTACAGATTTCACCACACAGTGATCGGAAGTCCCTAACGGGGACGAAACTTCCACTCTGTATCTGATAGGATCTGTTGTCAGCAGAAGGTCTAAGCAATTCGCAGTGTGGCCCTCTACATCGGGCACCCTGGTTGCTTCTTTAACCAGTTGGGAGAGGTTGTGCGATATAGCAACTTTCTTGCTTCTCTCCCTGCACAGTCGGTTTTTTGGTAGGGAAATAGCCAATGTTCGTGGCAAGCGTTAAAGTCACCTAGAAAGACCAACTGTGCCGATGGGTACCGCTGCTGAGCCTCATCCGCTGTCTCACTGAGGTGTTCAAATAGCCGAGTCGTTTCCTTATCACCGCTGTGCGAACGGTAGACGCAAGAATAGATGATTTTTTCCATGCCTGTGTCCGCCATCGTCCAAAGTGTAGAAAAGGTGGGGTCTTCAAGATGATGGAGACGCTGACAACAAATGTCTTGGCGGACGTACATGCAGACTCCGGCACGCGGTTGGAAGTGGTTGCTCCAAAGAGTATCCTGGGTAATCCAGGTACGCGCATCAAGGAGGGTCGCGTATTTGCGTCTCCGTCAGAAAAAATAAGTGTGGCTTGGCAGTTTCGAGATGGTGGTGGACTGCATCGAGATTTGAGTGCAGGCCTCTGATGTTTGTGAGGTGCACTTGTAGAGAGAGGACGTGCAACCGCTGTTGAAACTTATTTTTCCTTTGACCATTTCATTTGTGGGAGTGAATAGGAAGAGGGAGGAAGTTGAACGAGGCACTGCAATGAAATCCCAACGACGCAGTTGGCGGTGCAACGCCAGAGGAGCCTGGTCTGGAGACTGCGGGGACGCCCGAACCCCCCCAGAGATCGCCATCGGGTCCTCTCGCCCGGTCGCCAACCGGCACGATGGGGCCACTCTGGGATTTTTCACAGTTGGCGGGGCAGCCTTTCGCAAGTGGCTTACTCGCTACTTGGGCCCCCTACTATCTGCGGTCGGCCAGCGGAGAACCGTGCTTCGGATCCCGCTACCCTCCTCGAACAGGCACCCAGCGCCACAACCTTCAATGCGCCATACCCGGATTTCAAAATACAGTGCAACTGTACGGACCCAACCCCCTTGTGGCTTCATCAGGCATCATGTCGGAACACGACAAGTCGTTTGGCGGCATGGCTTTGCCGATGGGTGGTACCAGGAGCCGCGGCGAGTCTACCACCGGAATTTGCTGCTCGTTTAGCACTACCCAGGGGGCACGTGTAGGGTGTCATATTTCAAGTATTTCCTACGGACGCGAGCAGCTTCGCCCCCCAAAAAAGCTCAACCAAAAAGCTGTCAGCTTGACATGGTAAGAAACAGCATTTGTGCAGATTCTGAACGAAGTTTATGTATTGGTAGTTTAAAACAATTTGATAATTTTAAGCTTTGGAATACTGAAAAAGTTGTACATTGCTTACTTAACACTTATAAACGAATTTTGCGATCACACGCATTGTGAGATGGTGATGAAGAGTAAATGCAGAGATGGGTTTTTTTATACTATGAGTCGACGAGACGAGTAAGACTTTCACCTGATGGTAAGTGATACGCTTGCCCATGACAACGTGGTGCTAGTTAAGATGGTACACACTGCACCACATTGCGCTCGTCGCCTTGAGACATAAGGTGTTAAGTCTCGTTACCCCAGTAATTACACTAGCTACAGCGCTCTTCAAACCGGAACACAGTATTGTTTGCACACTACTATTTGGCGGTTGAAATAGGAGCTGCGGTGGTACCCATCCAGACGGTCTCCGGCAACAGAGACCTACCACCTGGTAGAAGTAAGTAAAAGTTGTTCCCTTCGAGAGCTATGTCAAATGGAGGGTACTCCTAATTACGAGGGATACTTAAGTGTAAACTATGCGAAGTGTCATCGAGGCTGGTCGGCGTCGGGTGTCCCGCCACGCGAGCCGCTGCCGGCTGCCAATTTATTAGCAAAACTACTAGCCGGATGTAGCGGGCGCAACTAATCGTAGTCGTTTGTCTGCATCGTTCGTTTCGAGCTTGTTAAATATGTTCGCAGTAAATATTTTCAGTGCTCGTGATACTTCGATTTTCTTCAAACTTTTTAATTAGGTAAATTGTTTCATTACTACTTTTTAACACGACAGTTTTACTTAGTCGCTTACTGGAGTAACGAGATTTAACATCTAGTGTCTCAAGACAATGACACTGCATTATAGACAGTAGTTTACTTACCAACAGTCTTCTGAATAATAAAATAAGTCCTAGTTATTACACAGTCGAACGGATATGCTTTTTTATCACTTGATGATTATATTTCGGGTACTTCCTTATATTTTTTCTCTCTATTGCAATAGTTGTAGACAGTAGTATAGTATATAAATCCAGTAGTAATTTAGTTACCATTTAAAAATTGTGTAGTTAGATCAATATCGATTTATTTACTAAAAAACTGTATGTAATAGAAAAGTAAGTTAAGAGTTGTGTTAAAGTTAATATAAGTTAAAGAAAAGGAGTTACACTTAGTTTTTTTTCAAGTTTATATAAGTTGTTATTTCAAAAAAATGTTTCAACAGCCAAATCTTATTAATTTTTTCTAATGAAACGAATTTCCAATTTGGCATATAAACTCAGCTGTGTAAAACGTATCTCTTTGGAGGTTAGTTATTTGGTTTAGTATTTAATACATTACCTCTGCGTAACGCTTCCTTCGTCCCCAATGCGAGCGGCGTTCATACATCAAGCGGCAACAAAACCACCCAAAATTAATTAACCAACGCCTGACATAAAGTTGCGTGCGCCCAGACAATACAAGCGCGTAATAAAGAATCAATAAGACTAAAACCATGTTAAATCAACATTGGGCGAAGGCGGGCAAAGACAAGAAACGAATCCGAGAATTTATGGTGCCGTTCGCGCAGAGCTCCTGAACGCTAGAGCCGGGCCCGGGTAAATGATGACGTCATATTTCATTGTCACCGCCGCTTTGTGTAAGCTCGTCCTCCGATAGTCCGTCTGCTCTGCGCTCTACGTGTGTTTATCTTAATTCTGCGCAGGCGCCCTGATGTATAGCGTCTCCAGGTTCTCCTCCAGTAAAAGGATTTACATTCTATATATACAGCTGTTCGTACACGGCAGAATCACGACGTACCCAGAACTTTACTCTGTACACATTTTACATGACAGTACTTTTGTATACGCAACCTATTCTAATGTGATACATAAAACTACCTTGTAATTCAATAACTTTGACTTAAACATCTAATGCCATCTATTGAATAAATAAAAAAACCATTTAAAAGCTAATTGTTCTCTGTCACTTACTTGAACAACAGGAAACATATGATAAATGTAAAAAGTAAATGATTATTTGTTAATACTGTTTTATATTCGATAATATAACTTAATAACTTTTATGGAACAGTTTAATACTTTGTTCTGTTTAATAGAATATATACTTTAATTAAGTGTTGTCATATGTCGAATGGCGGTGTACTTCTGCTGCCAAATTTGTAGTGTATAAATGTGTTCCGGTTTGAAAACCGTAGCTAGTGAAATTACTGGGGTAACGAGAATATTTTATGGTATAACGTTGACCAAGAGTTGCGCGTATCACGACGTCAAGTTATTTAAAAAAAACTAAACTTATTTGCAATATTGAATCTTTTTAAGTTAAATAAAATTATGACTACTAATAAAGATTTATTTTTTCAATTAAACTTTCGAATATGTATATTGTAATTTAAAAAAATTGTAATAAAGACTATAAAAACTAACGGTTTAGTCAAAAGGGAAGAGAAGACAAGCATGTTCCTGACCGCTTAGGCACCAAAAATTGCCTGAGTAAAAAATATTTTTATAAAATATAAATTTAACTTAATATTAATTTTCTGTTAAATATTTTTAACTGTAACATATTTTGTATAATTTTTTGTTGTCGTCATCGACTTGTCTATGGATTCGTCGCTCTACAATCGACAGTCTAATTTTATTAGAAACGCGCCCGCACCCGAAAATGGCGCGAAACACACGCGATATAAAAAATTGCGGGCGTGCGATTTGAATGCGTGAATTATTGTGTTTTAAGTGGTAGTGGATGTTGCTTCCGATAAAAAATTGCATTCGGTTACATCGTGGGGTTGCCATATACATTGCATCATTATTTTTTTACTTTTTTGACTCCATAAAGCTTCGCTACACAAGCAAGACGTTATAAGTGATACGTCGACAACATGACGCTATGGTGATAAATATATTTGTGCTTGAGTTACAAGTTGCTAAGTCGCGTTACTCCAGTAAATTTACTAGCTACAACGACTTTTAAACTGGAACATAGTAAAGCTTGCAGGGTGTTAACACTAGACTAATGATGATGTTAATAACGAGGCCGAAGACAGTCAAGCGTTGTCCTGAAATGAAATAGCCGGTAGTTTGACAGTATGAAAATGGTGTTGACATATGAAGAAATTATACTTTAATCTAATTTATTTTTATTTAAACTTCAGAATCTGTCATGTCGTGCATTTTTTGTGTAGACTAACAAGGCAGTCTTCCTATTCCAGCCCATTACAATAACGACGGTCGCGGTGGCGGCTGACAAACGGTCAATCAAACCGTGCGATGGATCGTAACCGCCGTCAAGGGTATGCAAAAAGTCCGCACAGTAATGACACAGTTTTTATATGGAACACAGGCATTATGTCAGCAAGTTTTTATCCATGTTTTGTTTTATAAATTGTTATGAAAAAAGAGTGCCAGTTCAGTATTAAGGTAGTAGTACGAGCTGTACAACTTAGAATCAGACTCAAATCCTATTAAACTTAAGTTATCGGTTAAAGATTACGTGAAGAGTCCGATATGTACCAAAAACAACTTTGATGGTCATGTGATATCAGTAAACTCGTATTTCAGTAGTGAAGCCTTAAATCCCAATAGTGGACCAATAAGAGTGCTGTTAAAAGCAGCCTCTCGTAAGAAAGTTTAACGACACCACAATTTATAATCTGTGCTATTATTTCTAGCAAATAGACTAGACTTGTAGACTTTGATTGATGGTCCAATGAATGTTAAAGTGATTGGTTAATTTTTTTTACGGGACAGTCGTGTACGGCGTTTAGTGTGAGTGCGGGTATGCCGGGATTTGCATACATGAACCTATCTGAATATTGATCACCACTTCAATACCGCAACTTATTATTTACAACTTTCAATCTTAATTAAAATCCGTTACCGCGGTACTCCAGGGATATTCAGCATTTAACAAAATACTTTTTTTTAAATTATATTTCATTGTGTTGATATATTGTAAGTTTATTATATGCATGTTAATGAAAGAGAATACCACTGCAATAATAACTTGTTATAATTTTAAAAGTATTAGGTTATATCAGATTGCCTTTGACTTTGTGTTTGTCTGTCCATTTTAAAGTAGCATATAATTTTATCGATTATAATAACCATTTCAATTATAATAGAAACATATATGTATCTATACTTAAGTATGCGGAAAGAGCATTTAAGTTTGTGCGTTTGTATAGCTTATAATAACTATTTATGTTTTGTCGTGTATATAATATATTGTTAATAAATTTATATTTCGATGTATTAGATATGTTATGAGCTTATTACGAGACGGTCGAGAGAGTCGTGCAAAAGCCCAGACAAAACGGGCCGTTTGTTAGACAAATATATGAAGCGTACCGCTTATTGCGTCAAACTATTTTATGCGACTAATAACTGTTTATCGCACCGCAATTCCTATATTCTATTAAAGCGCTATCTATAATAATATCGGAGTGATAAAATGAAACGGTGCCCGCTAAGTTCCACTTATGTGACCACAATATCGCTTTCGCATATCGGAATTGCTAATAAAGGGAGCGAGTGTGAGCGGCGGCGGTGCGCGCGCGCAGCCCGTGCGCCCGCCGGGACCCGCGTCTCCGCGCGATCAGGATTTGCGGTAAATTAATGCCGTCTCTTAAAATCACGGCCCATTTCTTTATGATTATTACATTAAAACAATATTTATGGTTTATAAATTCTTGGTTATCTGGTGTAAGTCCGGTATACGACGGTCGGAGTCGGGATCATTAATGGAAGAGCGCGGTGGATGCAGGGACGGCAGTCAACAGGTTCCGTGGTTTTTATGTAGCGACAGTGTGTTTAACGCGTCCCCCGAAGCATCTCATTTATAATTAATGTTTCAATATAACATTATCTAAACTCTTATTAATAAATGTGTACAACCTATTAACTTACAGTTTAATTTTTAAACACATAAGAATTAAAAACCAAATTAAACGAATACAGTTATCTTAGTAACAAAAATACGTTTTTGAATAACAACAATGATATAATTTCTTATGAATTTGGACGACAATAGTATTTAATGCATTACCGTTTGACTATCAACCAATATAACTTTTAGTTCATAAAAATTAGGACGATATTGATATACTCTAAAGAGAATCAATTCAACAAAAAAAACGTATAATTTAACTAGTATCAAGTTACACATATAAAAGTAATAATAATTACGTAATAAATATAATAATGAAAAAGGTTGTCAACCTCTGGCGCAGCCTACATGTCATCGCTTTAGTCACGAGGCTGCTTTGCATCCGCGTGCCGGTAGCAGCCGCCCGATAAACGGCGCTGCCGGGGCCCGATAAATGATAGAGATATAAAGGAATCGAATGTGGGACCCCTGACGGACATGTTAAGCGGCGAAGATACTTCGCGAATATATTTAAAGACATTGAAATTTATCGACGCATTGCTTAGCCGTTTGAGAATATACGAGCGTGTAAAGAGTAACGAGAAAGAAGAAAGAAATCACAGATAAAAGATATTCACTTTTCCTTAATATATGTTAAGATTGTTTATATTTCTTTTAATTCACATATTAATAGTTATAGATGTTATTTAATAGATAGTAATAGTTTTAAAAGGATAGTCTGGAGTGGAGATCTCAGAGTGAGGCTTTTGTCTGATGATGATAAGTTTTAATTTGAAAATGTTTAAAAGCGTCTGTAACTCAAAGTTAAATGAGTTAATGTTCTAAATAGGGAAAGTTATACAAATAAAGTATTACCACTTGTAGTTATAACATTCGCACGGTATACACTTGTGTTCGCTACACCGGAAGCTCTATGACCCCGGGCTGCACAGATCCAGTCCATCGCCAGCAACCCGCCGGACAAGTTCTACCATTACACGCCGTGTAAAACTATTGAATTAGAACAACCACCGTGATCTTGTATCGGTGGGCTTGCATACTAACTGTATTCATATTCAAAGCCTGCATATGAACCGCCGATTATCGTGTAAGTATCTTACCACGGGAAAGATATTGCATCGAGCGTTCACTTAACTCGATATCCAGCTTTACATATGTTGTTGATCCTCAGTCACTTTTCGGTTCAATTCGATAAGTTTGTAAAAGGTAGCTGCTGTTTTTTTTTCCTTTTTATCGTAATATTATATTATCTATTGTAACTATTATATATGTATACGAAAAATTATATTTATTTGTTCTTATTTCTATTGTTAACTGCTGTTATAGCGCAATGGTTAACTGCTAGTAACATACAGGTCTCCGGTTCACTTTTCTAATTGCTAACATCCTTATGTATTCTATTGTAGAAAGGAATTAAGCACAAGTAGTGATAGTGTTGAACACTTGAGCAGTATCATCATTCTCATGGTTAATCACCTCTGTATATTTCTGCTTATTCAAAATGAATAATAATGAAATCTTTTGAATTACAACAAAATCTAAATCCACTTTTCCCGATAACATCTGAATTACACTCCAAATAATTTAATTACAGATATAAGACGCTAATGACACAGCCAGCGTGCCATTTGCAGCTACATCACAAAATTAAGTTGCGGGTACAAATTCAGTTTGTTCACCGTTCGAGTTTTGATTAACATTGTGAAACGTTGACAGCTTAATAAGCTCATGACCGCGGCGGCGATTCGACGCAAATGAATTAAACGCAGTAAGAACAGCTGTTTATTAATTAAACTGTCCGGTTCTATTTCATCAAAACTTAAAAGTAACTTCCTATACTTAATTAGTAACGATTAACGCATCGCCATGCTCATAGGACATCTATTTAAACAGTCATTGCTTTAATTTTCATTCTCTCTTTTATTGTTTATCTTTTTTCAGTCGTAGGCTGCATGTGATGTAGCTTAAGAAATAGATATGTAGTAGATGATAATAAGTTCTTTATTTATTTGTTTAAAACTTTGTTTGCACACATAAAATAGAAATATACAAAAAGGCGGACTTAATGCCATAGGGAACTCTTTACCAGTCACCCTGGGGAGTGGGAAAACGCAGTGGTAGGTAATATGCTAATATATAGATACATGCACTTATATAAAAATATATATATAATTAATATATCCATAACATACATATGTAGAACTACTGCTGTGTATCCAAATAAAAATTCCTCGCCCTACTGGTGGTAGGCCTCTGTTGCCGGAGACCGTCTGGATGGGTACCACCGCAGCTCCTATTGCAACCGGCAAATAGTAGTGTGCGAACATTACTGTGTTCCGGTTTGAAGGGCGCTGTAGCTAGTGTAATTACTGGGGTAACGAGTTAACTTAACACCTTATGTCTCAAGGCGACGAGCGCAATGTGGTGCAGTGTATACCATGTGAACTAGCACCACGTTGTCATGGGCAAGCGTATCACTTACCATCAGGTGAACGTCGTGCTCGTCTCGTCTATAGTAGTATAAAAAAAACTTTTTCAAAGATTTCAAAGATCCGCTTGGCTACTGACCTTATCTATTGTAAATTTCTTCTTCGGGGTAAGCAGTACGCAACTTAAGTATTTAGTTTAAGTCTCAATCATACTGAGGCGGTGCTTATCTGGCGATGTGGTGCGCCTGCGTCGCAACGATGTGTAATGAAACAATATAAAAGACTAACGCGGGGGAGGAGGGTCGGCGGGGGGCCCGCGTCGTGACCGCTGCGGGTAAGTGGACATGTGGCCTTACACGACACACTTGAAACTTGTTCACGCACTAAAGCGGAAGTGAACAGCACATCTCATGACTATGTATCAGTAAATATTTCTCATTTACATCTTCTTAGTCGTATTTCCTCATGACTAAGGGTCGTGGTCATCATGGTCAAACACACGACGATTTTCTTGGCAGTTATAATGGAGTGGTTTGCCATTGCCTTCTCCATTTCACATACTAGTCCGATCAATGATTGTCATGACATAGATATGCAAGTTAATAAGTGAAGGATAATAAAAAAATAATAATACAAGTAGATCTCTGTTGCCGGAGACTGTCTAGGTATTACCGCAGCTCTTATTCCTACTGCCAAACAGTAATCTGGAAACATTACTGTCTTCCAGTTTGAAGGATGAAGTAGCTAGTAAAATTATTGGGGTAATTAGATTAAACATGTCATGTCTTACAGCTACAATACGATGCTGTGATCATCTTTACCATCGCCACGTTGGTAATGGTATCACTTACCATCAGGTGAACGTCTCGACGAATTAAAAAATTACTTTAAACTTAAATAACTTTGGAAACGGGTGAAATTGGGTTTCATGAAACGAAAAAGTGTAACGAAAAGGATAACTTTAAATGTATATATAGAGTTTAGGTTGTGTGGGAATGAGATGAAACTTAAATTTTTATAATTTCTTCTATTCTTCTTATCCTCTTTGTGCTATGTTACATAATTCTCAGCTTCTGTGCCATTTAAAGTCATGTATAGTTTAAATCTAGTGTCAAAACAAAAATACGAAAACACTAACGCAAATATTTAAAATATGTGAAAAATATTAAATTCCATCGTCATAGTCAAATGTTTTTTCAATTTCAATAATTATTAGATTGAACATATCTAATGTGACAGCAGCTTTATGCCACTCATGTCATTACGGACAGTGTACACGTTACGCTTTTATGGACCATTTCGCTGTCATTACGTGGTCTCATAAAGTGGTATTTAGACAATGGTAACAACTGGCTGTACTCTCCACTTCCAAGTAATTGCGTTTATGGCTAGAAAGTTAAATTTTTGTTATGTTCAATATCATTCTCGTTAAAAATATATAGTTATTTATATAGACGTAATGTTGGTATTTTACTAGTGGTACGTCTCTGTTGCCGGAGAACGTCCAGGTATCACTGCAGCTCCCATTTCAAACGTCAAACTGTAGTGTGCAAACATTACTGTGTTCCAGTTTGAAAGCGATTATTAAAAACATATCAATTCAAATATAAATTAAATCAGCCATACCTCCCACATTCACACGTCACCAGTCAGAGCTCGCACCTCGCACACTGCCCAAACACGAATGTTTCGCGACCTACAGTCATCTGTCTTTTATACCGAAACGATGTTATGTCATACCCTCCCTTTTTTCATTTTAGTCTTTTAAAATCAATACACCTACTATTTTACTAACAAAATGTCGGTAATCACAATTATTTTTCTCAATATCTATCACGATGTAAGCTAGTGAAATTACTGGAGTAACGAGATTTAACTCATGTCTCAATGCAACGAGCTCAATGTGGTGCAGTGTATCACCTTAACTAGTGTACCATCTTAACTAGCGCCGCGTTGTCATCAAACGTATCACTTACCATCAGGTGAACGTCTTACTCGTCTCATCTCTTCGTCGGATAAAAACATAATAATAAAGACGTCTTTATAATTCGTTATTTAGCTCCAAAAAGGTTCGGGCTGTTTTTGAGGAAGTCACGATA
This sequence comes from Byasa hedistus, assembly GCA_029286795.1. Lineage (NCBI taxonomy): Eukaryota > Metazoa > Arthropoda > Insecta > Lepidoptera > Papilionidae > Byasa > Byasa hedistus. The sequence continues at coordinate 7,030,451 of JAGSMW010000024.1, forward strand.
CGAACTGGATGATCACCAAATGATATGTGATAAGACTATCCTTAAAATTTGTTTTCAGATTTGGATGATGCAGTATAAGCTGCCTTGGGAGGTTGTTAAATCCCGTTACCTTAGTAATTTTTTTAGCAACAGCGCTCATCAAATATGCAACAGCAATCCAGCAGTAACAGCAGCTGAGATGGTAATGAAATTTAACACCGGAAGCATTATAACAAGTTATATATATGGTGATAATGAAGTGGTCGACTGGAATTGTCTTTATGTGGTCGTCGTGATCAGGTCTGCGCGGTCGTGAGCGTGGTGAGCAGTGGGTGCTGATAATCAGGTGTTACCTAGTACCCTACATAGCGGGCAATAGTAACACAGCAGTAACTTATACAGGGTGATTGCTTTTATAACAATAAGTAACCTATTAAACTTTTTACTGCATTTGTGTATTTTTTATACATATTTAAAAGGTTTTAACTTGTTAATTGTGCTGATACAATGCTACATGTGGCAACCGGATACTGAATGGAGCTTTTACATTGTTTTATTGCTTTCCGTAGATCTTTAAGTCTCTAGTATTGCAGAGACATTGACTTCAGAAGTAGGATATCTTCTGAAGATTATCTCCTTCCAATCTTAAAAAAGTAAGCCTTGGCAAGCCGTTGAACGAAAGCAGTGGATTTTTAAAGTCCTTAATTTTTTTATCTATAACACATTTGAACGTTGAATATGATGTTAAGTGACAACTTTAGATTTTAAAGTAAATGTATAACAGCTGATGATGATGTATAAGATATTTCATCAAAAGTGTAATAATTTTTCTAAGTTACTTTTCAGATATAAATGCTAGTTCTGAATGATTGGACTTCATTGATCTTAAAAAAAATATACTCTTTATATTGGATGTAGAGATCAGAGTTTTTAGTTATGTTCAATCAATTTCACATAAACAACTTTGACAATTGAAATCTACATATCTATATCATGACTATCCGTGATCGGACTAGTATGTGAAATGGAGAAGGCAATGTCAAACCACTCCATTATAACTGCTAAGTAAGTCATCGTGTGTTTCATTACACATGATGACCACGAGCCTCAAAAAATTAAAAAAGTTTATTCATTTCAAAGCCATACATAGTATACAGTTGTTGGGACATTCTTTTGAGCACACAAAGTGCTTGTGTTAGAATGTCCCGCTCTTCCACCGACATTTGACTTAAAAAAAAAGAAGCCTCAGTTGCAGTCATCGAAGCCTCAGTCATGAGGAATATGATTCAGAAGAAGAAAATTTGGTGAAGAGAAGACAGTTGTGTTTAAAGATTATTGTTGAGAGGTGATATGTATGTGATGTGTATATCCCGTAAGGTGTCGGTTGTAAGTGCGCGCAGTCCGCTGTAGCGCGTGGGCCGGTTTACAAACGGCGCTGTGTACGCGCCCGCTCGCTTGTGTTTTGTTTATTACAAAATCAGGCTGTATAATGTGTTCCTCTTACGGTACATTGTCCTTGCGGTGCCGTGGGCGCTGCCGGTCGCCCACGGCCCTGCGCGCGCACCGACAACAGGTTACTTAATTGCAAAAACTCTATTCGCACCAGTTTATTATTAATCCGCTCCGCCTTGCGTGTAGCTCGGATAATACTCTTACTAGATGTATGAAAGATACGATATGATATTATAGCAATGAAAGTTAGCAGGACAGAAAGAAAGCGAGAACTTGTGCGGAAGAACTAGGCCCTGACCTAAACCACGGAGAGGGACTAACAAAAAAAGAAAAACTTACTAACACAGATGATACTATGAATCGAGTTACGAGTGATGAGTGTATTGTTTTATCTGTTGCTAATACTGGTTATTAGTAATTTCTAGGATGTAGTTAAAACTCCAGCAGCTCGAGTTTGGATAATTATTACCGATTTTTATTAAAACAAATTCAAAATCTCCATCAATTTCTAAATGAGACAATAGATTTAAATACACGAGAGATTCTTATAAAAACTTTTTATTAATATTCACATTTTCTTTGATAAAAAAGCAATGTTAAAAGAAAACTGTGTTTTATATTAAAACAGGACTAAAGATAATGCATTGAAAAGAGTAAAAAAAATAGATACCTTTATTAGTAATTTTAGGTATCTCCTTAAGTTTTAGGTTGTTCAAAGGTATTCGTTATATTGTAACTTAATTTTGTAACATTTGTGTTTTAAACTGTTTGTCCAGTAAGGAAATATAAAATAATTTTTTAAACATTTCATGAGAAAAATGCTTCCAAAATTGTCCGTCAACTTTTTTCATAAAAATAAAGGAGATGTGGTAAATTAAAAATTATTGAATTATTAATATAGTGACAAGGAATTAACAAAAAAATCTTTAGGGTTTATAACGAAAGAAAAGCTGAAAAAAGAAGATGTTAAAAATATATTGTATTACTGTATTTTACTTTGTTGATTAATATACATTTTACAGACAGATACAGACATAGAGCAAAGAGAAGTAGGTGAAGAAAAAATTTAGATTAAAAATTCAATATTATCGTTTTATTCCATTGTCGTCCAAATTATGTATAAAAAAAACCACAAAAATTTTATTTTCTCTAGTTATTATTGATTTTGTTCATTCTTCTGAGTTACTAGACGAACGAGACGTTTACTTGATGGTAAGTGATACGCTAGCACATAACAACGTGCTGCTAGTTAAGATGATATACACTGCACCACACAGCGCTTGTCGCCTTGAGACATAAGTTAAGCCTGGTTACCGGAGTAATTTTATTAGCTCACACCACCTTTTAAACAGGAACACAGTAATGTTTGCACACTACTGTTCAGTTGAAATAGTCACTGCGGTCTTTCTTTTTTAATAAGAACAGCAACAGAGTGGAACAATTTGCCGGCGTCAGTGTTCCCGTCCAATTACGACGTGGGTGTCTTCAAAAGAAGAGTGAATAGGGTATTACAAAGTTAATGCGCTTTACCACCACAGATCGCATCACCACTTAACATCAGGTGGGATCGCGGTGAAGCATTAAATTTTTTCCATAAAAAAAAAAGAAAAGTCACTGCGGTGGTATCTAGACAGTCTGTAACAACAGAGACCTACCACCAGTAAAACTAGTTATTAGTATAAAATATGATAACGTCACCGTTGAAGTAAATGTTTACTGCAAGTGATGATTACGGCCGCTCCGTCGGACCATTCAGCGTAAGTTTTAGATTCTAGAGTAAGCGCTAAGTATGCGAGCTTTGTAACGTTAAATGCTAAGTTGCATTCAGTTAGCAGACCATAAATACACCTTAGTGTCGACCGGGGAACGGGGGCGCGGCCGTGTGCGCGGGCCGCGTGTGTTTGTGTAACGTATTCATGTATTTATGAAGATCAACGTCGCGCATCTGACGTGGAAAGATGAACAACGACACAAACGTTATAGGAGCGATGCGAATGCGATCTTATTGTGTACCTTTTTATACTATCACCTGATTGCATCAGCGTGTAACAAACCGCTGAATTAAATACTCCGTAACGCTTGTAACTTTAAGCAAGAACAGCTGCATAGATCATCATCATAAGGTGCCTTCTTCAAACTGAAGTTTGGCGGTCAGATTGAGAAAACGTTTCCGATCTTTAATTGGTGGTATTTAAGCCCAGTCCATACTTCTAACAAATGCATGGATAATCTTTTAATAAAATGAACTACAGGATAAGGAGATCAGAAATCCGAAATAAGAAATCTGTAGCTATTTTGGTTAAGGAGATATGAAAAGTCAAATTTAGCACTATGAAAATTATGAAAAGAAAAAATTCACTGAGATTCGAACTCATGACGTTTGTGTCTAAAGCATGAAAATTAATCACTGGTCCATTCCGGTTCATTTTAATTTTATAAGGTAACAGAGAATCGGATAATAAGACGCATTCGTCGTATTTTCGGTCCTGGAATCGAACCAGAGACAACTTATAAGGCAAGTTTAACCACAGCATTGTAGAGGCAATTTTAAAAATAAATGACGACTTATAGATTTGCTAAATCTTTATTATGGATTAACGAGATTACTATCTAATTTATAGGTTTTTTTTTCACAGCAATTGTTGTGCGATAAATACGCGAATATTGCTGATTTGTATAACAGTAATAACCCTGCCGTTTATACACAGGGTGAGTTATTTGCAATTGTAATGTTTCGTATCTAATATTGATCGGAAAATGTTGAGTTGGAAATGTCAATGCGTCGCTTCCTACTGGCATTAGCATATAGTTGAGTATGGTGACAGGAGATAGATATTTAACTCGAGCGATTTTGAATTTCAAAATTTGCACTCACTCGAAAGTAGTTTAAGATCTGTGGAGATGCTCTTTAAGTTACATTCTTTAATTGTTATAAATCTTGGGAATCTTATATGTTTTGATGATACAGAGAACTGGTATTTCCAGAAGACTATTTTATGAAATGTATAACAGCATCAAAGACGAATAACATATTCTTTACATACAGAATCTGAGATATATTAAAAGTAGAATTTCAAACTATCAGATAATTTTCCAACAATTTTCAAAATCATAACCATACTCAGTACTAATCGTTTCTAAATTAGTCAAGCGGGTACAAGAAAACCCAAAACACGAAACAAAATCGAAAAATATTATCCAGTATGACGCTGATGTCCGTCGGAATTGAAACTGCGATTTTTTACAAGGCTGAAGGTAAGCGATTACGAAAGGAGTTACTTAAAATTCAACAGTCACTTTCAACATGTGCCAAGATGGAAATGGCAAAAAAAGGTGATACAGCACGCCTCGTTTAGTACTTACACACGGAGTGGCTCGAGTGCTTTGCGCTGCGTAAACAGCACTCGAGGGATTATCGCAGCCAAGAGCAGCGAGCGCGAACGCTTGCGTTAACACGAGCACCAACAAGTGGGTGTTATGACACGCAACATATTTCCTATACTACCTTAAAGAAAACTCTCTCAACAAACACTTAAATATACGTATCAGCGCGACGCGTTGTAAAATCGTCTTTATATCGAAATTTCGTTAATCAAAGTTCAATTTAGAAATGACTCATGTTTTTGTAATTCTTACGCGGGTATAAATGAAGCCCTATGGAGCCCTACTTATAAATCTCAAATCAATCGCATTGAAAAAATACAGAAGTACTTTTTAAGAATCCTTAATTATCGTTGTCACCATTCACATGCATCCTAAAAAGACGTTCTTACGAAATATCGTTCACTTTCTTTTGAAGATCGCCGCGTATTCTTTGACTTAATTACTCTATATAAATTAATCAATAATAAAATTGATTCTCCAGTAAAAACTGTCCAAAAGAAACTTTATTTCTAAAGTTCGACTCCCCGTCCGTTCCTCTCGCATGATTAACATGTTCTCTCCACCAATGTTTCACAAGAACTACACTTTTAATAATTTCTTTGTTATGTGTTACTAAACACAATTAAAATTTTTATGAAATTGATCTGTTTAATAACTCTTTGAATGGTTTCAAAACCAAAATCTTACTTTTGATATATCAATCTGAAACGCTGTTATAGTTTTAAATTGACTACTATGTGGTAGATTTTGACGTTCAATAAGTGAACTATTGTTCCCATGTTGAATAAAAATTTTGACTTTGACTTTGACTTTGACTTTGAAATTAATTAAAATTTTCTTTTATTAATTTTTTCCTTCTCAAGTGTTGTGTTTTTGCCTGTCAGGTTTGTGTTATATTAGTATTAATGTTAGGCACTACTTGTCCTCTAATTAGTTAATACTTTTGTTAATATATGTTATAGACTGTTTGTGCCAAAATATAGAGAAAAAAATAAATAAATAGGAACGCGCAAGCGGTGCAAAAACTGTTAAGTCGTTACGTTGTCGTATAAACTGCAAATCTAATTTTTATTAAACTATGTTAATAGTGTCATCATGTTTTTTAAAAATATCTACGAGCTAGTGCTCCAACATACAGTTAATAGATTCTTTCATCGTGCACAGTTTTGTGCAACTGGGAACGGAACCCGGGACTCGGATAAAGCAGCTATGCGAAGTCCGTTGTAACGTCGAATCACTCGTACAAGAAACTCGTGCGTATATCAAACAATGAACGGCTCGGATCACATGCGAGACGGCGGACGTGCCCGAGATCCGCGCAGACTGCTGCACGCCCGGTACAGTCAACGGCGTATCTCGCTCGTATACTACTATGCGACGAGACGAGCAAGACCTTCACCTGATGGTAAGTGATACGCTTGCCCATGACAACGTGGCGCTAGTTAAGATGGTACACACTGCACCACATTGCGCTCGTCGCCTTGAAACTTAAGGTGTTAAGTAACACCCCAGTAATTACACTAGCTACAGCGCCCTTCAAACCGGAACACAGTAATGTTTGCATACTACTGTTTGGCGGTTGAAGTAGGAGCTGCGGTGGTACCCATTCAGACCTAGAGATCTACCACCAGTAAGCTGTACCAGATACAAAATGGCAGTTAAATTCTCTCCATTTAAATGTTCGTACATCCATCTCTACGCCGTGATAGTACTGGTTTGAACGCCGGCCTTCCAATTCCAATGTACCGGGTTCGAATCCGGCCTGCACCAATGAATTTTTCAATTTATGTGCAGTTAGTATAACGCCAACGAATATTACGTGATTTGACGGTGAAGGAAAACATCGTGAGGAAACCTGCATATCTATGTTATGACCATCCGTGCTCGCACTAGTATGTGAAATGGAGAAGGCAATGGCAACACCACTCCATCATAACTGTCAAGTAAGTCGTCTTGTGTTTTACGACACATGATGACCACGACCCTCACTCATGAGGAAATACGACTAAGAAGAAGAAGACATCCATCTGAATGACACAACGTATAATTTAAATGTTACGTAGATGACTGTACACGACATCAACTATATGTGGACAGCTGTACAGTCAGCGGCACATTTTTTTATATACATACAAAAGAGAAGTCTAATTGAAATAAAAGTACACTCAACTCCGTGTTATGTACGTTAACAGGTTACGCGGACGACTGTACATGTAGTACGAATATCAGCGAACGTGCCCAAGATCCGCGATCTCGTGTCCGGCCGGTACAGTCGACGACACATCACGCTCTGTTATTTAGTACTTAATAATTTAAACGTAAGTACACTCCGTCACATTGATAAAGCACTGTCACGCGGTCGACTGTACACTGTGTAATAAGATAATAAAAGATAATTAAATCATCAATTTATTTGTACGCCGTAAAAGTTCGATCGCAATTAATAAAAGATACATTTTCCAATTCACATAAGGAGGGGCAATAAAAGATAAAGATACAATAATAACGCGCGGGGATTGCTCAATTTTGTTTTTAATAGGATTTTTGACGCGGGTAAATTGCGAGCAATAAAATTTTACATGTGCTGTAAAATATCCGAAAGCATTGCAACACCGCGGAGCGAAACTAAAAAAAAACGTTTCACAAGGACCTCAAATGAGGTTCTTACTACGTCTTAATAATATTAAGTCTCGTTATCCAAGTAATCACTAACTAGGAATAGTAATGTTTATATAATACTTATAATTAAGTTCCTCGGAAGTTTAAACTTAGTGGAGAACGAACCCGCGCCTTTGTCATTTCAAATTATTTACTAATAAAGTATGATAGAAACTAATTTAACCATAGTTTAGTTGCTCACTGTATTTATTACTGATTTTCAAGTGATATAAGTGATACACTTAATACTACTAAGTTTGTACAGTACAGTATAAGAGAATTACTTAATATAATAATATCAACACGTCGCCGCTTAACATCAAGTGATACGATGTAAAGTACAAAACCATAAATAATACAATCTTTTTTTTATATTCTGATACTTTTATTTATGGACTTTTTTATATATAAATATATCTTCTTTCTATCACTACCTCTACCTCTTTCTATTCTCTATAAATAACATTTTTTTTTATTGTATAGTGATTTTTATCAAATGCTTCTCTTTACCTCTGACATGATCAGACAAGTTTTTATCGTCCTTTTTTAAGTTTTTACATCGGTGACTTAATTTTACACTTAGATCTTAAATAAAAACTTATAAATGACTGTAAAAGTAATATACATCTTAGTAAGTAAACATAAAGAGTAAAGAAAGAAATAACATATTTAAGTGAAGGTGCCGTTATTAAAGGAACATGATACTTGGTAGTGTATGGATTTAGGTTGGAGGTGTTCGGTGACCAGATCAGGCCAGCAGCTTGGCAGCCTGGCAACCCGCGCGTGAGTTACTGCGCTTATATCTAAGTTACGGGCCCCCGTTCATACGTGGCCGGGGCAACTCTCGTTAGTTTGGAATCGTTTGATTGATGTACAGCATCTAATATATTCAGCACTGATGACTGCCTCCACGTCGCAACGGGACGGGTTCTTTTTTCCCTTATCGGTTATGCATCTGTGCCGTTTCTGCTGGATTTATGCGTCTCGTTTGTTAGCATTGGACGAGTTCCGGTTGCGAGCGTTCTCTCTGGTCTATACATATTTAAATTACAGTGTGAAGTTATGAAGAGGTAACGAACCGCAGGCGTATTTAATATGTTAATAACGATACACCACCACCAACTAAATAGAGATGGTAAGTGATACGATTGATAACAACGCGGCGCTAGTTAAGATGGTATTGCACTATATTGCCCTCGTCGCTTTCAGACATAAGTTAAGTCTCGTTACCCCAGTAATTTAGTGAAATTACTGGGGTAACGGATCATTGTTTTTTTTATAAAATAATGCTGCCAGATTTTATCTCCGCATCGTCGCTGTACGCGGATGTGAGAGATCGAAGTGAACGACATCGGGGCTAATTGAAAATTATGATCGCTGATGACTCGTCATTTATTTGTTAATGAACCGTTTACAGTGTTTACGTTTTATGCGATTTCGATTATTTTATCGTCGGATTAACATTTGACCTCAATTGCACATGATTTTAAATGACAATGACGCTGATAGCGAAGCCCCGATCAGAATATATGAACAATTATATGTTCTGAACGCAATATTGTTATACAACAAATTTACAACATGTAGTTAGTAAAAACTAAATTATATGTAAACTTAAAAACTACGGAACCCTATAACGTGTACAAGCAATACATGAAATGGTTATTAAAAATATTTAATATATTAAATTTATTTCATCGGAACTTATTAAATTTTTATAAGCGATTGTTTCATTTTATAAACGTTTATGGATCGTAAAGTAGTCATAAAATTTAATAACTACACACACACATATCTTACAAAACAACAAATTAAAACTCCATTGTAGTAACTTAAGTTGAACCGGTGGTGTTTTTACTGTGTTACTTCTTCTAAGTCTTATTTCCTCATGACTGGGGGTCGTGGTCATCATGTGTGATAAAACACACGACGACTTGGCAGTAATAATGGAATGGTTTGCCATTGCCTTCTCCATTTCACATACTAGTGCGAGCACGGATGGTCACGACATAGATATGCAGGTTTCCTCACGATGTTTTCCTTCACCATCAAAGCACGTGATATTAGTTGTTGTTGTACTAGTACTAGTAGTAGCCTAAACCTGGATTAAACAGACTGTTCCAATGCTTTCCTGATAGTTTTAAGTGCGAATGAAAACAGTGTGTTAACGCGATCGTTTCGTGTAAGGAGCAATAATGATTTCCATCAAGAGAAAGCTGATTAAATGGTGACCATTCCCACGGCCCGATAATTACGCGCATGGTTAATGAATTTAATAAATTGTCGTGCGCTTTCGGTTAAAATTAAAACAACAAACTTAATATGTTTTTTCCTGTGACGGTGAAAGGAGTCGGATGTACATGACACAATGTGTACATGTAAACTTAATTATGTTCACTAGTAACTTATTCACGTGTTAGCATGTTCACACGACATAACATCGCGATCGTTTCCGCCGGGATGCAGTGTTAAGTTTATGAAGATTTTCAGGTTAAGTCAAGTTAATGATTAAGTAGTGGGGTTTGGTTAAGGTTTACGTTTTGAATGGTGGTAGAGTTTGAATCCTATGTCATATATATCTTTTATATTGTCAATCTGGTCCCATACTATATTGACGTCTATTTTTTTTTACTTACTTAATGATATTGTGTATTGTGTACCGTCTGTCAGTATATGAAAGCAAGAGCATTTCTAACAAACTTCACCATATTTGTCACTTATTACCATATGATAACGAGTCGCCTGCTATTATAAATAAGCGTACGAGATGATAGGTAATCTATACGTTCTACGTCTTCGTATATTTCTAGATTATTTACACAAGTGTAAGCCTGATTCGAGGAAGGTTCTAGAGCGGGGGAAATAACGGACCCAGTACGTGACCGCTCAGCAATGCCTCAAGATAAAGAGATGAGAGCAAACACCTGGACGCTGGAGACGAACGCTGAACACCACCACACCAAACAAGCTTTCAATGCATTAAATATTATTTGTGTTAAACATTATAAATAAAACGGGACGAACAAACCCATAACTGATTTCAGAAATCAATATGTTCTTTCAAGTCTTAACAGGAAGAGCATCGAAACTTCGCCGCTAGAACGGAACTTGTTCCCGCTGATAAATATATTCAATCTACCGTAAGGGCATATCTTTAAGGCAACACCGACCCTATTCGTTATCACGGGACTTGTAAATGCAAATCAATTCACTATCCTACATCCAGAGCCCGGTTTCTCTATAAATAACAAAGTTTTGATTAGAGAAAATCTCGGACGGCGCATGTATATTCATATGGTTATTAATTAGTGCGCATGAAACGGAATGTGGTAGTAAACTGTCCTTACTAACATCGATATTGGTATTTCCAATTATAGCGGTGTTGTAGACTTAAGTATGTAATGTGACCGCGTAGTTTAATATAAAAGTAAAACTCATTTTATAAGTATATGTATAAACGAATCGCGGGTTCGATTCCCACTGAACTTGAAGCTTCCCTTGAAAAACGCCGTGAAGATATCAACAAATTTAAATAACTACAGCATTCATATATATGAACTAAACCGACACCAAATTTACTTGTTTGGTAGGTATTTATTCATACTAATATCAGAATATCACTCTAATGCAAAGCTGATGAATTAATTAAGTATATCTAAGTACTTTGTAGTGATTATATTTAATTTCTTATTAAATTAAGCCCGTAGACATTTCTTATATGATCAGGGAGTGTAGTGATGAAACATTCATAAATAACGAAGAAATTAATTCTTCAAAACGGAAAGAATGAGCATAAGTTCCAACCGAGTTCCTTACCTTCTAGAGTCCATTGACTCATGTTCAACTGGTAAGCAGTAATTAAGAAAAGGTTGCATTTAGGTGTTGATTGGGTTGCGACTAAATAAAAGAAGAACTATATCTAAATGGTCTTCTTCCTCTTAACGTGCCTCCCAACTAATGGAGATTGGACACCAGTTAATAGGTAATATTTTCGTAACAAAGGAAATTTAGATAAGTTTCAGAAACATCAAAAAAAACTTAAAGCCAAGTCTGAATGTTTATCAGGCGCTGAATATGTGAAGCATAGAGAATGTGTAATTATAACGAACGGGCGTCGTAAGTGACGTGAATACGAGCGGACATGCGCGGACTTATCTTTACGCGTTCAACATGTTAAATTAATGTGATTACACGAGCTAAGGCTTTCGGTAAAACCAGTAGCCGTTACTACCGCATAAATACACTACACAGCCGTGATACAGCTAGCATACGATATCTACAAAGTTTCAATGGAAAGACTAGAGAGTTTACATTCATTTGTAGTCAGTTTCTAGCTTAAACTGAAAGACTTTCATTCTTAAGTTTACCATTTTAATTACATTAAAACATGTTAATATTGCAATGAGTTAACTGACCTCATTTTCACTTGTTGTCAAGTGATAGTGTGGATGAAACATGCTACTTTAGATCAAAATTAGCAGTAGATTTATAATATGATAGCGGTAGCTAATTATGTTAGCTTTTTATTGGGTAGTTAGAATAAATCCTCAAACTCCACTTGTGGCTACGTCGAACCTTGTACCTTCATGTCAGGCGACCGCTTCGCCACTGATCCAGTTAGTTACTTAAGAAGAAATTATAAAGAAATTTGTATACTGCAATAGAGAAATAGATTGGATGCGTTACGAGAAAGTATATTTAGATTCAAAGAGTTTAATCTTAAAATTTATATGTTTTAATTATAGCTAAGAATAAGAAACTTTTTGAAAATTGGTTCAGCAGTTTTGTAGTAATACTACAAAGAATACGATAGTTTATCATCTATTAATAATATAGTCAAAAGAAGGTAATAAGAAAGATCAAATTTCAAAGTTCTCTGTAATTTTTTTGGAATATAACCACTTGTAAATGTTATTAATTACCGTTTTTTTTTTCTGATTGTAAAAAATTGCCAAGTTATTAGTTGGTTTTAAGAATAACATATTATGACATCACTTCCGGTTTTAAATTTTTAATTAATGTTATAAACGAACCTCAAATTTGGATAAGATTTATAAATGCACCGACTAGAAGACACATCAAAAAATTTTAATAATTTTCTACATAGACAAAGGTTCGTTACACTTTTCGTTACAAAATATCCTAACGTTTTTTAATTGTTTTATTTTCAATAAAAAAAACTCAAAAAGAATATTATGATCAAAAAAGTATTCCATAAATATGAGAATGGAACCCATTCAGTTAACGTTGTAGCCTATGGAGACTAGAACCCTGATTTTCAGCCTAATAAGAGGAAGTACGCTGTTGCCCGGACAAACTGTATAATTAAAAGTTATAAGTCTACATCATTTATTAAACAATTATGATACAAAGCATATTAAATAACTTTACGATGTGTTTCAAAGAAACAAACAGATATGATAAACGTTACACGAAAGGCGAGAGAAAACAAAAAAATATTATAACACAAAATATTAACATACGAAATGATGCACAAGTTCATTGGTTGGTACTACAGATCAGCTACAACGAAACATAGTCTTTTTGTAAATTTAGTAAAAAAAGAATTAATTTAACTTTAAAAGTATTACGCGATCAAGTTTTCTCAAATGTCGATGCAGGAAGCGCAGTTCCATCGTCCAATAACAATAAAAGCGGGTCCCCGATCTCGTAACGAGCGTTATTGACATATCCTATCGGTGAAGGGCCAATAAACGCTCCGTTGTTTATTGCACACACTCACCACATAAAGGCAATTAATGCACTTCCCGATGTAACGGTTGCTTTTAGCGACCTGTAAATCTATCTTAAAACCAGCATACAGTCCAATTAAATTTAAGTACAAACGTGTCCGGTACAGGTGAATTGGTGGAGCGAGGCGCGGGTTCGATCCCCACAGCATAAGTATCCGGTATAGAAAAACATCAATTCCTACACATACTACATATTCTATCAATAATAGCTTTCGTTTAGATTCTCAGTCATTGAGACTTCCATTATAAAAAAAAGATAAGGCTCAAGAGACTTCTGCTTCTTCTCCACGTGCAAAAAGAGATTTAACTTAAGTAAAATTTTTGCTGATAGACCAACGTTTCATTACACAGTGGTATACAAGTCTAGACGGAGTTTGTCAAGTCTCTTACACTAAAAGGCTTGCTACCTTAAGATAACACAATGTAATAAGTATATGTCTTATGCTTCATCGTGGAGCATAATTTGTAGTATCATTCTATCACCACATTGTAATAAGATTTAGCAACATATTTCCTCTTGCGACACTCTCTCTTCTTGTAACAAGGATAAATATATTATTTATAAATATACGGAATAAAAAATGAATCCTTCGCTCCACGAAAACGTTTCCCGCTTGACGTATTACATTAAAAGTAAGTACAACATTTGCAGCATTACCTCTTACTTTAAAGTTGCCTCCGCTTTTTATTGTAAAAGCATGCGAGCGGATACATTTGATACGGAATGGCGGCGGCAGTAAATTCGTCATTTGGATTATTAACGTTTTATTTGTTCCGCAATAAAACTTAAGTTATTGAGATATCGTTTGCTTTAATGCGGCTTAAGTTACAAACGTTACCTACATTTGATATCACCGCAGGCTCTATTTCTGCCGCTAAGTATTGACATACTCAGGGTTTGTCTGCTGAAACTAATATTACATGGTAATGATTAATACCTCAAGAATCACGACCTACCACCTAATTTTACCAGGTGGTAGGTCTCTGTTGCCGGAGACCGTCTGGGTGGGTACCACCGCAGCTCCTATTTCAACCGCCAAATAGTAGTGCGCAAACATTACTGTGTTCCGGTTTGAAGGGCGCTGTAGCTAGTGTAATTACTGGGGTAACGAGACTTAACACCTTATGTCTCAGGCGACGAGCGCAATGTGGTGCAGTGTGTACCATCTTAACTAGCACCACGTTGTCATGGGCAAGCGTATCACTTACCATCAGGTGAACGTCTTGCTCGTCTCGTCGCAAAGTAGTATAAAAAAAAAAAAAAAATCAGTAACGATCAGTGTTGCAGTATAAACAACCTAATAAACACTAAATTGTTATAGTGAAGTATACAATTTACCATCATATGAACATCATGCTTTTGTTGACCTTTTATTGAAAACTGAAAAGGTTTTAAAAACGACTGTTTTTTTGGTGATGCATTTGATTATTTGTTCCATGTTATATCCGAAACTGATTTTGTCAAGATTTTCAATTATAGCTAGCTAAGGATATAAACTATAACATAAGCAATATTTTTTTTAATAAAAAAGAGTTTCGTGTAAAAAAAACATGAAGTTCGGTTTAGTTTTGATGGCGGGTGTTCATAAAACACTTAAGGATTCGTTTGGCGTTAATAATGTTAATATTAAAAATATATCTGTAAATTTGGTGAGTAAGTAGTCTGTTCTGTTTAACTGATTGTTAATCATAAAATTCTAGTTAAACACGGCGGTGGAATGGAAGTGCAGTGTCAACGTATCGACATGCCGACATCGGAAGATTTACAGCGGACGCTGGGCGTACGTATGTGTTAATTAATACCGAGTGAGCGACCTATAAAGACCTGATGGCAGCGAAATGTAGCTTAGCGATAGACACTAACTGTACATGCCTCTCTTTATCTCCACATCGGTATCCTCTAGATAAATCTAGTCGCATTCACAAAATCACTTAGGAGAGCGAACATTCTGTTCTGTTGATGAATATCATTATGTTGTAAGCTTACTGTTAAACAGTTTTGAGAATGCGACAGTAATATAGTTGGGAGTTTTAGAAACAGAAAATATAGATCATCATCCAGATGACTTGTGGATATATAGATTATATACCTCTGTCGCTAATAGTTCATGTATATCCATGTTCTAGTTTGAGGGTGATGTCGTGAGTGAAATTACCGAGGTAACCAGACTTAACAGCTTATTACTCATGGCAAAGAGAGCTATGTAGCTGCTTTATAATGTTCTAATAATAAAGTATGACGTTAATGAGATTTTCAGTTAATAAGCATACAGAATAAGTTTAAACTAGTTAAGCGATTATTAATAATAGTGACATGTAAATACTTATTTATATAACAAAACGACGCATTGAAAGATTCCATTCGCAATAAAATTAACTCTAAAGACCACAGTCGACACTGTCATAATCGAACTGATACTATCATAACTGAAACAGCACGCGATAAATCATAAGACGCAACCTTCAAACTTCAGATTTCAAATCAACTTAACAACAGGAGCTTTAATGAGCTATCAGATAAAGCTCGCAGCATAGGAGAGCTAACACAATACGTTACGTCCGCGAAACTGAAACGCGAGAGCTGGACAGAACAAAAAGCCAGCCGCGTCATTAGTCTAAAAGCGTTTAGCTGAAGATACAGTTGATAAAGAGTTGCGAATTTACGTCCACGTCAGCAGTGCACCGTGGACACGGCATTGTGCCGGATCGCCGTATTCATATGCCAACACTCGATTTATGCATCGAAAAATTTCATTTGCACATTGTAAAATAAAAAACCAGCCAACAGAACCTTTATCGTCCAAACAATAGAGACTATTTTAGTACTGCACCGATTATGTAAGGGTAAATAATTTTTGCCGGCTTTCTGATCAATGGGGACAGTACCACTTTGAAGGAATACGAGTTTCTTGTTTACTGCCGTGGCAAATTTAATTACTATCTATTTGAGTAATTGCACGCTCGTTGGACTAACTCCATGATGCGGACTCTGTACTTGCTTATATACGTATGAGATTTGATTATAAAAAAGATTGTACGAAGGTCCCTAATAAATATACATGTAAAATTGACATAGTAACGACATGTATATCAATATGTTATTAGAAAACTAAAAGACTGAATTGAAAGTAGGTGGAGCTGGGAGTGCTATTGTTTTTGAAACGGTAAGCTTTATAGGCACGTTAACGAATAAGAAAACAAGACGCCTGTTTACATAGCTCTTGTTTATCTCGCGGCAGTGTCCCGGAGACTTGGAGTCTCCAATAGTCAATTACGAGTTAACGATTCGTCGACGGGAGACAACACAATAGTGGATCATATTACTAGATATCAATACGCTAGACGCGCTGCTGAGATCGGAGATAGACGGGTCCTTTGCGATAGCAGCGCTGGTGCGCTGGTCTGCGATTGGGGGGCTTTGAACTACGACCGAGGAGATTCGCTTGGAAATTTCGAAAAAGATAAACTTAAAGACCGGCTGGAGATAAGTTGAAATTGACGGCCGCTTAGATCGGTGACTGCATCGGCTTACTTCTTAGTTTCAGGCGTCAGATACGATAACCAGTTAAACCAAAATCTTATTGGTTGTGGCTCATCACAGAACTTTTTTGTCGGGAATAGGGGAATACCGCTGTATTAAACAATTTTTCATTTAGCTTTTATATTAAAATCAAACGAAAGAATACAGAATTTACAATTTAGACACAATTTACACGCCATGAAGTAAAGTCAGAAATACTCAAATGGGTCCGCGAAATGAAATGGTTTTACTCAACAAAAAATTCAGTTGAGTTCACATACAGATAAACTAAAGGAAAGCATCGCGTATGTCTTTAAAAAAAGCGATTCAAGGGAATAAAATATTTAGTTTAACAGTAAAACAAATACATTATTATATTAAAGTTTCTTAACGAAAATGATGTTATGAAAAGAGCGTTGAGAAAAAGGGACGGAAGAGTGGGGAAAGGCGCCATAGACAGAATTAAGTCAAATAAGCAGTTTTTATAAAAAAACATTTAAAGCTGATTTTCATAATAATACTTTATAAATGAGGCAAGCAATAGATATTAATGCAGAAATTATATTTATTACTACTCCAAACAAAATGTGAAGGATTAGGGATAAAGTATGATGATTAGAAGTTTCACTAGGTGATAAGTCATACAAGTTTGCCAATAAGGTTATAAACAACCACAATTAGAGTAATATGGCTAAGGTTATTCTTAAACCGAAACTATAACGTTTGCACACTACTGTGAATAAATGTACCAGTTTAAATTCGTTACTTCAGGCCATTTGCTGTTAGCTGTAAATCAACATTGATATTCTCATTAACATTGTTCAGTTATCAGGCACCGAACCCGGGACCGGTCCGCGTCGCGTGCGTACGGTGAAAGCGTTTGTCCAGTTTCAGTTGAGGGTGGCTATTAAACAAACATAAGCAGGAATTATGGACCTTGAATTGAATGAATATAATATCAAAAACGTTAAAAGTAAAATATCTAACATTTATAATTCTATAGTTATTAGATCGTTTTGTTATTATGTTTAAGATCTATACAGGACATTAGATTGATCCGCCATTTTAACAAAAATCTAGATCAAAAGACACAGATTGATGCTATACTTATATAATCATTTCTTTTGTGTTTGAGTTTAATAAATGTTATACATAATACACTACAACATATATTAAGAATCAAATATATCTAATATATAAAATTCTCTTGTCACAATGTTCGTTCCCTAACTCCTCCGAAACGGCTATACCGATTCTTATGAAATTTTTATGCATATTCAGTAGGTCTGAGAATCGGCTACTATCTATTTTTCAAACCCCTAAGTGATCAGGGTTGCCCACACCAAAAAATTTTTTTTTATTTTTTGAGATTTTTTTTTCGATTTTATTTTATTATTATGTGGCATCAAAAAGTACATACAACTCTAAATTTTCACTTTTCTATCACCAACCCCAGCTTTTTAATAGTCATTTTAATATTTTTGTCTCGCTCGACATCATCAATTGTACATGGCCACGTATCAAACCGCGTGGCTGTAAACTCAAAAAAAAAATATTATCACTTGGTAAGTGATCCCCTCCACGTGTGTACCGGTGTCACCTCTCACCAGTACACAGCACGGAGTGGGGATGACAACGAATTCTATTTCTGTCAAACATTATGTCTTCTGTCACTCGCTATACATATAAATACATTCTCAAGCAACTTTATTATTTATTTATTGATAACTAATATCAGACAATTTTCTAAGGATTTTTATTCTTTTATTTTATACATGTACACGTGACACTGGCTCACTCACAAACCGTGCTCATGCCATCAATTGGGAAGAAGAAGAATATTTTACGAACTTTACCGGAATCTGGCGTGAAGGTCGCGTTGTCTCGGTTCATTTTTATTTTTTTGTGCATAATGCGGTTGAATGTGAATGTATCATGCAGTAAATTAGTGTGTTCGTGTGCAGCGATTGTAGAATTCAGGCAGGAACACCACTGTCCTAAGTTCAGATTGGTTCAAAATTGTAGTTAAGTCTAAACTTTATGATTTGATCTTTTGTGATAGTGACACTATTTACCGCTGAACATTGAAAATTGAAAACTGTAATCTGACATCTCACATCTGAAATCTAGAAACCAGAAACCAAAAACCAGAAACCAGTAACCAGAAACCAGTAACCAGTAACCAGTAACCAGAAACCAGTAACCAATAACCAGAAACCAGTAACCAATAACCAGAAACCAGTAACCAGAAACCAGTAACCAGAAACCAAAAACCAGAAACCAGAAACCAGTAACTAGAAACCAGTAACCAGTAACCAGAAACCAGTAACCAGAACCAGTAACCAGTAACCAGAAACCAGTAACCAGAAACCAAAAACCAGAAACCAGAAACCAGTAACCAGTAACCAGTAACCAGAAACCAGTAACCAGTAACCAGTAACCAGTAACCAGTAACCAGAACCAGTAACCAGTAACCAGTAACCAGTACCAGTAACCAGTAACCAGAAACCAGAAACCAGTAACCAGTAACAGTAACCAGTAACCAGAACCAGTAACCAGAAACCAGTAACCAATAACCAATAACCAGTAACCAGAACCAGTAACCAGAAACAAACAAACAAAAGTTCATATTAAATTACAAGCTTTCACTGCTGTCTAAGCAATATAGGTGCGTTCGTAACGCTAAAGAGTCAATTTGCACTTTATTACAGCTGCACAAAGTTCAAATTCAATTATTCTATCAAAAACAGTGTGCGTATGCGCGTCGGAGGATCTAACGCCGCGTGCCGAAATTAAAACGAATGAAATAATAACATAAATAGTCACAAAATGTAAGAGCTAAACATCCACCATACTGATTTTCAATTTGGTCGACTTCGCGATATTATTTCTTTTGTTTTAGTTTCGGCGCGCGACATAAAATGCATTCGTTTTCACGTCAATACATCAGTCGAGCACAAACCGCGTTACCATCTGGCGGACCTGACAGACTACATTCTGTCAAAAAGATTTGAAATGTGACAGTTATTTGTTCCTAAAAGATTATTATAGTAAATATAACTTATGTACTTTAATTATAACTTTATCCCCTCTTCTGGAACCCACTAATATTTAAATATTAGTTATTAGATGAATATATATAGTGCTGAACCCCACACACCGCCCATAACCAGGGTCACGGTTCTGTTCAGGAGATTTTTTTGCCCCGGCTATAAAATAGGTAGGAACAAAGAACCTTCCAATTTTTTTTGACAGAACGAAGTCTGTCGGGTCAGCTAGTAGATTATAAAAAAATATAGTTAAATGCATTTTATTTATCTTTCAATCAAAGTTCTGCTATATTTACTTAGTAAAGAAGAAATAATTAATTAATGAAGAAGTATAATCAATGATTATGAAGCTGAGAATTCTGTTCTAATATACAATTTCCTTCGTTTGTAATAACTTTTTGGTATTACAAATTTCTTGTAAAGGATAAAAAATGATTGCTATTCAAATATAGAGGAGAAATCAATATTACAAATCGTCAATTAATATAAAAAAGTAACCTGGAGTATCAATTAGGTCATCATTACACATTTATAGCAAGCTAAAGGTTGTGCGGTCGCTACTTTAAGTTTAGCAGTTGAATATATACAATAACTTATTTATGTTAAATAGAAATATGTTTTTTTATCGTGTTATCAAATGTTAATATTTAGACAAGCACTTACCGTTTCAAGTTATAAAACTGCACTTTATTTTATATGATTACGCTTTACTTAATATTTAATACATAAATTGCCAATCTGGCTTAAGTAATTTACTAGCACACTATTTCATGTCAATGTCTTTTCTCTTCCGCGTCTCAGCAACGAATGACTCACTCCGTGTTTTTCGATACGAAATCAACTTCCAACTACCCATTTTTTTTTTTTTTTTTTTTTTTTTTTTTTTTTTTTTTTTTTTTTTTTTTTTTTTTTTTTTTTTTTTTTTTTTTTTTTTTTTTTTTTTTTTTTTTTTTTTTTTTTTTTTTTTTTTTTTTTTTTTTTTTTTTTTTTTTTTTTTTTTTTTTTTTTTTTTTTTTTTTTTTTTTTTTTTTTTTTTTTTTTTTTTTTTTTTTTTTTTTTTTTTTTTTTTTTTTTTTTTTTTTTTTTTTTTTTTTTTTTTTTTTTTTTTTTTTTTTTTTTTTTTTTTTTTTTTTTTTTTTTTTTTTTTTTTTTTTTTTTTTTTTTTTTTTTTTTTTTTTTTTTTTTTTTTTTTTTGCCCCGGCTATAAAATAGGTAGGAACAAAGAACCTTCCAATTTTTTTTGACAGAACGAAGTCTGTCGGGTCAGCTAGTAGATTATAAAAAAATATAGTTAAATGCATTTTATTTATCTTTCATTCAAAGTTCTGCTATTACTTAGTAAAGAAGAAATAATTAATTAATGAAGAAGAATAATCAATGATTATAAAGCTGAGAATTCTGTTCTAATATACAACAATTTCCTTCGTTTGTAATAACTTTTTGGTACTACCAATTTCTTGTAAATGATAAAAAATGATTGCTATTCAAATATAGAGGAGAAATAAATATTACAAATCGTCAATTAATATAAAAAAGTAACCTGGAGTATCAATTAGTTCATCATTACACATTAATAGCAAGCTAAAGGTTGTGCGGTCGTTACTTTAAATTTAGTGTTAGTACACATTAAGTTGAATATATACAATAACTTATTTATGTTAAATAGAAAAATGTTTTTTTATCGTGTTATCAAATGTTAATATTTAGACATGCTCTTACCGTTTCAAGTTAGAAAACTGCACTTTATTTTATATGTTTACGCTTTACTTAATATTTAATAAATAAATCGCCAATCTGGCTTAAGTATTTACTAGCACACTATTTCAAGTCAACGTCTTTCCTCTTCCGCGTCTCAGCAATGAATGACTCACTCCGTGTTTTTCGATACGAAATTAACTTCCAATTACCCCCACTCCACCGTTTTCGTTGACTGTGTTGCCAGTGAAAGTTACCGATTAATTTTAATAATTATGACATGTTAATAACGATTAAAATAATTTGTAAATATCTGTATCTAAATGTTTTTAAAAGTTGCAATGTTACTATTTCACCCATCTTTTTAAATTTGGCTTACTTATTTTGTGCACTTTGAGAAATTATTGAAACTTAGCTTATAATCTTTTTTTTTCATGATTCTCATAATAATACTTTAGTTTTATTTAATATATTTTTGTACATAAAATAAAAGGATTTTGAAAATCATAACTATTCACTGAGCGCGTTCTCAGTTTGTAGTTTGCTTGTACATTAAAGTAGTTAATTTGTAGTCAAGTAGTAAATGAATTTTAGGAATCCCATTAAAGTTTCCTAGGTGCAGCTTTCCTGTGCCGCTTTACATATAATCAGAGATTTCAACTGCACATGCTATTAATCTCTGGCCCGCGGGAAAGACTTTCCATTGCCGGTATCTATCATGTAACATTACAATGCATGCGCCTACGATTTATATAGAAAGTGTTCTGCTCGTGCGACCACTGTGAATGTGGACTTTGGCTTGTTTACGTAATTAAAAAAACCTATTCGTCGTGATACTACTATAATTACATCTTTGTCCTCAGTATATTATGAGGAGACCCAGGATCATGTATTAAACGCACAAATTGAAAGTGAAATAGTAAATACAAGTTTCAAAATAACCTCATCAGAATCTTGAGGATATAGTTAACGTTGTAACAAGAAAACCTTTATAATAAATGGTTTAACCGATTGGAAACAACAATGTTACAGATTGACGTAAATCGGTTTAAATAATTGATAAATACAGACATTTCCTTTTCCGCGTCGGATATTATCTGCTGCGTGATAATGATGGGCAAAGTTGAAGAGAAAAATCATCCAGTAAACGAGAAGATGCTTTAACAAGTGTGACCATAAACTAGATTCAATGAGAAAAATTATTAATAAAAAAGTTTTCGCAATTCGCAGTCTGTTACCTTAATGTAAACATTGTAAAGTTTTCGTTGTGGCCCTTGTAGAAAGCGAGATGTGCCAGATCACGGGAGCTGGTCCGCGCCCGCAGACATCCTGAATGTTGCACGCTTAATGACGATGTCCGCCCAGCAAAGCCTGACGGCTGTATTCGCACTATTCTATGCATCTGCATCAACAGTAAACAACTCTTGATGATCAAGAAGTTTTCTTTTAATCAGGCCAACGCTTATACCTCTGGTAATGTTATTTGGGGTGTAGCTTAACTAACATTCAATATAGCTCCAGTTATGATAATAAATTACAACACGATGTGTACGAACCCCGATAATTTATAGTTTTTAGTGTTTACAGAAATTTAGTGATATTTTAATCTGAATTACTTCCCTCTAGCTATTATGTTACTCTATTGTTACATACTCTCTTATATTAACTTACCACATTGTTCCAAATTTAGATTTTAAGTAAATTACGTACTATGTTTTCAGGATTGACATTTCATTTATTAAATAGTATTGAATGTCAGACAGTCTGATACCTTTTATCGAGACAAAAGATACTAAACATTATTATATAGAAACAGACGAAAATATATTTCCAGTTCATTTGCTTCCACGCCCACATTGTGTAGCTAAACAAAGATTACACTTGTTCTACGAACTAATATAAATTCTCATTTGGCATGAATTATCAAAATTCTAATTATAACTAATTAAACACTAGAATTTTTGTTGACTTCTGTTGTGTACATTAGAGCTCAAATCTAAAAGTTTATGTGTCATCAGGTAACTATATTGTGACAGATACTTTGTTACGACCTTAACAAAATAATACGTGTAGTTAATCTACTACCTAAAGTTGGTCCTGATATAGAAAAAACGTTAAAATTTATTTTTTATTCACCAATTTAACCATTACTTTAAGACAAATACAGTTTGGCCTATTTTTTTGTATGTTAATGTTAGTATTGTCTATGTTTTCTGCACTTTTCTTCCTATTCTTAACATCTAATGCATTTCGTGTTTTTATTAAGGCGGAGCTTTAAATATTAGTAGTTTTAATACTGGTATAGGCGACACAGGTGGTAAATGCGGGGCTGCGTGGCCGTTGGTCCGGTATCTTGCTGAAGCATCGGCAACCATTATGCGCGGCAGCATAGCAATCAGATGGCCCTGAGCGATACTCTAAAGCTAACCTATTGAGTTGATTCGCGTTTGTTATACATGTCTGTCTGTTGCAACTCAATTTTAATTAACAAGATTGCACAATCTAACTTCCTTATCAAATTCAAATTAATAATCATCAACACGAGGTGTCTTTTTCAAACTGAAGTTTGGGGATAATATTGGGAAAACTGTTCCCATCTACAGCTTATCTTTGTATCTGATGGTATTTAAGTCCATTACACTCTAAATCGAAACATTTCTATCTCTATCTATAAGGAGCAGGTTTTCCGAAATATTTTGTCTTATGGGAACACTAGATAATCAAAGTGATCGTCTTTTGCAGGTATTTGAAAAATGCTATAATTCTTTGTACGCTGGTTGTTAGCAATAAAATTAATGCTGAACTTTATTATAAAGCAGTTTAAATAGAAATGAGAGTTGATGTAGATGAAGGCAGAATATAAAAGGTAACTGGAACGGCTGAAGATGGAGAGACAAATTAATTAATTTCCGTTAAAGAAAAAAAATTTCAATCAAGTTGAAAAACTATTAGTGGGGCCTATTTTCAGTAGAGGATGAGAATGGGATAAAATGATGACGATTGTGATAATAATGATGTAATTGGTTTGTAGTGAAGGTTGATGGAAATAAGTTTACTTCTAAACATGTAACTTATTTTTAACATTTATTAAAAGTTACGTTATTGATGTTTTTTCTAAGCCTTTATAATATTGATGAAAGTAAGATTTGAAAAACTAACTTTATTGCAAATTAATAAAACCAATGGTAATGGAGTTATTTAAGTTTAATATAATCATGATTTCCTTGCTGTAATTGTAACATATTATCACTAACTAGTATACGCATTTGTCAATGACAGATACAGTTATAGTATCCGATAGATCATGAATACGAGATCTAAAAACATTAGTCATATGCTTGCTATGCTCTGTACCGTAATATCATATATCGTTTTGACTTTCCTTATGAACAACTGTTGTTATATAGTGTATTTACTACCATTACAACTTATAAGATTTAAGTTTACGGCAAATTGGTTAAGTTATTTAACAATTCGTATTATATCTAAGTTTACATTTGTTGTGTTTGATATTGTTGTTACGTAGATGTAAGAGATGCATTGAAATTATTAATGTATATAACTTCATAGCGTGTTAAGTGGTGAGTGTCTATGATCGCAGATTCGAATCTAAAATTCGACTAATGTAAGTTATCGGGTATTTTGAAAATGCTGTCAAGATTAATTCTCGTTAAAATTGGAAGCTTTTCATTTATTATTATAACTGCGTATTCTTCAGTTAAAAAGAATACATTTACATATAAATTAGTAGTAGTGTGTGAAAATGTGATTTTAAACCATTCAAATTGTTTGATCATAAGTTTTAGTTGATGTTGGGTATGTCACAAATTTGTTAAGAGTAACATCAATCATATACGCTATTATATTTTTAATCAGATTATCATGATGATACTAATATAAATTAAATTATGCGTTGTTGATGTGAACAAGAATGATTTCTAAGGTCAGTTTGTATTTAGTGTAGCAACAATTAGTTTCAGTTTCCGGGATATCGTGTGTTGTATAGAGCTTAATTGCGCGTCGCTCAAGGAGTTGCGGCCGATGTGTAGCAGCGGGTTGCCCGCGCCCGCGCCGGCGACACGCGATACCGCGTGATCTACGAGTAGCGCTAGGAACATTCAGAATCAGCAATAAATTATTGAAACATAACACACTTGAACACATAAGACTCGCAGGTTTCCTATGAGTTTTATTACTCGTGTTTAAAAAAGTTTTAACATTTAGATCCTTTGGTAATTACTTATGGATCACTCGATTTAAAATGCTAATGACTTTATTAATTAAAATAAAGTACAGCATTTATAGGTCTTCTAAAATAGCTTTAACCAGTTTAAGATTTTTCCAAAATGGTCTGTCAATGTAATCTTACACACAAATGTATTGTTAGCAAGTACGGTTTACTAACTTGAATTCATTGTCATCTAACATTGAGTAAAATTAGGTCAAGTAATAAATAAAAATATAGATAATGTAACTTAATATTTCAACAGCAGGGACTCGGAGCTTTTTCTCATAATGAGAGTCAAATTTTTAAAACATACCTGTTTGGTTTAATTTTTGTCTTAAGTCTCTACTACCAAGTTTAGTGAGGTTCGAAACTTACAAAATAATCTATTACGTCGTAATAATCTTATAGTAGCCGAAATGAGAACTTTGAAATGTTTGAAGAGATTACTATAAATTATTCTATATTTCAAACTAACGTCACATTGTAAATATGATACGAAAAACTTTTATGAATTTAACAATCGGCTCTCAGTTTTCCTAAGCTCTGTACTGAGAATGCGGCCGGCTACACCCAATCAGACAATGCTTGATTTAACTGCTACTGCCTTAGCCGTTACGCCGGCCTACGCACCTCGCGGCCCTCCTACTCCCAAACGCACTGGTGAAACCGCATTATCCACTTTCAAGTTACACATCGCTCCTTTAACACCTAACAAACTCCTGTTCCGTTTAACAAAGCCAGCAATGGACTTCTAACTGTTCGTCAGTTAACAAGCAGTTAGTTTTCCGAGGACCGGGCCCGCGGTCTCTGTCAACCGGCGAGATACTGCCGGCAACGATATGTTGGTCCGGACGCACGCCTTCCAGCATCAGCTCTCCTATATGCGGGTACTGTTATTACATTATCTTGTATTACAGTTACGCGGAACAATTTCTCTTAGGGACTGCATTTCGTAATAAATGATTGTTCTCGTTCCACGCCGATGTGGTTGCGGGCTTATTTTATAGTGTAATTGTGCATACACGATGTTATTTATTGTTTACCGATGGCAGCGGAAAGGTACGGATTACGTAAATGAATTGTTTATTAATAGCAAAGCGAGCAAGGCTTACCGAGCTACGATTATACTAATTTATATATTACTTATCATTGAGACTTCATCTTGCGAAACTAAGATTTTAACTAAGCCATTACGTTCATAAGAAACGTGTTTAACTACGGTAAGCTTTAATAAGTCCATTTTTACAATTTTTGTCTAGAGACTTTTTTTTGACTTATAAACAATATAAGAAATGTTTTGTTTAATAATTTTTTTAGTAGTGGCTGCGCTTGGTGTTCAATATTCTACTTCATCATTCTGATTTCACGAATTCATCGCAAAATTTAAGAAAAACCTTAGTTAACATTTTAATAATGAAGATCTCTATCTATCATAATAATTAACAGTCATATTAATATTTCCAATGTTAGAATTGGAAGCTTTGGATATGAAGAGAAGAACATTAATCCATAACAGGCCAAATTCATGTTGTAGAATGTCAATTTTTTTTATTCAAGAAGCGTCGAGACGAGCGAAACATTCACCTGATGGTAAGTTATACGCTTGATAACAACGTGGTGGTAGTTAAGATGATATACATTGCACCACATTAAGATCGTCGCCTTGAGACATAAGTTAAGTATCGTTACCCTAGTAATTTCACTAGCTTACCGCGCCTTTCAAACCGGAACACATTAATGTTTACACATTACTGTTTAGCGGTTGAAACAAGAGCTGCGGTGATACCTAGACGGTCTCCGGCAACACAGACCTTCTACTTCTAAGTCGTATTTTCTCATGACCGAGGGTCGTGGTCATCATGTGTAATGAAACACACGACGACTTACTTGTCAGTTACAATGAAGTGGTTTGCTATTGCCTTCTCCATCTCACATACCTTTTTACCAGGTGGTAGGTCTCTGTTGCGGAGACCGTCTGGATGGGTACCCCCGCAGCTCCTATTGCAACCGCCAAATAGTAGTGTGCAAACATTAGTGTGATAGTTTGAAATGCGCTGTAAGCTAGTGAAGTTACTGGGGTAACGAGACTTAACTTATGTCTTAAGTCGAATAGCGTAATGTGGTGCAGTGTGTACCATCTTAACTAGCACCGCGTTGTCATTGGCAAGCGTATCATTTACCATCAGGTGAACGTCTTGCACGTCTCGTCGCTTAGTAGTTTAAAAAAAAACATACTAGTGCGAGCACGGATTGTCATGACATAGATATGCAGGTTTCCTCACGATGTTTTTCTTCCCGTCAAAGCACGTGATATTAGTTGCACATATATTGAAAAATTCATTGGTGCAGGCGGAATTCGAACCCGGTACATTCAGATTGTAAGGCAGGCGTTCAAACTTATAACACGGCTCTGTATGTATATATATTATGTTAACGGTTTCTGTAATTTCCACGCGTAACAGACGCCGCGATGACTAATTAAACTGCTGGTAGTGTAGCTGCGTTCAGATATTGTGATAGTATAGGTTGCGTAACGCCGCGGCGCGTTACTAGCTCGACACGTCCGTATCTTGTATCTACCTCACCTTACCTCTCGGTAATTCCTTAATTAAGTATAAACCGCTCAACGCCTAGTTATTCGCGGGCAGGCGTTCGTGTTTTGACACTTAGTAATTGTCGAACATGGTACTACTTTCCTATGGTTTAGTAACCGCCGTGTTAATTTCCTGGCCGCGTGATTACTGGTTCGTTAAGATTTCAGTAATTTCGCCAAACAGTAGTGTGCAAACATTAGTGTGATAGTTTGAAATGCGCTGTAAGCTAGTGAAGTTACTGGGGTAACGAGACTTAACTTATGTCTTACGTCGAATAGTGTAATGTGTGTGCAGTGTATACCATCTTATCTATCGCCGCGTTGTTATCAAGCGTATTACTTATTATCAGGTGAACGTCTCACTCGTCCCATAACTTAGAAGGATTAAAAAAAATTAAACAACACTAAAAAAAGTGCGTTTTTTTTTTAGTGTTGTTTAATTTTTATTAAGAAGATTTCTATACGAGTGGGTGACATAAGTATTTAAAAAAATCTGATGGTAGTGGTAATAAGTAATGACTTGTTAACGAGGTGGGCCAAAAGAAATCACCTTATTGGAAGCCCATATTGAATCATCAAATTGTGGCGCCCATTTGGCTGATGTCATCTTCTCGACTTGACCAATAAAATTCTAAAGGTTCAAATAAACATAATCAAAAAACAGAATCATAGTTTTTTATTTAGAAAAAAAAATGAGAGCCAAACAACATCGGATGACTTCTTTTAACCCACCTTGTAGAAACTATCTCCCTCCGGCTATGTTCATCTACAATTTTTTTCCTCAGACTTTTTAAAACTTCTGCCGCAGATCTTCCGTGTTTGGTGTACAATTACTGTGTTATAATCTTAATTGAGCGTCAATTAATCCAGTTGTATCTTACCACAATAAAGGTAGGTTGGTTATGAGACAATTGTAGTGATACGCAATTACTTGCCACACACCCGCATGGGGGCGCGCACGCAAACAACTTGTTTGTACTGTTACAGTACCTTTGTATTTCGCAAGTTATCGCGTTTTCTAACGTCGTGTACAGGTGTAGTTGAATTGTATTGTAGTTAACTGTTTATAATTTCAAACTCCATTAACAATTCGTTTAATGATCCAATAGATTTTTGTACGCATTATCAACGCATTGGTTTCAAGTAATGTATAAACATTAATATGTTACAATTTGAAGGGTAGCTTAATTACTAAGTTAATAACACTTTACATTTACATATTAACTTTCAACTATTGTAATTTTTCTCTCGCCGATTCGAAAGTAAAAATCTCGTAGAACGATTTTATTCAGTAGTCTCCAATCAGTAGTGAAGTGCAGCTTTAGTGCTCTCTCATGCAAAATAGAAACTCGCACACAAAAGGCTGTATGTGAAATCGATGTTTAGCTGTCGATGCATAGATATCGATAACGCAAAAGATATAACCGGCCGGGTCTAGATTTGTAGCTTCATTCCGACACAGAGTTACTGCGACGGCGCGGACTGGTGAGATGTGACGCGGGCACTCGCTAAACAAACTAACGGTGTGTTTACATCTGATATTTAACACATTTCAAAAGGAGGTGTGCCACTATTTTAACGCGAATTTATACATACACAAACAGATAAAAATACTGTATATCCATATTGTTTTCAAACGGCGTTCAATACCCATTGAGCTTATGCTTCCGGTGAAGGGAAACACGACCAGGACATATGTTTCAAGAACAGCTTTAATCGACGTGTGACTTCCAATAAACCTGATGAAAGGCTTTCATTCTCTTATGAAAGAAATCTCTGAGTTCCAGTGGGCACATTAAGAGATCTAAATATTCAACAAAAGAAAAACAAATCTTTTGTATAATTTTACCAATCACATATAAATATTTAGATATTTTGTTTATTAAATGAAAACTTTAACTTTATCCGTGTGACGGTTATGCTTGACATTTTTTTACATTTCTTTTAAGTGTTCTTTGGTGGTTAGCCCAAGATCGGAAAAGTTTTCACAATTTGACCGCCAAACTTCAGTTTGAAGAAGGCACCTTATGATGATGATGATGGGTTCATAAACATGCCTACATCACAAACGATATACGATTGTCTTTCGAGCTTTAGTAATAATGCTTGCTCCTTAACAGCGATCTATAGATAGATTTCAAGCGATATACAATTATAAGTTTTTAAGTGTACAGTTTAAAATGTATTGTAGTTGTGGTGTAGTTGGTCTGTTCATTCCCCTGTCTCCCGTTGATGTGTGGCCGGTGCGTGTTGACTCCATTAGGTACACGAATTATGCGCGGCCGTCGTGTCCGGCCACGCTGACGGAATGTTGTAACGGCGGCCATTTTTACATATTCAAATATATAAAGGTGCAGCGCTTGTGATTTCGCAAGTTTCTATTACGCTTTGTGTTTATGTGTTTAAAGGTATTTCGTATACAATATAACTAAGTTAACCTAATAAATTTAACGGTTTACATATCAAGTTGTGTTGGTGCAAGTATTGAAGGATTCTTGTGGGAGTTTCAGCGAAAGTTGCACTCTCACCGTTTTTAAATTAACATTAAATTTCCAATAACCAAAACTAATATATTTTGTATATTGTTTCAGATAGTTTTAAGTAAAAGTTTTATTTATATATAAAAATTAAGTTTCGGTTTGTTATATCAAAGTAGCAAGTTGTTATATTATCCAAAAAAAATGTTTTAGTGATTTGTTAATTCTGATTAAACTTCGGAACTGCTGAACCGATTTTGACAGAATAAAAAACATATACAAAAATCGAAATAGATTTTTAATTAATTTTACATAAATCATGAAGAGGTTTGTGTGAATTATGTAAAAACCTTTATTTTCATTATGACATATGTAAATGTAATAATTTTGATTTTGATTCTTGTTGTCTTTGTTAAGTTAATGTGGAAATGAAAACATTACGTAAATGAATTATTGTTAATTGATATTTTGTTAGGTAATTACAATAATTACCTGTCACAATATAAAACGGGCGTTGCCTTATGCGATGACGTTACAATGGATTAATATAACAAATTATGTTCCTGCGTCTGTCGGTTTTGTTATATATCGATAGAAGTATTGTCTGTAACTATGCCATTTCTATTCTTTATATCTAACTATTCAAGTGAATAGTTAAGTACTAAATAATAGTAGAAATAAAGTTAATTACTTACTTAACTTTATTTCTATCTATTCTATCAGTAACTATTTAACAAAGCAATGTGATGAAAGTTTTTTTTTTATTCTACTAAGCGACGAGAAGAGCGAGACGTTCACCTGATGGTAAGTAATACGCTTACCCATAACAACGAGGTGCTAGTTAAGATGGTATACACTGCACCACATTGCGCTCGTCGCCTTGAGACATAAGTTAAGTGTCGTTACCCCAGTAATTTCACCAGTCACAACACCTTTCAAACTGGAACACAGTAGTGTTTTCACACTACTGTCTGGCGGCTGAAATAGCTGCGGTGGTATCTAGTTTCTTTAAACAGAGACCTACCACCAGTTGACCATCATCTAAATAATTAATATTCTTCTTTAAAACACTAAAAACCTTATGTCTTTTTATACAGTTAACTCGTAATTAGTATTTAAACAAAACGATTATACTTTGTATGATATAAATAGATACAGATATGATTACTGTTAATGCCCAGTGCATGTGGAGTTAGGTCATAAAGCTCGCAGGCATCTGGGGCAACGTTTTATTGTTGGTTGCCGCAACCGGGACAAGTTGGGGGCATAAAGTATTTATGCATCTAATCCGGTGATTAATACGCTGCGTACAGGAATGTGTGCCTTACCAGCTCGGTGGTGGGGAGTTGCGCAATGACAGCTGGAGAACGAACCGATCCGCGCAGTTGGGCAACGGTCGTATTGGTGTTTGAATGGGTGACCATCATTTAGCCCATCAGATCCTAAAATTCTTATTACTAATATATTATTCTAAAACAACCCTTTTTTCCTTTTGAATTATTTGTCGTAAGCTGAATAAAGTGTAACACAATCTAAGATACTTTCACAAAGGGATAAGTTAGAAGTACTATAACCACAAAAGGTGGGTTCATATATTCTTTAGTGTCTTTTACAATTTCTTCTTAGAATATTGTAATACATTTTACGTAAATATTTTTAGGGTTAATTTGTACATGTAAAGTAAATATGTAAATGATTTTATAGTATTTTAGTGTTATAAAAAAATTCTGGGTTATATGTGCAGGGCACTTATGTATTTTAACGTGACAACGTCTATTAATTATATCACAAAAAATTTTGATAATAAATTTTATTATTCTTGTTTGACATGTTTATCGGGTTACAAATCAAGTTATACTAACTCTCAATTATATTTGTTAGGGATTTTATTTCTAATTATTATTGAGCAATAGAATACATCTTTTACTTTCAACCAATTCGGGCAAACGCATACCGACTTAGCGGTCGGCGTAAGCCACGCCCACTTATATGCGGGACATTTCTCAGCACGCGCGTCCTATCTTATACAAATTTAATAGACGTTGTCACGTCAAAAGATTAATAAGAGAAGAATCAGTGTTGTCATATTAACACTAGAACTACCGACAGTTATATTCCTATTTCTATCAACCCGGTCATTTTCATTTGTTTGATATTTAGTTGACAAAATAAGAAAAATTCAAGAAAATGTTTAAATATTACGTTATAATATTGCAGGTACATAATATATGTATTTATATAAAAGTAGTAATATTAAGTTTCTTTTATTAAGGTTTAGATATTATTTGAATCAACACATTTTTGATATAAAGATATTTTTTTAATGTACATTTTACAGGTATTTCTGGTGTTAAAAACCGTAGTAGGTCTAACAGGAGGTACTAAGGGTTAAAAATTAAAAGAATCGCTTCACTGTTTCGCTGGTGTGAATACGCCCTTACAGTTGCATCTCAGTGCAAGGTGGCATTCCGGAGACCTGCAGCCGCTGCATACTTAGTACAGATTAATCATAATTAGACGACAGTGCCATTCGGCGCAGCGCCCGTGCGGTACGGGCGCGATCGTAAGAACCTCTTCACACGCGCCGCTTTATACTTTGACAAATAAAAAAAACATCGTAATAGTGTTATCATGTCTATCAGCTGATGACGATAATAGATAGTAAGTAGCATATAAATCATATCACTGTTCTTTGAATTATCTCGAAAACAACGTGTTCTTTATTACGGGTCGTGACGTTATCAATGAAAAAGCTTTTCTTTGATGATCATACGCAATTAGTTCTAGATCTTAATTAAGTTTAAGTTTTGTAGCCTTTCCCAATATTAATGTTTGGATATAGTTTTAGTTATTAAACCTTTCCATGTTTACATTGTTTATTAACTAAACAAAATCATTAAAATTTTGGACTTTTTTTTTATGCTACTATGCTACGAGACGAGCAAGACGTTCACCTGATGGTAAGTGATACGCTTGCCCATAACAACGTGGCGCTAGTTAAGATGGTACACACTGCACCACATTGCGCTCGTCGCCTTGAGACATAAGGTGTTAAGTCTCGTTACCCCAGTAATTACACTAGCTACAGCGCCCTTCAAACCGGAACACAGTAATGTTCGCACACTACTATTTGGCGGTTGAAATAGGAGTTGCGGTGGTACCCACCCAGACGGTCTCCGGCAACAGAGACCTACCTACCACCTGGTGGACTTATAAGTTACGTTAATGCTAGGGAAGGGACAAAACAAAAAAAATGATTATTATTATCAAAACTTGCAAGAAACTGTAACTGCTATTAAAGGAATTAATTTATAAGCAGAGACATACAATATCTCATAACTATACTAAGTAATATGCTAAAGTTACTGTGTCCCAGTTTGTAGAACGCTGTAGCTAATGTATGGTAATGTAAGGAAGCTTTCTGTGATGTAAATTAAAATGAAGTAGAGCATATAGTGAGGTTGGTGGTGAAGTATCGCCGATTCCGCATCAGAAGGAGCTAAGCTGCGGAGCTCGTTACATATCACCACCGCCGATGGTATCGCGGCTTCCTAGTGCCGAACAATAACCTCCACTTGCAGTAGACCTCAAATTGACTTTTGTTTGGAGCTGTTAGTGTCGCACCGTATCAGATGCGTTGGTGCCGGCTAGATGCTGCATTTATTGTTATAATCTGTCCTTTGTCTATTCAATTGCGAAACCAGTGAAATGTAGCACTTTAAGTAAAGCGATGTCAGTTTGTAATAATTTGGTGTACGGAATTGGTTAGCTGTTCGTCATAATCTAGATGCTGATTTCAGCCGAGATTCAAGCTTTCAAATTATGCTCTAGCTGTTTTTTCAACACCTATTCTTCTTCTAAGTCGTATTTCCTCATGACTGAGAGTCGTGGTCATCATATTTTTATTGAAACACACGACGACTCTCTTGGCAGTTATAATGGAGTGGTGTTGCCATTGCCTTCTCCATTTCACATACTAGTCTGACCACTGATGGTCATGACATAGATATGCAAGGCATAGATATCCTCACGATGTTTTCCTTCACCGTCAAAGCGCGTGATATTAGTTGGTGTTTATGCTAACTGCACATAAATTGAAAAATTCATTGGTGCAGGCCGGATTCGAACCCGGTACCTTCGCAGTGGAAGGCCGGCGTTCAAACCACTAGGCTATCACGGCTCAACAACACCTATATTGTGTATTAAATAGTTGACAGTAATCTTTACTGTACTACCCAAAGAAAGGTATACTATCTACTAATTTATATCTTTTGCCGAGAACTTCATGCTAGTATTTGTAATAGTTTTAATTTTGCAATCATTTTTATGACTATAATCATGAATCATTCGTTATATTGTTTAAGGTTGTCCCATTGCCGGAATAATCAGTTTGTGCGCTGTACTGAAAGAGGCCCAGGTTCGATTCCAACTGACCTTGAGCTTCTAGTAAGAAAATAGTTAGAATGCTGACATCGTAGATATGATGTAGATCTTGTTATCTGTGCTATAAAGCTTTGTGGATTTTAAGCAACTAAGTTATATTTTTTTGTATAACTAATAAAAAAAGAGCAACAGATTTCATGGATATGAAATATTCGCAAACCTAGATCATCATAATGGATAAACGGCATTGATTCTTTCTTTGTTAGAGAAGGTCCTGCACAGTTAGATTATTAGGAAGGCTTTACATTAATTTTGCATAAACAAGTCTTTTTTAATTTAACTTTATATCAAGTTAAAGCAAACCATGCGGGTTTTGAAGTGTTAAAGTGAATTTCAAACGTACCCAGCGTATAGTAAGGAGTGCGTTCGTAAACTATAACGCCCGCGCTGCTGATTATAGCTTTATCATTAACGGGCGAGCATTGGATATAAAATAACTAGAACATAGCATTATCTCGCAATATCCGTGTTCAGCGCCGATATTATATCATCTGTGCTGCAGACGGCCGGCGCTGGCTGCAGCCGGCGGTAAAGCCAGCGCCACACCGGGCGCCACAATTACACTCTTAATATATCTTGTGTCTTCCGTTTTTATAATAATCATCACCATCATTACGTACACATTAACTTTTAATCACCCTTAAGTAAGTTAAGCATAGATTTATTTGTCATGTCTTAACTATAAAATGGACAGTTATGACTTGAATATTTTTTGATCGAACTCTAGCTTGGAGAATTACTGATTTAATATGAAGTTTAAATTTAAATGATTTCAATTGATCATTAATTTAGTGATGATTATAATGGCTTATAATACTGTAATCCTATTGTGGCGGGAATTTTGTTATGGTAATAGAGAGCTTCATCAAAAAACTTCTCCTGATCTAACTCTTACTTATATAGTCATAAAATTAAAGTAAGTATTTATATTACAAAATTGATATAGTATAATTTTAATTGCATGTCTCGATATATCGCAGGATTAACTTGTGGGTGTAGATAACACAGTAATACGCTAGTAACAATGCACACCTCCTGGGCAAGGAGAGCCCAGTTCGAAAGTGGATTTTATTATAACACACGGAGGCTGGAGGCGCGAACTTCTTACTATGCTCATGATTCATCTTTAAGGGTATTCATGAGATATGGACGAAATTAGGTCATTAGAATTACTGTAATATTAAAACACTAAAGATTGATATAAATTTTTTAAGTAATAAGTCTATGAAACTAGATTTGATCGTTAATGTGTAATAGAAAATCTGTTTTAATAAATCAAGTGAGAAGACAGTACGATGGAAGCAGTCTTACTGCTCGGTGATAAGGTGTGTTTTTGAAGGAGGTATTGGTAAGTAGTTTTGCGAGGAGTCGGTTCCTGTGACGTGTATATTTATCTGCGCCGGCGCAGCGCCGGGGCCAGGGAACTCCGCGCGAGTGTGACCTAGATGTTGCGCGTGCGGTTTCTGTGCACCGATTTCTTATACGTAAACAACAAATTATTCTTTTAGCAAACTATACATATTGATATTATAAATATTAGAGTTGTTTTGTTCCGTTTTCAAGGCTGATGTTATGGTGCACTGGTGTGGTAACTAATATCACGTGCTTTGACGGTGAAGGAAAACATTGTGAGGAAACCTGCATATCTATGTCATGACCATTCGTGCTCGGACTAGTATATGAAATGGAGAAGGCAATGGAAAACCACTGCATCATAACTGCCATGAAAGACGTCGTGTGTTTCATTACATATGATGACCACGACCCTCAGTCATGAGGGAATACGATTTAGAAGAAGATTATGATGCAATTTTGATGATTATGACAGAGATAACCGTAACCCTGGAGAAGGACGTAGCTATATTTTGTCTGTTGGGAACCTAACAGAGTATTGTAATGATACGATTTATATTTTACACGTAACCACAAAAGGCATGGTTAGTTATAAGGAAGTTTCATCAGTGTGTAGTTGAGAAGGTATTGTATTTTTTTTGATCGATTTCGAGGGTGGTCGCGATAAATCTTGAATGGGGCAGCGGTGAGATTCTCCGCGATGATTCGATGTAGTGAGACAGCACCAGCGCTATTCGCGATCACGAGCACCGTGTTCGCTTATTAACGCTACAGGGGCGATATATCACGCCCTCACACGGCCGACGAGCGACACACGCCGCATGACTCCCACAGCACTCACAAGCTCGTAGATACGCCTGACGAAGACCTGGAGGCGTACCGTGTAGGCTTCAACTAACACCACTCGAAATTAAAAGCTTTCACACAGACTCCATAAACTAACAGCAAGATTTAAAAGGAATTGTAAAATTATAACTAACTTTACCTGTATATTCCAATGTCCATATTGAATTTTCAGTTAACTATTCTATAAATATCTTCGTATTACTATTCAAGGCGCGGTGTTCTTGAATTAGTATTTAGCGACACCGTTCGGTACTCTCTTAGCTATGTCTGACGTTACAGTTAACTGGTTGTAGCCGGTTATAAACTTCGGTTAATGTTAAAATAGAAATATGTTACAGGCGATCCGATCGTATATGTTTAAGAGTCTGAATTCACTTCAAAATTAAGATGATAGATGTAGCTGAGCAGAGTTGAAACATGGACTAGAGAAAATTTTTAAATCTTTTTCTTAAATCTTTGTAATTATTCCTATTTCACTCGTTGTCTTTTAAAGTTAAAATAATGTCGGAAGGATTATTTTAACCCGTTACAGTAGTGTTAATAAATTAACTAATTGTTCAGGATTTACAGTAACTTCACATTGTTTAGGAAACCTAAGAAATGGTTTACAGATAATTTTTAGTGTATATTTTTAGGTTTGTGTTAGTTAAAAAAAATAATTATTAGTATATTTATGTGGTGGTCTATTGTGTGTAGTCGTAAGGCTTTGTGCTGCAAGTAGGAAGTGATTTATTTGGAGCGAGCGCCGTCGGTACCGGTATACGGTATACCGTCGGATCGTGCGGAGCAGCGCGCTGGTGCCCGCCGTCCGCTAACAGCAGATTGTGTGGTCACCCGATGAGCTATAGCTCACAGGGCCCGCTCTAACGAGTGTCTGTTGACCACTTGTTACCTGTGTTCGCTATTTTTTTACTCGCCGTCTTCATCAGTTGAGCTTCGCTATTTCTTAAGATAGATTCTATTTTCTAGATTAAAACACAACTAAGAATAGTGTTAGGATTAATGTGGGGTTAGTTAACATGATATACACTGCGTCGTTTAAGATATAACTTCGTTTCACAGTATTATTGTTATATTACAGCTTTCTTTAATAATGTGTATATTGTATTCAATAGAATTTTAATAATAAAAATGAAAGGTGATGTTAAAAAAATTTACAGATGTTTAAAGATCATCATAATCAAATATTATGTTATTATTCAAATCAAATCAAATATTAATCACATATTATAATTAATAATTAATCAAATATTATTAGGTTGGTGGTTTTTTACCTTTTATTTTACCACCAAATCTTTTAAGTAATTACTACATTACATTATGAAGGCTACTGTAGCTAACAAGATCATCTAACGTATGTGTTTTTTCACCATCAGGCTCGTCATGCTTCTGTCAACGTTTCGTTGTATAAATCTTTAACAAAATTATGATTGATATTGTCTTAATATATGATTATATATTGTATAATAAGTATTTAGGCGACTTTTCTAATTCCATGAGGCGCTGCGGATTTCTTCGAGCAAACAATCAAAGAACTGTTACTTTAATATAATAACGTGCGGAGGATATATCGCTTCAACAGGCTAACCGACTGGAATATTGAAGCCAGGGTTGCCATTACAATAAATATTCTTTTAAATTAATGATATATAACCAACTTGTTGAAAAATAATATTTTTCCGTTATATGATATAGTGAAAAACTAGAGATATCTGTATAGTATGATTTTAAATATATTTAGTATGTGGTAGAAAAAGAAGTAGGCAGATAATCAATGTTTCAGTGTTGCCAGCATTAAATATTAGTGTTAGAAGTTTATATGTTTTTTCTCTTTTAAATTTTCTTAATGTTGCAACTTTTGTTTTTGTGATAATTAATTTAAAGTAAGTGATTGTAAACAGAGTTTTCTTTTGGATTCTTTTCTTTTTTAAGTCTATTTTTTAACGTATTGCTTTAAATCATTCTTCAGAAAACATTTCATGAATCTTTTCAGCGAAAAATTTCAACTTGCTTCTAAGTATTTCGTAATTAGAAGCTTAGTGCAACTTGAGACGGACTGTCTACAAAGCCCATGCACATATAATGAATGACGTCACCAATCCGTCATCGACCACCAAGAGGTTAATTACCGGCCTATCGAACATCATCATCAGACATCTATCAATGATCACGAGAGTAGTTGAAGGAAAGTTCGGTGCCCTAATCACTGGTAGAATTTCGCAGTAATTAGATCTTCGAATCAAAAATAATTTAATGATTCTATTAGCGGATATCATTTGTAAAATTTGTTAAAAATTCTTTAGCTTAAGTATATACACTCCCGGACACATCTGTCGGCCCACCTAGTGTCTAAAGTTTTAACGGTCCCTAGCTAAAAATAAATGTTAGGTGGAGCAATAAGTTTTAATGCAGTTTTGAAGCTGATTTATTGGTAAACCTTTATGTATGTTTTTTTTTAAATTTCGAGTTCAGGATTATGTAAAAAAAACTAAATTTCGAGTCTGTTCATTGTTTTCAACGACCCAGGAATGGAGAAAACTTTATATATTTCGCAAAAGTTGGATTTTTTTAATGATGTTTCCGATTATTGGTTCCATAAAAAGGCTAACCTAAACTTTGAACTAGTTTTGACCAAAAAATATGGATGCTCGACCTGAAATTGTCGCCCAAGCTGTAGCACTTCTGCCGACCAAATCAATTCGAAAATACAAAAAAAAACATACATAAGGGTTGACCAATAAATCAGTTTCAAAACTGCATTAAAACTTATTGCTTCACCTAACATTTATTTTTAGCTAAGGGACTGTTAAAACTTTAAACACTGGGTGGTGGGCCGATAGATGTGTCCGGGAGTGTATTATCTATTAACTGCTTATTATTTTAGCGAACAATATAAATTTATTTGTATGTGTGTTTATGTTAATTAAATAATTAATATATTTTTAATATAGTAGACAGTAGAATATTTTATTTCCGAGCAGCCTGCCCTATAGTTCGCTAGTGCGGGTGCGCGCGCGCATTACGGCAAGCGTGACTCGCCCCGGTTTCCATTAAAATGCCTGCTGCTTCAGACTGCGCTCCATACTCGGTGTATGAGCGGAGTACGATTAATTATACCCATCCGTGATCTACCGATGGCTCGTGTAATGAGTTCAGTTAATTTGTATTAAAGTTAACTAATACGATTTGCGGTTCAAGGTGATGATAAATGTTGCGCGGCAGACGCGCGCATACGGGATTTAATATGAAGAGGTTTATTGCGGAATTATTATTGATGGATCATTACAGGAAATATCGCCGTCTTCATTAAAAAGGTTGAATTGGGTGAGATATTAATTTTGATGTTAGCAATTAAAAATTCACTGACTATTAAAATGTTATGCTTTGTTATGTGAAAGGAATGAAGCAGGAGTTAAGTAATAAAAGAATGTAGAAACTCTAAATTGTCCAGTTATCGCGTGTAATTTGCTAAATTGTATAGTATCTTATTTCTATATCACGAAACGTAAGTGTATCAGTTGTATGCGTAGCAAAGTGAATGTACTGTAGTAAGAAGACGTTTTCATACGTCTTAAAAGGATAAACAATGGTGGAGTTTTGATAACATATCATTGAAAATATACTTTAAAATTAGATTGATGACCTCTGTCAGTAAACGTTTAATTAAGGCCGGCTAATAAGATAAAGATAATGTATGTTTAATGGCGGCAGATAATTAATCTCACAGCATCCCGCCTCCCGCCGCTGATAACACTTCGTGCTTAACGGTAAACGCATCCCGTCCTCACATACTTGATTATGTTGCGATATCGTTATAACTTAGAATTGATAGTAAACTTGTACCGAGATCTAATCGCTTTGTTATACATTTTTTATAATGATCATAGTTTTGTTATTATACCTATTAGTTTCCTCAAAAGTGAAGAAGGTCAAGATGACATTCATTACTGTGAATAGAAATAATTAAATATGGATTATGCTAAAGAAGACTTAAGTTATAAATCAGGTATAATACTAATAACAGTAAAGGATAAAATATGTCGCTTTAGTGCAAGAAGGTAAGATAAAAGATAAGATTCAAAAGCATTAATTTCTTGTAGTTTGTTGTTCCTGTTTTCAAAATATGGAAACCTGAAAAAATATAGTATTCTGAAACAAATTCCGCGTGGTGGTATGTGATAATGATGCCATTGGTGGTGAATTGTGCTCGCACAGATATATGTTTACAGCTGAAACACAATAACGTGTTAGCTAGTTGTGTATGAGAAACTTTATGACACCGGAACTGAACCAGGGACTTTTGTACTACATGCATTGCTTAATCTCTGCACTACGGAGGCATTTATATATAAATAAAGTTCCATGATTTCCCGCAGGGATTTAGGGAATATTATATAATTTTACTGGTGGTAGGTCTCTGTTGCCGGAAACGGTATGGATGGGTACCACCACAGCTCCTATTTCAACCGCCAAATAGTAGTGTGCGAACATTACTGTGTTCCGGTTTGAAGGGCGCTGTAGCTAGTGTAATTACTGGGGTAACGAGACTTAACACCTTATGTCTCAAGGCGAAGAGCGCAATGTGGTGCAGTGTATACCATCTTAACTAGCACCGCATTGTTATGGGCAAGCGTATCACTTACCATCAGGTGTACGTCTTGCTCGTCTCATCGCATAGTAGTATAAAAAAAAATAACTTGTTAGGTACTTAGTGAAATGTCTAAATAAGTTCCACTTAACTTGTGCTTAGCTCGTATTTCGTACGTTCACTTAATAAGGTTGTGCGGAGGCTCGCAGCAGTCCTCGCATCCGGTTCTTATCTCGCCGCCACTATTAGCTGATAATAGGCAATAAATAACGCCTGCTGACGATCAGCTAGCCGATTGTTCTAGAAGCTCCGCGGCCCGCTGCTACACAAGTGGGCAAGGTCGCAGCTGGAGGCTCTTATTGTTCCTTTCTGTGTAACATTGCTCAAATGGTATACAAACGTATCCGAGAATAGACCAGGTTAAATGCTAATTCAATATTTCTCAACATTGATCCATAATTTTTTTTCCCACTTTCCACTGATATAATTATTCAGAGGTTTTTTATCTTATTAACATAATTTACTACTAGTAATATCTTATCTATCAATACAAAAATCGTATTTATTTATCCCTATACCTATTGTTAACTATTGTACATATGTTTAAATAAAATTTGAAAAACTTGTTATTAACTAATTTATTTTTATCAACTCGCATAAACCATCTGTATCTATTATCCATAATTATTGTATCAAGATGTAGTTGTGTGATGTTATTTTCAATGATGATTTCTTTCTTTTTTCAAATAAAGTTTAGAGATAGGTTTTTCATAGTATAATATTAGTTATCATTAGTAGGTCTCTGTTTGTTCAGACCGTCTAAGTACTACCGCTACTGCTCTTTCAACCGCCAAATAGTAGTGTGTAAACATTACTGTACTCTAGTTTAAATAGCGCTGTAAGCTAGTGAAATTACTGGGTAACGAGACTTAACTTATATCTTAAGGCGACGAGCGCAATGTGGTGCAGTGTATACCATCTTAACTACCGGCTTGTTATGGGCAAACGTATCACTTACCATCAGGTCAACGTCTCGCTCGTTTCATAAAATAAAAAAAATCTTAAGTCAGAAGCGCAGTAAACAACTACAACAAAATTGATAAGAATAACACAATACTTATCATTAAGCTAATTTCTAATATTTTACTTAATTTGATCTACCGCAGGAATGACTATTGCTGGAGAAGACTTATCTTTAAGTAGAGAAAGCGCTTAACATAATCAAGAACGACTCTTCTTAATCTGAGATGGAACGACGACTTTAGTTCGGATTCTTCTTCTTCTAAGTCGTATTTCCTCATGACTGACGGTCGTGGTCATCATGTGATGAAACACACGACGACTTACTTAGCAGTTGTAATGGAGTGGTTTGCCATTGCCTTCTCCATTTCACATACTAGTGCGAGCACGGAAGGTTATGACAAGATCGGATAAGTACAGCTTAAGTTAGGACCTGGTAACATTTCTCAGTCGACTTCCACAGTCAACTGATAAGGATAATGAAGTAATATAATGATAGAAAAGAAACGTATCATTATCAGAAGTTCGTGATTTAGTTGGTAATTGCTTAAGACCAGAACCGAATGGTTTATAGATAAACAACAAAAGCCCCGAGGCCGCGGCCGCAATGGTTCGCATTGAATTAGCGCCTGCGCTGTTCTTTGTGCCTCTACATATATCAAACGCACCTGGAAATCTCAATTACAGACTGTAATTTGGTTTGTGTGCTCGGTATACTGCTGTTGAATACTTGTTCTGTTCGACTTTACTCAGTGCGATGGAGTATGATTAAGTTTTACCTAACAGTACATCTTTATACACACTCACATTTCTTCTTCTAAGTCGTATTTCCTCATGACTGAGAGTCGTGGTCATCATGTGTACTGAAACACACGACGA
Source organism: Byasa hedistus (assembly GCA_029286795.1). Taxonomy (NCBI): domain Eukaryota; kingdom Metazoa; phylum Arthropoda; class Insecta; order Lepidoptera; family Papilionidae; genus Byasa; species Byasa hedistus. The sequence goes on from JAGSMW010000024.1 coordinate 7,074,369, forward strand.
TTTTCTTAGCAGTTATATTGGAGTGGTGTTGCCATTGCCGTCTCCATTTCACTTACTAGTCCGAGCACGAATGGTCATGACATAGATATGCAGATTTCCTCACGATGCTCTTCACCGCCAAAGCTCGTGATATCAGTTGGTTTTATAGTAACTGCACATAAATTAAAAAATTTATTGGTGCAGGCCGAATTCGAACCCGGTACCTCCGGAGTGGAAGTCCGGCGTTCAAACCACTAGGCTGTCACTTCTCTGATGAGTCATTTATTAGTATGCAATAGGAATTTGAAATATTTGTGACTATTTGACAAAAATTTGAAGTTTTTTGCTGTGTTCTCTCCATCATCACGATAATTTTTATTAACCAATGCTGAATATAACCTTCACCATTGATTACATCGATGCTTCTCAAATATATTCACCGTGTTCTTCACTAAGCCGTCAGCTATACAATATTGTTTGCTACAATACATAGTTCCATACAAATATTTGCTCCATAGCTTAACTCAGTTTCTATCTACTCAACCTTTAACTTAATAATTATATTAAATTGAGCTACGTCATCAAGTTTCTTTTCAGTTGAAGTTGTATAAGCATTAAAAGTATACTTCTCACAATACATGGGTTTCTTAAACCTTATTAGGTTTGTGTGAGACCTGTACAATAATAACTCTATAGTTTAGGGAGTAGGTTAGAATATTCCATATCAATTCTAATTTCAACTGAAAAAAGCGACTAAGATGAGGATAATTCATAGAGTAAAAAAGCAGCTCTTATTCGGATTACAAACTTAGTGAATACAGTAAATACTTAACTTTAGTGAAGGCTATATTTAGGAGTGGATATATAAATTCTGGTATAATATAATGATAGCCTAATTATATAGTAACGCCGAAGAGTAATGTTCAGTTTGTAAGAAAATGCTGTTTCCAAGTTAAACTCTTGTTAACACAAACTACACCCCTCAGAGACGAGGAGCTTGCTAACGAAGTGTTTAAAAAATTTATAAGCACAAAACAAGGAGTCAAATTGAATGCGCAGCTACTTTTATACGTCGTTTAGGTCTCATGAAAGATTTTGAACAATTAGGGGTTATACTAAAGCTCAGGGGGGCCGAGCGCCGGCTTCACTAGTGTTTTAACTTTTAATTGCTTTGTGAGCTTACGACGAAATTCATACAAAGCTCGCTTATGTATTCGAGTGCATTGTACTGTTATTTCGTTTATAGTTATTATTAAAAAAATTAATACTTTTTTGTATTCTACGAAGCTATGAGACGAGCAAGACGTTCACGTGATGGTAAGTGATACACTTGATAACAAAGTTTTGCTAGTTAAGATGGTATACACTGCACCACATTGCGATCGTCGCCTTGAGACATAATTTGAGTCTCGTTACCCCAGTAATATCACTAGCTCACTCCATTCAAACCGGAACAAAGTAATATTTGCACACTACTGTTTACCAGCTGAAATGGTCACCTACTTAGACAGAGATAGTAAACTAAGTAAACAAAAAAAAAGTTAATTATGTAAGCGTAAGTGTAATTAATAATAGCAACACTTAAAACTGCAATATTCAACAGTCTCCGTTAAATCATTTACAACAACCTATAACGATTGATTTAGTAAATACATTACCGGTAATAGTACAGGTAGTACAGGTACAACGGGTAGTATATAGCCTTCATAGCCTATAATACCTCATTACAAGCTATGAGCAGTAACTTTACTAGTTACAGCGGCCGGTAATGAAATTATAGGCTTAACAAGACTACATCTTGTCGTTAGTTAAGTCTAGATGTAAACTGTTACTCTAGTAACACATGTTAGTCTTTGCCTAATAAATGGAGCCTAGATTTAGTCTATCGCCTGATTGCATCTGCGTAAAAGAGACTGATGAGACTTAAATACTCCGTAACGCTTGTAACTTTTAAACCGGAACAGCTACATGGATACTTTTTCAGGATTAATTGAAGTACAGGATATGGAGACGAGGAATCTGAAATAAGAAGACTGTAGCTCTTCCGGTTGAAAAGATGTGAAGGGTCAAAGTTAGCACTGTGGAATGAGGGAAAAACAAAACGAAATTTTAATGAGAATCGAACTCTTGACCTATGTGTCCGAAGCTTAAAAATTAGCCGCTAGACCATTCCAGGATATTCTGATTTAATAAGGTAATAGAGACCCGGATAAGACGCATGCGTTGTTTTTTTTCTTATTAAACTAATCATTGTTAAGCTGTAAAGAGAATTGCATTACCTCTAGTAATGGAGCTGGAATTCCCCCACACGGTGGACTGACGATCTGGTGAAGGTCGCGGGAAACCGCTGGATGCGAATAGCGTAAAGCCGATTGGAGTGGAGATCTTTGGGGGAGGCCTTTGTCCAGCAGTGGGCGTCTATAGGCTGATGATGATGATGATGATGATGATGATGATGATGATGATGATGATGATGATGATGATGATGATGATGATGATGATGATGATGATGATGATGATGATGATGATGATGATGATGATGATGATGATGATGATGATGATGATGATGATGATGATGATGATGATGATGATGATGATGATGATGATGATGATGATGATGATGATGATGATGATGATGATGATGATGATGATGATGATGATGATGATGATGATGATGATGATGATGATGATGATGATGATGATGATGATGATGATGATGATGATGATGATGATGATGATGATGATGATGATGATGATGATGATGATGATGATGATGATGATGATGATGATGATGATGATGATGATGATGATGATGATGATGATGATGATGATGATGATGATGATGATGATGATGATGATGATGATGATGATGATGATGATGATGATGATGATGATGATGATGATGATGATGATGATGATGATGATGATGATGATGATGATGATGATGATGATGATGATGATGATGATGATGATGATGATGATGATGATGATGATGATGATGATGATGATGATGATGATGATGATGATGATGATGATGATGATGATGATGATGATGATGATGATGATGATGATGATGATGATGATGATGATGATGATGATGATGATGATGATGATGATGATGATGATGATGATGATGATGATGATGATGATGATGATGATGATGATGATGATGATGATGATGATGATGATGATGATGATGATGATGATGATGATGATGATGATGATGATGATGATGATGATGATGATGATGATGATTTATAGTAATGGAGAGGCACTTTAAGAAGAAGAAAGAGTTTAAAATTGTATTTGCCACCCTGTCAGTTTGTAAAGGTCCCGGTTCGATTCCAAGACCGCATTAGTTGTGGGATTCGAATTGGTGGTGATTTTTTTTTAATTCTGTCTATGGCCTCATCGTAAATTTACCATGTGGTCAATTACCGTAACAGGATCGCTTGCAATTTTGTCTACCTTTACTTTAGTACACTTTGTCAGTGATATTTTTATAAACGTGTCTGAAATTTTCTGCCTCCCCCCCTCTGCTGAAGAATTAATTCACACGCCACTCAAATCACGTGCAACCTCAACCGTGACAGCCGCGTCACGTGTGCGACAGCCCATCCATCACGCAGCGTGTTAACACGGTTATAGGTCCCATCCACGCGATCCAATTGGACCTTATCTCTATAGTTTTAAAGTATAAATTCGCTTGATGAAAGATCGTTTCGAATACGTCCTTTACATTTCCACAAACTTTGTGTTTGCTATCGATCGTTATCTTATGCCTATAGCAATAGAGTCCTTTTTTGTGTGATTTGTGTGTATTGTAACTCAGGTATCGTTGTATGCGGATTTTTCGCGACACACGTCCGGGGGCTCGCTGAAACGTAAAATTGCGATATAACTTTATTTTCATCAACATCGAGATTGACGACTTAAATAGGCGATTCATCATCTCGTCAGATGGTTTCTATTTAAAAAAAAAATAACTAGGTTTGCGCTTAATTTTTTTACTATACAAACTTATTAAAGGGTAGTTCATTATGATTACTATTTTTTTGTTATAGAGTATCTCAAATTTGTCATTTCAATTTAAAATAGAAGGTAGTTAAATGTTCACTTGTAAAGCTCTGTGGAAACTGTACTTTTTAAGTAGCTTGGACTGATTTACTATGAAAAATATTTTTCGAGTTTGATGTTTGACAACAGAAACAAAAATATATCATAAAGTAAATTTTTATATTATCGCATCCAATAAAGGATTAAATTTGTAAGAAAACATGAATTAAAACATAATCGCAACGTATTAGTAACGATAAATGTTGATTAATTAAACAAACTTCATATATACGCGTATGCGTGTGACGATGCGTGCCAGTCAGTTACCGGTAACACAATCGTTTAGCGGAACGCAGCGAGCCGATAGAATCCGTAGCTTTGGAGCCGGGTATTGATTAAAAAACCAACATAAATTAGCGAATTCGGGGCGAGCGGGCGCGCGCGGGGGTGCGCGCGGGGGAGAGGAGAGGGGGCGGCGGTGGTTGTTGTCAAAAAACTTTTATAAGTGTTTATGTGTACGTCGCGATCCTCCCCCCCCCGGCCCCCGCCGCACCCTCCCCCGCCCCCGCGAGCCCCGGGCGCCCCCCCGCCGCTGACACCCTTTCGCGTATACCCACATTCGTATAACAGTCTGCGGTACAGTCCGATGATGAAGTGATTATTATTCGCTTACCAATACAAAGTAAACTTTATTAAATATTAATTATCTAATCGATACTTAATAGAGATAACTTAAGAAAAAAGTCGATTTTAAAGTGCCTTTTTTTTCTAATAAAAAGTTTATTATGTTCTTAAAGTGGCTTTTCATTAAAAACATAATAATTACTACATCTTGATATATAGAATAATTTTACTAGTTGGTCTCATAGACGTATGACAGGGACAAATATGTAATAATTGATTATATTACAAATGTTTTTAATGATGCAAAATAGTTCGCCGCTTTCGTCGCAGATTATAATGCAGCGTGATTACTGCGGTAATAACAAAAAAAATGTGTATATATTATAAATTATAACATATAGAATTAGTATATTTATAATTAATCACAAAATACGACGGAAATCCGATTATACAACGCTTTTCAATAAATCACTGTTTCTAACGGTACGTTGACATACAAGTACATGTAAATTAAACAGCGCCGCACACAGGCACGCACACAAATAAAAACGTAAAGAAACACCGCGGAGAGGAAGAATGTATTAAGAAAGCGCGACGGAGACAGTCTACTAATTAACGCCGCCGGTCAGAGCGGGACGGCGCTACCCAACACGCTAATTAAGAATACAAGAAGAAAGACGCGTTTTATGTACGCTCGTATTGCGTCGGTGTGCGCCCGCCGCGTGCATGTGTGCGCCGGAGGTTTTCCGTCAAGACACGGCTATACATGGTGTTGTTATTAACTCATTATGTGAAGAGTTAGCAAGTAAATAGGGCCCTATTTACTGCTGGTAATTGAAAGAGGTCTCTCTGATAAGAGCTCGTCGGAGACAGCGCCGTCATTTAGTTACGGACCTTTGTATACTGTTTAGTTTTGTTACAAAAATTTACTTTAAAATCATTGTAAATTATTTGGATGAAGACTTAACCATGTTATATCGATAAACGTAAACCGGTTAGGTGTTAAATAACTTAATTATTATGCGATAACTATAGTTAAGATAATATTAAAAACTTGCTGTCTTAAGTTAGAAATGATATTTGCAAATCTTAAATGGAAGTATTAAATTCGATTCCGGATGTGAGACGCCATTTTAATTTCATACGGCGTCTATTAAGTAAATTCACTTACCGTTCTATTTAAGTTGAAATTAGTAACGGATTCGTTCCATGCAAAGCATTGTATCGGCTATGCGGTTTCGTGATATGATTCATTGATTTGAATGTTAAAGTAAGGTTTAACCTTTTGTCGGTAAAGGTGAGTTACCTAAAAGGAAAGTTAGCTAACTTATTTACATTGTGCCCGCGGCCTCGGATAAAACTGTCCTGTGCACATATTCAAATAAGCTCTTATTAAAATTAAGTATAGATTTACTGCTGTGCAGTAACTCCGGTAAACATATACTAAGTTTGTGTACATACAAATACTGAAAACTTTAACATATGTTTTTAAGTTTTAATATTTAAAAGGTCTCGGATTGGTGTGGAGCAAAATGACGTCACGATGTTACTTAAGTAAAGAGAAAATATTACAAATAAAGGAAGTGGGTCAAGTTCATAAGTAAACGGCCGGTCAAGGGGACCCCGATTACGCTTTTTTTTTGGTCGGAATCTCGGAACTTTTTTTAAGCGATAAAACGGTTTATCGCGCCTTCATACTACGATGCCCAGTTGGTTATATTAGCTGCTGGTCTGGGGTTCGAGGGTAGTACTGAAATAATTATGAATAGTGTTACAAACAATAAAGTACACAAAATGTTTGTTTATATAATTATTGAAATTTCAATATGTAATGCACGATCATTCGGGATCTAGATTTTCTTTTGTAGTTAATTGAAATTAAGTGAATAACTGAAAAACAAGATCACAACTAATGAAGCTTCAAAATATGCTGCTGCTTTTTATATTGATTTCTATGGGAAAAGATATTTAATTATGAATTCTAGATTGTATATACAAATTAGGATATTAATGTGTTAGTAAATGTATTAAGTTTTCAATTAAGAAAAACCGGATGAAAAATGATAACAGCCGGGTGCATGGTATCGGCGTGATCGCTTTGCGCGGGTACAGTCTTATCTCCCGGCGTCGCGCGTTTATTTGTTTTAAGCTTTCAATGCGAACGAATGAAACAGCCTTTGTGCTTTGAATTCTGTGAAACGTATCAAGAACGAATCGCCTTCGTTATAATATGAACCTTATTGTAGGTAGAGATAGAGTTCAAATTCGATCGAACGGCGTGCGTTATACAGGTTGCGTATAGCCGTCTTGCTCTGAGAAAAAGCTTGTAAGGAAGCAAAGAATGGTGGAAAGAAAGGGGAAGGGACAAGCAAGGAGATATGTCTCGGAAGCGGCGTGATGAATTAAATTTTTAGAGGGTGGTGAGGAGGCACCGCCGGCTCCTTCGGCGCGACTTCATCCCGTTACACTTTCATATAATTTAAATTAACCGAAATTATTAAAATGTTACAACGTGTGTTAATTACTGGTAACAGAGTCGACATAAAAGTGAGAACACACCAAAATATTCATTTCTCTATTTAGTATCGAAAATATTTTCTATAACACAAAAGATGTGGTTTTGATACAAAAATAAGTTCCAAAAAAAATAATTTCAAGATTCTTTAAACGATACACATAGTTAAGTAAAGAGAGTTATAACAAATTAAAAAGCGATTCGGAATTTAACCGTCGAAATGGCTCAACTTAATTTTAACTAAGTGCATGTGGCGGTGGTATTTAATTAAAAAAAAAGGATATTCCTCATCAAAGTCTATTTTAGGGGCTCGGTTAGTGAACCGAAAAGTATAAATAAAAAGGGAACGCCGCAAATGCGCAGGTTGAGGTAAATTTGGCTGTTTTTTAAATGACGCTAAAAATTCGGCAACGTCCTAAAATGCGCCATTTTCTAATGACAAGCCTCTCTGTAATTTTTTTTTGTTTTTTTTGGTACCAAAATCTCGCTGAACTTTTCGTTTTAACTACAACGATTATATCAGCTGGAACTGCAGCTGCGGGATGCGGTTAAAGTGTATCACTGGCAAAATATTAATTGGACTAACTTCAACCGTTTCGGGTTCGATTCCTGAGCGACTGATGGTAGAGTTTATTTGCAGTGTAAACGAGTAAAACGTTCACCTGATGGTAAGTGATACGCTTGATAACTAAGCGCTAGTTAAGATGATACTGCACTATATTATGTTCGTCGCCTTGAGGCATAATTTAAGTCTCGTTACACCAGTAATATCACTAGCTTACAGCGCCGTACAAACCGGAACACAGTAATGTTTGCATACTACTATTGGGAAACAGCTGCGGTAGTACCTATCTAGATTGTCTCCGGCAATAGCGACCTTTTTTTATTATGATAGATTAGCATTTGACTACCTGATGGTAAGTGGCGATGTAGTCTTTGATAGTAAAACGCTGTAGTCCAGAAGAAGTCTATTCACTCTTCTCTTAAAGATTCCCACGTCATAACTGGAAGGAAACACAGGCGGCAGACTATTCCAGTCCTTACCACCTTCTTCTTCTAAGACGTGTTACCACATGAGTGAGAGTCATGGGGAACATGTGTAATGAAATACGTCGACATACCAGTTATATTGGAGTGGTTTGCTATTGCCTTCTCCATTTCACATACTAGTGCGAGCACGGATGGTCATGATATAGATATGCAGGTTTACTCGCGATGTTCTCCTTCAGCGTCAAAGTAAATGATATTAGTTGGTGTTATACTACCATCTACCACCAGTAAAAATTTTACATAACATATCAATGCAGCAGCAGATGACAGCGTGATTAATTCGCGCACCCCGCCGTGTGGGTGCACGCATGAGCCGGCTCAGCGGGACCGCTTCTATGTTTCCTCTCACCGAATCGATATCGCGAAACAAAGGAGCTGCCCCCTCGTAAATGCTAAAAATCGATGCGAAGAAGTGTCATTAAAGAACCCCCAAAAAATTAAAACCACCCCCCAACTGTTTGTGCACGCACACACCCGTTAAACTAATAAAGAGAGCGACGTACTCGCTGCACGCTAATCAAGAACACAGACGGATATTTTTTTTACTCACCACATATTATATGTACTCTCTAATAATTCATATTAACTACAATAATCTCAAATATTAATTATTATTGATGTTTTTGTCAAACCTCACTTTCGATTATTACATTCATATAGCGTGTGGCCAAGCTATAAGAATTTGGAAAGTAAAGACGATATATGTTAAAATTTTTAGTTTAAAGGAATTTAAGTGAGATAGCAAGTGTTTAAAATTACAAATTACAGCATTAGTAAATATGTGGACGGGGCTATGTTTAAAGTTTTTAAGTTTCTGTGAATTGTGTTTGAGATTACTCCGGTTGATGAGACAATAACGATAACTGTCTCAATATTTTCAATTATTACTGCTATATTAATAATACTAAACAGCTAGTAAACTGAAGTATTTGTTAGTAATGAATTTAAATATAATTTTTGACCATATTTCATTATGTATATACTTGAAATATATAAATATGATATCATAAAAATGTAAACAATTTAAGACTTAGTAAAATTTCATACGGTGCTGTATATGGTGAAGCTTACTAGAGTAGAATAGTCTGACTCTTATTGCATGTAGTAATAAAGCAATGCTGGTTAAGGTTTAAGTAATAAGTTAAGGTTTAAGGTAAGTTAAGGTTTTAAAGTTTAAGGTTAAGATTTACAATATGAGGATGGTGAATTCAAATACCTTCACCACTATTTAAGTTCACCACACGTACTCGTAGCTCTTAAACAATGCAAACGGAGTTGATAAGTTAAGTTATATAAATGTCGATGATTTTATTAAAAAAAAGTTGATTGCCTAAAATTTTACGCGGAAATAAATATCCAAGAGTCTGCGCAATGGTGAGAGTATATAAAATTTTTAGGTATGTTTTAATGCGACGGCAATTAAACGGTAGGAAATCGCGGACGACGCGGTTTATGGCCCAATAAAGGGCACGCAACGCTTTCGCTAATGCCGACGACTTTATGCGAAAAAGTTAAAAAAAGACGGCGAAGAATTCACTTTTAATATTCGCAACAGAATTATAACTAACCTTTATATGATAACAATTTAAGTTAAGTGACCATTAACAGCCGGAATACACGGACGTTATGGCGATAGGTTTATTATATTTTTTTTATGCTACTATGCGACGAGACGAGCAAGAAGTTCACCTGATGGTAAGTGATACGCTTGCCCATGACAACGTGGTGCTAGTTAAGATGGTATACACTGCACCACATTGCGCTCGTCGCCTGAGACGTAAGATGTTAAGTCTCGTTACCCCAGTAATTACACTAGCTACAGCGCCCTTTAAACCGGAACACAGTAATGTTTGCACACTACTATTTGGCGGTTGAAATAGGAGCTGCGGTGGTACCCACCCAGACGGTCTCCGGCAACAGAGACCTACCACCTGGTAAAAAATATAAAAAATCTCTGTAATCGGAAGGCTTCGAATCGAACCTGAAACCATCGTATTAAAAGGAAATCTACTTTACGTTAAGGTAGCTTATAAAAAATTATTCCATACAGTCGTAACTTTGTCTAATTTCTTAATTAAAGTTATCATACAAAAGAATTGCCCGAAATGCCAACGACGTACATACATACAACTTGTGTACGGGATGGCGTAAGGCGGCGATGAGTTTTAAAGTTTTTAAGGGTTCGCCGAAGATTGCGTGCCTTGATTACCGTCCCCCCCGCCGTCCGGGGGGTGGATGGGGTGGCGCGGCCCTCCGTCCTCCACACACGGGGCCCGGGCCGCCGAAAACACACCGCTGCCCTCCCATTTTTAAGGAGGGAAAATTAAAAGTGTAGCGTGCGTTTGCACACTCTTGATACTTTTAAGACGTGTCAAATTAAGTACACGTTCACATAATCTAAGTTATAAGGTTAGTGTTATATGGCGTAACAGCTTATTACTTAAATCATGTTAATTTTTATATCATACTTAAAACAGACTCTATGCTGTGTCGTTCAATCTCAAGACTTTCACTAACACATTTCTTTTGATATAACTGACTTTAAATTATTTACTTAAAGCTGTGGTTTACAAAGTCAATAATTTCCGTTGATATATGTAGTTTGAAAGCCGCCGATGATGCAGTTCATCGTACAAAAGAAGAGTGATTGAAACAAAATGCGAGCTGAAGAAAAAAAACTTAAGAACCTACGCCAGTGGTTTAATGAGCACTAGTTCGCTTTACAAAGCGACGGTAATCAAAGCTTAGATTGTCCTTTTGGCTGCTGACTTTCAAAAGATGGTATTTTAAGCTGATGCAGTACCAAGAGTAGTGAATCCGAGTGGAAGCGGATGACATGTGCGCGGCGGAGGACGGCCGCCGCCCGCCCGTTCATTTGCGAACGGCTGTAATTTCTTGTATCTGAGACGGTTAGTACTAACATCTTCATTTATATCGACTTTCATCGTCGCTCGCCGGCGAGATATTCGTTTTAATGATTATCTTACTTTAATGTACATGCAAATTTATTACACAAAACTGAGAAATTAAATGAAAATTACACTGATATTTGGTAGTATTTTATTTGATTAGGTCTGTCGAACAGAACGTTGAAATGATGGTAAGTTATACCGCCTTACTATAACAACGTAGGAAATAAGATACACCATACTATATTGTGTACTACACATTTAGACATAAAATGTTATTCATTACTACCTAAATGTATTTACAAAATTGTTTCTTTGATGTATTTTTCTTTTAATTGTGTACCTATTTTTCTATAGATTTTTTTTTATCTCTTACAAATTTTAAATTTTTAATTATTTTAGTGTTATAATTAAATGATGCGTGCATTTGTGAGTGTTGTGTACTTAATTAACTGGTACACACATCAGATGTTAAGCTGTGTGTAAATTTTTCTGTACTAATGTTATTATTTGGAGAACCTAATTAGTTCGACAAGAGACCGCGGCTTTCGAGAATGTTCTCCATTACGCTTTAGCTATATATTTCATTACATCGACGATTTTCATATCACAGAGCTCGCGGAATGACGTTACGCATCGCCCTCGAAAATTAAAAAAAAAAACGCACACACGCGAACGCGGTGTTAAGGCGCGCGCACACCGGCAGCGCCGCCTAATTATCGGAGAGGGACTCTGCATAAGAAAGTATTGCTGCGTTTTACGACGCGTGTCGCGCGCTCACTCCCCCCCGCTTCCCTCAACCCTCCCCCGTTCCGCGTCCCTCCCCTACACCGCGGCCCAGATAAAAAATCTCCCATTTCCTTAATTCGTTTATCGGGGCCCGGCGCGCCTTTGTCTCCGATCGATGAAAGCCTCCAAATGAGCGAGGGACGTGACGCGCGTGTGAAGACCGAAGGTGACAGGATAGGAGCTGCTTCACTTCCTAACTTTTTATTAAGGCAACGGCGCCGCGTCTACTGCCTCCGTAACAGACGGCGGGATAATTGCCGGCGCATTAGTTTATTACAAATCTTGTAGTAGGCTGGCAAAAAAAAAGCACTCACTTGTTTAATATCTTAAAGCGACGAGTACAATGTTGTACATAAATATAAATAGCATCTGTAATCTCTAATGATATATCTTAATTACATAAAATTATAGAAATACTCATGTCATCCCTATGCTAATAATACTAGTTTTTCTTATACACGTTACTATAATATAGTTTATTATATTGATCTTCACAACAAATAGTTAAGGTTTATTACGAGAGAAAATAAATGAAACTTGAACGTACTCAATTGAAACGGGTAAATTGAAAAAAATAACAGTAATGTTACCAACTACAAATACATAAAAAAAAACGCGTGCGTCGGAAAAACTTTGGCAATCAGCCGCCGCCCTAAAACAAACGCCCGCGAAAGTCAATAAATTAAAACGGGGAACACATGTATCCCCCCTCTCGCCCCTGTTACGGCGGTAACTTGGTAATTAAGAAAGGCATTAATCATGGATTGGAGGCTCGATTCGCGGCCGGCTTCCGCTGACAGAGTGCGTTGTGTCATGCGTGCGCCGGCTCTTGGCCGCTAAGCCTTGCGGAGGCGATTGTCAGCGCCAACAAATCAAACCTTTGAATAGTTGATAATGAAGTTTGCAGTATATTTGTATTTAAATAAGTTAACCAACAGAATACTTTAATGCGAGACGCGATCAGGACCGTACCACTTAAATATTATAACGTTTCTGACATATTAATACTTTCTCTTTCATTCTATTGCTAAAAATCTTTAAGTAATATAAGTCACTTTGTTTGTAAGTAAAAAGAATCATACATCGTCACAGCTAATTTGGTAATTTAGAGAGTTGTAGTGCTGTAAGCTACGGTTTTCTAGAGGACGAACAAAGAATAGGTAGGACAAAAGCAGGAACGATTAAGAAGTTTAGTAGTTTAAGAGGAGTTACTAAAGAACCTAAGTATCTATTGTAGAATTAAATAGTTATTTTACTGGATAACCTAAATAAGGTTTTAATGTCTGTCGATTTACTAAATCATGGTGTCACCAATACATATCTAGGACTTTACAAGAATTTGAACACCTGCCGTACTTTATATCACGATTTCCCCTCCTTACCACAACAACGGATTTGATTTCGCACCAGCTCTGGTCCGGTGCGGTCACTCGTGTTTATTTATCGCAATATTGGCGGTGGACCGTGAAGTATCAAATGCTAAGGTGATTTTACTACTAATCACTAAACTACATTCGATATTCAATCTTACCGCTACAACTATAAAGACTATTTTAGTTTTCTTCTGACTGTGGCATGCATGCGCAAACAGTATATTGAAATGGTATCTGAACATACAACTAAAAGCTTTTGGTTACAACGTTTAAGAGAAGTTATAATGCAAACATTTTCGCGTCTTATTACTGCGGTAACGAGACTTTACATCTTATATCACATGGTGAACAAAAGCACAATTACCATCACGTGATTGTCTTTCTTGATTTGTTAAATAAAATATTTATACTACATTACAGTTATTAATTAGTTGTAGTTAATAACATAAATGTAGATTAGAATCGAAATGATATACTCTTAAATACCTCTCATTGGAATGATAAATGTCTTCTGTTCTTTGTATTTATAATCAATAAGGTCGCAAATTGTAAAGCATGTTCGTTCAGAAAATTTCATTTGCATCAACAGCTTAAGGACTAGTTATTTACCGTAAAATATTAATAGAAATAGTAATATTTATTAGTAACCTCTGCAAGTCCTATTTACCTACCTCTTAGTCATGGATTACTCAAAATATCGTTTTAATATTAGAGAACCATTTCACCAAAAAAAAATTAGGGCAACGTTCTCACCTAAAGGAAAAATCGAGAGGTGCAAACAGAAAGCGGTTTTCGTACCGCCGTAGAGGACCTTACCGTCATTGTTATAAGTACTAATTCCGCTTAATGAACTCGATTGCATATTAACATGAGGGAGTGGACGTGACATTCATTGTTTGACAAGCATCGATCTGCCCTTTGCTATGCGAGGCGTAAACCAGTCAAAGTTCACGGGGATCCGTTCCCTCGAACCGAACACGAAGCCCGATTATTGCCGGCGATGCATTTTTGCTATTAAACGAATATTTTTAATTAAATCACTTTAACATGTCACATATATATTAAATTCTACACTTAAATCTTAAAGTTTTAAGATCAGCGCTTAACTACATGATGGTAAACGGCGATGGAGTCTTTGATGATGAAGCATACGAAGACGATCTTTAATATTTCGTTAACGAAATAAATCGTATGAAGAATGTAAAAAGACGAATTCTCAAATATTTAAATATTGACTTATCTAAATAAATCTCATGTTTTTTAACTGTAAATAAGTTAAATGTTTTCCAATAAAACCTCAACATCAAATCCCTCGCGGGCTCGAACGCGAAATATTTAACCGCGAACGGGGCGAGGAAATCGCAAAATCACCCAAATGAATGTCGAATGTGTGAAACCTGCTCCAGATACACCCTCGGGCGTCTCCAGCCACACCCTCGGGTGTCGATGCCGTCTTTAAACGTTCAGAAGCATTGTCCTCCGCAGCCACTCCATCACATCGCACATCGCCGATGACTGCGAGTTTTTATTGAAGAGCACGCTTTGCCTTTTGTACATGTTTGCAAATTCGATTAGGGTCTCGGACTTTTTTAACATTTTCTTTATTTTTAATGCTTAGTTAACTAATGTTTCTGTCGCCACACTGCGTCACTGTGTTGTAGTTTGAAGCGCATGTATCATTAATGGGGCAATGGGATTTAAAGTGAAACCGCAAGATTATATCTTGTTTTCATGTGTTTGTACCGAGAAATTTACTCACTTTAATTTACGTGCGCATCACACTGTTCATAATTCCTTATATTCCCTGCTTAATTTATGGAAAGAAGAATGTCTGCGGGGGGCGTCGGATGCGTGGGCCGCGCCGCCACACAGGCATACGTATACTTAGTTACACCCCAAATTAATAGCATCCCAACAAAAAATGCCCCCTATCTTACGCGGTGGGGGGGGGGGGTTTGGGGGTTCATTTGCATATATGTCTCCCCGGCACCCTAAGGAGCGGGCGCGGATGTATTTTTAATTTCATTCTTATCCCTGTGCTTAAATCATGAGAGCGGCCATGCGTGCGGGGTGGCGGCGGCGGCGGGGTGAGGCCCTCACCCTGTCTCCCCCTGCCGCCCCCCCGTCCTGCGGCCGTTAGCCTGCGTCATACGTCGCTAACCACGTACAGAGTAAAAAGAAAAGAAATCTTAATAAGTTTGTTAGGGTGCGTTCGTTTCGTGTGGATGCGACATTTGTTTTTCTAAACTTTCACATTGCGGCCATTTTCTTTTTATATTTCTTTACTCAACAATCAATTAATGTTTACATCTAATTTCAACCAATATAAAATCCTTTCAATTTAAATCTTACTACAATGCGGTATATCGTCTGTCTACTTTTAAAATTATTTATATTCAATTACTGCGGTAAGTAGATCATACTTACTCAGACATTTGTTGTTGAGCGATGATTTTTATATATCTTGTAAGATCAAAAGATAATATATATATTATAAGAAAAAGTTTGATTAAAGCAATAGTTTAATTGGTGAAGTAATGGTGTTAGTGAGGAATACACAGCAGTGGACTTTATGGATTGATGATGATTAAATGTAACGTCGGTCTGTCCATACAAAGCTCGTTGTGAATTATAAACGGGCGCGTACAAAAAAACAAGAGCGTCGTCATTCCGCTGAGCAAATTTGGCGGAAGTCTTCTTTTCCTCCTGCATGGTGCTGTATATGCCGGAGTACTTTATGTAGTGTCATTAATGGTAATTCCCTTGTTTTTGGTCCCCCCCCCATCTAACATTTGTTTTGCATTTCACCGTTGACGCGTATTTTAGTGCGTCAATTTGTTTTGTGTTTTTAAAGCATTTGATATATTAAGATATGTTTCACGTGAATTTGATATAGATGATCACCTTTAATGTTAGAAGATCATTTATATTAATGACTGTCTTGGTAGATACTGATGCTGTTAATATTTATACCTCTAAAATGTAAAGGCTCTGAAGCTTTATATATAGTTATTACGACAAAACGAAGCTGAAGTATTAAGAAATGTAAAGTTTTAACCTTTAAACAGTTTAACATGTTTCTAATGATAGATAAAAGAGCAAAGAAAAAGCAAGTGAAAAAGCAAAGATTAGTTACGGTATTTAAAATACTCTGTATTAGTATGTAGTAAAATAACTGTATTAATAAGTATTTATAAACAATATCTTTGAAGTGTATTAACCAGAAACGAATTTTACTCTGTGTGTGTAATTAAAAAATCTTGAAAAAACTAAATGCTTCCAATACCAATTTTAAATTAGATATACTTTAATGGTTAGACAATAAATGTAATCTAATTTAATAGTACAAACAATGTAAAAAAACATTTGTTAAATATTAATTCAGTTACAAACAATTGAGTGAGTTTATGAAAAGATACATAACTGCAATGATGGTCAGAAATAAATCATCACATTCGAAAGAAGTGTATGTTGATTTTTGGTTGAAGCTCTTTGTAAGGAGTGTTATTATTAATATGAATAAATTAATGTAAAGAAAAATGTAATTGAAACTTTTTTAAAACGTATAGTAACTATCGCAAATTTGGTGCAGACTTTGTGAACTTTATAGAAAAAAGTTGAATCATTCGTTTTACACGCAGTTTTTGAATGTAGAAGAGTTCCACCGTCGCGGAGGAACTCTGTTACATTAAATTAAAGATCATTAAGGATTTAAATTGGGGACCCACCCAAAAAACAGACACCCCTTTCGGTAAAAGGAAAAAGAAAAGTTGAAAGATAAGTCGGTAACCGCGACCTTTATAATCGCATCAGCAGGCCCGGAATTCTGCCCGTTAATTATTGATAGAATGAAACTTTTATCAAAACTTCACGAGCAGAAGCCGGAATTATTCGGAAGCGAGGAAGCCCTTCATAATGCCTGCGAAAATATTAAAACAAAGCCAAGGTGCGGGCCCCGCCTACTCCGCGGGATAGGCTGCGGTATCCACAAAGAGTTGCTGCCCTGCTTAGATTCGCCGTCGGCCAGATTTAGCTTAAACTTACTAATTCAAAGCTTTGAAAACATTCCGACCGCTTTGTTTAGAAAAAGAAAACAGTACTTGAACATTAACGAGAGAACTGTTTAAGTTGGTTGAAATGATGTGGAAGTTGGCTTGATATCTATAACAATCTTTTCCGGAAACCAGTGATCAGCTGACGCAATCAGTGAGTGCGATCGCGGCGCCATCGCAAGTCTATGGTCCGCGATGGCAGCGGTGTCTGGTGGCGGGCGGTGATTAATACAACGCATCTCCCTCAACGGTTTAATCGTTGGCTGGCAACATTTTTACCCAATTTTTGGGAGAGACGCCGGGCGGTGGCGCCCCCTCGCGCTCCCGCCGCGCCCACCCCTTTCTTTCGTTAAGATAAATTATCCCGCGATCAGGACAACAGTGTACGTTCAAATTGCCGCCTTTAAAATTCCCAACGCCCGGCCTAAATAATCTCTACCCTCTCTACACTTTGCATCCCGACGACTCCTGATTTCTCAAATCATTACTTCCAATCTTAGCATCTTGTAAAAAAATCATTACCTATTATTAATCTATACTTATATAACCAGAGTTTTCTGAACGAGCTCTTAACACTATATAAATTTTAGACTTAGTTTTAGTTTATTGTAGATTCGATTTCGATAGTAGTTAGTTAAATTTACACAATAACGATATTGAAGGCTGTTAGTCTTTATGAATTCAATATGTTTTCTCCAAGTGAAATCTTTCATGTGTTTGTGTTATAAAAATGAAAGTCAGTGGATAATAAGTGAGACTGTACAAACAGAAGTTCTCAACGTTTCCATCACGATCAATTACGAGTAAAGATTTCCACTAATTGTTTCGGTATTAAATTCATGGAGGCCGGGGGCCCCGATTGTTTTGTCAGGATCGATCCATTTGTTATTTTGTTTGTTATTTGTTATATTTAACTGCCCGCCTTTCGCTTTACGGGCCCGTTAATTAATTCTTTGATATTCGAGTGTCGGGAGTATGGTTTCCTTTATTCCTGCCAAATACAAAATAAAAGTGATATTTCGTCATTGAAACTGAATAACCCTTTTAAGTTCCGCTTGTATACTTATTGTTGTTTTGCCCGGGGACAATATTAAGCGACGCGTCGTCAAAGCGTTCCAATTAAGGGGAAAAAAAGCTGATTAAATAGAAAAAAGATCTTTTTTCCTTAAATTTATCGGAATTCCTTAGTTTATTCGAGTTGTAATTGTTAGCGATTATTTTTTTACTCTCCAATTATTATTAACCGTTTCCTTTGAACGATCCTTTACTTATTTAAATAATCTAAACATTATTTGACATAAAATTGTTTATTGGAAAAAAGTTACTTGATTTTTTTCTTTACAAGGTTATAAAGTATTTGCTAAGGTGTGGACTCTTCTACTTAAATCTAAAGCTTTTTAAGTTAATATCTATTATTGATCTATTTATCTGTAACATTTCATCGAACAAACGCGAAGCTGTATTAGAATTTAAAAATAACAACATTCACTTTTAATGTTTAAGTTTAAAAATTAACTTTACATTAGAAACTACTTCGTTGAATGATTTGTTTACGTCTTTCTTTTTTATATCATTCCCTTGATCTCTTTTTATATTAAATAATCATATTTATTCCGAAAATATTAAATTAGAACCTCAAGCTTATGAAGATCCCCGTGTAGCTTCTGTAAGCCCTAGAAATTAATGAACTACAAATCTAAATATAATATATATGTATGCGGGAGTAACAAAACGAAAAATGCCTTATTTAATGCTAGCTTTTAGTTGGCCATATTTAAACGAACATAATACATTTTATACGACTAAATACGACAAGATCCGTAGAATTTAGTTAGCTTACTGCTCGAAGTGAAAAACTCTTAAGTTTTTTTTTTAAAGCTCACGTACGGTTTAGTATGCGAGCGGCCGCGCTGCGGGCAAACAAGGGGTCGAGGATCCAGACTGATATGTGCGGCTCGCCTCGTTTGCAACACCTACATCCCTTTAAATAAACTTAACTGACGTTTTACTTACTGTTTTATTCATTCAAAATTTGATTTTGTTATCTGTATTTTATATTTAAAAAGAGCATATCGCGTCTATGGTGTTTATGTAACCATCGCTAATAAAACGAGTTCAATTGTCGACATATGAAACCTATCCTTCATATTTTCAAGTTAATATACAGTTTTTTTTTGTTAAGTTATAACTAATTAATCTTTTTATTACTTTGGTATGATTTCTATGTTATAATAATTGCAAAATGCAGCAGTTACGGGTACTTTAATATGGTTAAAATATTTTTAGAAATAGTTGACGTTTTCAGTCAATTTCAGTATCCTTTTAAAATATAATTGTAATCTCCAAAAAAGTTGAATAAGGTTGATATTGAGTTATTTATTATCAAAAATAATTCAATTTCTTTACTTAGAAATTAGTAAAATATTTAAAGGCGAGATGTGCATGAAAATTTTTGTTAAAACTACTAATTAATATGTGATTACTGGAAATAGTTTGCGATAAATTTCAAGTTCTGAATCTGATATACTTGAAAGAAATTTTCAATAAAATTACAAGGTTGTTATGGACGTATTAAAAAAATTAAATGTCATGCCAGAGTGCGGCGGTACTTTACACCGGGACAGCTTCTGACTCTGTATAAAGCCCAGGTCCGATCGTGTGTGGAGTACTGCTGGCATATCTGGGCAGGTGCTGCCAATTACCAACTGGCAGTCCTGGACTCGGTGGAGAGGCGTGCTATAAGAATAGTCGGTGACCAAGAGCTTTTGGATGCAAAACTCGATAGCTTGGGTCACCGTCGTAGAGTAGCTAGTCTCTCGGTGTTCTATCGAATGCACTTTGGAGAGTGTGCTCAAGAACTAACTGCATGATCTAATACCGCCTTCGCCCTTTTATCATCGGACGTACAGACACACCGCAGGCATTCATCCCTTCGTTGTCGATCTCCCGCGCATTAGGATTAAGCGTTTCGCTTTGTCGTTCATAATGCGTACAGCGAGGGAGTGGAACAGTCTGCCGGCGTCACTGTTTCCGTCCAGGTATGATGTGGGGGTCTTCAAAAAAAGAGTGAACAGGCTTCTTCTAGACTAGTGCGCTTTACCACCTAGATTACATCGCCGCTTACCAACAGGTGGGATCGTAGTCAAGCCCTAGTCTATCCTAAATAAAAAAAAAAGTCATGCTTTATAAATCAGTAGTAGTATATACTTGTTAACATTAGCAATTAGATATGTATATCAAGTGTCGTTAGAACGGGACTTATTGAATGGATTATTTAAGTAGCTCAAGCCCGCACTGAATTACATTGCCAATTGAAAATCGGCGTATTTATTTTATCATTTGAATAATTGGCAACCCCGTAGGCCACCTAATTAAAAGCGCCGTGGAAAAGTGCGCTTAAAGTACATTCAGCGGGAGCGCAGTTGAAAATAACGTCGGGAGAAATATTCCCGGGCTGTGGCATGCAAATTGCATGCCCTACATTTGCGTCGACACAAAAAAAAAACCGCACTCCATAGCGCTCTAATTCCGGTATTTTCGCTGAAATTCAGCTATTAAATACCAATTCAGAGTTCCACTCCTGTTATTTGTACCGCTAATTGGCCAACCGGCGACGCGGCAGCGCTTTGTTACCGTCCGCGAGCTGCTGGAGTGCGTGGCGCTCTGCGATATCCACTCAGCTACCTACCTCTCAATATCAATCATATTTATTAACACACAATTAAAAAATAATATACTAACAACAACTCTGTACATTTACAACAACGACAAAATGGCGTCATCGCGTTGACTTGTGTTTTGCTAGACAGGTAGGTGGATGTGTTTATTAATTTATCTATTTTCTTCTTCTTCCCAATTGATGGCATGAGCACGGTTTGTGCGTAAGCCAGTGTCATGTGTAGACGTACAAAATAAAAGATTACAAATCCATTAAAAATTGTCTGCGTGGTCAATCGTTCATGTTCTCATCTTCGCAATTGATGGCGAGAACTAAAGTTATATATAGACGTCTAAAATACAAGGATACATTTTCTTAAAAAGTTGTCTGCGTGGTCAATTCGTCCGCCATGTTACCCCTTAGTTTGTTTTTCTCCACTCTTTATCTACTTTATTATCTAAAGCTTTAGTTACTTTTATTACTCACGTCATATTGAATGTGACGTATATATCTATATTATATATGTCACATCTCTAAGAAATCTGTGGTTCTTATAAATAACAAAATATTAAGTTAGAACTATTTATAATAAATATACATTGATTTTAAAAAAAAAAATATTACTTTCCTTTAACAATTTCTTTTAAAAAAATTGTTTAAAATTTCTATAACTACAATCGATCTCAAGTTACTTAATATATAAAGCTTTTTCCCATATTTTTAATTTTTTTTCTGTAATAAAATATCATGAAACTTCGCAATCACATTGTTTCAAGATTCCTTTGTATGAATATTTGTGAATAGCATTTCTAAAAATCGCTATAACGTTAACACGTGTAATCTCTGTCTATCCCACTTCTTTGAAGAGCTTCTGTTCGGCACTAAATTAAAAAAAAAACAGAGGGAACAAGTACCATAAAGCATCTAACCGACAAACCCGTCGCCGTCTTCTAACGCGTTAAAGGAAAGATGATATCAACGCGTGGAAAATAAGTAATTAGCGAGGATGAAGGTAAGGATAAAAAAGCTCCGCGGCGACCTCCCGTGCACCTCATTAAAGCCGGTCCTCACATTAGGTACTACTAATGAATGTTGATGGACGCCGAAGCTCCGAGCCGGCGGCTTCATTATCGGATCGCATCACGCCAATACGGCCTTTGTTAACCACCACTTACGTCCCATATTTGTTGTAAGGCTACTTCACCGGGCCCACTCGCACTTGACGTAAGTACAGCCGGCACAAGTAATTACCGCGAACACGGAAAAATCTAATCTCTTACGCACACACGCCCGTTCAGCGTCTTAATTCCCGTAACGCACACACAGATGGCGCCGCGGTCCTAATATAAATTAAGGATCCCCCTGTAATATATGCGATGTCTATGTGTTGGTATTGTAAAGTCTTAAAAATGAGAGGACGGAGGAATCTTTAAAAGGGTAGGACTTAAGTGGGGGGGCACCCCCTTGTCCTCATTTGCCCTGCTCCCCCCCAACCGACCCCCCCCGTCGTCAAGGGTGTTGTGCTCCGCGCAAACGCGTTATACGGCCTACTGCTTCTCATTGTTCGTTGTTTTGGTTCAATATTCGGATGACGATAAAGGTGGGTTAAGTGTTATTTTAGGGAATTAATTTCTGTTACAATGAAACGCTAAGGACAAATAATTCAACGAAAGTGTTACATTACATACAATAATATAAAAGAAATCGAGAAGTATTTGTTAAACAAAACTGAACGTAATTATGTTTATTTATAATACGTTACTCAGCTGTGGAGTATTTCACATGTAAAATGGAGAATTAGGTACAAATGAATATAAGACTTCATCGGGAAAAAAAACATTAATACGTAAAATTGTTTACGATTTAAAAATTATAGTCGCGGAGGACATTCCTCAAAACTTTCCTACATGAAATGAATATCATGCATTCGAAGTTAAAGCCTTTGCCCTTGTATTGGTAAGGTACCATCATTGTCACGCACATGGTGTCTCGCTCCATTACTGAGCTATATCCTAACCACCAATCGCTTACGATAAAAAACTTGAAAAACCCCAAAATAGACCCTATTACCAAACGAAATAGGAACTGATGTGTTGTTCGCTGCGCGGCCGGCTTGTCGTGGTGTACGTTCATAATGACATTTATTAGAAGCCGTATTCCGTACATGACAATAATTAAAAGCCATGCACGAACCGCTGTACCATACCGTACCGATCACGTGACGCTTTCAGCATATTATTAGGTAACAAATTATTGGGTAGACGACGAAAAACATTAGGAATTCGCCATCGCGGCCTTACCCCCGCCGCGCGCCTCCCCGTGTTGTTATTCATAAAAAAAACAACCGATCTAAGTTATAAGTTGGAGCTGAAACGAATACAGACATGTCATGTCTAGGCCTTCATTATAATTGATATTCTCAGACGCAAATTTTCTTTTTACCGACTCTTTTTAATGCTTATTGTTTCTAAACTTATTCGTCACTTTACATATTTATGAAATTAAAATTCATAGGAAAATTATATGTATGACACTAAAATTATGTACAGGTATAATTTTTGTTTAAAATTACTTCGATTAGATTAAAAGTGTTAGATGTAAGAATTTTAATCTAATTACTTATAATACTGAACCGTTTTCCGATTCAATTTATATTGAGGCCCACGAGAAAAAATCGCCAATAAAAATCCGTCAGAGAACAGTCGCAAAACTCCACTGACAGCCCCCTGTGGCCTGCCGTAAAGCAAAAGTGACGTCCCTAATGCGATCGCTTCACTAATTATACCAGAAATTCTCAAAAATTCCCCAACGCCTCCCCTCCCCCCCATCTTAACCCATTAACCAAAACTTTGGGAAACCCGCAGTTTTGAAAGAAGTCCGCTTAACAAAGAAGTTTGAAGTAGATACGACTTAAGTCTCTGCCTAAATGATTAATATCGCACAGACTATATTTCAACTTTAATTTAATCACTGACATTAAAGACTACATTGCTGTTTACCAATGTGTTAATCCATGCAAACAGAAAAAACGAAAACAGGAGTCATTTAATGAATAAAACAAAAAATTTATAAAGAAGTTGCATAAAAAGTCTAACAAAAACTATCTTTCACTACATCCTTTTTTAAGTTATTATAAAGTATTTATTAAGAAGTCTTGTAGGTTATTATTAATATAGATTCTTCTTTAATTCGAGAACAATCGAGACTGATGAGACGTTCACCTGATGGCAAGTTACTCTCTACTTACATAAGTACATTACAGTTACCACTGAAAACCTGTAATATATACAACTAGTAAATATTGATTATGAGCTTGTTAGTTTATCGCATTAAACACATTCCCTCTGAGATTTAACTATGGTTTCGGTAATGGATGCAAACTTACCTTCTGCGTATGTCAATGATGTTAAAATGGAAAAAAAAGTACTTCACAAGATTCTTTTGCTCGTCAGCGAAAACGTTTGAAATGCGATAGCGCGAAGGGTTTCACGAATTAGTTAACAAATTAAACCAACATTCGAATATAACTCCTAAGTGTATGAGTTAAGGTTGCGTATAGCGTTTGAGTGTACTGGATATACATCCGTGTTTGTTAACGTGTTAGTGTTGAACTGATAAGGGTTGTAATTGAGAAAGTGACTGATGATTTGAGTTAGGGATTTGCATAATCTGTTCCTAACTAAGCACACAACAGCGCACCAGTTAATATATTCAAAGGTGGAGGAGACGAGGGCACTAAGGTGAATCGGGAGCTCCTCTTTTACTATACAATGTATTCGATATTTGCTTAATTTCACAAAGACTTCAGAAATAAAATAAAATTTTTCTGAGTGTCTCTAATCTATCAGACATAGACGACTTTACTGCAACATAGACAGAAAACACAATCCAGTTTTATAAAGATAGTTAGTGCTTTATAAAGAGTACTATTTTTACTTTATTAACTCATTGAAAAAAGTTATTGGTTTTATAACAAAAGTAATGTAAATATGTATAAATATCAAAAGAGACTTGTAACGAAGAAGTTAATAAATTTCTAGAACTCGCTATTCCTATTGGAATCCCGGGCCACATGCTAAAATTTCTAATCGGTAGAATATTTTATGTGAGTTCACTGCACCATCAATGGCTTTACTTATTGCTATGTGAAATTAAGGTTATGAGACAATTCTTAACAAAAAAACAGGACTATCGAGACAATTTGATTTTAGACTAATTTAATCTAGGTAAGTTACAATAAGAAGTTTTAATTTGTTCTCCAACACTTAATAATTCCAAGACCCTAAAATATAACAATTTAAAACAACAAGAAGACAAAGAGAGTACAGGAAAGAGATATAATTTAGATCTTATCTAATGAAACGTACAGTTTAAGTTAGTAGTATAAAATTTGAACATAAACAAGTTGTTACGTAAACGTTTGAGTGGGATGTAAATAAAGAAGGAGATAGAAGGGGTGAGCACGGAGCACACACGGGCACGGGTCGGCCAACGTGCCAAGACGGCACATGGGTGCCGCTGACAGGCTGCGGCCGGGACAGATGCTCTCACAGCAAGACGATGCTGCGTAACTATGGAGAATTTATAGAAATCTTTTCAAATTTAATACAAAGACAAGAGATCTATGTCCCTCAGTAGACATCCATCGGTTAAAATGATGATAAAAAGCATAAGAAAAGAATAGATACCTTTGTGACATATGATATGATCATACAATATCAACGAAGATACGAACAGAAACCTATTTCCAATTTAGACTCCAGAATTATTCTTCTGTGTAAAATATACATTGAAATTCAATTAATAACAAATACAGTAGATAGCAAAGAAACTAAATCTGATCCTTCATATTCTGAAACCAGAAGATCTAAATGATTTGCCACCTCTACTTCTTTATGTATACGAAATATTTTCTTCGTCAGAAATCTAATAGGTTTTACATCATTGTGTATGTAATCATTGTGTATGTAATCACTAACACGAAAGTCTTCTTGAGATTCTGTTGTAGGCAACACCAAAAATTCCTGGGAAAAGGGCCCCTTTGTGTTCCAACCGTTACCATCACGCTGCACTTGTCAAACCAATTTAAGCATTTGAACATCAGTAGCTTGTAATGATGATAAACGTGATACTATTAACTCTCACATAATGAAGAATGATCATATAATTAACTGATGGTAGGTGATACTGGATACTAAGTCCCTAAACTCATACCTCATACCTAAACTCATTTCTGCCATCAGACAGTAGTGTTAAAATTTTACTGTGTTCCAGTTCAAACGGTGTTGTAGCTAATGAAATTACTGGGGTAACGAGACTCAATATATGTGTTCTTCATCACTACTCTCAGGCTAACATTTTGCTCGTCTCATGATGAAAAATAAGAATGTAACTTTAAGTAAATTCTTAGATGTTTGATAAGTTTTAAAGAAACAATTTGTTCACGAAGTATTTTAAGTGGGGTTCCTCTCCATCCTTACCTGGCACTTGGCACAGCCGTTGTCGGGGACACGCGTGTTCTATCGCTGAATCTCACCAATTGAGTATGTTCACTAACTCTCATTAATACTTGTCGGACAGTAATAGATTTTAACTGTACTACGTTACAGTTCTTTTTACTACTCAGACACGGTTATCACAACAGTAGCTTCATTTCGGTTATTCTATTGATTGTAAAACATCGTATGACTGTTTAGTATGTTTTAAAAACTTATGAATATATTATTATACAGTTACACTTATTGTATTTTATTACTGATGGTAGGTATCTGTTTCTACATACCGTCTAGGTACCACCGCAGCTCCCGTTTCAACTGCCAAACAGTAGTATGCAAACATTACTGTGTTCCGATTTGAATAGCGGTGTAAGCTAGTGAAGTTAGTGGGGTAACGAGACTTAACTTATGTCTTAAGGCTACAAGCACAATATAGTGCAGTGTATACCATCTTAACTAGCGCCACGTTGTTATGAGTAAGCGTGTCACTTACCATCATGTGAACGACTTGCTCGAATTGTTGATTAAAAAAAAACCCGGTAATTTTTTTTTATGCGACGAGACTAGCAAAACGTTCACCTGATGGTAAGTGATACGCTTGCCCATGACAACGTGGTGCTAGTTAAGATGGTACACACTGCACCACATTGCACTTGTCGCCTTAAAACATAAGGTGTTAAGTCTCGTTACCCCAGTAATTACACTAGCTACAGCGCCCTTCAAAACGGAACACAGTAATGTTTGCACGCTTCTATTTGGCGGTTGAAATAGGAGCTGCGGTGGTACCGGTCTGTAGCTACAGAGACCTACCGTCAATGCAGTGGTCTTCGTTCCGTAAATTAATATAAAAGATATCAATATTTATAATCTATGTAAACGCTCAATTACAGATAACATATTTAATGTTTAGTTTTATTTGAGAATAATCATAAATGAATCCGTTTGAAAGTGTTTATGAGCTAAGAACTTAGATGGGAGGGCGCGGAGCTGCTAAATGCGCGAATCAGTGGGACCAATTATTTTTTGCCAGTGGAAATTCGAGAGTTGCGAAATTCGAATCGCTTAGCGGAGTGGTATTATAGAAAAAGCTCTGCGCATCTTCAAAGGTGGGCACCAACCCTTCCCGGGGGCGGGCGCGGCGTGGGGTGGTACGCACAGTAATATAGAAAACTTGTGTTAGCCCAGTTCCGCGCCTTTGTAACATCATTTCGGCTCCCGTTGTACGCCGACTGAATAATTTTGATCTCTCAAACATTATTATTTTCCATATTTTAACGCGTTTTTTTTTTTCTACGAATCGACGAGAGCAGCGTGACGTTCACCTGATGGTAAGTGATACGCTTAAAATATAAACAACGTCTATAAAAACATGGCGCTAGTTAAGATTGTATACACTGAACCACGTTGAGTGTCTTTAGGTTTAAGTTACGTCTCATTACCCTAGTAATTTCACTAGCTTACAGCGCTATTCAAACTGGATCACAGTAATATTTGCACACTACTGTTTAGCGATTGAAATAGGAGCTGCGGTGATACTTACACGGTCTCCAACAACATAGACCTACCACCAGTAAAAATTTTGTTATATTAAAATATTCTAAATTTTAGAATCATTCAATATAATCTATTGGCTTTAAAGAAAATTCTATTAAACAACTCTTACTTTACATAGTCATGAAGATAACTTTCGCAATCTTGTAAATGATACTAACATTTTACATGTTTATTTTCTCTGGTTATATATCGGTAAAATAATAATAAACAATTTGGAACGTATAAAAAAAAAGAAAGTTGTATAAAAATAGCAAAAAAAATCACCCCACAATTTTTAGTCTATCCATAAGCTAATACTGACTACTGAAATACTTTGCAGTGTAAATTCTATAACTTCAGTATATTGTAGTCTTGAAAATTTGATAGTGGTAGCGAAGGTTATAGACACAAGAAACACATATGCTGGTCACATTTGACTATACTAAAGCAACAACATCTCACTCTTGTTTTTTTTATATCCAACTTCCCAAATACTGGCGAAAATAATATGGCGTAGGGCACATGTCGATGATGATGATGACAAACACCAACCACAACTTTCGATGTAAATTTATGGTCATTGTTTGATATGATTTGGCTACGAAGGACCAATGTCATCTTATATATCATACTATGATTGTGAATACCAATATCTAGCCTTTACGCCTGGAAATAGAACTTGCGAATTGTACAATGTATGTATATTAGAAGAAGAAGTGGTCTGTACAATAGCGTTCTGCGAATACGAATGTAAGATTGATCTTGCTCGTCTGCACCCTCTCCGCTAGCGAATGACCGCCGAATGTATGACGTATGTATGAAGATTGCGGTCACTCGTCACTCTTTGACTCCCGGCGTCAACAGTCATTAATATTTTAAAATTAAATTAAATCAAGTATCAAAACAGTTCGAACGCGTCGCAACTTTATAATTTAAGAAGAAGAAACAGGCCATAAGAAATAAATGTAAAGAAGGAGAAGAAACGTTTGAATCCCGAAAGGGTTGAAAGGGGGTGCGAACGACGCGCCCCCGCAACTCCCCCGGCAGGCTCCCCCCCGCACCCGCGCCGTCACCCGCCCGCACCTGCACGTATACGAGCGTAGACAATTAACTCGAAAGAGATTGTAAAATTGTTTCAGCGTTTATTTTGCTTTCAGCGAATTTATTTCTCCATTTTTTTTTTCGTTTTAATTACAACAAAATCAGAACCGATTATTATTTGATATATATTTAATGAAAAATTAATAATGGTATATATAATAGCAGTTATGAAAAAAAAAACTTCATTTATCATGCATTCAATAAATCAGTGTTGGCAACATTGTACAGCAAGATGTAGTACCAACATAACAAACACATGACTAATAGTTTTAATTTGATTCGCTTAGTTTATTATTATCAATATTCTGTATTATAATTGAATTGATTGCCTATGTATAAGTCCTTCGAAGCCTTCGAGTTCTGCTTACCTCTAAAGTGATAGAACCGAAGCCGCGGGGTCACGTTTACTTACAAGCGTCCGCGCGTAGAAGGCCGCAGGAGGTAGAGAGAAAAAGATTAAACCGCACCAAGTGTCCTCCAATCGAAACTCAATACCAATTAAAATGGTCCATTTTGCCCCCATTCGCTGCTGGCCCCCGGGATAGTATTTAAATTAAGGAATATTCTTATTGAGTCGTCCCGGGCGTCTCATTTAAATTAAGCTTTTTGAAAAAGTCTCATATCTTCTTTACCCGGGGCGCGCCGGTACATCAAAGGGGGCGTGGGTGGTAACGGGGTAAGGTATTTTTCTTGGAAGGCTGCGGCGGGGGTTGCGGGGGGTAGGAGGAGGTGTGGGGGGGGGTGTAGCACAGCGAAGTGCGTAGCGACTCACACACTTGTGCGTGAGTAAATACCAACCCACACAGACGCGGCGGTTGTATGTAAAACACTTTAAGAAGCGACGAAGAAATGCGAGAACCTCACCACCTACAGGGGGCTCCCGATTTAATCGAAACCCATTTAAAAATTAAATTTCATACATTCACAAGTTCAACTTTAAAGTTGAATAGGAAATCAAAGTGTAACTTAACGGGTTAAGCTGTAGGTATGATATGTTAAGTGGGCGTATTGTACGGTGGGCGTGTCATATGTGGAGCGATACATCAACACTGTACCTACATTATCATTGTTAAACACAAAATGTATACTAAATAATACTTATTAAAATATACAAATTAATAGTAATTATACAGTTTAGTTTAACATTAATTGTCTATAGTAAACAAAGTTTTATAATTCATTAATAAATAATGTTTGTGATCCAGTCGTTTTACTGTCGTCTGTAAACTGTTTGCTGTATGCTCTTTCGTGTTTCGTTACTGTGTAGTAATAAAAATAGATAATAAACTCTTTTCAATATTCTAATATTATTTGCAGCATCCTGTTTGATGGGGGTAAAAGCGAAAGGGTTGCGGAGGCGATCGCCCCCCGGCCGGGGTGTCCACCGCCTTCTTACAACCTTTTTACAGAGGGGGATGTAGAGTAGGGAACAACAGAGATGCCCACCGCTGCTAATCTCATATTTTCTTCTAAATTTCATTTAATTTCCTTTCACATCGTAAATCTTCAAAATATAAAGTTTCAGTGCTTAACCTCTTAAACATTTATCCGTTAGCTTGTTCGTTATATATATAACGACGATTGCTGCTAAGGTTTAACAGGTTATCTCATATTTCGTTATGTTACTATTGTTATAAGGATATATTTAAGAAATCTTTCTAAATAAGTTTGTTTTAAATGTTAAGAAATATATGGATTTTTCGCCTCTGTCGGCGAGAGGGCTGTCGCTAAGAATGTTGTATTAGCGAGGCGTCGCGGACAGGACGGGTCGGGGGGGAGGGAGTGGTGCTGGGCCGGGGGAGAGGGATCGAGGTGAGGGTAGGGAGGGGGTGTAATTGCAAAATAAAATTAGCCGGAACGGGTACGTGCTCAATTTGCGCCTCCCAGCACTGATTTGTTTTCGCTCTTGCCATGTTTCTTGTCTCGACGCGGCGCTGCTCTGTGCGGAGTTTTCTTAGCCTATATATTATCGATCCGGCGTTGCTCACTGCCATATTGTTCCCGCGGACCGCAGCCCCGAAGCGGGCATCATATAATTTCCCTCTGACGCTTTTGTTCGTGAGCGCCTCTAGATTTTTAGATGTTTTGTTTACGACAAGCAACCAGCGGCTTGACGAAACTTAACTGACGAAGCGCTGAAAGCTGCTTTCATTAAGATTCCATAACGTTATTTGATATCGATAAAAGACTAAATAATCACGGAATAATAGCAGCAGCTGGCACAATGCTTGAGCGTTACAACTAAATGTTAAAAAAATCTCCACAATAATTATTCCGCATCCAAGTTTCGAAGTTGAAATAAAATAAAGCCGGAGCATAGTTCGGTTCATTTAGAGTCGAACTTGGTTAAGAATAGTTGGTTGACAGGAATAAGCGACGAGAAGCCCTCGGGGCGCTGCAAAAAACCAGCCCCGGCCGTGATCTCGTCCGCGGTGTTCAAAAGCCGGGCCCGAACTTTCAGGGCCGGACTGCGGAGTCAATGGCTTTTTTATTATTCGCGTTTTCTTTTCATTCCGGTTGAACTTTCCCCAAGTTTTTATTTTGAGGAAGTTCCGCGAGTGTCAGTTTGGCGTTCGGCTCGCAATTTTCCGCGTCTCGCGCCGATAATTGCGGACGCAGGTGGTGAATACTTTTTTTTTTATGTTTCACCTCTCTTTCCATTTCGCTGCTTACTTTCAATATCGTCGCGACGGAAGCTGCGCCTGTACGCTAACGTTCGCGTTAAGTGAAATCCAATCGATGTTATAAAGCTGAGCCTGCTCGTTTGTGTATGTGGAGCCGGTAATCGTGTGGGAAGCGAGTGTTTCGCGATGCGAGTCGCGGGCGCCGCCACACCCTGCGTCCACTGAGAGCGCCGCTTCCCCGCAGCCCTATCGGCACCCATTTACCGACACACGGCACACGTGACACGCCCACCGCGCCGCACGCCCACCGCGCGTGCCCGCACATATGTGCCCCAGTTACGTGCCTCACATGTGGGCGTGCGTGGCCCACTGCGCATGCCTCGGGGCGTGGCCTCCCCGCCGTGAACGTTAACGTGACGCCGGCCCGTCACGCCGCCTGTGTGCGGGCCCGACGTGACAGCTATTTATTCAGCCGCCCGCGACTCCGCCGTAACGATAAATGAGTTATAATTTATTTTTACTCGCAAAAGGGAAGGGTAAGGGAGGCCTCCGCCTGTAATTAATGGCCAAATTGGCTATTCCGAATATTCCGGGGCCGGTAATGAGGTGAGATAGAGATTAAAACTCGGCTAAATGAGCTCCGTGAAGGATTGAGGACGGAAAAATTGTGTATAGAGCCGTATCAACGGAGCCGAGCCCCCGCGCGATCGCGTTATGTAAATTATTAATGATGATAAAAAGCTCCAAGCTCCAGCTCCTCTTTTCTGTGCAACTTAAACACATAACAAACTTTATGTGACCTGTTAAAGCCTTGTATGTTTCACTGTTACCAGCATTTATTCGGAACTTAGCTGGAGCGATTTGTGAACACCTATAAAGTCACCGAGAAATCAATTTGCATAAATTCATACCATTACGAGTGAAGTCATTAAACAGAATCTAGGTTGGCATTAAGAAAAATCTTTTCACAGATAAATAAATAATACTCTCGATGTTTGTGATCATCATTAACATCATCGGAAATCGTGAATGTATGTATGAAAGTTAATCTGATGTTTCGATTACCCTTTTCTAAAGTCAAACCTAAGTAAGATTACATCTGCATAAGTATAAATGAAAAAAAGCTTTTAAAACTCGATACCAATAGAATTTCTCGTCACTACATTATGGAGTCGATATTGGCAAAGCTATTTTAAGATGAATACGAAGAAATCTTCTAGAGCTGATTCCTTCAATGCTATCGGCTTCTAAGTATCACGTGTTTATTAATAGTATTTCTTAATTGAAATCTCTATATTTAATTGTATGATTATTACATTGAAACAGTATTAAAGATTATGTAAGGAATTATAACTTTATTAATAAGAACGTAAAGTTTACAATCATAAGAATGCTTTCGCGTGAGTTGACAAACGACTTCGCAGCGGGTAGCGCATTCTACGTCGACTACCGTACCCCAGGTATTCGGGTAGTGAGTTTGACGTATGTTCAGATAGCGGTAGTAAAGTACTCGCTTGATACATGTGGATAGGTCACGGAAGTTTTGTTTTATTTATACCCAGATAACATCTAACAATTGTTTACATTCGTATATATCTAATCAAACGATACAAAATATCATCAAATGTTGGATTGTTTGAATTTTTTTAGATTACCAATTACACTAATAAAGATTTTTTAATTAATAAAGTATATATCAGTAGATGCTTTGTTTTCAGCGTTTTGAAATAAATTAATTTTTTGCGAAAATTACAACTAAGTCAAAACCTTCGTTCTACTTTTACTAGTTAGCGTTTGAACTAAGGCCCTGCTAAGGTCTCTGGTAACAGGGACAATCAGTGAAATGTAAGTTAAGATTCATATCAAAAGCGTAACGGAATCAGATAAACCGTGTACACTTCTTTAAAATAAGTTATTAATAGAATAAGTCAGAGTATTACAACTTCTAATGAATGTCACCGAAAATGAATGATGATAGCTTATTTTTAAGATTATTGACGTCATGTTATAAAGAGATAACTTCATTGTAAGTTGTGGTGAACATGAGCTACCACTCAAGAAAATTTTAATATTCAAAGAACACCTTTGGAGAACATGGGCATATCAATATCCTTATCCTCCAAGTTAGTGTGGTGATCATCCTCTTAACTTCTCCATTGAGGTTAAGCTACGAATTATTACTTATTTTAGTAACTTCATGATGTAGCTGCTAAAGGTCTGCTTTTAAAAGTTTCCTTAACAAATTTTTGGTAAGAGTTAGGTTAGTAACATGCTTTTTACGAACCAGGCTTTCATTCCTGTATCAGGCTGACAGTATCTCCGAAATCTGTCACTTAACATCATATCAACACGTGACAATATCAGACTATCAATACCAAAAGAGCGTTGACGAATAGTATCTTCGGTTTCAACATATCACTAGGTGGTAGGTCTCTGTTGCCGGAGACCGTCTGGATGGGTACCACCGCAGCTCCTATTTCAACCGACAAATAGTAGTGTGCAAACATTACTGTGTTCCGGTTTGAAAGGCGTTGTAAGCTGATATTACTGGGGTAACGAGACTTAACACCTTGTGTCTCAAGGCGACGAGCGCCATGTGGTGCAGTGTGTACCATCTTAACTAGCGCCACGTTGTTATGGGCAAGCGTATCACTTACCATCAGGTGAACGTCTTGCTCGTCACGTCGCATAGTAGCATAAAAAAAAAAATATCAATATTTAAATAGAAGCTGAACCTTTCTGGTTAATAAAGTATATAATTACAATGTAATTGAGTTTTGAATGTAACAACATTAGTAAACATTGTAAATAACATCAATAATATAATTTTTAATACCTTAACTTAGTCAAAGAAAATAATGTAAAACTATCCGTTACCCATATTTGCAAACAAAATGTATCGCGAAACAGTAGTGTGCAAACATTACTGTGTTCCGGTTTGAAAGGCGTTGTAAGCTGATATTACTGGGGTAACGAGACTTAACTTATGTCTCAAGGCGACGAGCGCAATGTGGTGCAGTGTATACCATCTTAACTAGAGTCGCGTTGTTATAGGCAAACGTGTCATTTACCATCAGGTGACGGTCTCGTTCGTACCATCGCCTAGTTAATTAAAAAAAAAATTATTCAAATCTTAGGTCAGTAATTCAATAAGCAATATTCAAACCAGTACACAGTAATATTTGTATACTAGTGCTTTAACCCATAACAGTGCATATAAACGTTATATTTGTAAAACTTAAGTTATTGAGCTATAAGATTAATTACAGTAAGTTAGATTAAGATTTCAGCTCGTATGAAGAGCTTCCTTGTAGATGATCCCAAAGTATTGTTTCAATCAGATAATTGGCAACCGGTTATACATTTAAAGAGCTGATACAACACATATAAAATATAATGACAACTATTAATATCTACCTCATCTTTCTTACCTTACTTTTCTAAACCGTGATAGCCTAGTGGTTTGAACGCCCGCCTTCCATTCCGGTACCGGGTTCGAATCCGGCCTGCACCAATGAATTTTTCAATTTATGTGCAGTTAGTATAACACCAACTAATATCACGCGCTTTGACGGTGAAGGAAAACATCGCGAGGAAACCTGCATATCTATGTCGTGCTCGGACTAGTATGTGAAATGGAGAAGGCAATGGCAAACTACTCCATTAAGAAAGTCGTCGTGTGTTTCATCACACATGATGACCACGACCCTCAGTCATGAGGAAATACGACTTAGAAGAAGACCTCATCTTTAATATCACAGATTCATAACATAAGATGTTCAAAACATATCTATTACTTTGTTTTAGAGCATCTACTTCATTGTAATTGGTACATCAATTCAGAGTTCTGTTAGTAATCATTTAATTCTAACAAACGTTTCATGAAACGTATTTAATGTTACTGTTTGGAGACCGTCTAGGTAGGTACCACCGCAGCTCCTATTTCAACCGACAAAGTGTTGTGTAAGCATTACTGTGTTCCGGTTTGAAGTGTGCTGTAAGCTAGTGAAATTACTGGGGTAACTAGACTTAACAGTCTAGACAGTAGTGTTTCCATCCAGGTATTATGTAGGGGTCTTCAAGAAAAGAGTGAACAGGCTTCTTCTAGACTAGTGGTTTTTACCAGGTGGTAGGTCTCTGTTGCCAGAGACCGTCTGGATGGGTACCACCGCAGCTCCTATTGCAACCGACAAATAGTAGTGTGCAAACATTACTGTGTTCCGGTTTGAAGAGCGCTGTAGCTAGTGTAATTACTGGGGTAACGAGACTTAACACCTTATGTCTCAGGCGACGAGCGCAATGTGGTGCAGTGTGTACCATCTTAACTAGCGCCACGTTGTCATGGGCAAGCGTATCACTTACCATCAAGTGAACGTCTTGCTCGTCTCGTCGCATAGTAGCATAAAAAAAAAATAGTGCGTTTTACCACCTAGATTACATCTCCGTATACGATCAGGTAAGATCGTAGACAAGCACTAGTCTATCCATAATATATAAAAAAAATAACACCTTATGTCTCAAGACGACGAGCGCAATGTGGTGCAGTGTATCCATCTTAACTAGCATCGCATTGTTTTAGGCGTGCTTATCACATACCGTAAGAAAGTTTCGCTCGTGTTATCGAATAAAAAAATTTAAAACGAGTAACAGCTCTATAGATGTCCAACACAAAACAAAGACGTACGGCGGCTCCGTGGCTATTCATCACCGCCGATATCTATCTAGGCGCTATCGGTTCGAATCTGCGCGGCTATGATAAGTATTGTGAGCATTATTTTAATACTAGCCATAAACGATTTACCGGCAACTCTTCACCGCTTCACGCAGCCAACTTAACTGTTCGCTAAGTAAAGGTTTTAACTTGTACCAGTCTTAGCGAATTGATAACTTGTACGTGTAATTTATTTACGCCGGAAGCTGGAGCTCTGTATAACATACAAAATTCACTTTAATAAAGTATACTTAAGTAATTTATATTTTGCTTAGATTTTTCAAGTAAAAAAAAACCTCAAGCTTTTAGGTTTACTATGTGTATAAGCTTAAGGTGTTAACATACTTTAAATAAATAGTTATGGTGCAGTGGTTAACTTGTGTTTTTGTGTGGAGGTTCCAGCTTCGATTCCGAGGTCACGTATGTACGTACCTCTTTAATAAACTTCTTAAATTCGTTCTATCAGTTATACAAATGAGAGTCGGATTATTCTAGACCTTACATCATGTAGGGGCTAGTTACGTAATGTTATATGAAATTAAGGTCATGTTTTCGTCTATTGTTTTCTTCTTGTAATGTATTGTATATTACTTTACGAAATTCGGTTTAAGCAAGTGGAACGTATAATTCAAAACTATTAAAGTACACATAGTTTATGATGTAAGTGACCGTTTAGTTCCAGCATGTGTGGCAATGCGGCCCCCGGGCACCGCCAACAATGAGACCCGCAACGGCTTATCATAGATAATCTAAATCCAACAATAAAACAGAATGGATCACAGCACAAAAATAAGGAAGATTAATTCGTGGTACCATCGCGCATATGAATCTTAAGAGTGACTGATGGACCCGCCACACGAGGCACACGCGAGATCCGAAATAAAAAGGTAACCTCGAGATAGGTTAAATTTATTACCCGACCGAGAGCGGGAGGCAGCTAGAAATTAACCGTGAACGACTACCGCGAGTGTATTTTAAAAATTTCCGCGCTGCGGTAATAGTGGAGATTACGTACACCGTCGCCCGGGGAGCCGCTGAGTGTAAACGTTTATTACGATTTATACAGCCGTCCGGCTCCCACTTACTTGATGTAACGCTCGCATCCTTCTTCCCGACTTCGACCCGGTTCCCGATCGGGAACTGGTTAAAATATAAGCTATATGGACCCCTAGGCGGGACGCGAATTAGGATAATTCCGCGCCGTAGTCAGTGCGCAGCTTGTGGTGACGACGTTCCTTCGGAGTAATAGTCAAGGCTGTTCGGTAGCGAGCGGCTAGTGTAATAGGTGGGTATCGTAGGGCGGGGTAGGTGCGCTCTAGTTGCGAAAGATCAGCGGAATTCGTTAGAGTGGGGACCTATAACGCACTCGGCCCGCAAATACAGGCAATTGGTCCGGTACCCGACACGCTGACGTATGGAGCAGTGGCCGCAGACCGTAGTCGAGTAGTGTCGGAATATAAAACGGTTTCAAGTTGGAATGTATTCGTGTTCGCGCCACGATTTATAATACATTATCTAATATATTAGAATTTTATTAAGTTACATTTAAGTTGGCCTGAGATGTGTAGGCTTATCAATGTTTAAATTCATATTAAATTTATTAAAACCTAACCAACTTTAGAAATGACAAATTAGATGATACACACAAGTATCCGCGTTACGTTACTACCTCTATCTTTTTGTGTAACTTTTAATATATGTGCTGAAACTTTACGTACATATTAATGAAATTCTTATCTTAATCTTCTGTTCTTTTACTTCTAATATCTGTTTATACTATATTCTTCTGTTTTAAATAGTTTTATTTTATTATACCAGATCTTTCTTTAACGTGGTGTTGAATGAAAAATAAAGCAATGATTATTTGGGCTCTATCGCTTACGCGATTACGTCGCCCTGTATATAATATGGTGGTGGTAGCTAGAAAAAACCTACTACCATCTAAAGTTAACATCAATGAGTCCCAGAATCAAACTAGGGATTTTCATATAAGTGGGTAAATCTTAAGTGACTGCGACACGGAATTAGTCAAACATCCTCTCTTTAAGTCGATTAGCAGAAAGCACA
The DNA here is from genome assembly GCA_029286795.1 of Byasa hedistus. Lineage (NCBI taxonomy): Eukaryota > Metazoa > Arthropoda > Insecta > Lepidoptera > Papilionidae > Byasa > Byasa hedistus. Next base: position 7,112,905 of record JAGSMW010000024.1, read on the forward strand.
TTTAACTTATGTAATATGGTGATTGATTATATAAATAATGATATATAAGCTGTTAGTTCAAAAATCATTGAGTTCATGATATTTCATAACATTTCTCTTAGAGGAAGATGATAATCGTTTTCGATTTCGAATCGCTAAACAAGAATCGATGTCTCTTACGTACCGCCGCGTATATTTACACGACTAATTCCCTTAACTACCGTACACGACACTAACTATCGCGCGCAATGTAATTACTTCTTCGTTTAAGTCGAACTTAGCTCACGTTTACAATTACATACAAGTTTAATCTTCCGACTTTTCACGGTTTAATATATATTTATTATACGACATTCACCAAATGGTTTGGATGTTTACTGAACACAACATTGTGTCTCTCTTTACACATACTTAACTTCAGCCTTGTGCTTTGAGGAATGTATTACTTGATTTACTAATGATTAGTCTACCGTCTAGATCCGCAGCTTGTGTCTTTGCTTTACTGTGTTCCAGTAATAAGAGCCCTGTTAAATAGATTTCTGTGACGAGATTGTACGTATCAAAGTTACGAGCACAATTTGGTGCTGTGAACTACTTTTCAGGCTTTCAGTGATGATGCGATGGTGAACCTCCGTCCGCCATTTTGTATTACATAATAAACAAAAATAAGCAATTGCTATATTCAATTGTGAACATGCATTCGTTCATAGACGTCATTGTGGTACAATTTGAATAATAATCTATCTATTGTCAGCAAAGTTTAAATTTTCAGCTTGTTAATAATTATACTGTTGATTGTTTATTAATAGACAGTATCAAATGTTACCGCTTGGTCACCATTGATCAGACTGTCGCCGTTCGGATGTATTGTAGTAATGTCTAGATACAATAACTACAATAATTATGTTGTACAATGCTCGCGCTGTTATTTATCAATAACGGCGAACGCCTACAGGGCCTATTTCAAGCTAAGTTACAATACGGGCTTTGAAGTTTCACCATCTGTTTACTTAAACTTATTGAATATTATAAAGATTGTGTATTATTAATACTTCCGTTGAGACGAGCGGGACGGTCAGCTGCTGGTAAGTGGTGCTGATTGAGAGGATATCCACACAATCACATTACAATCACTGTATTGTTACTGGGATATGTTATCTCGGTACTGCACTTTCACTAACTACTACGCCCTTCAAAACACTACAGTAATGTTTGTATATTACAAAGTGCCCTTTGGCAATGGAGTACAGTAAATGTTTACTATTAATTCTTCTTCCCAATTGATGGCATGAGCACGGTTTGTGCGTGAGCCAGTGTCATGTCATACAAATCCATTAAAAATTGTCTGCGTGGTCAATCGTTCATGTTCTCATCTTTTCATCTTCGCAATTGATGGCCAGAGCTAATGTGATATATAGACGTATAAAATAAAAGGATACAAATTCTTAAAAAATGTCCATGTGGTCAATTCGTCCGCTATGTTTCCAACACTCGATCTATTATTAATTAGTTATATCACAATTAAATTGGTTAAATAAATAGGTCTCTAACAATAATCGAAAAACTTATAAAATCAATAAATACTTTTTAGTATAATAATTATGACGTTTGTAATAATACAGCATTAAATTGGCATAATTTTTTTTTTATTTATGACTGCCAGTATTAAATTTCATTATAAATTAAAGTAAACATAAAACCTCTTTAGTGAGAAAATATTGTAGATAATGTGTGCCGAATGCGAGCTGCCCCTTAACGGTGACCCGTATAGCTACAGCGGGTACTCGTTACGAATGCACCCATTATCTATGGAATGCCAGACATATATGTATTTAACTGGCTCTCAAGTATACGTATACGTTGCAGTGGTTTATTAGCGTACCAATCACTTTCGGTTTCCTTCGCGCTTGCGGCAATACTAATTTGATACAGTCAGCACGAGAACGCTGCCTAGTTATAAGTTAGGTTATGTTTTACCTAACTCTATGCATTGCAAGATAAATTACTCGCATATGTGTTATGCGTATTAATTATTTATTTTGAACACCAAAATTAACGATACAAATAGTGAATGCTAACATTTTTAACATCTTTGATACTTTTGTGATTTTGCTTTAAAAGATCTATCATATTACTATATATGTGGGATCGTTTTAATGCGAAAAGAAGCAGTTAAGAACTCAAATCTTAATTATTTTTTACATTAATTTTACATTACGTCTTCATCTTAATCACGTTTTTTGACTCTCTGTCACAATTGACGTTTAATTTATTCTTTTATAGTATAGATACAAATAGCAAAACCTTAACCTCTTCCCACATATATTTGTCGAAAAGTATTAAGAGATACACGAGAAGAAGAGTTAACACTAAAATAACGACTTACCGGATGTATATTATAGTGTATTTTAAAACAATGTTATATTTTCTACTCAAAATGTTTTCATATTCTCATTGCCGTGTCAGGTTTCAACATCTGTTTGATTTTTTGCTGCTCTTACTCGTCACGAGTAATAGATCGGGCAACGTATAATAAAGTTACTATGTTTGTTTTTTCGATTGTGTAATTAATAGTTGGGTTTGAAATGTTATCAATTAGATTTTGAGATCGTGTGTCGATTTCGTAACAATTGATGGCGTACTTCCGTTGGATAATTAGTTTATGTGTGTGATTATTAAAAAATGTATTATAGTCGTCGACTAGCATAATACTTAAAGTATGCTTAAGATGACTATGGGAAATTAGTATGAGAATATAACTTTATCAATGAAGATATATAACGATAGTAATAAGTAATACATTTGCCTGATGGTGAATCTCTTCACTTATTACGGAATCAATGAAAATGAGTTTGTAAATGTTTTATTGTTTTAATTGGTAATAAGTGTAGTTTAGGTTAGGAAATAACTTAATATTTTAAATTATATGAATGATTACATAACAATGATCAAATGACGACTTCATCAGTAGTAATAAGAGAAGTTCAAGTTTATCTAGTGGACGGGTCACTCCGTATCCAATTTTGGAAAGATCTATGATTAATATTACTTTGATATTCTTAATGGTTTTCGATGATGCGACTAAAAAAGCGAGACCTTCACCAGATGGTAAGTTGTTTCTGAATATCGCATGGACTCCACTAAGGTATAATTCGATATTCTTCTCAACTTTTCAGGATATAGGAATCCCTAGACACGGCTTAGATAATCTACATACGACCAGTTATAGCAATTTTCTTCGGTCACAATGAGGTATCGGCGGAACCCACACCGCCGTTATACGGGTACGGTTCTGATGGAATATGTCATCGGGGGCCCCCAGGCCGCAATTATGCGCCGCTGTCTGTCCTGCTCCCCGTGATTTACAACCTCTGATCAGCCGCCCAGGGCCTTTACATAAACTTAAGTCAAACAGCTCAGTGGGTAAATGCGCTTATGATAGTAATAATTGAACCGACCGTTTCCGGTCAGTCGCTGTACAAAGGAGTAACAGAACGAAGTACATTAGAAATTTTTCGAGGTTACCGAAAACATAATTAGTGACAAGAACATTTTCAGTCAGGATTAGATTTCATATCAAAGGTTCGTGGACTTGTGTACTTGTACTTCATATGTATTATATTTTATTAAATTACCATGAGTATTAAGATAAGAAGGGAAGAAATAAGAAAAAATAACATTTTTTCCACATTCACCAACAGATTGATAGAAGAAAATGTTTTTTAAGAATTAGGGCTCTGTATCTTCTTCTGTGGTTGGGTAATACAAAAAACAGGACATCTTTTTCACCTTCCAGAGAATAAGGAAATCTTTATCTACTATTTTGCTATACCATTATTTAAAAACTACCAATTATTTGCTGGTGGTAGATCAACGCCAACTGTCTAATTCTGTCGCCAAACTTACGTCTAGACATTACTGTGTTCCAGTTTAAAATCTGTTGTAGCCAATGAAATTATCAATAAAATTGTATGAATCCTAATCGCTTTGCTAAGATATATGATGTAAGTATGTATGTTAGTTGAACAACATGTATAATGTGGCAACTACAAATAATTTACTCTAATAAGTAATAGATGCGATACGTCGCTCGTGTAAAGTAATCACAGTTATCGCCATTTTGTTATTCATTACTTGGCTGATGAATGATTTATATTACAACAAATTCTAATCTAGTAATTTATTGAACGTCACACATATCAAAGAAATTATATTGAGCTCAGCTTTAATTTACCAGCACCACCGTTCGTTCACTGGGTGATCTTATCGACGCAATTACCGGTTCGAATCGGCACTGATTTATGCGATAATGACTGGACAGCATCAGCGTGCACCATTCACATGGGAGCCTGGCGCGGAACACGGGAGTCATGTGTGCAGTAATTATTACCTTCGGCTGCCGATACAACGAAATATTATCGGTTATATCGTAAGGGTTATTCTACAACATAAATACTATGTAATACTTTCAGTCTGTATCACCTGATTGTATCAGCGTAACAGACTGATGCGCCGACTCAAATACACCGTAACGCTTGTAACTTTTAAACCTGAAGAGCTACGTGAATACTCTTTTAGTTTAAAATGAAGTACAGGATAAGGAGATGAGAAATCTGAAATAAAAAGTCTATAGCTATTCCGGTTAAGGAGATACGAAAGGTCAAAATCAGCACTGTGGAACAGGGGAAAAGCAAAAACAGATTTTTTTTACTGAGAATCGAACTCGTGACCTTTGTGCCCAAAGCATAAAAATTAGTCGCTAGGCTATTCTTGTACATTCTAGTCTTATAAGGTAATATAGACATGGATAATAAGACGCCCTCTAGTTAAGATGGTATACACTGCACCACATTGCGCTCGTCGCTTTAACACATAAGGTGTTAAGTCTCGTTAACGCAGTAATTTCACTAGCATACAGCACCCTTCAAACCGGAACACAATAATGTTTGCACACTACTATTTGGCGGTATTGTAATTATTACTATTCATAAATTAACTACTATTTGGTATTTTGTTACAAGAAAAGCTGTTACTGTTACTGAATGAAAGCTGTGGAATATAGCGATGTTTTCACTAAGGAATTTCTTTCTTAAGATCACCCCGTATCATAAACGAACAATCTCATTCCAGTGCGTTGTAAAAGGCGACTAAGAGGAAAGAGTTTAAAGATAAGATTTTCGCCAACCAGCCAAGAATGGTGAGTAAAACAGTCGCACCATTCAAGACTAAGTCTACAATCATTTGAAATCATTATATTTCATTTAAAAATTAGTGTTTTGTTAGTAAAATATCTTATGTTTCTATTTCGTAATATTAGGTGGTTTTTACTTTTAGATACAGATCCCATTTCGGGTATGGTCCAGCTTCACTCAAGATCTTCGCAAAAGTTTGATGTAATGAACACATCTCCGTCGCTAAGCTACATGACTAAAATAATCCTCGATGCGGTGGAAGTTTTCAGAATAACTCCACTATAATCTAGCTCACACAACTCGCAACATTGTAATGAGATGCTTGGTGGTTTATGTCGTCCGATCAGCGATTAGCCATAATCAACATGCCATGTGTAAGTTCTGCTAAATGATATATCTAACGCACCGGTTAAATTGCCCGCAACGTAACCTGCAGTCAACACGCGGGTAACCAGTACACAAGGAAACTGATCTCACCTGATAACTTACATAATAAAACATTGTTAAATTATTTAGATCATTCGATGATGAAGAACCAGTGTAGACAAATTATAGCGGTAAGTGTATGTATGAATAATGATAGAAAAATTAACTAATGAGAAGAATGATTATCATTATTTAAATAGAAGTATGTGAGGATTACAGTAAGCTAAACAGTTTACTATATTTTTCAATAACTTGGCAATACTAAAAAAGTGATGAAACAGTTTAATAAGTCATGGCTATTCAAAATATGGCAATTGACAATCTTAATTATGATTGCAGAGCTTTATCTTTTGAATGTAGTCAAAGAAGTTTGTGCAATCGAATGTAAACCTTCAGTAACTAGAGAAGCATCTGAAGAAGAATAATCACTTAGTTCTTAAAGACACCACTGAACTATTTTAATCAGAATCTTAAGCTTCCATTAGAAATGTATTCTAATATTGACGATAATACTGATAATGTAGTCATCGCTATCAATTATATCTAGTAAGCAGTAGAGAATATGATAGATAGACTAATAGCGGATATAAATCCAAGATATTAACGTGCAAAGTTACGTAAACAACTATTGTTGATTTAAGTTCTGATGTGAATTTTAGGTTAGTTACATACATACACAATTTTTTTTTTAACAAATCTATGTACTTTTTAACATTTAAGTTTAATAAAAATGTTAACCTTTGATAGGAGATGTATAAATATGGTCTTAAGATCAGTGACAATATAGCTGCAAATACAAAAATGTGTTACTTTAAAGTATTGGGTACTAGACGTGTATTGTAAAATTATCGTTGTGTGAGATATGAGTGAAATTACCATGAATATAATCCAAGTCCCCTAACGATCCGTGCAAATAACGTAGAATGCGATAAAATCAAGAAGAGAATAGACGGCAGCTCAACGTAATGCCTCATCTGGGAGCATCGCGACGGATTTACTGGCAACGGACTACTCGCCCTAGATTATTACCAACTTTATTCCCTGTTCTTAACCGTTTTGCTGGGGAATTGTTTAATTTAATAAATTGTTCATCCAGTTATTAATATGCGCTGTTTAACATTTGCATCGGTTCACTGTAAAAATTCTCAGCATCAGCTTTATCAACAGCGTAGCAGAGTGCGATCTTCAATCATCAGTTCTAATATCTATCCAGATCCTTTTAGCATAAATACTTATAATAAGATTCGCGATGTGATTTAACAATGAAGTTGGAGATGATGAAGCGTGGTGACAGTTCAACAAATTGAAGATGGTAACTAACCATCAAAACTCTAACTCATGTGACTCCGGAATCGATTTGGAGAACTCCGTGTTACTAGTCAAGCGGTTAACCACCACAAAGGGAGTTAAAAAGTACTTTTTTTTAATGTTTGTGATGTTTAAGTTATGAAAATATAACTTAAAATTTTGTTATTGTACTTATGCTAATCGTATTACATATTAATTACTTAATAACATGCAAAGCAAACGGCTTTGAATTATTAGTAATAAAAAACGTAACTGAAATAGCAGTTCATTGTGCGGGTATTGGTTTAGATTTTAAAAGAATTTCAGCTCTATAGGATAGGTGAATTGTTGGGCTAACAATGCGTTCGCATTACCAGACCTCTAGAATAGAATTAAGAGGTCTCGGACACGCACGCGGACCACTTTCCCGGCCCGAGCGTGCGAAGCGGTGCCTTTCACGTTGTATTCTATAACTGGATTATTTGAAAACGTATTGGATAATAACAAAATTGGATTAAAGAATTACTTATTAAGAATAGTTGATATTGCAAAATTTATATAATATAATTAATTATCAATCCGTCGTTTTAAAAGTTTTACAAGTGTCATAGTCAAAAGAGAACTGTTGTGACAGATATCCTCAAGTCATAATTATCACGAATTACTTACAACTTTTTTGATTAAAGTTTACATTTATAAAATTACGACGATGTCGAGGACAGGGCGAAGTGGAGAAGAGAAATAAAGAAAGCTCACCCCACCACCATAAGGGATAATGGCTAGGAAGAGAGATTCTTCTTCTTCTTCTTCTAAGTCGTATTTCCTCATGACTGAGGGTCGTGGTCATCATGTTTTTATTGAAACACACGACGACTCTCTTGGCAGTTATAATGGAGTGGTTTGCCATTGCCTTCTCTATTTCACATACTAGTCTGACCACTGATGGTCATCACATAGATATGCAGGTTTCCTCACGATGTTTTCCTTCACCGTCAAAGCACGTGATATTAGTTGGTGTTTTATGCTAACTGCACATAAATTGAAAAATTCATTGGTGCAGGCCGGATTCAAACCCGGTACCTTCGGAATCGAAGGCCGGCGTTCAAACCACTAGGTTATCACGGAAGAGAGATAGATTACATTTAAAAAAGCAACAATGTTTAAACTTTCAGTTGAATTCTATACAAATAGTTATACCAATTAAAAACCTATTTAACAAATAATACTTGGAATAGATCTTTTTAAGAACCATCTAGATTCAGATGAGCAGATCATTGAACATGTTAAAATCACCACGCATGGATACAACAGTCATTTAATAATAAGAAATTTGGTGCAAATAACAATGAAGAGCTAGTAATCACCATCACATGTAGTCGTCTCACCATAAGATGTAGATCCGCAAACTGGAAGAGAGGCAGACTTAACAGTGGAATAACTAGTATTTTTTATATATTTATTCACATTGATGAAACATTCTTAAATCAGTATAAGTTTCAAGCAGTAAGAAGAGAGAGATTGGTGACTAGTCTAGACTGTATCTGACAGAGAGCTGCAATGAAAATTAAAGCGCGTATCTGTATTTCACAAAGCGAAGGGTAGAACTAGTACGAAATAAGACCAAGTGGTCAGCGAATACCACTTGTGGGCGAATGGTTTCGCGTTAATGTTATATGAAATGGTTCGTGCGACGGTTGAAGTGAAACCTCTTTTGTAATGAGCGATTATGAGCAGCGGCGGCCCGGTGGAGTTTTTGTGAACAGCACGATGGGATTGTGAGGCTCGTGACGAATCAAACGTCACAGCTGTAGCTGAATAAGCTTCTGTGGACGCAACGTTGTTCAATGTAATAGTGTCTATTGCCAAACAATTCCTTTTCATACAATAGATTTTGACTTTTTTTACTACTAAAACAATTTAGATACATTTAAATCCATACGTAATGAAAGGTCTTAGCGAGATGATCAACAGAATGGCCATATACTAGTATTTGACCTTAAATTAATATGATGTTAAAACGTTGCCAAAGATGGTGATGTACCTCCGAACAGAATTCTCAGGAAGAAACAACTCAGCAATGTTATTATAGCTTCTGATTTAAACATAGGCGGTTACCTACATAATAAGCCTTAACAGCATCCAAACTCCAGAAGAAGTGAACCGGGAATCAAACTCGGACCTTCGTGTTACAAATTAAGCGGTGAAACGTTTCGTTACAGTGATAGTAATACGCGAGGTATTAAAATTTCTAATAAAATCGTCGTTCGTATTCAGAAAATAATTCTGTTAATTAACAACAGACTCTAGATATATAAAGATAGGTTCCATAGATCTCGAAAGAGTTTTAGTAACTTCCAATTTGGATGAAAATACTAAGATTTATAAATATTTAACCCTGATACCAAAAACTAGTTACTGTAACATGAATATTGTTATCATTCACATAAATTCTCTCCCATTCGTAGTTTACGATCTAGCATTGTATCTGTAGTATTTAGATCGTGTTTCAGACATACTTCAACATTAAATTACGGTAATATATTGTTGTTACTTAAAACAAGTAATGTTATAGTGAATTTGCGTTCGTAAATAAGTCGTTTAACTCGGTAACCTTGTACTTCTTTACGCGTAGAGCGCTTTAACCCGTCCAGTGGCCATCCAGCAGTTAATCAGATGATTCATAATGTGGCTGCGCGCGCGCAGTCCAGACGCCGATCGCGACCGTTTGTCAATCGCTAACAATTACTATTGACGGATTGGCAGGTAATGACAGATTGAAATGTTCAAACGGCGTATAGTGTCAGACGGATGACTATAATATGCCAATCAGCATTTTTTTTATAAATACAGCGGCTTATTTATCGAATCTTACTGTACAGAGGGAGGACTTAATACCTAAACCAGACCTTAGGAAAGAGATAGCGGAATATTAAAATTATATGCTCTATGAATTTAGACAGAAATATCAATACTTGTGTAAACTGAATTAATAATAAAACTATAAGTAATATAAGGTTTACTCAAAGTTTAATAACAACACAAGTTAAATTATAAACAAATACATTTCCTATTTTTTTTAAATCAAATACGTTAGCGTTTAACCACGAACCCACCTGGTGTTAAGTGTTATACGGTTGAAAAAAACACTATCTTAAAAACAACTTATTTACTCTTTTCTAGAAGAGAGAGAAAGAGGACAAGAATTGTTGTTGTACTGTAATTTCTTTAATTGCTAATTTAGTTAATTAATTTGTGTCCCAGGAGTTTTATCATTATCATCAGTTGATATACAACTCAAAAGGCCTGCATTAAAGATTTCCTGTGACCATCTCTATATCATTGGATCTTCAGGAGACAGCGTTGCTTCTACCGCTCGAAGAACTTGCTTATCAGCCGCAAATAATGGAAACTTTTAATTGCAATATCTGTTGCTCCAATGTTAATACTACTAAAGTATATTAGAGCGATATAAACAAATGATTATTTGCTTTCCTGTGCACTGCTTCCACTGTGCTGCTACCAGATGTAAGTGTAGGTAACGAGACGTCTGTTATACAACACAATAATATGTAATCAGTTAATGCGCGTGTACGTCGGTAATGATAGACGCCGGACACACGCGGCGGCTCCGGGTAGTTTACACTGCTGAATGAGAGCAGCGGGGTTAAAATATCAACTAAAACAAACATAAATACGTATTTAAAAAAGCTTTATTTTATATACTATATTTTGTTATAAAAAAATCACTAAATTATCACGGTTTTGTATACTATAAACTGAGGATGTAATGACGCTGAGCTATAGATTTTGTCGATACCAAAATGAGGATTTTATGATTTATGAACTGCTTAAATGATACACCAACATGATAAATGGCCTTGACTCTCTCAAAAAAAAAAAACTTCACATCCCAAAAGTGGGAATATTACATAACATTTTATTCGTTAAGTGACATTACTCTCACTCGTGTTAGGAAAGGATTTTTTTTTAATTTAATCTATATCTGAATTAAGTTGAATAATATCTAGCCAACAGCTGAGCATAGATTTTGATTAACTTGATACAACTTAAAGTGACTTGTGTATAGATCATCCAGATATTAGCGATACAGCTTAGGACTTAATTTTTTTAATTTCGTCGGATCGGTGAAACGAGCAAGGCGTTCTGATGGTAAGTGCTACGCTTGCCTATAACAACGTGGCGCTAGTTAAGATGGTATACACTGCACCACATTGCGCTCGTCGCCTTAAGACATAAGTCTCGTTACAATAGTAATTTCACTAGCTTATAGTGCTATTCAAACTTAATCACAGTAATGTTTGCACAGTGCTATTTGGCGGTTGAAATAGGAGCTGCGGTGGTACCTATCGAGACCTACCACCAGTAAAGTGTTTCTCTTTGTCCCGACATCACTCCTGCGTCCAGTTGACACAGTTCTGAGTATAATTGTAGCAATTTGCCGTTGCTCGCCGTTGCTCGCCGTTGCCCGCCGTGGCCCGTCGCATGACACGTCAAAACATATCGACTCAACTCATTGCGCAATCGCAGCCCGATTGAGCCATTCACATGTAATCAGAGCTGCATTTATGCCACTTCCACTCATCCAGCAGCGCGTCCCCTTAGGCGCAGCGGTTATATTCAAACCCGCTTTATTATCGCCATTATAACGCTCGGGAATCGTTTAACACATAAATAACAGCCATCAATAATAACTGTTATTTACACAAGCAACGGGTCGTTAACCTGCTGATTATATTAGGATTTTTAAGCAAAATCACACGAAGCTTGACAATTACAATTATATATATAATCTATACTTTTAATCTTCACTCTTTTTGAAAATATGTTTTTATTTATTTTATACTCCTGCTTTATACTTTTGATTAATTTACTTTCTTCGCAGCTCTGCTTGAAGAAAACTATTTCAGGATTAAGTTCGCCTAAGTACATTTCTTTTACCTATGTAGTTATGTTTCGTTTTATTGTACGTACAATAAATAATAAAGAAACTAAATTAACTACACATAGATTCATAGTTATGGTATTTAAAAACTTTAGCTGATGGTGTCTTTTGTCACAAAACGAATTAAATTTTGATTTATAGTATTTTAAAAGTATTCGTATTATCTAACGTATTCAGATCCAATTACTAAGTAAATTATTTTAACACGTCAAAACGACGCGAACACTCATTAACTTATGATGATCATATATAAGTGATAAACTATCACATCTTATATGATAATTTAACTTCTTCAATGATCGAGTGATTTTTTGCGCTTAGATCTGTAAACTTATTCGTCACTGTACAAAAAGAATAGAATCGAAGAATACCATGAATCACTCAGTAGGCCAGTGGCCAGAACGTTGCAATGTATACAAATAGAAAAAAAACACTCATATTTTAACCCATAGCATCTTCTACAAGGCAAATTGATCTTTATGTTTATAAAAATAAGAGTCAACGTTTGTGAAGATGACGAAAGAAATTTCCAATTCATTTGTCGGCACTTTGAAAGTTGCATACGGAACGGATACACTACGTTTTGGTGTTGTTATTATGTTTTGATTGAACCACTACTATAAACAATTTTTTTAATCTGAACATTTAATATAAATTAACATCCAAAGATCGAAAATATTGTTTAACCTTCGATATCTCATCAGGCAAATATAAAGTTTTGTTAACTAGAAAACTATTAATGATGTAAGTTAATATAGAATCACGACAGTTGTACAATTCAGATAAATATTACTAATAGTAAATATTAGATATTACATATTCAAACCCTAGTTTACTTTTTCTATTTATCAGAAGCATATTTTCAATAAATTTTGCTGTATATGAATCTGAGAACTGTTAAATGGACCTTTTTTATAAATGCTTGAAAAATACAAATTTTCTTTGTTAGCTTAAGTAAGAAACAATTTTAAAACTGTTGATTAGTTAATTTAAGGTGTGTTGTAAAAGTGATCGAGAAAGGTTTTCAGGGTGTCTATCAATTCAGTTCTATGACTATGGTTGTATGAGTGAGTGTATAGAGATTAATGAATAATGTGAGAGTGATGAGATCGTTTGATTTTGTTTTCAATGAATTCGAAGATAGTTAGTAGTGGTGTTAGAGCGGTGCGTAACCCGGTGGCTCGGTGGAAGCTCATTTCATGCTCCATTGTGGGCATCTTGTGAAAGCAATCGCTCCCCGTTCGAGTTTTTGTAGGAAATAATTACCGACGCCTATGTTCTAGTCGCACTTGACGGGTCAGAGCTGTATGCCTGCTTATTCACGGCCAGCGGGCCCGGACCTCTTTTTACACTTCATTGTTAGAAATTTTCAACGACCCAAAGTTTTACGTTTCATTGGTAACACTGCAAGTGTTTCTAAAACAATTTTAATGCTCCACACGAATGAAAAATGTTAAAACATTAACATCACTCATTAACAACTTTGACTGTAGAAATCAGTTTTGTGGGTTATTGTCTAAGCTTTATTAATTGCAGATACAATTAATATCTTTATTAATATCTTTACTGCTTAAAAGTAAATAATAAAGTATACAACAGAAAGAAGTAAAGAGTAGATAATGATAAGAACTGTGCCCACGTTGCTGTTTTCGTTGCGTGGCCATTCCAGTACTTCAAGTAATCAAAATCCATCGCAACGAGAAGGGACTGTCAAGATATTTGATTACTTCTTTGAGTTTATAAAGTAAATATTTCTCTTCTCCTCTATATAAATATAACTAATATTATCGCCCAATAATAGCACTAACAATATGCGAATAAAAAGTGTCCCACTTAAAAGTGAACGGAAAAAACCGCAAAGTTTCCTTTTTTTTTCACAACAAAGACTCCACCCGCAAATTTAATTACGCCGGTAATAGCTTGATAATTGTGGATTACGTGGTAATACGAGATAGGGGCCCAAATCTATTATGCAATCCGCTCGGGAAAAATTTCAAACCGCGTGAAATTAAATATTTCTTTTTTGGTTACTTTGTCCCAAAGAGTGAGATATTTGCTCAAGATACTATGATGGTGAGGCAATAGATTGCATAATAGAACTGACGGCTTATCTTTTACTTCCGGTCTCTAAAACAGCCAACAATCTACTATAATTCAGCATATTTCTTTCTTCCTTCCCTTTGCTCTCTTGTTATTAATTTACAAACGGACGAGACGTGCAAGGCGTTCATTTAAAAGTATACTGGTAGGTCTTTTTTGCCACATACCTTCTAGTTATCACCGAACCAAACATTACTGTGTTATAGTTTGAAAGGTGCTGTAGCCAGTGAAATTACTACTAGTGTTTATTATCTCAGTGCAATAGTTATAGGTGGCACATAATATAAAAAAAATGTGATGTATTTGAATACTTGAAACACCAAATATTGATTGAAACTATTCTAGTATTTTTTTTTTCAAAATCTTTCATGAATCATGGTAATATCCATATGCGATAATTCTTTATACTTAAATACTGTAGTCGTACGCTTTGATCTTTGAAAGGTCTTCCAAACAAAATTCTTTAAGTCGCCGATCAGAAATGTCAACATCGTCCATCATAGATTTATGCAATTCGGGGGAAAAGTTAACGATAGTCGAATGAAAAAAAAAATCGATTAACGGACAGAAATAACAATTTAATCGCACCGAAACAAAAACGTTTGTTAGCCGTAATGCAATAAGAGCAAAATTCCAACCGCCTGGGAACGGAACCCGCTCCCGCCGCGCCGGAGCCGCTCGACTGTAAACAGTGTGTTAAATGTAAAAATAGAGGAGTGTTCGTTTTGACATCATTTCACGTCGATCAGCCCGATGAATAAGTCCGCCGTGTTGGGGGGGAAAAAAAACTGGTCAGCCTTCTCAATGCGACTCATTTTATGAATGAAATAAGATTTTTTTCTACGGAACCGCGTCAAATACGTGCTTTCCTTTCCCGACCGTCTGACGCGACGTGCATTCATTTTACACAGATGACGATGTCAAAACGTCCTTACTTCACTCCTGACCCCTTCGAAAAATAGACTTTATCTAGACGTATTTAAGTCTAATTTTCAATAGACATCTGACGACAGTGAGTGTGTAGAACATTCCGAATAGAATCCGTCGATTGAAGAGTTGTGGACAACTCGGTAGCGGGTTGTGCATCAGTAAGAAATATTAGAATGCTTTCGGGAGGCAGATGTGGTCTGAGTAACGAGGTTTTACAATATACAGGTTGATGCGTTGTTGAGATTAAAAAAAAGTTCACTACAATTCATCATCAATGATGATACTTTGGTCATTTTAGCTTCTCCAATTAATTCTTAATGACAACTTAAAAAGGACCTTAGTAAATTCTCACCATTAATTAGACCAACGATCGTATGGAGACGTATGGAGATCTTCGATGGAGAAGCCAGCAGGACTATCGGCTGATGATCATGGTAGCGACATTAAAAACCGTAGCAATAAAACAGCTAACTTATTGCTTATTAACTTAATGAAGTTTCCTAAGGATCAGGACTTTAGACGTACTGAAGACATTACTAGCTTATATATAGTAACTAGCTTATATATTATTAAAGAGCGCCGTCCATTTGCAAATAATACTGTAAATGTAAGTAATATAAACTAGTAATGCGATAACGTATTTAATTATAGTAATATAAATATAATTAGTTTCAAATTCACGAACAGCCTGTATACAGTTCGCGGTTGTTAAAGGCATATTGTCAGATGGTAAAAACGGTTTGTGCTCGTGGGAAGTCAATTACGCGATTAGTGGCCTCGGAGCACGGAACCTGGATGCACCAGCTCAGCATACACTGACCCGTTTCATCCTGCAAACATTGACAAAAACATACCGAAGAGATATTAAATTTTGAGGTTATAAAGAGAAAAAGCTGTAATCGCAAATATAAAGATTTAACAAACATTTAAAATAGAACTACTAAATCAAACACATATACATAAAATTTATTAAACGAAGCCGTGATAGCCTAGTGGTTTGAACGCTGGCCTTCCACTGTGAAGGTACCGGGTTCGAATCCGGCCTGCACCAATGAACTTTTCAATTTATGTTCAGTTAGTATAACACCAACTAATATCATGTGCTTTGTCGGTGAAGGAAAACATCGTGAGGCAACCTGCATATCTATATCATGACCATTCGTGCTCGAACTAATAGTATGTGAGATGGAGAAGGCAATGGCAACACCACTCCATTATAATTGCCAAGTAAGTCGTCGTGTGTTTCATCACACATGATGACCACGACCCTCAGTCATAAAGAAGTACGACTTAAAAGAAGACACAATTTAATACATTTTCATACAAATTTAACAGCATACGTTATATATACATAAATATTATAAATATCGCTTTAGGAAATTGAAAGCGTCGTTTACAATCAAAATCGGACAACATTCGATCTCGCAGCGGAAGACGTGCGACCGGAAGTGATTTATTCACTATTGCTTACTGCTTTGTCTGTTGATTGTTAGTTTCGATGACGATCTGCTAACTGGTTCAATCCGGTCATTGTATCCGGTTTAAAAGAAAACTTCAAAATTAATAAAATTTACATACATATAAAAAAAGGTGAAAAATGTTTGCTGTCTTTTGAGTTGTTGCGCTCAAACATTACTGAAGACCAGTTTTAAGGTCTGTAGCTAGTAAAATTACTGAGGTAACTAGATTTAATGACTTGTGTATCAAAGTGACAAGCAGCTCATATTGTAGTGTTTACCATCTTAACCAGCTTCTTATTATTATGAGCAAGCGTGTCATCTATTGTATGAATGTTTTGTTGTGCTCAAACATTACTGAAGACCAGTTTTAAGGTCTGTAGCTAGTAAAATTACTGAGGTAACTAGATCTAATGACTTGTGTATCAAAGTGACAAGCAGCTCATGGTGTAGTGTTTACCATCTTAACCAGCTTCTTATTATTATGAGCAAGCGTGTTATCTACTATATGAATGTTTTGTTCGTTCCGTCTTTTTTAGGTTGGTAGTAATCATTGAGAATATTATAGTCTCCAGTTGACCAGTGCAATGTTATGATGTTTTATTATTCTTACCAGGAACTACATTGTTAGTAGACGTCTCGCTTAATATCAATCGATAATATTGGTTTTCCTGTCGCTTCGTGATGCAGAATAAAAAAGTGCTTATGTAATGATACAAATAGATTTTATAAAGTTTCTAAATTCTAGATCGGTCTCTTAAATTTACACGAGTAAAAAGACATAAGTCGAATTGAGAAACTCGTCAGTTTTTCTAAGTGGATGAAAAAGTTTATAACAAACGGCTATAAACTAATTCCATTTCTCATCTTGCGTAAGTAGACTAAATCGACATACTCTGATAAACAACAAATAGTATTAAAAACAATGCAAACGACAACACAACGCGAACCGGAGGTACCTATCGGGACCGGTTACGGTACGGATCAGCAGAAATAAAACCATAAACCAAAAAAACGAACCTCCACTCGTGTTTTTGCTGGAAAACCTCTCGCAACGGCCACATCGGATAATAAAATAACTAAAGCGGACTTTACATAAACTGTTAAACTTTCGAATGGTAACGTAATCGAGATCACGACTAGATCCTTTGTGATCCATCGATCTCTGTGGCGCGTAGCCGTGCGTGCGCGCATGCATTATACTCTGACATTCCGTTTAGAGCTGGTCACACTGACCACATAACTAAAGAACAACTACAAATATTTATTAGTAATTTAAAAACAATAATATCTTTTTTAATATTCACTTTAACTGGATTTGAATTGATTTTGCTTAAACTAATTTTTATTACGCTGAACCAAAAATTTTATACGTTTGTTTTGTTTTGTTGTGTTAAGTTTGTTTTTCCTTAAAATTCTTAAGAAATATTTATGTATATATAAATATAGGTATGTACTTATATCTATATATTACATAAATATGATTTACCTTTCTTTTTTGTACCTAACTTTTCACCCAATCATCACCGACATTTCTCTACATCGTTGGTAAAGAATGTCCGTAAGCAATAAGTCCTCATATTCTAACCAAATATTTTGGGTATTCCAATAACGTTTTTAATTAATTATATTACTTTAATAGATATCACTAAAAAGTAAACAAATTAGGTGAGATATTCATAATTACAGTAAGTAATTATTTAATGTAATAAATGATTTATAAACTTAGCAAGGTATGGACGACATGTGTGTTCCCTAAATGATTTAGAGATTTTCT
Source organism: Byasa hedistus (assembly GCA_029286795.1). Taxonomy (NCBI): domain Eukaryota; kingdom Metazoa; phylum Arthropoda; class Insecta; order Lepidoptera; family Papilionidae; genus Byasa; species Byasa hedistus. Next base: position 7,131,016 of record JAGSMW010000024.1, read on the forward strand.
CCATTCTATTGAAACATTTTAATGATTAAGTTCATATAAAGTTTTTGTGGTTACTATTAAATTTTTTAATTACTATTTTGTGGTTTATTAATATTTTCTAAACAATCAATATTTCTCTTATGATAAATGTATTGATAACTCGTTAATAATTGTTTCAGATTAATTGTGGAAACTGCTTGTGAGTTCTTACAATTTGTTTTGTATGAGTAATGTATATAGTAAATAGTAAACTACGATTGTGTTATAACGCTTGTTGACGTTCTGAAATTTACCTGTGCTATCGGGGATCCGAAATTAACAAAGTTAGACAAGATGCGGTTGCATCGGCCCCGGGGCCATGCAGAAACCCGATAAGCATCCAGCAATGGCATCGTTAGTTAGTTCAACTCGAAGTCTATTGCGGGCATTTTACTTGAAATTAACAATTATGGTCCCCGGCTCGATTTGTATGTCCGAGAGTTAGAATGGACTCGAAGTGGGGAATAATTAACGGTAACGGCGGTTTGATTCCTGCAGCTAATGGGCGCGGTAAATATTTTAAGTCGCCTGTTAGTGTCCGAATGGATTTAATCACACGTTTATATTCTAGTTCCAGTTTCATGTGCGAATTTTCGCTAAAGAACAAACGGACCTAGTGTCCGGCCTTAAGATCTTATATCATTAACATGAAGCTGTGTAAATATCCTAGATATAATTTCTGTCGTAAGTCTGCGTATCGTAACTATCATAAGAATATATTAAATTGCAACTAATGTGAACTCTGGAAATTGTGTTTAATTTGACAAAACATGGTCTGTTCTGTGTACGTTTGTCCGACTATTGGACACAAGAGTCCGGAGACTTATTGGGTACAAAGTAACATCCGACCAGAACAAACAAGCGTCCATTAAGGTACTGGTGTCCGATACCGGAAGAGTACCAGTTCGCACACGGACCGTCCGGATCGCCGGTAACAACCTTCGACATCACACGACGCTCCGAGTGTTGTGGACGTTATCGATATCGATAATCTAGTAAATTTCGATTTTTTAAATCGTGTTATAAAATATTAGAAAGTTATTTAAACATTTCGTCAATCATTAGAATAAAAATTAGTGTTCTAAATCTACCGCCATCAATACATGGCTTTCATTGTCACAAGTAAAAATTGAAGTTTCCTGTTGAGATTTGTTAAATTATTTAATAACTAACTAACTAAAGAAGATACAAGCATCAGATTAATCGAAAGAATTGGATACTTCAGTTTGAAAAATGACTTTAAAAAAATAGTAAATGAAGACAGCGGCAGCGGGCATAATAAGAGAAAGAGGTTAGGATGATGATATTTCTGAGAACAATTTATTAGAATATTCTTTCAACATGAATTTTGATATAAATTTTATATTTGTCAAGAGTGTATTTCCAATTATATTTATTAAGTTAGTTCCGGAGCTAGTTTCTGCTCGTAATGCAGTTCTGCTGCGATAAATGAAAGCTCCTGTAGTTTCAGTTCACCACAAAGCAGTGCTCATTTAAAGAACCACTCGCTGCGAAAAAAATGAGAATTAAAACAGTTCCGCTCATTTCTAAGATTGCTTACAAATTGCCGCTGAATATTTCCTCGAGAGCGTAAAAATAATTAAAATCTCTAACCGGTTTTAACCGCGGCGGCATCAGCCTCATCTTGGGAACTAGATAATTATCCTGGCGACACTCCAAAGTGTGGGGGCCCGTTTCAATTAGCCCCCTTAAATATTCAATGTGTTTAAAATAGGCTGCCTGATTGCACGTCTCCTACGGGCTAGTTCAAGTGCCTCGTTACACCCCGAAGGTTAATTTTCAAGTCGACTTAGAAACGGCTCGCGCTTAATTTTTACGACTTTTCGACTTTTACGACTATATTAATGTTGGAGACTAAAAATTAGGAACGGGTAGCGCTGAGATTATTATTATTGTGCATTTCGAATCCAAGCTTCTGGCTTTTTTGTACTGGCGGAAATTTTAACTTCGCTGTTGAATGTAACGTTTATTCATGATAGAGGGCGACACTGAAGGGTGTTAGTATAGTAAGATTACTAGTTTAAAAAGATTTGTGTTGTGTACACAAATATGCATTTTTTTGTATTTCACTTCAGTTCCTCCTATCACGAAAGTTTCTCCTGAATGTATGTTATATCGAGCTGTTTGATTTGTTGTTATATTTTTAAGTGCATAATCAACGATTTTTTTCATCTCTTCTGTTATTTTTGTTACCCTTATTCCATCGTTAAATATTGTTTTTTTTTTAAAGAATATGATTTTTTTCTTATATTTTAAAAACAAAATAGTTTTTCCTTGACTAATACTAACCCAAAACGATATATTATAATGATCTAAGTAATGATCTATCAATGCTCGCAGCGACAGACAATGCGCATATCTCGCGATCGATGGAGATCGATAGCGCTCCGTCGGATGTATTCGCATCGACAAGCGGGCGGCGCGCGCGGAATGCGCCGGCGCATCCCTCGACGCACACGGACTGATGATCATTGCCGGCGCATGCGCTCTATAAATAATATGTTGTAAAACGATTTTCGATAGATTAATCTGAATCGTGCGCGCGGTCGTGCGCCGCCGGCCCAGCGGAGGGATCTATTGTGGATCGATGTTGCTTAATAAATGTAGTAGAGATGACTAAAGGTTGTGTTAATTTCCCATTTATTTTATACTGCCTTCGCCCGCGGCTTGGCTCGCGACGAGTTCGCATTGCGTTCGCGTGGCGCAGTGTCTTGTTTTGGAATTTGGTTTGCGCTTGATACCACCCTCATATTGTAAATATACCTCTATAGCATTTCTAAGTAGCGGCTGCGAACATAAGAGCCAGAGTAATATAAGCCGGCAAGATAAGTAGTTTGTTAGTCTATTGTTGATAATAAAAAATACTGGTACAGTCTATTTTAATTTTCATATTTATTTTAAGTTTTATTCTTGCAATAAAATTTAACTCCGCTCCTTTTCCGTATTATGAAGCTCTAAAATAAATTTTGTAAAAATTTGTTCATCGATTTAAACGCGGTGACATACATTTCCGTTAAGAATTTTTATATTAAAATATTGATGTTTGTCATTACTTTACTAAGGTTTAGAGTTGACTTATAATTTATAATAAATTGATATTTATTGAATCGGCAGATTTCTAAATGCAACGATAGTCACCACACGGTTTATCATTATACATGTCGACAGTTCAGCGCCATCTAGTGAAATGATAATGAAACTTCACTTACTAAACGTCAATTAGTTTCATGCTGTAAAAAATATCTAGTTTTGATACTTTTCCTTATCTATATTAATTTAAATAGATGCACAAATTACATCGTATTTTTTTATTCGTGAAATATTTACCAATAATAACTTGGCGCTATTTAGATTGTTTAATTATTTGCCATTACTTCAAGTTTACCGCCTTTAAGATACAAGTTTGTTAGTCATGATTGATATTGTCATAGCATCACTAACCACATTGTCAAATAAAGCGGCACACAGTAAAGTTTATACGCTATTACTTGTAAACAAAAAATACTTGCGTCAATTCTGTTCGAGCGATAGATCTGTAGAGGTCAGCGCGCACGCGTGTCCGTACGTAGAGCCTAAATGAGCGCTCGCAGCCGTCTTGTGGGAATGGCCGATCGGGACCATTTGCTATAACTGCATCTCCGATCTGTATGTCAGGCTTGTGTTTACCCTTGTCCGTGTGATGAGCAAACCGTACAAACGCATCGACTTTTTGGATATTACTTGTTAATTCAGATGACATGTATAATTTTTGAAATCATTATTATTTACTACCACAGTACGTAATTTCTAGAAGTAGTCTCAAAAGTAACAACTGAGTCTAGCGACAAAATTACGTAGGTTCCTATTAAGTTATCAGAGAATCCAGCGACTATGGTTAGCACTGCAGACGACCACCGAGGTTTTAGATTCCAAAATTCTCACTAAACTTCTCCCCGAACGGTTTAACATCATTGCGAAAATTTCTCAAGACATTAATATCTAGCCTATGACTGTTTCACTAATCTATTACTCATTTACTCTTATGCTCAATTAATATTATAGACATATGAATAATTTTCATTGGATACCTACCCAAAATGCCGCATTAGTGCGGTTTTAAATTAAAGAAAAATTTCCAACCTTCAAAAAGTTTCAAAGTGAATACCACCTCCTTTGAAATTCTTTGCCCGGTCCGCCGTTTTATGCATTTAAATAATATGATGTTAACGTTATAAATCAAAAATTCCCTTTTGCACTCCACACTTTCCCAACTGGCAAGTTAAGGCCTCATAAAACTTTTCGAGCGTGCTCCACATAAGTTAAACATTATAACATGGCAACATTCGATTTCGTTTGGAGAAGCAGTAAGATGCACTTACTACTTCCACTATAAGGTTTAATATTGAGTAATTTTTGATCGTGCAGATGGATTTTCATCTCACGTCGTATGCAAGGAGGCGTAAAATGCAAGCCTGTTGCTGGAATAACCATAAACAGTGGCGCGGTGTGTACTGGACAATATCTAGTTCTTTGTGGGACTTGTGACCGCCCGCGGCTTCGCTTCTGTTTCTCTTTGACACAACATCTTATCACTGGTCACTGTTGTTGTGAATTTTTACTTTTACAGCCTTTACCGAAACAGTGACATTAAAAACAGACATTTCGTTGTTTTGTAAAAGTATTAAAATGTGAAATATTGTTTTAAGTTTTTTACTACTATATCATTATTTTCCTTTATAAGAGGCGCTGTGGCTAGTGAAATCACTCAGCTTCTGATCTTTAAGTATCTGTTCAATAATACATATCCATATGGGTAGTTCGAACTATGAACATTGCATTATATTGGTCTCATCGCTATAAGAAATTAAATCTTGTTACCCCGGTAATATTACTAACTACAGCAGTCTTTAAACAAAACAGTAATTGAACACTATTATGTAGAAGCACAAGTAGGCTCTAATGTGGTTCTTGACTGTAAAATAACCGGGATTAGATTTTTGTACTGTGAAGACTTAATCTTGCTTTCCCATTACATGGTTATAAAAAATACATTTAAATTGAAAAAAAAAAGTTATGTATAGCAGTTTAAAGGTTCGTCGCTGACATTTACTGGTATGAGAACACATTGGTAAGAGTCAAGCCCGCCGCGTCCGCTCGACAATGTGCACGTTATAACGCACGCCGGCCAGATCGCTCCACATCGATAACGGAATAGCAATAATGCTAATGCGTAACCGTAAAATGACAGCAGATCGCAATTAGTGATACCACTACCCCTTAAATGCATTCGAAAGCCAATGCGCAGGAGACAATGTGCGCTTTGCATTCGCGACGGCGCATAGCTTGTAAGCGTTCGTTAATATATCGAATGCACGACATCGAAATTTCCCTAAACTATGATGATACTATTAACAGATTTATCATATGGAAGAAATATTGTGATGTAGATACACAGCTGTATATGTATATGATATGTGTGTTTTTCTGTATGTACTATGTGTATTGTATCTAATGAGTTACTGTTATTATTATATCTATTATGTTGTGGTTGGTTATAGATTCACGTATTTGTTAATATATGTTATTTAAGTGAGTGCATTAACGTATCGCCAACAAACTGCTTGTCAGTTTAGCCAAATACATGTTTTTAAAAAAAAAAAAAAAGTTAGTAAATAAAACAAATAAACAATCATAAGCTGTCGGTACTTTTTGATGACTATAACAGTATGAAATCTGTCACCTCTGCCCACCTGTGACTAAAAGTTCTTAAAGTGTGTGAATATTCAGTTCACTGATGATATACAGATAAAATTAATTTACAATGGATAAACATATGTTTTATTAATGTTCGTATACAGCATGTGCATTTTGTTCAATTTACAGACTCAGCATAAATAATAATGGGAATAGTAATTATGAGAAAAATATTAAGAAATTATCAGTCCATAATTTTTTCACGAACATTGTGCTGACACTTGACCCCAATTTCACGTTGTGTTAAGTGATAATAATGCTGTAGATGGTGAAGCGTGCTCATCTGGACTATTTTGATAGAAGCAAAATTATGTTATGGCGCCATATTTAAAATATGAAGATGTTAGGATATACAATTAGAGCGTTGCTTTTTACTACACAGCCTTTCCTAAAATGTAAACGGTAGTAATGAATTATGTGATAAAATTTTTGTTCGTAATAATATCGAATACTTACACTGTAGTCGCCTCAGTCACACGTGTGTGACAAGATCTTATTGTTAGTAGTGCGCGTTGGATCGCGCGCACGATTGCAAATGGCGACGCAGTGCTGCGAACACGCTCGCGGTTATACGTATTACGTATTATCACTATACCGCCCGTTTAACTCCTGTTTATAGTTTACCGATTGTTGTCACCGCAGCTAATGCAAGGTATTTAACAAAGGGACTGTTAAACTACGGCCAGGGCTTCAAGCTTTGCACCACTTCACGTTAAAGTCGGTGGCGATTGTCGTAACAGATTAAATTGCTAAAATTGCTCCCGCCGGGTGTTGCCGATTGCGAAATCATTTTTAGTGTTAATTTTACATAGATTTTAATAAAAAAATTGTCTTAAAATTACAAAGGTTACAATTGTTTAACGGCCTCCATGACGGAGAGTTAATCGCTTGCTTTGTAATACGAAAGTCTGGTTCGATACAATACATACATATTGTGCAATTTGATTGGTTTGCTTTCCCGATATCTTCTATTTCTATCTGTCGTGTCCTTGCTCTCAATATACTCCATGAAATGAGAACAGGAAGACAACCAGAACCAAAGAATTCTGGGCAAGCCTGCTTCATCATCCACCTCAGTATTGTTAATACCAAATGATATCGAAATCAAATACTAGATGAATAACACTGAGCATGCTTGCAATAACTCTACACATTTTCACATGTAGTGAGAGATGAAAATAAAAATGCCGACAGTGATAATGTCTTAACCATAAACATTAACAGTCCTGGCGTTCCCACTGCTGGAACTTCGAGGTATTCAATAAAAGACAAAGTTAAGCGCAAAATAATAATACAAGTAATAATACAATTCAAATTAGTCTGAAAAGTTATTAAAGTAAAAACGGAACCAATTTCCCAACAGCTACAAAATTACATTGCCAATGAATCGCCGATAATAGAACAAGACAAATAAGTCTCTCCCTTCACCGAATAAACGGCAATAAATCGACCTGCTCTTGTATCAACAGCGTATTAGTGAATACGAAACACCAGCACCAGAATACGAGGACCTTCACTTTCGACTCCGTACGAAACATATCAGTACGTCAAAAGCAGAAAATCAAAGATGTGAGGTCACAATACGTTGGTCGTATTAAGCCCTCGGATTTGTCGTGGGTAAATCACGCGAAAAATCCAACGATAAATGTCTATATCCGCTTTATCCACATATTTTCGCATTTCCCTCTCTCATGTGCTCACTTAATATGGCGGTGTTTGCCCTTTTCCCCCTTGCTGCCGTTGCGGTGATTGTTTGCACAAATATTTAAACAAAAAACAACCTAAACGCCGCTAACATAAGATAGAATTTTAAACGCAGCGTCTAATGCGGAAATTGTGCTTTTATTTTTTCGAAAAAATCACACGTGAAAGTCCATTAAAATAAAACAACCTTATCGTATATACCATAGAGTTCAAAGTCTTTTGCTTCATCAAACATCGCTTAGAACTTTCTCGATGTCCACGGAAGTTCGGGCGACATTGTTACACAGTGTATTGCACATTATTGAGTGATTGAATGGCGCACTTAACTGGATGAGGCGACAACTTTGATAAGGTACCCTCGTGTTAAGGATAACGATGCTTGTGTAAGGATGTTAACATAAATTGATGTAACGGCCGTCATAAGCCTTATTTAGTACAAAATAACTATTTCTAATGCACCATATTGTCTACGAAGTAATTCATTAATAGTTTAATTGAATATTCATTTAGAGAGTTAACTATTGTAAAGTAACTACACGGATTGGATTTTTAAAGGACTTGCAAGTTCTATTTTAAGTCAACTGTTAATAGATCCTTTACGGTTTTTCTTTAGTTTAATCATAAACCCTAAATTTATGATGTTGAATGGAATGGAGAAATAGTAGCTAATTAAACAGGAGTGGTATTGAATGTAGATAATTAAAAATCGAACCAAAAATGAATAATGTTCTGCCAACAGATTTACCATACCAGATAATAAAGATCATAGTTCCCATCGTTAAGACTAAAGACCTTCTTTTTCAAGTAGAGTCAAATGTTCTAGGACACTTTAAGATATTTCTCGGAACATATCTGTTTAATTACATTTCCTTTCAGGTTAGACGGAACCTGCACTTCGATCCACAATCCCAAACCTCTCTACTACACAGCATGAAACTGGTTTAGATATAAAAGCTTTAGATATATATAACCGATCAGAAAATATATTAACTATTCCAGTTCGGTTCGCCTCTGCTGGATTTCCCACTGTTCCGTCGCAAGTATTTGCATGTACACATTTATTGATACAAGAACAATTCAATTCAAACTACACGGGTGAAAATACATCGCCCTTGTACCGCTGTCTGGGTAGCAAATTAACATTTTGACGCGTCCACGGGCTCCGTACTCATTTTTATGTACCGAAAGCAGGAAAACTCGGGAACATAGCAACCAACGTCCTGCGGTTTACTATTCTTAGAAATTAAACCCTGCTCCCGACTGTTGACTTCTTTCTCCCACTTCCATACCTGAACCTCGCCGCTAACCACCCTAACCTCGGATTTGAATTCACAGTGTATGAAATGTTGTTAAGACAGACATTATTTGTGTATAGCGGAAATGTTCTCCTTTTTCTTTATTGATTTTAACCTTTTTCTGGGAACTGTTTTATAAATTAAAGGCAGAATGCCTATACTATTAGTTTCACAGCCATTATCAGCCGCTGCTGAGCATAAGGCTTCCTCAAGTATCTTACCGTGCTTGGGATGTTTGAATCCAGCAGCTTCTTACGATCTTCTCCAGAACGACGGTTTACCTTTTGAAACCCATTTAGAGCTAGCTATCTTTGAACACCATTCTCCCATATCTCATACAAAGCATCGTACATTACAAAGCTGTAGTAAGCGTTGAAAATACTATTTATATAATTTTTCATTATATTACTTTAATATTCAATAAAATTATATGCGTAGCGACAGTGTATAAACACCTTTAGAGCGAGCAGTTAATTCTACGTTTCGATTAAGAGTAACACGCGGCAATAACGCGAACACGGTGTCCCGCTGCTGCGCGGGCGCATCTCGATCTCCTTATTAGTATTGTAATACGAAATCACATATCACGTCGCGGTGACGTATCGGATACGCCGCGGGCCCCTCTCAGCGTTTGTAGCAATAGTTTTATTCGATCTAACCGCGAGTCACGATGCCGTGCATTATTCTAAACGTTTTAAATCTATAGCTTGCAATTTGCAGAGGCCTTAACGGCGGAAACAAGTTTCTGGTGGTTTTGTGTCTCTTAACCATTTCATGTGTTTCTTTGATAAACGCCTACATGAAATTTATGGACATTAAAGTAATATTAGGATGAGTCATTAAGGCCAGTTTTACATATTTATAAATCGATGATAGTGTCTATCACCTCATTGCATCAGCGTAAAAGAGACTGATGCGTTGACTTAAATACACCGTAACGCTTGTAACTTTTAAACCGGAAGAGCAACTAGGATCCTCTTTCAGGATAAAATGAAGTACAGAATAAGGTGATGAGAAATCCAAAAAAAAAGTCTATAGCGCTTCCGCTTACGGAGATTTAAAAGTTCAAATTTAGCACTGTAGCAAAGAAATAAGCAAAAATTAAAAACTTCACTTAGAATCGAACTGTTGCCCTTTGTGTCCAAAGCCACCGATTATAACACTTTGCATGCGTTTTCTTCGCTTTCGTTACATCATTTCGTATTAAGACGCATAAAGCTTTTGCTGCTTTAAACTATTGTAATATGCTTCTGTTATAAATTAGGCTTCCGTCTACATTATTGATAATTATATCTTAAGAAATCAATGACGTAGATATGAAATATCTTTGTAATACATTGTCCACGATAAGATAAATCTTTACACAGCAGTAATCACATATTCATAGATCCTTCCTACTCTGTTCTAATAGAATCTTTGGTTTTCAGAAAGCCTACGGGCAGTCTAATTTTTTTACACCCAATCCCATTGGATGTAATGGAAATAAATACAACATACAAGGTAACTGTACCGCACGGTTTTCCATTAAGAGCAATAACAAAGCAGGGCCGATACGCGCAGTACAAAATGCCAAACCGCTTAGCATATCACCGGGTTTGAATCTAAGGCGTCGTCTACTCCGGCGACTGCTTACATAATTCTACATTTGACATTACACTTACGTGAAATTTCACTATACTTTAGTACATTATTTACTAATACATTCAAAAATAAGATACGTTTAGCTATTAGTTAAGTAATACCAAAAATTGGTAGATGTTGTTATTGATAGTTAAACATATTTGAGAATTTCTACTAAGATTAATTCATTGAATTAGTGGTTTATCTAATTATTAAAGTATAGCTGATATAAAAATCCATTAATTAGTTGAACCAACCAAACATCTTTTTATAGGGATTAAAACAATTCAGTGACCTGTAGGTTCAATGTGAACGTATATGAATTAACTGTATAGAGTAGTGGTTAACTGTTAGTAACGTGGAAATCCTTAGTTCGAATCTTGATTGATATTGTGCAGTATAGATGACAGTGTAGAGAACCATTTGTTTAATAATAGCCCCATGTTATAAATCTACCGTAACATGATGTGCTAACAACATATGAGAGTATGCTTTGCCATTTCGGACGTCGATTATAACAGAGGTCAAGTTTATAAAAGAAATTCATTCCGAGCACATCTTAAGCAATATTCGACCAAATGGAGGCACTAGTCCCAATAAAAAATTGAATTAACCTCTCTCAGTCTCGTGTGCTCCGAAGCAAAGGTCACATCATTATAATCTGTGGTCTACGTGAGCGGCCGGCGCTATCTCCGCCTTACTAATTCGAAATTTCTATTCTCTTGTCGTAATAAAATCATGCGCGCACGCATGCGGTGCCCGCCCGTCTCAAATTTATATTGTTATTTTTTTTACTAACTTCGTATAATTTATATTCAAAGAAGTGATGCGACGAGTAAGAATCCGTCTGATAGTAAGATATACGAGAACAATTTGACGATAGCCATGGTGATGAACTGCATAACATTGTACTTTGAGACACAAGGTGGTAGGTCTCTGTTGCCGGAGACCGTCTGAATGGGTACCACCGCAGCTCCTATTGCAACCGCCAAATAGTAGTGTGGAAACATTACTGTGTTCCGGTTTGAAGGGCGCTGTAGCTAGTGTAATTACTGTGGTAACGAGACTTAACACCTTATGTCTCAAGGCGACGAGCTCAATGTGGTGCAGTGTGTAGCATCTTAACTAGCGCCGCGTTGTCATGGGCAAGCGTATCACTCACCATCAGGTGAACGTCTTGCTCGTCTCGTCGCATAGTAGCATAAAAAAAAAAACACAAGTTGTTAAGTCTCGTTGCCCTAGTAATTTCACTAGCTACAGCGGTACAGCAATGTTTGCATACTAGCCATAAAAATAGAAGATTCGAATTAAGCAGAAATTTTTAAATGGAAACTAACTGTTATCTGATGAAATGCTGAACTTGTAGATGACTTCAACTAGGATGTTTAGTTGGTGGTAAATGATCAGGTTGTTTTTTTTTTCATTTCATTATGAGTCAATATTAAATATTTTCATACAGCTTCGCATTACGTTAGTCTAAATGCGGAAAATATAACAACAATTTCACTACGTTCTCTAAATCTCAACACAGCTCTATTTGAAATATGTTATTAGTGCTTAGTCGGTAACAAAGACTGATTAACAGTTATAAATTATATTTATCGATATTAAACATGTAATGTGTCCAAAAATATAGAAACAATATCATTAGGAAATATGGAAAATGTTGATGCGGCGATTGTGTTTAATAAAGCAAAGCACAGTAAGTTGTCTTATTGAGAATTTAGTATTTCGGATATGAAAACATAACTTCGTAAATGAACCGCCGTGAAAATACTATCGTAGAACACTCATCAAAGCCAGATCCTCATACCAGGTACACTTATATATCAATAGCACACCTTATCTTCGCAATCTGACCGAAGCGAACTTACTAATTAGTATTACGAGCCTCCAATTTGCACAACGAACGTTACAACACGCGGCCATGCGAAATGTCAACCGGGCTGGCTGAATGGTGGCTATCAGCGCTAATTAGAGCCGATTCGTGTCTTAAGAACAATGGCCGAATGAAATGGAAAACGTACTCCGGATAGATCAGCCGGTTATTGGGTCAAAGATGTCGTGTGTAGTTGTGTGATGTTGCGAAAGCGTTAAACACGAAAAGGGCATGAGTAGATAATCACCTAGAGAATTCTCTGTAATACTGATCCTTCTTAAACTCTCTGGATGATTACTTAACATCATTCATAAAAAGAAATAACAGAGGTCTCCATTATACTTCTGCTCTAGTATATTTAGAGGATATAAAATCAAATTTGCTAAAAAGACCAAGTTTAAAATAAGTTGATGGTTATCTACTAACACCGTCACCAAAGCTTCGTTAGTTATCTAGCAGAGAGTAGAACGGAAGTCAAAAGCCTTATATCACTATCCGGCGTAAGTGAGATGATGGTAATGTTTAATTTAGCTATCATATGTTAATAACTAGAACTGCGACATAATTAGATACAGAACAGTATTTTTATTTTAGTATAGCGGAATTGCTAATTTTAATTCTTTCCATTGCTTTATTATCGTAAACTTAAGTTTAGTGTTGTGTATATAAATAAAAAGCACATGTAGTCAGTGGATCATGGCAACACATCAAATAGTCTTGCTACAAACACAACATATATTGAGGTATACAACAAAATTTGCCAACAAAAGAATGTCGCAGACGTAGAATCGATTCATAGCGATGATATGTTATTATTTCGCGACGCAGCTTATCTGATCCGTATTATTTATCTGCGGTCGGCATGTGCATGACAATTTCATAGATAATGCAATAGGCATGCACATAGACGTCACAGTACAACTTAAACCTCCAGATACTTACAAAGCCTTTCATTGATATCAATATGAATTAATTATAACAAACGATAAACTATATAATCCCGATGAAACTGACAATAATGAGTAGAATTAGATAATGTTAGTAACATTCAAATATTTAAGAGCTGGGAATTATTTAATAATTGCTCTTTTATCTTGCCTGAATCTCCGACTTTATTTACTGTAAACGTTACTAAACTACTGACATTTACTAACAAGTTTAAGTAATGTGTTAATCTACAGTTTTCGCCAATATTACAAGTATGAGATAAGTTGTTTAATTATAACCATATCAATAACTTTTCAATTTCGAGTAAAAGATATCTGATTGGCATAAAATTTTAAATACAGATAATGAATTGCAGAAAGTGTTTTTTACTTATTAAAAATTTAGTGTTCAAGGGTTACGGCTAAAAAATTTAAAGCAAAATGATATGTTAATGAAGTTTGATGATTAGAATAATGTTTATATCAAAACCAATTGTTTTTGCTTTACCATACACTACATTACACAAATCGCTATGCGAGTGATCTCTCTTTTGTCTTTATTAAGGTCTCAAAGCCCGGTGCACCGCGGCAGGGCCTCAGACCTCTCCCCATAACTCATCCGCCTCATGTGATTGTAAGATAATTTTAGAATTCCCCATCTAAGAAAACCATGTTACGATTGTTTTTATAATAGACCACAATAAGATCGATATTATTCATCTAAGTAATACATTGCTAGTAGGTAGTAAAGTTTTGAAAACACATTGCATTTATTATTAGTTTCAATGATTTAACTAAGGTACTACACAGTTTCGTTTGATGACTGAAATAAAGACTGAAGTTAGTTTTTGCACAATTTGTTGTGATTCTGAGCCTCTTCTCACAAAGAACTCAGTTGAGGGTTGGTGGAACTCATAACCATGAAGGCGGTTCTTAAAGAATTTCGGTTTCCTCAAGAAATTTCCACTGGAAGCTCAAGTTAAGAGAGGATTGAAACCACGCCTTATCGCGATACACAATCTACCAGGGCATTGCATGAGTTATTGTATACTAGTATTAATAATGAGATAATCATAATAACTATCCTATGGATGCCCAAAGCTGATCAGCTTAATCCAAAGATCCCAATATCGATCATATTTACGCTGCCCGTCTTTTTGATAATCGCGACAACAGATCAAAAAATTAAAAACTGTTAGTTGAACCGTTTCGCATTTAAACATAACGTTTACATTACTGTGATATATGATTTTAACTGATAAAAGGTTTCCTTTGTACTCGGTAATGGCGGTTATAATGCATTACTTACGTGAAACATGACATGAGCAAACTTAGATTGAGATAATATCGCGGGCATACATCTGAAGTCGATCGATCGCGTGATCTTAATCAGTGTAGTTTTTATGTACGATAAAAACTGTTTAAATTATAATTCTCATAAAGAATCTAGTGTTTAGTCATCACACTGCGACTGGCTAACGGAACTAGTAAGCTAAAAATAGAATATAAATACTAAGTATATAATAATCTTAAATCGAATAAACATGCCTTTGGTGTACTAGCATCAAAAACTAAGTTACACATAAGTTTTGTTAGTTACTTTAGAATTTGCTATAGTTAGTCAAATTACTTACTAGGTTATACTTAAATAAATTTATAAATAATTTTTTAATAATAATACAGAGTTAGATGAGACACCCAAAGTCAAAGATTTGGGCGAGTCTTTGTCCATCGGTGGACGTCCAGATATGCCAGTTTTGATTTCTTCCCTTCGTGGGCAAAGTCACATGCCCAGCTAGTAAAAATAAACCGGTCCATATTACTTCGCCGTCAGACCGATCTTCCCACGTGTGGGAGACAAAAAAAGAGCTAAAAGCCAGCTACCACTTTTAGCGTGATAGGTGATCATTAATTTGTTATGTACCTCTAAACAATAGAGTGGAGAGCATCGCATCAAGCTAGTGTGGTATCCGATATACATGGTGTTTTAATATTAAATTAGTAATCTGTACAATAAACTTCATTCGGAAAAAAAAAGTTATGTTAATGTTTATAACATACACTAGATTTAAATTATTAACAAAATAAAAATAAAAACCTTAGTGATACAGTTGTCATTTAATATTAGTTGAGACAGGGATAGTTAGAAAACTTTAATTCGAACGCACCTATAATTTTCACGCACTCATTTGTTTGTTACCACTGTAACGAGGACATAAAGTCAATTGACCATATTATGCAAACTTTACTATCAGGCTTAGGAAACGAATTGGAGACCTCACAATAACGAAAGTTATGTCGACTAATTTTAGTCCTCCAGCGATCTTATGAATTGGAGCATCAAGTAAATGTTGTTTCATCTCGAAGGTTTTAAAAAAGTTAAGTAAATCATCATGATTTACTTAATTAATATTGATATAAATTTTAGTGTTCATATTTAGGAATCAATTTTTACTAATGGTAGGTCTCTGTTGCGGGAGACAGTCTAAGTACCACCGCAGCTCCTATTTATACTGTCAAATAGTAATGCGCAATTACTGTGTTCCAGTTGTAAGCTAGAGAAATTACTGGGGTAACGTGGCTTAACTGTCTCAATGCGACGAGCGCAATGTAGTGCAGTGTATCTTAACTAGCGTCACGTTATTATGGATGTATAATTTATCGGGACAAATAAAATTCGGAACACCCTGTATCGTTAGAGTAGCGATATGATCTAAAGTCTCCATGTCACTCGTCAGTCCATCGCTACCACGCACCATAATTGATGCGGCCGGATGACGTGCTGGTGGCGGGGGCGCGGCGACCGTCCGCGACAGTACAAACGATCCATTTGTTTAATTGTCCGGCTCGTTCGTTTGTTTTTTGTTATTAATTTTGTAACGCTACATCTGCGGTGTTATTACGTAACATACAAACATCCAGCGATGTAGAAAATCACTACTTTTGAGTAAGACTTAAAATTAACGATAACTTAAGTAATTAGATTTCAGTAACGTTACTTCGCTCTTTATATGTAAATATCGCGGATGGTAACGAAACAGGAAGTGGTACAATGTCGTGAGCTAATTTTACTGCTTTTCTTACTGGGTGTCAATAAAAAATTACTGTATTTTTTTATTCTATAAGACGAGCGCGACGCGCACCTGTTAGTAAGTGATACGCCTATAACATAGCGATAGTTAAGATGGTGTACACTGCACCACATTGCGCTCGTCGCCTTAACACATAAATCAAGTCTCGTATAACTAGTAATTTTACTAGCTTACAGCGCCCTTCAAACTGCAACACAGTAATGTTTGCAAACTACTGTTTGACAGTTCAAATGGGAGCTGCGGTGGTACCTAGACAGTCTCCGGCAACAGAGACCTACCACCAGTCAATTAGTATTTCGCTTTGTAGTAAAATTACTATAGTACAGTAGTTTGGAAATTAAAAAAAAATACTCATTGATGTATTTGTTTAAAAAAATATACCAAAAGTAAGTAACGAGTATAATAAGTATCGTAAAATCACTTAACGCCGCAACAAAGAGATCTTTTGTCTCCACGGTTTGTGAAACAAAAAGCCAATATCACCAAGTGATTAATGCCGCATATAAACACGACTGCTCTTAGATAAAGCTTTTAAGTAGTCGATAAGTGTGCTATGATCGATTGTGGGAACTACGCGGATGGGACGGTGACACTAAGTTGCATTTAAGTTGCGCCTAAGTAGACCACGCTTAGCGTATAGGCATGATGAGATAACATCGAGTACCGCGCCTCGTTTCATTTGATAGTTCATAATTTCATCGATAGTTTTTTTAACTTTATTTCTTTTATTAATAAAAAAAGGAAAAATTTTTGTTGTTCATTAAAGGGAAGAGATGATCAGGTCATTAACTTTATATTAAGTGATATGTAAGCCTATAATAATGTAGTGCTTATTTTAAAGTTTCTAAGTACTACATTCCATTATTTAGACACCACAGCTTCTATAGCACGATTTTTTTTTTTAACAATTGTCCCTCTGAGTGGTTGGTTCAGGGCCTGGTTCACTCATTTCAGTTCTCGCTTTGGTTCAATTTTGCTATCAATCATACCGTCAAATTTCCTCTTTCTTCCATACATCGCGCTCTGGAGTGAAGACTCCGTCGTCGTACAATTTTGCTGCATTGGAGAGACCTGTGGAGCATCCTTAAATCATTTTCCCTGTAACAAATCATTCCACTTATAACTAGTATCACTTCTTCTTATGCTATATTACCAGGTGGTAGGTCTCTGTTGCCGGAGACCGTCTGAGTGGGTACCACCGCAGCTCCTATTGCAACCGACAAATAGTAGTGTGTGAACATTACTATGTTCCGGTTTGAAGGGCGCTGTAGCTAGTGTAATTACTGGGGTAACGAGACTTAACACCATATGTCTCAAGGCGACGAGCGCAATGTGGTGCAGTGTGTACCATCCTAACTAGCACCACGTTGTTATGGGCAAGCGTATCACTTACCATCAGGTGAACGTCTTGCTCGTCTCGTCGCAAAGTAGTATAAAAAAAAATGCTCTATTTTAATTCTAATTCTAATTCCTGTTCTAGTATCACAGTCTCCCCTTACATATATATTTTATTTCTTAACTGTAGCCTAATCTAATATTACAATGCATTTCTAATTTTATCCTAATTCACTGTCTTGTTTTTCTTTATAACGTCGGCTATAGTTGCCGCGCACAATTTTAAAAATATTGGACGTCTATAGCACGATTGTAGTTTGAACATTACTATAGGTAGTAAGAATTGACTATTTAACGGTAACTGCTTAGTTACATCCAGTTCATTGCTGGTAGGTCTCTGTTGCCGGAAACCGTATAATACAGCTCAGTATTTCAACTGCCAAATAGTAGTGTGCAAACATTACTGTGTTCCAGTTTGAATGGCGCTGTAAACTAGTGAAATTACTGGAGTAATGTGGCGTAATGTGGTGCAGTGTATACTATCTTAACTAACGCCGCCTTGTTACGTGCAAGCGTATCACTTACCATCAGGTGAAAGTCTAGCCTCGTCGCCTCAAAGAATAAGAAAAAAAATTTGTTTAACAAGTTGCAACATTTTAATGATGAACACTGTTCAGATTATTTGCTTCTTCTATTCGTTCCTGTTTATACCTGGAAGTTAGATCCCCTGGTAACACCATAAAAAATTAAAGCTAATCAAACCTTAAATATTAAAGAGTTGTTAATTTTATTTCTAGATTATTCTATTTATATTTTAGCGAGACTCAACTTATGTGTCAAGGCGACGAGCGCAATGTGGTGTAGTGTATACCATCTTAACTACTTCCACGTTGTTATCAAGCGTATCACTGTAACTTACCATAAGCTGAACGCCTTGCTCGTTTCGTCGCATCGTCGCATAAAAAAGCTGTAATCAGTCGAGAGGTAAGAAGCTGTTATGTTGTAAACTTCTCGATTGCTCTGTTTCGTAGTATAGTATCAAAACTCGTCGCGCCTGCTGTAAAGCCGCGATGCCTCATACATTATACGCGCGGCATACATTATAATATAATCACATTTCTCATAATAACGTCATTAGAATTAGTGCGGTCGCGGCGTCTACGTGTGCGGTCGGCGCTAACCGGGCAGCGGCGCGAGCGGCGCGGCGGCGGCGCACGGCACGACCTGAAGCGATTAAATACACTATTTTTATATAGAGACAGTGGGCACACCATCCCACAGTTTTCCAATGGAAAGTGATCACTGACGCCCATAGACAGTCGCAACACCCGAAGGATCGCGGCTGCGTTGCCTTTGAGGAAGTGGCAGTCTTTTCTAACACTAAACCAGGTGGTAGGTCTCTGTTGCCGAAGACCGTCTGCATGGGTACCACCGCAGCTCCTATTGCAACCGACAAATAGTAGTGTGCAAACATTACTGTGTTTCGGTTTGGAGGGCGCTGTAGCTAGTGTAATTACTGGGGCAATGAGACTTAACACCTTATGTCTCAAGGCGATGAGCGCAATGTTGTGCAGTGTGTACCATCTTAACTAGCACCACGATGTCATGGGCAAGCGTATCGCTTACCATCAGGTGAACGTCTTGCTCGTCGCGTCGCAAAGTAGCATAAAAAAAAAAACACTAATAATTTTTATTTTATCCAATGAAGCGACGATACGAAGTAGTCGTTCACCTGATGGTAAGTTATACACTTGATAACAACGTGGCATTAGTTAAGTAGGTATACACTTCACCACATTGCGCTCGTCGCTGCCTAGGCACATTTTTTTATAGGACAGAGCGTCGATACGAATGAGTCACCTGATGGTAAGTGATACGCTTGCCCATAACAACATGGTATTAATTAAGATGGTATTGCACCATATTCCGTTCGTCGCCGTGACATTTTTTTTTTTACTTTTTATACGTCGTGTAATCGAGCAATGCATTCACAAGTATTGATCATGAAAAAAAAAAAGTTTTCTAAGGTTGTTTATTATTAAAAATACCTCTAAAAAGTTTAAAAGTTAATTTAGCAAGCAAAAGAAATAAATAAAAATTCCAATATAATAAGATCAAGTTTAAGTAAACAGTTCATTTCAGCTTTAACTTATCGCTTATCCCTGCGCCTTCGTCCTCACAAAAGTTCTCATTCTGAGCGCGACCGAGCGGTGGAGTCACGAAATTGAAACGTGTGCTGAGCTTTTAATGACCTTATATTAAGTACGTGTGGGTGATTGTGGAGTGGAAGGAGCTGGCGAGGATATGTGAGCGCACGGTACACGACCCGGAAGTGATGAGATGGTGACGACAAGGACTGTTCACTGGAAGAAAGGAAACGAATAAAAGCGAACACATTTCTGTAATAAATCGATAAAAGCTCTTTCTTTCGTTTGCGAATTAACTTAATTTATTGGTGATAAGTAATTACTTTGTTATAGTTTGAAGAGAGCTTGTCGATAGTGATATTGGGGTAATGAGATTAAGTAACCGCTAATATTTCTGATGCTGAGCAGTAATATGCAAATATTAATAGAAGTGTGCTAAGTTGCAGTTAGAATGGCGATGAAGTTAACATGAAGTAAGTAAAGCTTCTTAAATCATCTTAACCAACGACACGTAGTTATGGAGAAACGTTACGTTTATTTTAAGTTGAGCTGCTTTCTTCCCGGTGTGTCAATAAATTAAAAAATCTTTAGACTCGCTCTCTGGTTCTTTGTAGCTGTCAAGCATTTAAAGAGGTGCAGGTTCGTTCTGAGCTGGATTCTATATCCCGGTGTATGGAAACATCGGCAGGAAATGGACATATTAAAAGAATAGTTTTCGTTAAATAAGACATCCTCCAATTCGTACTTATTCCCCGTGATTGATAAATTGTAATGAAATAAGTGAGAGAACGAACTGTTTCTTGTTTTCGTTTTCTGTCCCGTTCTAGCCATTTAATGTATTTTATGCACTCATTACAATATTCAGTTTAAAACAGTTTTAGACAACTTGTATGAAAAACTGGATAAAGAATTCAACAGCTTTTTTATTTAACGAGTCGACGAGACGAGCAATACGTTCACCTGATGGTAAGTGATACGTCCGCCTATAACAACGCGGTGCTAGTTAAGATGGTATAAACACTGCCCCACATTGCGCTTGACACCTTGAGATTTAAGTTGTCTCGTTACCCCAGTAATTTCACTAGCTTACAGCGCTCTTCAAACCGGAACACAGTAATACTTGCACATGACTGTCTGGCGGATGAAATAGGAGCTGCGGTAGTACATATCTAAATGGTCTGTAGCAACAGAGACCTACCACCAGCTAAATAGGAAAGAACCTAAATTGTTTATCATTAAGCTTATTCATAAATAAGCAAAGTTTATGCATATATCACATAAAGCACCGTAATATACACGACTAGGTTAAGCTACCCGTAAATCCGAAGTAATCCGTCATCAAAGCAATATAGACCGTACTCACATCATCGTGCAATAAATAAACCCTTCATCACGTGGAATAAACTCAATTTTCCTCGAGAATGACGCCGCAAAATCTCTTAACGGTTTTCGGGCCCCGCGTCCCGGGACCCGGCCTGTCCTCGTGCACGCGACATAGGGGTAACATGGGCCCCGTGTATGAGTTTGTCGTATGCGAGCAACAGGTGGCGGCCCGTAGGGTTAAACGCTTCCGCCGCGCCCCCAACGAAGTTGCTCCACTTGCGCGATATTTTAGAAACACAGTAACTTTTCATAATAACGTCTTTGATTATTTTAATTACATAACGGTTTTTTAAGCTAACCGAAAAAGAATTTAAGATTACCAGGTGGTAGGTCTCTGTTGCCGGAGACCGTCTGGATGGGTACCACCGCAGCTCTTATTTCAAACGCCAAATAGTAGTGTGCAAACATTACTGTGTTCCGGTTTGAAGGGCGCTGTAGCTAGTGTAATTACTGGGGTAACGAGACTCAACACCTTATGTCTCAAGGCGACGAGCGCAATGTGGTGCAGTGTGTACCATCTCAACTAGCGCCGCGTTGTTATGGGCAAGCGTATCACTTACCATCAGGTGAACGTCTTGCTCGTCTCGTCGCATAGTAGTATATAAAAAAAAAAAGCAACAGAAATCCATCTGTCGGTAGCACATGTAACAATGCGGCTGTAGTTAGAATCGTACTTTGTACTAATTACTAATATATTTTCAGTAGCTACAATGACCTTAAAATTGGACCACAACGTTTGTGCTACTGTAAGCTACCAAGTTTTGTTAGTTTTCAGTAAATATATAAGTCCACAAAAAGGTCCCATTATTTAAACTTAATACTAAGCTTGATTTAAAAAATTACATTATCAAATAAATGTAACCTTTTTTGGCACTATTATAAATGTAATTTTTAAGTTAACTTTTCGATTTAACACAATTTTATGTCAATAACTATATACACTAATGATTTTATTGGAGAAAACTTTAAAAGTGTTATCTTCTTTAATAATTTTAAACTACAAACTATTATAACGGAGCTTAGTTTGGACTGATGTTTCATTGTAAATATTTTGTTATTGTGATAACTGAAAATTCAACCGGAAGTAGAGCAACATCCTTCTGTAAAAATGCGATGCGGGCTCAGGGAAAATGTTTTCTCATATGGTGGAAAATCCCGAGGCTAATGCGTGCTGGGGCCCCTGGCGGTGAATTTATGTCGCACTTTTGTTTTACGAGGCCTCCGCTCCGAATAAATTTCATAATGCAGCCGAGCGCTTTGAGCTGGTTATGTCCTGTTGCTGAATATTGTTTATGGGCACGATAGCGGTATTTATGGGCCCCATATGGGACGTTCGCTTTGTATCTTTTAAATTGTTAATGTTACAAGTGTACCTTTCTGTAGATATGCTCACTGCTCTGCTAGCTTGGACTATTGCGGCCATTTGTAATTGGCTATTTTACGCAAAAAAAGTTGTAATATTAAATAGATAAGTAAGTCATTTATTTAAAAAAAAACACTTAACGTGTGTTAGAATATAATACAAGAAAAAAGCAATAACTTAATACTACACATACCAAAAACTGAACTCCGCTCGCCAACATGCAAAAAAAAGGTTCCCGTCATCCTCAATATTATATTTAAATAAAAAAGTAATGGTATAATAATTCAATATGTAATATATTAAAGGAATTGATACATTGATATGGATATTACCAAATACTTTAAGCAGATGTTCAATAGTTAGATAAAAGCAAAGATCCTTTTATTTAAAGGCTTATTTGACGTTCCTAAAATTAGGCTACAAATGGTGGACCTAATGCCTAAGGGCATTCTCTACCAAACAACCTAGGGCAGTCAAGTAAAATATAATAAGAAAGATATAAACAAATAAGTCAGTGAAGATATAAACAGATAATCATTAAATAGCGTACTACTAGAAAAGTACTATTTAGTCTGTTTTGATCTGAATTCATTAAAACACTAAAAAGCTAAGTAAGGCCTAGTAAACATCTTAACCTGTCCAACATGCATTAAGTATTATAGCAAATGTCGCTTTAAGTAAAGTGTTCAATTAACTATTTAGGACATTTCTAACAATAAAGCAGTTAAAAACACGTAAATTTTTCTCTTCATCATTTCTGAAATATTTTTAAAAGAACATAAACTTCCAGAAGTTCAAATGAGAAAGCGTTTCTTGGAATAAGTATAACAGTTAAGTGAAACCTTGAACATAATAACATTAACATTCCGGATAAGCAGCTATCTCCGCGCCCAGCAACAAATTTACGCGTCAAGTTAAATTAGAGCTAATAAAACGGGATCACGCGACGTAACCGTAACGTGTGATAACGTCAGAGTAGGGGAGTACCCGCGGGGGATGATAACATTAATCTAATAGGTGTTAAGGGTTGCTCGAACGTTTGTTGGGCGTGAGACAATGTGTCAACAAGTTGTATCACACAGCGTGACTTTACTTTATAATGTGTAACAATTTAACGAAAATACAATATAACAAAAGCAAGAATAAGCAAAGAGTTTTTAATGAGTTTAAGAGTAGTTAAGAGTTCCTGTGAAACTAAATTTCAGGAGTGGACTCGAAATGTGTAGTTAATCAGCTTTTAAATAATAAGCAATTCTAAGTGATATTTCCTCATGACTGAGGGTCGAGGTCATCATGTTTTTATTGAAACACACGACGACTCTCCTGGCAGTTATAATGGAGTGGTGTTGCCATTGCCTTCTCCATTTCACATACTAGTCCGACCACGGATAGTCATGACATAGATATGCAGGTTTCCTCACGATGTTTTTCCTTCACCGTCAAAGCGCATGATATTAGTTAGTGTTATACTAACTGCACATAAATTTGAAATTTCATTGGTGCAGGCCGGATTCGAACCCGGTACCTTCACAGTGGAAGGCCGATGTTCAAACCACTAGGCTATTACGGCTTCGGCACGGCTTAATAAGCAATGCGTGGTCATAGTTAACAAAAAATTAAACCACCTTTATCAGTTAAAAAGGTGTTATTCTTAACGACAAAAAGGAAAATTAAGAGTAGATAGATATATTACTAGAGTAACGGCTTAGAATGTAATTAATTTTTTATTCAGGAATGGCGTAAGAAAGTACATTTAAATATACTCCAAAATATATCCTGTAAACGAAACATATTATTTAAAATTATAGAAAACAAATTTAATACCAAATTTAATATCTAATTCCGATACCAAAATTTCCATATTAGTTATTGTTAATCAAGACGTGTACCGAATGTTATATATTTTATAAATTGTATACATGCAAGGGCAATAGCTCTTTAAGTATTTTTATAACATGACGTCAGCGTTGTTGGTATCACCAACATCATTATGAGAACAGCAGATTCTTCAATAAAACGTAAATTTGCAGAAACATTTTTCCGAACAGCGTAACGACCTCTTTTATAACACGATAGCGCCGACATACAGTGTTATATAATCTAACCTAACCTAACTCATATCAAATATTCTAAAGCGGTTAGTTCGTTAAATACATCGTTTTACCAATTTACCTTAGCACTTGAAGCGGGCCGCGTTTCCCAGTGAAACGTAAACTGTAACGCAGCGGCGACGCCAGCCGCATTACGCCGCGCATTTAAACACAAAAATCTTTTTTTTTTTTAATTCATACATTTCCACAGTAGCGCGGGCTTATTGCTGGATCGAAGTGCGATCACGTTTTTCTTATTTAACAAAGCTTTTATCAGGTGGTAGGTCTCTGTCGCCGGAGACCGTCTGGATGGGTACCACCGCAGCTCCTATTTCAACCGCCAAATAGTGGTGTGCGAACATTACTGTGTTCCGGTTTGAAGGGCGCTGTAGCTAGTGTAATTACTGGGGTAACGAGACTTAACACCGTATCACTTACGATTGTAGCGTATTGTATCACTTACCATCAGATAAACGTCTTGCTCGTCTCAACGCATAGTAGTATAAAAAAAAAGCGACGAGACGCGGAAGACGGTGAGCTATATTAAATGCGAGCTCATAACCATGTGTCGACATGAGATAAGTTTTGTTACACCAGTAATTTCACCTAGCTACAACACTCTTCAAACCGGAATACAGTAATATTTGTACTCTAGTGTTTAGCAGCAAATATAGACGCTGCTGACCTAGACGTTTCCAGATATAGAGACCTACCGCCAGCCAAATCTCTGTGACTTTAAAATATTCAAAAGATCTTCAGAAAATATTGCTACAGGTTTCGTTAATATTAACTGAACATCAGTAAAGTATTAGTTATATTTAGCGCTTTACAATTTGAACCACATTATAGCTTAAGCAACCATTAGTATGTTAATGAAGTAATTTACACAAAATAAAACCAGACTGAAACGTAAAATTTAATTTGTGTTGAAAGCAAAAAAAGTTACAAAATTAGTTATAAAACTCAATAAACTATGAAATATAATTCAATAAATTTCATTTTGCTTAAACATTAAATACTATAAATTTAAACTTTTTATTATTAAACTATAACCTTATTTCTCCTATTGTACTATAATTTCTGGTAGACCTTTTTTGTAGAAGAGGAATCTTCGTAAAGATTATCTTTGTGAATGGAGTCCAGGTTATCTGGATATGGGCGGGACATGGCTTGTGGAACAGATGGACGCAGCGCATAACCGTGTTAAATGGAATACCCATGTCCAGCAGTGGACGTCATGAACATACTGTTTGTTTGTATGTAAGTGTTAAGCAACATAAGACGCACTAACCCAGCGTAGTATTAGTATTACTAAACGAGGCTCTGAAACTTGAAACACTGAATCACGAAAGAAGTTTTGATGGATCTTTTAAGAACTCTGTCTTAACCGGGGATCGGAGTATCTTGTCGATGTTTACCCCTAAAAAAATTATAAGCCACCAGAATAAGTCCGCCGCGGCTCGTGTCAGCTAACGCATCTCTGAATGGGAGGCACATTAACGCCCAGCATTCATCAACCGACTAATGACACGACCGTACGTCACGCCGGCACCTGTTTGGTGCAAGTGACAAACGACACACACACTAATTTTTCATACCAGAGAATGACCATCTCTGGCGTAAAATGTAACTTTTCATTGTTTATGTATGTGTACGTGTTAAGAAGTCGTTACGCTGTCAGATAAATGTGATTACTGGTGGTAGGTCTCTGTTGCCGGAGACCGTCTAGGTACCACCGCAGCTCCTATTTCAACCGCCAAATAGTAGTGTGCAAACATTACTGTGTTCCGGTTTGAAGGGCGCTGTAGCTAGTGTAATTACTGGAGTAACGAGACAACACCTAATGTCTCAAGGCGACGAGCGCAATGTGGTGCATTGCACCATCTTGTCTAGCACCACGTTGTCATGGGCAAGCGTATCACTTACCATCAGGTGAACTTCTTGCTCGTCTCGTCGCATAGTAGCATAAAAAAAAAGATAAATGTAAGATTTTGGATATTTACGTGTTATTGAACAATGAGCAATTCTCAAAATTATGTGAGATTTATATTATACATTGATAACACATTTTTGGTGTTTGTATAATGGTGAGTGATATGCTTGCCTCTCCATAATGTACAAAATATCTTTAGACGTAGTATATTAAATCAGTTTCCCCAGTAATTTCAAAACTACAGCACAAAACGTTACTAATATTTTATTAATAATCTAACTCGTTATTAGTAACAATTCTGGACTTGGATATACGGTATACGGGTATCAATAAAAAAATTAAGTACTCTCAGCATTTGTACCACACAAAGAGCTATAATAGATAGAAATATTCAAACATTACATATTTTCCTTTTCTTCCGTAGACTCATTCAGTTTTTACTTACTGAAAAAAGGAAATGGTAATAGACGTCTGTTTATCATTTTTTTTAAATGCATTGTATTTAGCAGAGACTGCCTTCTGGCTCAAAGTTATTTCAGCTTCAGAGACATTTAATTTAATTAAGAGCAAGTACAACTAACACACGTACAAACTAATAAATAACGTCTTTGTATATAACCTGCTTTTAACTTACCTTCTTTACACCTTCTCAACATATTGCCATTAGTTTCATTAGCAAGTTATAATAATGATATTCATTAATTATATTAATATATAATTGCTGCCTATTAGTAGTGTTTTACAAGGTGGTAGGTCTCTGTTGCCGGAGACCGTCTAGGTACCACCGCAGCTCCTATTTCAACCGCCAAATAGTAGTGTGCGAACATTACTGTGTTCCGGTTTGAAGGGCGCTGTAGCTAGTGTAATTACTGGAGTAACGAGACACACCTTATGTCTCAAGGCGACGAGCGCAATGTGGTGCATTGCACCATCTTGTCTAGCACCACGTTGTCATGGGCAAGCGTATCACTTACCATCAGGTGAACGTCTTGCTCGTCTCGTCGCTTAGTAGTATAAAAAAAAATGTGTGCAAATATTACTGTGTTCCGGTTTAAAGCGCGCTGTAAGCTAGTGAAATTACTGGAGTAATGTGGTGCAGTGTATACTATCTTAACCAACGCCGCCTTGTTACGTGCAAGCGTATCACTTACCATCAGGTGAAAGTCTAGTCTCGTCGCCTCAAAGAATAGGAAAACATAATATGTTTAACAAGTTGCAACATTTTAATGATGAACACTCTTCAGATTATTTGCTTCTTCTATTCGTTCCTATTTATACCTGAAAGTTAGATCCCCTGGTAACACAATAAAATACTAAAGCTAATCTGGCAATCCTTAAATATTAAAGAGTTGTCAATTTTATTTATTTTTATTTTATTTATTTATTTATTTATTGTACACACAAAAAGGACAAAATATAAGTACATAGACAAGATAAAAGTACATAGGTGAGCTTAACCCTAAAAGAGTTCTCTTCCAGCAGACCTGTGAAGAAAGGAAATCAATGAAAAGTATAAAGCAGGAAACATGATTTCAAGAAGAGAGAAGCTTAATTTTATTTCTAGATTATTCTATTTATATTTTAATGCTAAACTTTTGTACGTATTTTTCGTCGATCGTCTGAAACCAACCGCACACAATCCTAAAGTTTACTGAAATTTTGTTTATTCAAGTGTTTGCGAACGTATCCAGTGTTTGACACATTCTGAGTTTGTCATTCATGAACGTCCGCTCATTATTTCACAGCAATTTAGCGCTTTCACGGCTGAACGCCAAAAAACTTCGGCGCGAATTGCTCGCACATTTCAGCGTGCAGTTTCACACTAGCACTACCTCTCGAGTGGGTATTCATGCACACGTAACACCTGGAGAGGCGCCGAGGGGCTATTATGCGGCCATTATGAATGTTACGGGCCCCGTGCTGCGTAATAGCTCCGTCTAGCGGGATAATGTGTGAAGAAAAATAGGTCCTCGCCATTATTTTTATATGGCAAGACCGCGGCGCGGCTGGATGCCGCATTGTTGACTCGAAACGGAAACCATTTTAATAGCAACGTTCCGTGCGCTTTTAAGGCCAACTTGATATTTGTTATGAATTTTACATTAACATTTGAACCAGTTTACTATTTATAACTGTTGTTATTATTTTATATGTACATAACACAGGTTTAAAACAACAAATTAATCATAATTAAGTAGCACAAATAGCACTTGTGGCGATGTTCTGTGATATAAGAAACTATAAACTGGTGTAAGTTCTTTGTTTAATCTCTTATATCTACTGCTACATAGTAGTGTAACTAAGTTCCGGTTTTAAGTTAGTTTTGGTTGGTACAGTTTTGATCCCATGTTTATGATGCAAAAAACGCTACAATATTATTTATCATCATTAAGTAAACGTCCTCGTTTACGCTTTAATTTACTTTGTTAACAGGTTACTTTTTCAAATAGAATTATATCTGTTTTCAAGTTTATAGTAGTCAGATTTTGAATAGTAAAGCAATGAGTCGCTGTTGTACAGAACTGTTAGGTGTTGCAATCTAACTTACAACTTCAGGAGCGATTGCCCAAGTTCGAGCGGCGAACTTGCACAGTCCGGAGCGGATCGTAGACAAATCAAGCGGCGATCACCACCGCCGCAGATAAAACGCGAAACCGCTCCAGATTTCGTGTCGGCGTACATAATAACTATTCACTTTAACCGGTATTTATCACATGCAGTAACTTTACACGCTGATCGCGTTACAACTATTTCAGCGGAGTGCTCTAGAGGCGGGGCGTTAAGATATCGTATCGCTGACGCTAATGCAGCACTAAGTCATGTGCACGCGCCTTAGCGATGGCGTAATGTTTACTGTGAGTTACCTATTGCTCTGCTGTTACCTCCACATCTCTTCCTGGAGGTCTACTCTGTGAATTGAAAAACATTTCTTAACATTATCGTATTGTATTTCATGACTGTGTAAAGCTAACGCATGCGACATTCGTTCTTACGTTATGCCGTTCGATTTACACTCCCGGACACATCTATCGGCCCACCTAGTGTTTAAAAGTTTTAACGGTGTCTAGCTAAAAGTAAATGTTAGGTGGAGCAATAAGTTTTAATGCAGTTTTAAAGCTGATTTTTTGGTCAACCCTTACGTACGTTTTTTTTTTAATTTTGAGTTCAGGATTATAAAAAAAAAATCGAAAATTCAAGTCTGTTCATTGTTTTCAACGACCCAAGAATTGAGGAAACTTTTTTATTTCGCACAAGATGTGTCCGATTATTGGTTCCATAAAAAGGCAAATCTAAACTTAGAGCCAGTTTTGACCAAAAAATATGGATACTCTGCCTGAAATTGTCGCCCAAGCTGTAAAACTTCTGCCGGCCAAATCAATTCGAAATTACAAAAAAATAAAAAAAAAACCTACATAGGGGTTGACCAATAAATCTGCTTCAAAACTGCATTAAAACTTATTGCTGCACCTAACATTTATTTTTAACTAGACACCGTCGAAACTTTAAACACTGGGTGGTGGGCCGATAGATGTGTCCGGGAGTATATTTCGTTCGGTATACGGTTTTCAGAATAGATGCAGCGTTATCGTGGTACATGTGGTAACCGTTGCCGTTGTCATGACGACCGTTGTTTAAGCGTTTCCTGATATCACTCGCAGTATATTCGCGTGTGTCCTCGCACTCGTATACTACACGATGCGGGAGGAGATTAGATGCGGAGCTCCGGAGGGGATGTAACACTAGACAGTATCTTGTAAGTGGCTTACCGTTGCAACGACGTGTTGTAATACTTTAAAATTTCATTTCGCTTATTTATATCCCAATGATTCCCTTCGTTCTTTAAAGCCCGCTGAATAAAATCGAACTAAGTCTCGCCCAGTAAATTTAAATCGGAACACAGTAATGTTCACATTAAGCTACGTCATGTTAAGTTCTTAAAAAGTAAGTCTAACAAATAATTTTAGAAGGATATGTAAAGTACGAAGCTGATCGTCGATTCTTTATTTCATCGTTAATATTTGTAACAGTGTTATTTTCAACAATATTAAAATAACCTTTTTCAAAAATAGCGTTTAGTTTGTTATGGTACATAACTGTAATACAATACCATTCTTTAATACTTATTGAATAATGTTACTGAACTCGAGTATTTACGGTCATTGTTTTATGTATATTATATATATTCAAGTTTGCCTATCCTCTACATATATATACAAATTTAAGTATATATATTTTTTTTTATTTATTTGGAAAACAAACAGTGACAATGAACATACAATATTAAATTTCTAATTATACTAATTTAGCACCATTTACACGTTTTCACATATAAGTTTCTTGGTAGAACTTGCTTGTTTACACAGTTTCTTTGCAGCTTTTTATTTATAATGAAGAACATATTTTGTCGTTTGATTGATTTAGCTAGTTTTCGAACCAGTGCTTGCTTAGTAATATGTAATAGTATAGTATATAGTATGTAATAGTAATATGACGGTATTTGCACATAAGTTTTTATTTTAAAGATATACTAACTTATTTTAATAAAGGAAACATTAACAGCAAACTCATGCTTCTACGTACTAAAACTTTTACGAGACGTGCGCGACGTTCACTTGAATATAAGTACTTGCTAGTTAAGATGATATACACTGCACCATATTGCGCTCGTCGCCTTGGGACATAAGTTAAGTCTCGTTACCCCAGTAATATCACCAGCTTACAGCGCTATTCAAACCAGAACACAGTAATGTTTGCATTTATACGTCTAAAGTTTATTAAAGATTAAATCCATTTCTCATTACCTGAGTGTCGATAATCATCACGTTATTCTAGGTGTCCTAAATACTATCTGCGCTACATTGTTATCTATGCGAGTGGATAGTGAAGCTGATAGTGTTACAAGGGCCAAGTTCTCAATTCGAAAGTCTTGTAACGCTCTCTAATACAAAATCGGCGTGTAAGTAAATACGTCAGCGGCGCGATGGCGGGGCGAGGGGAGGGAGGGGGTGTAGGTTTCAGCCGGGACACGAACCCGCGCCACGGGCCGACACTACCGTATCGGGTTACTGATTTACAGTCCGTTGTCGTTACAATATGTCCAGCGGCGCCGGCGCATGGTAACAGCGGTGAGCGGGGTTCACTACACCGCTACATCTTTTAACCGGTGCCGGAGACCGTCTAGGCAACATCAGCTCTTATTTCTAATACTAGTCTGCTTTGTAAAAAAATGCAATTTTTTTTATACTACTATGCGACGAGACGAGCAAGACGTTCACCTGATGGTAAGTGATACGCTTGCCCATGACAACGCAGAGCTAATTGAGATGGTACACACTGCACCACATTGCGCGCCGCCTTGCTATATAAGGTGTTAAGTCTCATTACCCCAGTAATTACACTAGCTACAGCGCCCTTCAAACCGGAACACAGTAATGTTCGCACACTACTATTTGTCGGTTGTAATAGGAGCTGCGGTGGTACCTAGACATTCTCCGGCAACAGAGACCTACCTGGAAACCTGTTAAAAAAAAACTACTCTACAACCTATCATACAATGAAACTGTAGGACTGATTAGTTAGACGGGTACCTGGCTAACACCCACAAACATACAAAGACAAGAATGTTACAAAAAAATATATATAACAAAAAAAAATTGTTAATTAATTAGTACTTTATATATAAGTCAGGGTCCTGAGATAGAAGCTGTGCTTAGTTAAGGACCCGCAGGATATGATGTACTATAATTTTAAGGAAGCGTGTATAATAAATAAATAAAAAATATCAACCCGAAGATCGCTGTACCTACTGAAATTACTATAACGATACTAAATTACTTACGCCTCAAAGCAGCACAATATGGTGTAGTGTATATCATCCTGTCCGACCGACACCTCTCGTAGTTCCGTGAAATTAAAAAAAAATATTCGTTCGCTTCTATCATTACATTCATTCACTCGTTCAATCAAAACAAGTAAAACGATGATTAAAAATTTATTTCCTTACCTCTTTTCTGTCTAAAAAAATTGGACTGATTTTTTAATAGAAAAATGTATTGCTTACAAGTAAATATATACATACTTAAAATTTATTATTACAACTTTACGTATTTTTACAATGTGGCGATAGTTCAGCTCATCTTGAACCGAAGCATGTTAAATTAATTATTCAGTAGCTACAGCATCCTTCCAACCGGAAATCAGTTATTGTTCAGTCTATTGTTAAGTTGGTAAGAGACGAACGAGGGAAAGGAGAACGGAGACCTGAAGTAGTAATAATTTTTAAACACTTTAAATAGTAATTTTAAACTCTTTTAATAGTAACTTTCTACTAATTTTATCGTTCAACATTTGCCTAATAACATATCTATAATTTTCCTAACTTAACCATTTGATTTCTTAAGTTACTTCGTACTTATACAAGTCAAACGAATCTTTCACCGTATTGTATTCACTGTGAAATTATACAAATTAAGAAAGTTTCTATTTTAATTGAATTATATGTTGTGAAATGATAAAGAATGCTATTAGCTTTTAACGAAATGCCTCGATAGTAGACTATGGCCCTAATTTTGGTATTGCACCAATAAAACAGCCAGAGGACTCAGGAGAAACCTAAGCCTTTGAAGGACCCATAATGTTGCTCAGTGGGATAGCTAAAAGAGAATTTATTCCTTAACCAATTCGACACTATTACCTTTCTAAGGTACAGGGACAGATATCCTGTCAATGATTTTCTGTGCAAGACAAAAAAAATTTGGTCTATAAGTATAACAACACTTCGTTTTTAACAGACAACTCGAAAAAGGTTAAATTTGTTACGTATTTATTTTTAGCGTTTAAAAGTTCGATTTTCTTTGAGTCTCTCATAGGTGATCTTTGTCTTTTAACATAAGCTTCATCACTTGCTAATTCAGTTAAAACGTTTTCTTCTTTTAATTACTAATATTTCAGCTCGGATTTTTAATTAATAAAAATTGTAAAGTCCGCATAAAAACACTATAAAAAACTTAATCTGAAGCAACACTTAACTATAATTTCTCGTTGTGTTAAACGACAATAAGGTAATATATGATAAATGCTCTCTCAGAATATTTATATGTAACTTATTTGTTAACAGCTGGAATAGAGTAATACTATTTTAGCTAATCTAAAAAAAAAGACTAAAATAATACAAACTTGAAGAATTGTGGATTCGTTATCGAACCTGTGACCTCCAACAACCAAACGTCGTCTTTATACGTCGATACTCACATCCAGATATAGATGTTCTGTTCATATTTAATATTAATGATGTCATCGGTTTTTTCAAGTTTTCTAGTAATCGCGACTTTAAAAATATTTTAACTGTAACATAACTATATCATTGTTAACTATTGGTACCTTTACTGTTCAGGTCTAAAGTGTATCATGAAACAGGTGGCTCGCTTAAGCGACTTTGTAACTCCGCGTGAAGTACGAAATTACACGAGTTGAATTCAAAATGTACATTTACTGTAATGCACAATGTTTACGATAATCGCGCGCTCAGCGCATTCTGCCAGTTCAATGCCGGAATACGTACCGCTGTTGCCATGATAAACGTTATAAAGTTTTTATACTTAAAACAAGCCGGAAAGACGACGCAGACATCTTATTATCCGGGTCTTTATTACCTTATAAGTTTAGAATGTGCCGGAATAACCCAGCGGCTAAATTTCTCGCTTTAGACATAAACATCATGAGTTCGATTTGTAGTGCTTTTTTTTCGTTTTGCTTTTTCTCTCTTCTTCAGTGCTAATTTTAACCTGTCATATCTTCTTAACCGGAAGCGCTATAGACTTTTTATTTCGGATTTCTCGTCTCCTTATTCTGTACTTCATTTTATCCAAAAAGGGTATCTATCTAACTCTACCGGTTTAAAAGATATAAGCATTAAGGAGTATTTAAATTAGCGCATCAGTCTGTCATAAGTTGATGCAATCGTGTGATGAAACTTAACAACTTTAGTTAAACCTAAAGCTACTAACTGTAAAGTACACTTTTTCTTCTAAATTTAAAGATTTTAAATATCCTCATGTTTCTTCAAATTGTTCAAGAGCCTAACTTTAATCACACCTCTCTTGCGGTAAGCCAATGATCTTTGTTTATGATGTGCTGATAATCATTCGACAAACCTTTACAACTCATCGGATAGAGGTCTCGAGAACAAAAACAAAAATGATAAATACATAACATTGACCAAAGTAATACTTTGATAGATTTCACCAGTTAAGCATTATTGCAGTGTTAGTTTTCGTGCGAATGCAATACAGCCTTATTAAAAGCCTATATAAGTGAATTAAACGTGCATTAGACTTCGATCCGTCGACACTTAGCGACGAGTCGCGCCCGCAGCAGTATATCGGAGTAACGACGCCGTTACTTCAAAGCTGGTGTCACCGAAACCCTGAAAACTATATAATAACTAAACTTGATACTTTCAATCCTAATTAATGTAATTTAGCACGACACTTTGCCAACAACGGAAAAATTTGAGAAATATAGACGTGATTATAATTCAACCTGTAGTTTAACAGAGATATAGTCTAGGTGTACAAGCAGTAATCTAGCTAAATACTATTCAAACGCTTCCTAAAGACTCCTGCGTTGTAATTAATGAAGATAATAGAGAATTATTGACATTGATTGCAAAACTTTTATATATACTCTCTAGTAGAAGGTCAATCACTGTTACTATTAACATTGAAGATATAGAAGTGTTTTAAGATGACATAATGATGTAAGAGCTAAAGATAATCTTTGAATGAGATAATAAGGAATTGAAATTATTGGAATAGAGTAACGTCACCCAAAAATCTTTGAATAAACGTGAAGATAGCGGAAAGCAATTGGATGCAGCTTGTACAGGTCCCATCGGTGTGAAAATCTTTGAGGATAGCCTATGATCAGCTATGGATACATCATCAGCCCGCTGTAGTCCACTGCTGGACGTACGCCTCTCCCAGTGAAGGCTATATAGCTAAACATTGAGCTATACGCTTCAAGCTTGACTCGAGCTTATAGAACTCACACAATTTCCATTAACCGGCTTTATAATACACGCATTAATACATATAACGTATAAACAACAAGTTAAAATTAATAAAAAACTTAAACGATCATTCTAGTTTCTAAATAAGTAATAAAGTTCATAAAACTTGTTACATTAAAGCGAAAAGGTCTTCATACAGGAATAATGAGCATTTAATCAAGCAAAGAATTATGAGCGCTAACTGAAACAGTTTATTACTAAACTTTGTAATTATGAGCCTGAAGATGTAGTAAACACATCTTGAGCTATTTTCTTACATTTTAGTATCTGTTTTATTAATATTTTTTGTGCTATTTCCAACACGGGCTTAAAAATATCTTTACTGTTACATTTGTAACCTCACCATCATAATTCATAGACTAACTTTTTACCAGGTGGTAGGTCTCTGTTGCCGGAGACCGTCTGGGTGGGTACCACCGCAGCTCCTATTGCAACCGCCAAATAGTAGTGTGCAAACATTACTGTGTTCCGGTTTGAAGGGCGCTGTAGCTAGTGTAATTACTGGGTAACGAGACTTAACACCTTATGTCTCAAGGCGACGAGCGCAATGTGGTGCAGTGTGTACCATCTTAACTAGCACCACGTTGTCATGGGCAAGCGTATCACTTACCATCAGGTGAACGTCTTGCTCGTCTCGTCGCTTAGTAGTATAAAAAAAAAAACTAAAACAAAAACGTACGATATACACTGCACCAAATAGTAATCTCGTTACTACAGTAATATCACTAGCTACAACAATCAATCGGAACATGAAAATGTTTACGTATTACTGTGTATACTTACTTACGTAGTGTTTCCTGCCCAATTTGCTAAATATTTATCTAACATAATTTTCTTTGCAGGAATTATAATGTTATGTAATTTATTTTAATGTTTAAGTAAATTCATATATCAACTTGTTTACTAGTAATGATACAAGCATGTGGAAGACGATATTCAAAAATTGTTGAAGAAAGCCAAGAACATTTGCTCATGGTGAATCAGCGCTCTCCGTGCTTAATAGAGATCTTTACTAATATTACAATGGGACCCTCACTTAATTATTCTATTGATTTTTTAATCAATTGCCATTTCTACCTTCTAATAATATTAATTTTTATATCTGTAACGTCTATTCAAGTATCAAAATAGTCGACTCGGCGAAAGTCTCGATTCGCGCGGTGCGTTGTCACAGCACACATTACTCGTGAGATACTGCGGTATTGTTGAGAGAAACACGCGATTTAAAAGGAATTATTAGACGAGAATTAGGCCGATATGGTAACCCACCCACGCCCATGGCCATCTACGCAAATTGCGTCACATAACATATTGTAATGCGCGGCTGTAACAGAGAGAGCACCACAACAAAAATATGGCGTGAAATTGATCCAAATAATATACTAGATTTACTTTTGCTTAAATTTTGGTTTCCATCCTTTCTTCAATTGTAAGATATCTGTAAATAAGTTTCGGTTAAATGTTCGTATTGTAGAAAGAATGATCTAGGTTCGATTCCAGAGTTAAAATAGTAGTGAAATTTATTATAAACCGTCACGCAAACTCCGATTCAACTATACTCAATTTGCTCTCATAAAAACATTGCTGTGTTTCATATACCATGTTACACGAGTTAGAGTATTTTACACATGCTCTATTCCCAGTCTTATTGTCACTTAAAATTACATAAAATTAATATTTTTATGCATACATATAACTAACTGTAAGTTACTTTCAAAATTTTGCGTTCATTATTCTTTTCTCCGTGAAAAATCATTTATCAATATCACAATGAAACACAAACTAAGTAGAAAGGGATACTAAGTATAAAGGCGACATTTAGTACGGTTTGAGACGTTAGCAGGTGAAATCGCGACATAAACTTAGTTAACGTGCAACGTCGAGTCGATTCCTTGTTTACACGGCAATGCGTCCAAAGAGCGAGTTTAACACGACGACAAATAGCAAGTGGGTCGGCGGAAACGATCACACGGACATATCTCTACTTAAGCACATCTAAGACACATAGCTTAGCTACGCATATATGAACATCATATATTTAAAAAGCATTAGAACAATGTATCAGCGTTTGAATTTTTTTCTATGTATAAAGTATTGCCATTGTTAAAAAGTCATCACTTTTTATAAAATGCTTCCGCAACTTGTGATGGAGCTTTTAAGTAACTTATTTTTATATGTTAGTATTACTGCTATTTATAGGAATTTATTTTTATATATTCTACATCATCTCTTCACCTTGTTCCGCTTTGTTTAATGCAAATGAGACGGAGATGGTTAAGTGTACCAGCGTAGAATAAATAATCCACTGCTGGTAGGTCTCTGTTGCCGGAGACCGTCTAGTTACCACCGCAGCTCTTATTTCAACCGTCAAACTAGTGTGCAAACATTACTGTATTCCGGTTTGAATAGTGCTGTAAATTAGGGAAACTACTGGGGTAACGAGACTTATTACCATATGTCTCGAGGCGACGAGCGCAATGCTGTGCAATACCATCTTAACCAGCGTATCACTTACCATTAGGTGAACGTTTAACTCATATCGTCGCATCACAGAATAAAATAAATCATATTGATAGTGATAATATTATTATTCTTTATGTTCGTTTTCTTTGTTTTATGAATTCTTCGAAAAACCGGATGTAACTATGTGGAAAAATTGTAAAAGTACACACGTCGGCTGAGAGCGCGCGCAGCAGACAGCGGAGATGACGTCATGCAATAAAACGCCCGTGAGCTGAGTAAACACTGGCGCCGCAGCGGGAGTGGCGGGCAGCAGATTGCATCAGTATGCACTTAGACGGAAAGCAGCCCGATGTGGAAATCTTTAGTGAAAAAAATTCACTACGTCTCTGAACAAACAGCGCTGGAATCCCCTGAAAGGTATATTTTTCAGACGTTCTGTGTTTCGTCACAAAAGTTTTGCTTCCACTTCGACTTTTATGTTATTTCAAATATTACCTTTCAATTTATACCTGCATTTAAATTAAAATATACAAAGAAATAAACAACTTAATTAAGTATAGTATCATACAAATCAAATCGTAGTAAAACATTTAGACTTTGATTGACACAAAAACTAAAAACGAATTGAGATAAAATAGACTAATACAAAAAAAAAATAACACAAACAAAAGCAAAATTACATAAACGTCAGTGTTACTATTAACAAGCGGATGCTCCATACATCCCACAAAGCGAACCAGTCGTCCAGCATCCCATTCTATCCATACAAACGTCATACATATCATTCGCATTACCGATCACATATCATTTGGATCGTGATCGGAGCTAATTGCCCACCGCGTTGAACCCGGCCCGGCTCTCCTCGGTCACGACGACCCATCCACGAATTAATCATATAGATAAACAATTGACCCAACTTTAAATAGAGGTCAATGATGGAACCTTTACTATAACTTAACCGAAACTTGAAACAACACGGGATTATTTTGGAGTAGAACATATAATTTTTAATGATTTCATTTTTATTATGCATTTATAAATGTGAGCCTTATTTACTAAGGCATAAGGATCGTTTTATTTAGTTAAAAATCTATGTTTAGTTTATATAAGTTTGTAGAGTTGTCGGCGAGGCTTTGTCGCGAACCGACAAAGGCCACGTGGGAATGTGCGCCTGCGCTTATAGCACAGTAACTATTCAATGTATGGTTCATCTTTTGTGCGATTCGTTTAATATTCCAGTTAATATATTTTAATTAACTTCATGATAAAGAGAAAATTTAATACGCAAGTTTTTTAAAAATCACTTAACTTGAGGGTTTGCGCTACAGTAAAATACGGATGAACTTCAGTTAATTAATCTACTTTTATTTTCAAAGTATATTTTAACTGTATTATTATTAAGTTACTTTCTACATTTGTTATATATGTTTTGACCTCTGCGTATGCTTAATACTGTTAATTTTCAATGTTTGATTATAAGAATTCGTTTCAATGTATTTGTGAATTATTATTTTATATAAAAAGTAACAATGCTCTTTGAAAGAGTCTTGA
This sequence comes from Byasa hedistus, assembly GCA_029286795.1. Lineage (NCBI taxonomy): Eukaryota > Metazoa > Arthropoda > Insecta > Lepidoptera > Papilionidae > Byasa > Byasa hedistus. The sequence continues at coordinate 7,170,639 of JAGSMW010000024.1, forward strand.
AAAAAGTTTATTTATATCTCCACAAGCTAATGGTAGCTTATTTGGTTTATAAGCTTATAATAACTTAGGGTATAAGCAAAATGGCGTAGCCTGTTAAAAAACATTGTCGGTGTGTACGCTTTTAATAACTGTGTACAATAAACAATGTAGATGACATCATGCAATAAAGTGAAATTGATCGTGTAAACACGGGCGTAACGTTAAAGTAAACGCAAGCATCGGATTGGATCAGAATGCACTTAAGTAGAAACTGTTAGCTTTGTAGAATATATTAAGTTAGAGAATTTTATAAAAAACAATCTAAATTTTCCGTATACGCAAAGAAGAAATCAATATTTTTTAATTCATCTCTTGAGACGTCATCATATTTCTGTAAGATTCTAACTGTCAAGTTATTAAAGTAACCTTGATGGAAATTAGCGAATATCCTAGATCACGATTAGCTCTTAATATTGCAGGAGTAAGGCTTTCCAGGAAATATTGGGCGAGTCGTTAGGATGAAACAAGAGTCGGCGATGCTATCGCGGGTTATTTATATCGTTAATAGAATCGACTCATTTGGCCATGACTTGCGAAATAAGCCTTCATGTGGGGTCCGCCTTTGGAAATGCTCGCACTGACCAGCTTTTTTTTTTAATTAAGCTTTATATATACATATGAAAAAACTAGACTTCGTCTACGTCTTTATTGTTGGATGAACTTTTCAAGTACAAAATTCAAAACTGTACATGAAGAAGTGTGATAAAATACTTTATCTAATTTTCTTTTATTTAGTGTTCCTTCAAGAAAAGGAATTCTTTTCTAATAAGTTGGTACAGTTGTGTACTCTTCAGGTGCTGAACTACAGCTTTCTGGCCCAACACTAGACCACAGCGGTTTCTGTCTTCTTCACGCTTTGAGTAAAAATCTTATTATCATACAGAGTTTTAGAAGAATCTGTATCTAAGTCCTGTTCTTAAAAGTCCTAAACAAGAAGGCTTTTTTTATTCAAGTGCAACGTTCACCTGATGGTAAGTGATACGCTTGATAACAACGTGCCGCTAGTTAAGGTGCACCACATAGATGTAATAGAATAAGAAAAATTGTATATAGTAAGTAAGGAAATCAAGGAACAAGAGAGTGTCACATACCATTCACTAAAAACAGACGGGATGTTATGAAAGAAGGAATGAAATGCTAAAGTAAAAGGTATAAAACAGAAGTATGACAAAGAGAACTGGAATGACAAAGAGAATCGGAATGAAAGGAGAATTAGGAATGAAAGAGTTGAAATTTGAAACGTAGATTAAGAAAGACGATGTACCAAGATCCTTGGCCCAAAACCACCAAGAGGGTTTCTATACTTTTACTAAAAAAAAAAAGGTATTGAGATCATCACCTTGAGACATAAGCTAAGTCTCGTTACCCCAGTAATTACACTAGCTACAGCGCCCTTCGAACTGGAACACAGAAATGTTTGCACAGTATTATTTGGCGGTTGAAATAGCAGCTGCGGAGGTACCTAGACGGTCTCCGACAACAGAGACCTACCAGTAATAGTATAGGCTTACAGCTTAACCTTTCAAGAGTCTATTAAGAGAGTATGAAATATGATATATTTTTTTTATACTACTATGCGACGAGACGAGCGAGACGATCACCTGATGGTAAGTGATACGCTTGATAACAACGTGCCGCTAGTTAAGATGGTATACACTGCACCACATTGAGCTCATCACCTTGAGACATAAGCTAAGTCTCGTTACCCCAGTAATTTCACTAGCCTACAGCGCCCTCCAAACTGGAACACAGAAATGTTTGCACAGTATTATTTGGCGGTTGAAATAGGAGCTGCGGTGGTACCTAGATGGTCTGTAGCAACAAAGACCTACCAGTAATAGTATAGGCTTACAGCTTAACCTTTCAAGAGTGTATTAAGAGAGTATGAAATATGATATATATTTTTTTTATACTACTATGTGACGAGACGAGCAACACGTTCACCTGATGGTAAGTGATACGCTTGCCCATGACAACGCGGTGATAGTTAAGATGGTACACACTGTATCACATTGCGCTCGTCGCCTTGAGACATAAGGTGTTAAGTCTCGTTACCCCAGTAATTACACTAGCTACAGCGCCCTTCAAACCGGAACACAGTAACGTTTGCTCACTACTATTTGGCGTTTGAAATAGGAGCTGCGGTGGTACCCACCCAAACGGTCTCCGGCAACAGAGACCTACCACCTGGTGATTTCAGAATTGATAAAAGAAACACTCGGAATGTGAACGCAATCATCTATTTCACGCGTTTGATGGGATTTGTGTAAGTATTGTGTTCACAGTGCCGGAGCGTCTCCCCCCCACAAAACACAGTGCGATGGTAATAGAGGAGAGTTAGGGGGCGTTGATGGAGGTCGGAATTACCGTGTTCGGGGAGCGATCCTGTCATTGTACAAATCACTCGGTTACATAACGCATCATTGATGTATCGCTTTCGAGTCGCGTGCCGCGCCGCACTCGATTTTGTTCTACAGCGATAACTCGGTTTCGATTCGTCGTCGAAGCGAAAACGAATTACCAATTCGAGTCCGTATTTACAAATTCCCTTGACATTTTTGTTTATTTACATAACATTAACGATTATTTACGACTAGACGAACAATACGTCGTTGAAAGCAATTGTTAAGCTTATAACATTGTGACACTATTTAAGATAACCAAATGATGCTTATAATTTTAAAATATTTATTAAGCCTCGTTACACCAGTAATTTTACTGACTACAGCACTCTTACAGTAACATTTATGTAAAAACTTTAAGCAGCGGAAATAGACGACGCGGTGATACCTATATGGTCTTCAGCAACAGATACTTTAGACAAATATAAAATGTTTACTAATGATGAATAATTCAATATATCTTCTTGCTTCAAGAGTTATGTAAAAAACAACGGAAGAGAAGAAATTTATTGGATCAAGCCCAGCTCCAACTGTACTCTTAGATGATGATGGAATTTTATCATCTATTGCATTTATTTATAGGCAAAAACAAACTGCAGTTACCTCTATAAATAGTTGATCGTTTCGAAATCGCTTTATATCGCTTGAATGCTTAAAGCCCAAGTTTGCCCACCGGAGGGATTGAATACAACACGTGTTTAAGCTAATTCATATAATTAAGCCGCAATGGGAATCTTTTACGGTTCAGTTGGAGACCGGCACGCGTTCACGAATTGGTCGGACATTGGTATTACTGGGATGGATCTATAGTTTGACTGAATGCATCCGTGTCGCGGTGACTTAGCGCTGGTTTTATCACACAGAGATCCATGGTTCGATTCCGTAGCCACTTTTGTGAAAGTGTTTGTTAGTAAGGTAGTTTTCACTCCTGCAATTTTTTTTTTATTTGTTATATACTCATTCATACAATTCATTTACTGCTCGATCTGTTAGACTTTGGAATGAGCTCCCGCCAAATATTCGGGCAGCTCGTAGTAAGGCTTCCTTTAAGCGAATGTTGTGGTAACACTACTTGTCACTATGCTATATGCTCTTCTCCTTCTTTTCTGTACTTATAACAGCCATCAATTATATATATGTGTATGCTTCAGCCAATGTATAACACTAACCTTTCCTATAACATATGTACCAATCATAGTTGTGTCCACCACTATTATTGTGTTTTATATTGTACTATATGTAATTATACTCAACTACAAAAATAATGCACCCTTATTTATCTTCTCTGCTCAACCTATGGTAGACTGGGAGAGAATGCCCTATGGCATTAAGACCGCCTTTTTGTACATTTTTCTCTGTGTGCAAATAAAGTTTTTAAATAAAAATAAAATAAAAATATACATAAACATTAGTTACATTAATGACAGATAATGTCTTGAAATCCTTAGTAGGTTTGTTCACATACGTCCTCTTACACATTACATATACATTTACATACTAAAATAATATTACGTACATACTAAGATTGTTATTAACTTATACATATGCTTTTTAATTTTAATCTACCCTCGAATCTGTCGCCATAACAGATTTGAAATGGAAAAAATTATTTGATGTTCAGTAACAATGAGACCGTTTATACTTATAATAAGTATACAGAACACTAGTGTGGCGACAGATTAAAAATATGAGAATGACAGCTAATAAAACGGATTCGTAAAAAGTTTACCCGACCAACTCCATATGACCTTAGAATCGAACCGGGGACCTTCGTGTTACAACGGATACTAATTCTTCTTCTTTTTAGTCGATGTCACTCTTGATAGAGTGGTAGTGGTCATCACTTATGGTATTGGTGGTAAGTTTTACAACGCAACGACAATATACTAATACTATAACATACTAGCTAATACTAATTATGTTTCATTAATTTCTAGGTCCAACAGCTGCTATTTTTACTATCAAACAGTAGTATATATCGGGTTTGTAAGGGGTTGTAGCTAGTGAAACTACTGGGGTAATATCATACGCGTTGAGCTGATCACAATGTGGTGTAGTGGTCGCATCTATCTATCAGGTGGTAGGTCTCTGTTGCCGGAGACCGTCTGGGTGGGTACCACCGCAGCTCCTATTTCAACCGCCAAATAGTAGTGTGCAAACATTACTGTGTTCCGGTTTGAAAGGCGCTGTAGCTAGTGTAATTACTGGGGTAACGAGACTTAACACCTAATGTCCTCAAGGCGACGAGCGCAATGTGGTGCAGTGTGTACCATATAACTATCACCACGTTGTAATGGGCAAGCGTATCACTTACTATCAGGTGAACGTCTTGCTCGTCTCGTCGCAAAGTAGTATAAAAAAAATCTAATAAAAAGATCTTCATTGCTTTGTTGCAAGCTGTCTGGCATGGTGATATCGCCACCGGTTGTATTGTATGTTACTTGTGCGTCGGTAAGTGAGTAGAGCATTACAGTTACAGGTAACAGCGACTGCCTGGTAATTGGTTTCCCTAATGGCGTCATTGTTCGGCGACGCGTGTGGGACGGGGCCGCGTGTGCTGCCCCCCGGCGGCGGTTGTGCAATTGTTGCATTGTGGGTACGTGTGCCGCGCGTCACACGTTCAGATCCATCTAAATTACTAGTATTTATTGCCGTTTATTATTTAACCAACTCAACCGATCTAGGTTATCGAATATCGTACATTACGCAAGCGTTTAAATTGAATATATAGTCTGGGTATATGAGTTGATAGTTCTTTAAGTAAATTGAAGAGACGGGAGGTGCTTTAAAGTAATGGTGGTTTATTGGTATCATTATGAAATTTAAGACAGCATGATATTTTAACTTAAAACTTTAATTAACTAACACTTCAATAGCTAGGTTGTATATTGTATGTAATAATAGAACTTAACTTTAAAAGTAGACAGTAGTTTTTTGTAGATGTAAATAGTTTGATCTGTAGTAATGTATAAAAACTTTACTACTTACTGATGAAAGAAAATACTTTAAATCAACTGAAGTAAAACATCTAGCAATAACAAGTAGGGCCTAGATTAGCTAGTTCTAGAATAACTCTGATGCATAGACTGACCTATGAAAACTTCTCCAAATGCTGAGGAATTTCATCGAGTAAAAATCTCTACAAAAAAAGTATCTAGAATATCGTCTTTCGATACCGAAAAGAAAAAAGGAGCATGTATCCCTGTGCAAACTTTATGGTATCATTTTTTAGTTCATAGTTAATCAGCAAGGATAATTTGTTCAAGATGTTTAAATTTATATATAGATATACTAGCTGACCCGACAGACTTCGTTCTGTCAAAAAAATTGGAATGTGGCAGTTTTTTGTTCTTACCTATTTTATAGCCAGCGCAAAAAAATCTGGACTGAACCGTCACTCTGGTGATAGGGCGGTGTGTGGGGTTCAGCTCTGTATATGTTCATCTAATAACTAATATTTAAATATTAGTGGGTTCCAGAAGAGTGGCTAAAGTTATAATTATAGTACATAAATTATATTTACTATTATTATTTTATTAGGAACAAATAACTGTCACATTCCAAACTTTTTGACAGAATGTAGTCTATCAAGTCCGCCAGATGGTAACGCGGATTTTGCTCGACTGATGTAATGTCGTGAAAACGAATGTATTTTATGTCGCGCGCCGAAACTACAACGAAAGAAATAATATCGCGAAGCCGACCAAATTGAAAATCAGCAAGAATGATCTTTAGCTCTTACATTTTGTGACTATTTATGTTATTATTTCATTCGTTTTAATTTCGGCTCGCGGCGATCTTCCGACGCGCATACGCACACCGTTTTGATAGAATAATTGAATTTGAACTTTGTGCAGCTGTAATAAAGTGCAAATTGACTCTTTAGCGTTACGAACGCACCTACATCGCTTAGACAGCAGTGAAAGCTTGTTATTTAATATGAACTTTTGTTTGTTTGTTTCTGGTTTCTGATTTCTGGTTTCTGGTTACTGGTTTACTACTGGTTTTACTGTTTCTGGTTTCTAGTTTCTAGTTTCTGGTTTACTGTTTAACTGGTTTACTGGTTTACTCTGGTTTACTGGTTACTGGTTTACTGGTTACTGGTTTTACTGGTTTACTGGTTACTGGTTTACGGTTTACTGGTTGACTGGTTTACTGGTTACTGGTTTACTTGTTTACTGGTTACTGGTTTATGGTTTACTGGTTTACTGGTTTCTGGTTTACTGGTTTCCTGGTTTACTGGTTTACTGGTTTATCTGGTTTACTGGTTTTACTGTTTACTGGTTACTGTTTACTGGTTTACTGGTTTACTGGTTTACTGGTTTACTGGTTTACTGGTTTACCTGGTTTACTGGTTTACTACTGGTTTACTACTGGTTTACTGGTTACTGGTCTACTGTCTACTGTCTACTGGTCTACTGTTTACTGGTTTTACTGGTTTACGGTTTACTGGTTACTGGTTTACTGGTTTATCTGGTTTACTGGTCTACTGGTCTACTGGTCTACTGGTCTACTGGTCCTACTGGTCTAACTGGTCTACTGGTTACTGGTTTACTGGTTACTGGTCTACTGGTTACTGGTCTACTGGTCTACTGGTCTACTGGTCTACTGTCTACTGGTCTACTGGTCTACTGGTCCTACTGGTCTACTGGTCCTACTGGTCTACTGGTTTACTGGTTTACTGGTTTACTGGTTTACTGGTTTACTGGTTTCCTGGTTTACTGGTCTACTGTTCTACTGGTCTACGGTCTACTGGTCTAACTGGTCTACTGGTTACTGGTTTACTGGTTTATACTGGTTTACTGGTCTACTGTTCTACTGGTCTACTGTTCTACTGGTCTACTGGTCTAATGGTCTACTGGTTTTACTGTTTACTGGTTTACCTGGTTTACTGGTTAACTGGTTTTACTGTTTACTGGTTTATGGTTTACTGGTTTCCTGGTTTACTGGTTTACTGTTTTACTGTTTACTGGTTTCCTGGTTTACTGGTCTACTGGTCTATGGTCTACTGGTCTAACTGGTCTACTGGTTACTGGTCTACTGGTCCTACTGGTCTACTGTTCTACTGGTCTACGGTCTACTGGTCTACTGGTTACTGGTCTACTGGTCCTACTGGTCTACTGGTTACTGGTTTACTGGTTACTGGTTTAATGGTTTACTGGTTATGGTTTACTGGTTAATGGTTTACTGGTTAACTGGTTTACTGGTTAACTGGTTTACTGGTCTACTGGTCCTACTGGTCTACTGGTTTACTGGTTAATGGTTTACTGGTTTTACTGTTTAACTGGTTTACTGGTCTACTGGTTTTACTGTTTACTGGTTTACTACTGGTTTTACTGTTACTGGTTTACTGGTTTAATGGTTTACTGGTTTACTGGTTTACTTGGTTTACTGGTTTCCTGGTTTACTGGTTACTGGTCTACTGGTCCTACTGGTCTACTGGTCACTGGTCTACTGGTCTAACTGGTCTACTGGTCTAACTGGTCTACTGGTTACTGGTCTACTGTCTACTGGTCTACTGTTTACTGGTTTACTTGGTTTACTGGTTAACTGGTTTACTGGTCTACTGGTTTACTGGTTACTGGTTTAATGGTTTACTGGTTAATGGTTTACTGGTTAATGGTTTACTGGTTAACTGGTTTACTGGTCTACTGGTCTAACTGGTCTACTGGTTTACTGGTTGACTGGTTTACTGGTTTACTGGTTACTGGTTTAACTGTTTACTGGTTTACGGTTTACTGGTTAATGGTTTACTGGTTACTGTTTACTGGTTTACTGGTCTACTGGTCCTACTGGTCTACTGGTCTACTGGTTTACTGGTCTACTGGTCTAACTGGTCTACTGGTTTACTGGTTGACTGGTTTACTGGTTATGGTTTACTGGTTACTGGTTACTGGTTTACTTGTTTACTGGTTTACTGGTTTATACTGGTTTACTGGTTATGGTTTACTGGTTAATGGTTTACTGGTTACTGGTTTTACTGGTTTAATGGTTTACTGGTTAATGGTTTACTGGTTTATACTGGTTTACTGGTCTACTGTCTACTGGTCTATGGTCTACTGGTTTTACTGTTTCTGGTTTACTGGTGTACTGGTTTACTGGTTACTGGTCTACTGGTCCTACTGGTCTACTGGTTTTACTGTTTACTGGTTACTGGTTACTGTTTACTGGTTTAACTGTTTACTGGTTTACTGGTTTACTGGTTTTACTGGTTTACCTGGTTTACTGGTTACTGGTTTTACTGGTTTTACTGTTACTGGTTTACGGTTTACTGGTTTCTGGTTTACTGGTCTACTGTCTACTGGTCTATGGTCTACTGGTCTATGGTCTACTGGTTACTGGTTTAACTGGTTTTACTGTTTAACTGGTTTACTGGTTACTGGTTTATGGTTTACTGGTTTTACTGGTTACTGGTTACTGGTTTAATGGTTTACTGGTTAATGGTTTACTGGTTAATGGTTTACTGGTTAATGGTTTACTGGTTAATGGTTTACTGGTTTACTGGTTTACTGGTTTACTGGTTTACTGGTTTACTGGTTTACTGGTTTACTGGTTTACTGGTTTACTGGTTTACTGGTTTACTGGTTTACTGGTTTACTGGTTTACTGCACAAAAAATTTCATAAGAATCGGTAAAGCCGTTTCTGAGGAGTATGGGAACGAACATTGTGACAAGAGAATTTTATATATTAGATATTTTATCTGCTAGCTCCTTCTTTTATTTACTAAGGAAGTAGTAAATCCTTAAACATTGACAACTATTTCTTTTATTATTAATTTGTATATAAATCAAATTGAACACAAAAATGGAGATGAGTATTTTTATATCCTGTTTTATAGTTGTAGTTGTGTTAAAGTAGCTGATATAACCTTTTCTGGTTTTTCAAAATGAATTGTTAATTTTATTATCTTACTTAGCTGTCTCAGTGTATATTGAATTTAATAGAGCCTTCATAAATACTAATGCACGCGAGTGAGTTCGAGTTCAAAAAAGTTTCAAATGTTGTTCCGTTGCGATATTGGAAAGTTAAACAATGCACACTGCAACGATGGAACGGGAACAAGCCGACGGCAATTAAAAGTTTACGAAAGCGACGCATTTGGACGGTTAATTTTAACGAGTGAGTTTATTATTGCGGTTAAGTCTAAATTATGAAACAATAATAAGGTTTGAGCGGGTTTCGTTGCGATTTGTATGAATTATTAGTGTTATTAACATAGATAGCGCTTTTTAAGAATAACTGTTGATATAAATAATTTAAGCATTGAAAAATGTACAAAACTTCACATAATTACAAAACGTATGAACTTAAGTTTTAGTTGAAATCACAAAATTAGTAATAGAGTAACTTTTTATTAGATCAAAACAAGTGCTTCTGTATCAATACGTTGCGTTATGATATCAGTGTTGTTACGTGTTAAAATATTAAAGCTTCTTTTTCGACCGGCGGTTAAAAGTTAGGCTAATTTAATGAAAAAAAACGCGAGTAAACGGATCGACTTCCTGCCATTCAATTGAACATAACAAGTAAACATAACGTACGAATACTGACCGGAAGCAACAAAAGTGCTGACGTTTCCATTTCCCTCAATTTTTGATCGGCCGCTGCAGCAATTTGCTTTCCTCCGTCAGCATTTTTTATTGGTTTATCTGTGTAGAGCGATTCGGGGGTTCATTTTGATTGTTCGGTATAATGTTTTGTATGCACAAACACCAATAATGTTTGTTCCAACCCCACCATGTTTGTTCATAATTTACCGGAAAACGTTATGGCAGTGAGTATATTTAACAATGATTATTGAAATACACTTTCGAGTTATATTTTTCAGTGTTCAATAGCTTAGAATATAAACAAAGGAAAAGTATTATCATCATTATCAGCCTATAGATACAGCTGGACATAGACCTTAAGATCTCCAATCCAAACAAAAATGCTTAAATGAAGTCAAACATAAAATTCTAAATACAAGAACTAGAAATAAAAATGTAATAAGAAACAAAGTACAATTGTAGTTAGGAAATGTAATTAGTATAAAAAAAAAAATAAAAGCACAAAGAGCTACGTAGGAAAGTCATTGAGGCGATGGATGGAAGAAGAAATTGAATATGAAAATGGAAAAGGTGAAAAGAAAGAAATGGAGTGAATGAAGGAAAAAGGAAGAAAGATTTGAAGTAGTGAAATAAGAGAATGTAAATAAGTCCCGGCACTGCTAAACCGGGGAACGGGTATAAAAAAAAGAGTTAGCGAGTAGAACTAAATATCAACGAAAGTCCACATGTAGTCCAATTGAACCAAGGACTTCAAGCACTGTGCCAAGGAAGTTTTAGAATGTTGTCTATGTAATCCCTTCTTACTTATTAAATCGGATCTCTCCAAGTCAACTGCGGAGAACTAACATTAAGATTTAAGTAAGGGACAGCGAAAGTAGAATCAGTTCGTAATTACAGACTGACAAATGCCCGGGTATTAGGAACACATGTGGCACGAGTTCCGGGTGCGGTGGGGGACCATTCGGATGGATTGGAGTTTCGGGGAAGGGGGGATGAGGCACTGCCCCCACATTAAGCTAATTTCGCCGATGGATAGTTTGGGATATGACTGTGACTACTGAAACTGACGATTGCTCCTTACCGAAATTGCTTTTGATTTATTATTAGAAAGTCAAAAGTCTTACTGTTATCAACTTCTTAACAAAAGTTAGTGAGTTCATTGAATTTAAAATCCTGAATTTAACCGACAAATTCTTACTACTGCAAATTAATCAATAAATACGGTGAGGATAATATCGTGCAGTGTATATAATCTTAACAAAATTTACATCGTTACTTATCTTGTTAGCATAGATTTTAAGGATAATTTTCTGAACAACTTTCATACTACTTTGTTGTATCACCTATTGAATCCGTGAACATTTGAGACTATATCATAAACATGATTATCCTTATCATTGCCTGGATTACAATGTAATATCGTATTATTCCTTGAGCTACATATCCTTACATCTCCTACCACGGTGAATATAATAGTTACCGTATCAAATCGAATCAACAGTGATATCCAGATAAATGGATCTCTTGGAAATTTCACTTGTCCGTATTATCGTTAGGATCGCCACGCATTGTGTGCTAGAGGTAAGGTCAGATTAGATTGGTTATCTCCTGATTTGCCTGCACCACGTAAGTTAGCAATATGTATGGTACTTTCGAAAAGCCCACGCGACGCCCACGTCCACGTCTCGCCGTGGGTACGCGTGACATTGCTAGCTCGTACAATGTTGTTGAAGTGACGACTATTCGATTGAATCCCAAAACCAACTGGTGTAAGTTCTTAACATATAATATAATGCGACCTTTGAATCTGTAGTAATGATAAATTGGAAACTATGAATCACATGAATTGTGTTGTAGCTAGTCAAATTACTGAGGTAACGAAACTTATAATCTTGTAGCTACAAGTTCAATATGATGTAGTGTATATTATTCTAATTAACTTTACATTGTTGTCACTGTTAGTAGGTCTCTGTTGTCGGAGACCGTCTAGGTACCACCGCAGCTCCTGTTTCAACCGCTAAATAGTACTGTGCAGACATTACTGTGTTCCAGTTTGAGGGGTGATGTGAACTAGTAAAATTACTGGGGTAACGACTTAACTTATGTCTCAAAGCGACGAGCGCGATGTGGTGCAGTGTATATCATCTTAACTAGCACCACATTGATATCAAGCGTATCACTTACCATCAGGTGAACGTCTTACTCGTCTCGTGGCATCGTAGAATAAAAAAAAGTTTTAAACAGACGAAGTGTAACTATTTATATTACTATAATAAAAAGACAATGACATAGTTATATCGCATATAACTTAGTCATATTTATGTGATACCATTAAATTTTCAATAAAGCCGAGCGGTCCACATACTACGGCATATTCTGGACCATTATAATTTTGATACGGGTAAGGGATCGGCCACCAGGAATTAACTTATCACGGCACCACCGCATCTGCATACCTTAAACATTTATATCACAGGGCGAACTGGGACTGGGAAGTTTATATTGTAATTAAAAAAATTACTTTACTAATGATATACACACATAGAAATACAGATTAAAAGAATTGATTCGTAATGTTTGCACCACTGTTAACAATCACAGTTGCTGTGCGATTCAATATTTTAAAAACTAATCTACGTAGGTTTAAGTAAGTACTTAGTGAAACCTTCTTGTATTAGTTTTTAACATTTTGTGTTAATATCTATTTAATTACACTAAAGTAACAAGTGTTTAATTACACAAAGGAAACAAGTAACAGTAAAAATTTTGTAACTGAAGATAAGAATCATTACTGTAACTTTCTCTCAAGAAATAATGTATCTTCTTATATCTATTCTTGTTTGTAAATAATAGTCAAGTAAATCTTAGATGGGAAAGTATATATTTTTAACAGACTACGATGTAGTAAGTTTCGTTGACTGAAATAATTACGATGTATCAACCTCCTTTTCTAAAACTCAATTTGTCAAAGAAGTATTTTCAGAGAATTTTATTGGTGTTGGATTTAAAAAGTAAATTTGGCTCTACGTATTGTTAGTTCAAATATCCGATTCCGCTCCTGTTGCCACCCTAACTTCGGACAGAGGGGGGAGGGCCTTAAGACACATATCTCAGACGAGGATGCAAGAAATGCCCACACCCCAATATGTAGATTTGTACCTCCGACTAATACTGGTCATTATTACACTGCGACTTCTATTATTTGGTATTTACACAAAACTTTGTTTAAGCTGTAACTTATAAGGATACATTGTCATTTAAGAAAAAAGGTTGGAACTGTCTAAAGAAGACCATATTAAAAACAAGTGCGATTGTCCTCTTTCTTCAGATCCGGAATTTGAGAGATGTAAGCATCTAGCATAACATCTAGATTGTTAAAAAATTAGCGTGTTAATAATCTATTTATTTTAGTATGCCAACTCGCACTTGACCAGCGCTTTAAATGCAATACTTTTCTTCGCTCATTTATTTCTGTTTACAGTTAAAAAATGTTCATGTACCTATCAAAAGCAATTAAATAATTTGTACTCACAACTACCTCAGTTTTTACATCGATATTTCAAACATGATATTCTAGAAGTTTCTTTATTTGTTCCCATGATCCTATTTCACATTATACATTCATAATAGCAAGTATTTATTTATGTATTATCATAATTTGAGAATGTTTACTATAACTAAATAATATGTGGTTTGGTCTTGGATGGAGACAATAGATAAAAGACGTTGTACTTATGACGCCTTCTGCTAATTAGGATGATGTACACTATATTAAATTGTTGTTATCGCTTTAAGATAAGCTGTTAATTTCACTGATTGTGCCTTCAAACTGGAATGCAGTAAAGTTAGTAACAATATTTGGCGACATTAATAGAAACCGCGTCGATGTTTATACAATCAGTCGTAATATGTTACATGAAAACAATCTAAGTATTAAAGTGGGAGAGTCTCTCAAGGTCTATTGGATGCCAAGCAGCAGGTTGAGAATGTTTTGCCTTCAGGACATTAGCTGGTGTGCCAAGTGACAGACCTCCACCGGCATGGGGCTCCGGTATCCCTCATTGCGAGCGACATGTTCACTGTAAGGCAACCCTTTCAGGCGGAGAGACAGTAACGTTTTAGCTACAACTATATTAAAAACTTCATGTATACAAAATTTGATAGTTATTACTATTAAACAATACATTAATACAAGAATTATAAATCACACTGAAAAATAATTATATTGAAGAATGTTACTTCACAAAATTTCACTTTGCTATAATCTGTTGATTGATTTCTATTTTTTAGCATATTGAATCATGAATAAGAAGAACCATAGAGTAATAAAGGTCATTGACATAGCAGCGAGTTAGCAGAAGTGAAAAAGTGAAGAAATTAGAGTAGGGAGCATGTTTAGGGAAGAGCAATGTGTTAAGACGGATCATTGGATGCAGGTATCATCAAACTATTCTTAGTGGAAATCTATCTGGAAAGTCTTCGTTAACTATGCAAATATGATGATGATGATTTTAATTTATTAATGTTCAAATTGACTATGACTTCCATCATGAGTTATGAGCGTGGTTAAGCGTTATTTTTTATAAGAACATGCGAAATGATGATGATGGTTTAAATGAAATTGTGCTGGTAATAGAAAATATGGTGAAGTGAACTCCTGAACTATCGCACCGTCTCAAGACACCGTCCCCAGGGTTGTCCGACGCAGACGCCAATAATACAATAATATGAACATTGCGAATGTCGTATGAGTCTGAGGGAATTATTAATGCCGGTCCGCACTCGCCGGGGTGGGATTCAATGTGGGCTTATTTAAATACTTCCTCCAGACCGTGCTTAATATTAGTCTCCTTAAGACATTGATTAAACTGAACGCGTTCACTATGAAATTTGATTAAGGTTCTAATATATCTGAGGAAACTATAGTTAAGGGCAATTGAGATTTCAAATAGTATTTAAACACAAAGGAAACATTTCTAACTTCTGACGGAATAATGAAAGAAAAATTTGATCATTACTTCTTTTTTCGTGTCCACTTCATCTGTTAAATGTCTATGTATAAACCGATTTTAATATGGTTTCATGTATTTGAAATAAAACTCTTTAGAAAATTATTATCTCTCTTCTAGTTTTAATTAGAGACTTCTGTTTCAATGCTTTGAAACTTTTTATTATAGATTATTACTGATTTTTTTATAAGTAATCGATTGGTGAGGACTATGTTCGGCAGTGGAGTGAGGCGATATGCTGAAACGATGATGATGAATAATTTATTATCTATGTGCACATTAATAAAAAGGCTTCGGACAGCCCTTATCCCTTCCGCCGCAGAAGGAGCCGGACAATGAAATATTCGCTCATTAGACCGTCTACTGATTAATTGGCCTTCTTAGTACAAGTACTGCGGTCATATTAGCAGCGGAAAATTTACAACCACTTATTATAATAGTAACATTTTTAAATAACAAGTATTTTTAATTTACAACAAACTTAAGTGATTCCAATTCAACATAATTTTTAACGACAGTAGATGATAATGAATTCTTGTTGAGATTTCTATGGCTTCCTAATATTAAACATAGCAGCTTCTATGACAACATCAATCGTTAAGTAACCTATTAAGCTATTTTAAAAACTTACGATCATCCGGAGTAGTAAGAAATTAATATTAGTCTCCATCATCTGATTGCATCAGAGTAAAAGAGACTAATGCGTTGACTTAAATACTCCGTAATGCTTGTATCTTTAAAACCGGAAGAGCTGCATGAATACTCTTTCAGGATAAATTAAAGTACAGGATAAGGAGACGAGGAATCCGTAATAAGTCTATAGCTTTATCTATTAAGGATATATGAAAGATCAAAGTTAGCACTATAGAAGAGAGGAAAAATTCACTGAGAATCGCACTCGTGATCTTTATGCCCAAAGCTTGAAAATTACTCACTGGGTCATTCCGGCACATTCAAATCTTATAAGGTAATAGACACCCTGATAATAAGACACATACATCTATCCGGCTTCTTTTTATTTCACATTGAAATTTCGTACTAATACAAATAAATTACATATCATACGTTAATTTTACATAACATAAAAATATTTCCTCTTAGTAAAAACAATTTATGTACAGACAGATTCAGCTTAAGAAATCGCTAGTAGTGCGTAGTAACCTTATTGGTGTAACCCATTCTATTGTTTATATGGTAGATATTGTAATGTGTTTTGTCGGCAGCTCAGCTTCAGATATAGGCCTATTTATGAGCTAGATAAATAATGGAGCAAGCCACAGCTATGCATGAGGACAATGGCTTAGATGGCCTTATGTGATAACTAATATGTGGAACTCACAATGCGGTACTTCCAATATGGCGATAAGTATCCATAACATAATCAGCGATTGCGGGTATCTTCATCAGGATGATAGTGATGATGTTAAGTAAAGACGGTAAGGGATACGAAAACCAATTTTCACATTTACAACAAACGTACAAGTAGAATTTACATATCGGCTCCGCAGGAACATAATTGTCGTATGCAGATGTCGCCGACCCATTCGAGATTAATCTTAACGAGGGATACACTATACTTATGCTAACAATGTTACCGGCTCAAATCACCGACTGGTGACTGGACGGTTAAAATTAAATTTGATTAAGATGAATAATAGCAAACCGAACTTTCCCACCGCTGGGACGAGACCTTTTCTCATATTGAGTCACTAAATAATTAGCTGTTTTCAGATTATTTATTTGCGATCAAGTTCAGGAACCATTACAATATTAAACAGAATTGATACCAGTAAGTTACCATATGATTTCTTCTGTCCCGGAAGTTATAAACTAAGTGATCATTGATTAGTTCTTCTTCTAAGTCGTATTTCCTCATGACTGAGGGTCGTGGTCATCATGTATGACACACGACGACTCTCTTAGCAGTTATAATGGAGTGGTGTTGCCATTGCCTTCTCCATTTCACTTACCAGTGCGAGCACGGATGGTCATGACGTAGATATGCAGGCTTCCTCACGATGTTATCCTTCACCGTCAAAGCACGTGATATTAGTTGGTGTTAAACTGCACATAAATTGAAAAATTCATTGGTGCAGGCCGGATTCGAACCCGGTACCTCCGGAGTAGAAGGCGGGTCAGACTAGTATGTGAAATGGAGAAGGCAATGGCAAACCACTCCATTATAACCGCCAAGTAAGTCGTCGTGTGTTTCAATAAAAACATGATGACCACGATCCTCAGTCATGAGGAAATACGACTTAGAAGATAGCATTAAAGAGTTATAACTCTTATATATACATTTTATTAAACGAAGCGATGAGGCGAGGAAGACGTTCACCTGATGGTAACTGATACGCTTGCCCACAACAACGCTGCGTTAGTTAAGTTGGTACTGCACCACATTCCGCTCATCGTCTTAAGACTTAAGTCTCGTTACACCAGTAATTTCACTAGCTTACAGCGCTCGTCAAACTGGAACACAGTAATGTTTGCACACTACTGTTTAGCGGTAGAAATACGAGCTGCGGTGATATCTAAACGGTATCCGGCTACATAGACCTATGCACAAGTAAAATTATAAACATTCCGTTAAGTATCCCTCTATATATTATGAAGTTTTACCAGGTGGTAGGTCTCTGTTGCCGGAGACCGTCTGGGTGGGTACCACCGCAGCTCCTATTTCAACCGCCAAATAGTAGTGTGCAAACATTACTGTGTTCCGGTTTGAAGGGCGCTGTAGCTAGTGTAATTACTGGGGTAACGAGACTTAACACCTTATGTCTCAAGGCGACGAGCGCAATGTTGTGCAGTGTGTACCATCTTAACTAGCACCACGATATCATGGGCAAGCGTATCACTTACCATCAGATGAACGTCTTGCTCGTCTCGTCGCATAGTAGTATTAAAAAAAAAGTAAACGCTGAAATGTTATCACTTGGACTGCAGCCAGACAATCCGTGTATTACACACGTAGGCTTCGATCTCGACAGATCACGTGATCGGGTTTAATCCTCAGGAACGCGGGCACACACGGACGCTGTAATCTGGGGATAAGTCCGCAAACATTGTGCCGGCGGGACGCGCGGACTCGCCGCCGTCCGTCTCTCTACCTGTGTTATTTATCTAAACACTAGACCAATTTGTATATTATATTCAGACGGTTATATCATAACATATTTAGGTTATTAACTATTTAAATATACTAGCGCTTTAGTCTTTCCGGATACTATCTGGATAGAAAAACATCGCCGTTTGGGTTTGAAGGGTAGTTGTACATAGTGAAATTACTTGTTAAGGTTTAGTAATATCAGTATATGACGTCCTATCACCTCGTTTTTAAAATAGGTAGTACAGTAGTCTATTGGAGATTGAACCAATCTTGGCATCAACAGATTTTACACCTTAACAAAATAACTTATGTGATTAAGCGATGCAAATTTAAAACCCGTCGCCGGATACGGGGCCTTAATGAAATACAAACATATTAATTTCGGCACCCACATCTGTATGCGGGACGCGGCCGGAGTTGCGGGTCCGTCCGCAGATAGTTTCGGCGGAGGTCATGAGTTCTGCAAATTGTCGCCGCATTAACATACATTTACATATCACACGCTGCGGCCTTTAAATCCACCGGCGAAGGTCGGACAGTTATATTTCTTTGATAAGTATTCAGATATTCCGCTAAAGTCCATGCAAGTGTTTACCTATTCAAATTTAACTTAACCGTGTTGCCGGAATCAGATAACTTTTTAACAACTGCGATATGGTTTATTAATTTCATTCTTTAGTTGACTAACGCGATATAGAAAGCTTGGAAGCTGTAAGAGAAGAAGATAAATTGGAAATTAAATTGTAATAAGAAAATTTAAGAAGTAAGAAAATTGTAAAGTTTAATAAAAAGAAAGAGTGTCAACTCATTAAGCGGGAAGTATGAAAGTAGGAAAAAGGAATGCTAAATTAAGAATGAATATGGAAGAATGAGAAAAAGAGAACGGGAATGAAAGAAGGAAATGGGAATAAAGTTTGTCAGAAATTAGATATTAAAGAAATGTTTTATAACTCCAAACAAGCCAAGGGAAAATAATAAAAAAAAAAGAGAAGAATATAAAGAATCAGCTGGAGAAAGACTAATGATGTGGTTTAAAAAATAGTTGGAGAGAAATGTATTAAAAAGATTAATATGACAGAAGTATTAACCTCTTTGATTTCTGCGATACGACGAGTTCACAAAATAATATTTGATGAGGAAAAGAGGAATAGTAGTAGGCAAAGGTTTATATCTATGGACCAAGTAAAGGAGAAATTGCGCGTTCTGTATAAGAGGAAGTCAAAGAAAGCAAAGCTCTTTTGCTGTTAATACGTATACCAAAGTTTAAAAGTTGAATGTTACTTCCAAGATATATTCATAAAACGTAGATTATTTATTATTTAACTTCCCTGTTTTACTTTGTGTAAATCTCTATTACATTTGATTATACAATATTTCTATAAACCACCCCAGCTAGTTTCTAAGCAGTACGTCTCTGCAAAACCCTGAGGCGTGTAACCAATACACATCGACGCGTTGATTGAAACTGGATAGAAATTCAATATATTATCAATAGAACACGTAAAAAAAAGGAACAACAAAAAACGAATGCACCCCGCGGGATTTTAGCGTGTATCGTAATGTAGTAAGAGCGAAAATCGCTAGCGTTTCGGTGTGACGAGGGTAGACGGAGCTTAGTAGAAGATAGTCGATAAGTCGCCGCGCACACCCGCCGGCGATCGGATTCATATCCGAATTAATAATCTAGATGCAATATGGGAACAACTCGTTACGTATGAGACATTAACATTCAGCTAAGAAATTCGTTAGATGAGATGTTTTACAAACAACGAGATGCGAGACGTTTCACCAGGATTTCACCAGGTGGTAGGTCTCTGTTGCCGGAGACCGTCTGGATGGGTACCACCGCAGCTCCTATTTCAACCGACAAATAGTAGTGTGCAAACATTACTGTGTTCCGGTTTGAAGGGCGCTGTAGCTAGTGTAATTACTGGGGTAACGAGACTTAACACCTTATGTCTCAAGGCGACGAGCGCAATGTGGTGCAGTGTGTACCATCTTAACTAGCACCACGTTGTCATGGGCAAGCGTATCACTTACCATCAGGTGAACGTCTTGCTCGCCTCGTTGCATAGTAATATAAGACGTTCACCTGATAGAAAAGTGATACGCTTACCCATAAAAACGGAGTACACTGCACCATATTGCGCTCGTCGATTTAAGACATAAGATGTTGTCTCGTTACTCTAGTAATATCACTAGCTATAGCTCCCTTCGAACTGAAACACAGTAATGTTTGCACACTACTGTGTATCGACTGAAATAGGAGCTGCGTTTGTACCGAGACGGTCTGTATCAACAGAGAATTACCACTAGTAATAGTTAAGTTAAACAAGTTTAAATTACTCAGTATCATAAAACAATTAAGTAGTTTTATAGTTGATATTTTTATGGCTATAAATTAATAATAACTTAGAGGTAAATCCTTGCTTCGATCAGTTAATCATCATCATCATATTATCATTCTACTGCTTTGCTATTTCGTTAGAAAATACTTTAGCCATCGATGTTACTTAACAGCATAGTGTTTTAAATTATAATCAAGTATCCTTATTGGTAACATGTGTTAAGTAATTTAGACAAAGTGCAAGCAAGAAAACTTGGAAGTTAAATAATTGAATATTATCACAGTAGACTCTGTACGCCTTCGTAGCTCAATGTTTATATTAGATGGATTCAATTTCCGCATCACCGTATTCCGATATTAAGTATCCAATACTAATGTGATCTAAATGTGTGATACTTAACGAGTAATTTTAATAAATTTCAACTTGAAAGTTATTTGATAAATGTACAAGATTACAGAGTCTTATTTTTTAATAAATAAAACTTTTTCGTATACCAAATATAAATAATTTATAACTTGAAGTTTATTAGATATTGTGTATATGTATTAGCTAAGAAAGTAACTTTAAAATTAAAACTTATATTTTTTTGATATTTTTTATAGCCGAGTTCCTGTTTTATTATTTACTAGAAATTTTCTAAAAATAAATGGAAGAATAACTTTAATATCACATGTGCTATGTTTTTTTTTTATACTATTTTGCAACGAGACGAGCAAGACGTTCATGACAACGCGGCGCTAGTTAAGATGGTACACACTGCACCACATTGCGCTCGTCGCCTCGAGACATAAGGTGTTAAGTCTCGTTACCCCAGTAATTACAGTAGCTACAGCGCCCTTCAAACCGGAACACAGTAATGTTCGCACACTACTATTTGTCGGTTGAAATAGGAGCTGCGGTGGTACCCATCCAGACGGTCTCCGGCAACAGAGACCTACCACCTGGTAACATGTATGTTGTTTGTAACTTAAACAGTATTATAAAATTATCATTAAATTTCGATATTCTATGTATTGTATAGTATAAAAGTTAGTCGTTAACAATTTGAACGCAACAACTTACAAAATTAATCCGCAATAAACAGCTAAACTCGTATCATTCAACTTCACATGTTGCAGCCGAACTCCGGTTAACTTTTAATCCTCTCCCCTATCCTGGCCGGTGCGCGGGATGCGAACTTCGGTCCGTGCATCATTATGCCGCGTAGATAGCACTCGAGATAGCGTGTTCGTTTGAGCGGAGTTGAGTACAAGAGGCCGACACTACAGCGTCGCAAATCTCACGTATTTGATCGCCTGTTACCCGCTACACGGCGTGTTGTTACATGTGCTAATGATACGCACGCGGAGCTGATAACACCACCAGCATGCACAAAAAAATATTATTACTTAGTATCTCATCATCACTACATATGTGCACGAGAAAGGCAGTCACCAGTAAAGAGTGGCGGCGCATTGTTTAACAACACCTGAAGACCACGACCACTGTGTTAAGAGTGACACCGACGAAGAAAACACAGTTAACAACGTTTGAAGTCCAGCCAAACACTTACCTCTCTTATTGCCCCCACTACAGGGCCTTCTCACCCAAGTGGGGGCAGGTACGTCGCATAACCACGAAAGAATCATATTTATTTGCCTGCTATTATTTTCTGTCATAAAAGCTCAAAATGATTGGGAATTAAACACAAAACTGAGTTTTAATCGCACTCAAGACAAATCAAAAGTTGGCGACGTTTCTAAATTAAATAAGAGTATTAAAGAGTCGTTTTGATTAGACATATTTTTGTTATGTTATTTTTATGTAATACACTTGAGGTACCAAAGCGAATCGTTTTAAATTAACTGGATTACTCAGTGGCCGATAGATTGTCGATTAGGTTCAAGAAGTTTTGAATTCGATCCATATATCTGTTAATCTATATTTTTATTATATGCTATATTTATTTATTAACGATCCATACCATATTTATCTATTATTTTACATATTTTCCATCCAAATGTTGTCTGGAAGAAATCGCTTTTAGTGATATTATATAATAAGAAGCGCATTTTGTTAATTTCAATAATATTTGGTGTGCAATAAAGTTTTTTTCTACATTCTGATCTAATTTTGGGGATTGTTTTTGTAATTTATTTATTTATTCGTATGTCCTCCATAAAATAACACCATACTTAAATAGTATTCAACACAAAATAAAACATTATACAAACCATTGTGCACATAAGCCAAGTTAGTAATAAGTAAGTTAAGTTATAAAGTGAATAGTATTATCATCTCGTACAGTTTGCGAGTAGTGGATAAGGTGATGTGTACAAATCAAACAAGCCCTGTAGCCGCAGCCAATCAACAATTTCAAGATGTTTGCCGGACGGTGGCGAGCAGCACGGGCGGCACGGGTAGCACGGGCAGCACGGGCGGCACGGGCCGCACGGGTAGCACGGGCGGCACAGGCCGCACGGGCAGCACGGGCGGCACAGGCGGCACGGGCGCGCCCTGCAGCCGCTCCCGGTATGTTAACATCGTACGACTGCGGACGAGTCATCTCAAGTATTTTCTCAAATACCACGCGACGGCCGTGCGGCGTTTCCGTGTTATAATTGAGATATAGGCAACTCACCTTACACCCCCACCTTCCCCACTTACAGACGTCGCAAACGTATTAAATAATATTTAGCCCGATACTAACGTCTATTCACTACCACTTTAATGCAGCGGATATCCATTAGTTGGATTCCCGGGCAGAGTTTGGATGGTCAGGCTTACTGTCTTCCCTAAACATATAAAAGTCTGAGTATTCTGTGGGAACAGGCAATATTTAAATTGTGTGTAACTAATAATTCCAGATTAAAAGCTAATTACTGTGCTAATTAAATTTAAAAATTTACGTCACAAGTGATAAAGGCTATAAGTGCTTTTTACAATATTTCTATGATTAGACCTTTCCCAATTGATTAACATGATAAGTGACAATTAGTTAACATAGCGAACTATGTTATATCCGAATAATAGACCTCTCATATATACAGCAAAGGTACCACAATGGTAGATTTACAATTAAATAATCTAAACGAATCTAAGTTTAAACTCTGATGTAGTAGTTTGTTTAATCATCATGAATTTCTCATAATTTACATAGCGTGCGATGATATCAAACTGTTACTAAGTATAACATAACTCTCATTACATTATTCGTTCATATGGACCGAATCGTGTTTCCGTATAACTTGATACCTGATTTGAATACCAAAGTCTCAAGTCAATAGTCTAGAGAGCAGAGATCATCCCGATGCGTAATACATGTTAAAGTAACGAAACTTGTGTACAACTAGAGTTTAGTATAAACATCAACAATGTTATAACAGCGACAATATATTTCACAAAATATTTTAACCGATTTCAGTTTAAATGCTAAATAACTTAGTTTTATTACTCTTCCACTGTATTTATATGAAAATGTAAAATGTTTTCCGGCTGACACATCACTTGAAATTTTTGATGAGTTTGAGTCTTTAGTAAATTAAAAAAATGTGCTAATGAGACGAGAAGAGTACGACAAGGTAGTATTTATTAATTATTCTAACTAGTTTGTAGTTAGAATAATAAAAACTGTAGTACAAGTTCGTCGCTTTAAGGCATTAAGTATCATTTCTCTGTAGTGTTTCTCATCGTCTTCTTTTAAATTGTGAATGTTTAGACGATGCCCGTTTAAAGGTACAAGCGGAAAAGTAGAGAGGTGTGTGTTTCGTTGCTGTGAACACAGAGCTCACGAACAATATAGATTGCGCTGGTAATGTGGAAGTGTATTGCGCTAATGCAATTTAATCTGCCCGCACGCATCACGAGCGCGCCCACGCGTGCTGCCCCACACCACACCGGCACCGAGCCCAGCGGCACACCGACGACAATAATATACACGAGATACACTCTCACCTGATTATTCTTCTTCTAAGCTTTTCTTTACTGGTGGTAGGTCTCTGTTGCCGGAGACCGTCTGGATGGGTACCGCAGCTCCTATTTCAACCGCCAAATAGTAGTGTGCAAACATTACTGTGTTCCGGTTTGAAAGGCGCTGTAGCTAGTGTAGTTACTGGGGTAACGAGACTTAACACCTCATGTCTCAAGGCAACGTGCGCAATGTGGTGCAGTGTGTACCATCTTAACTAGCACCACCATCAGGTGAACGTCTTGCTCGTCTCGTCGCATAGTAGTATTAAAAAAAATATTCTTCTTCTGAGCCGTATTTACTCATGACTGAGGTTCTTGGTCATCATGTATTTAATGACACATAACGACTTTCATGGCTGTTATAATGGAGTGGTTTGCCATTGCACTTCATTTCACATACTAATCCGACCACTGATGGTCATGACATAGATATGCAGGTTTCCTCACGATGTTTTCTTTCACCGTCACGTGATATTAGTTGGTGTTATACTAACTGCACATAAATTGAAAAATTCATTGGTGCAGGCCGGATTCGAACTCGATACCTTCGCATTGGAAGGACGGCGTTCAAACCATTAAGCTATCACGGTTTGTTACTCATCTGATTATATGTTTTACTAAAAACACTGCAACTTCGTTACCTACAACAGCTGCAGAAATTGATGCTACGGTGATAACTTTTTTTTATTTAGTAATCATATTTATTATTAATTTGTCAACAATGCTATGATAAACCAGCAGGAGATGTTAAATGCAAACAAAAAGAAGAAAACTAACATATCAAAAGTTACCAATGAATTAAGACAATGCTTCAAGTGCTCCGTAATTGAAAATCAAAAATTACAAACTCTACTTAAGGAAAGAGAACATTGAAAAATAGTATGCTTAAATGTTTAATTCTACAACATTAGTGATAACATTAGAACGTCTTATATCACTTTGTGATGAAAGAAATGATTATCATAGTTTTAGATAAATCATTTAGATTTTCTATGTGTGCTTTGATTAAAAATTTTATATAAAACGTTGAAACGTCAATGTTATATAAGATTATTTCCATCTATGCATCATCGGGTTGATGATGCGGATGATGATTTAAAAATTAATGAATATAGCAATATTATCGCTGACTAAGTAGAGCATGCCTTAAACAAGAATGTACATGCAAAAGTAATTTAAACAAATGGCCGTACGACAGTGTGTGAGAAAGCGAAGATAATCAAGTGCAATGCGAGAATGTGCAATAAGTGCTTTGTATCTTTAATATTTATTAGGATACTTTACACGGCAAAACACACTGCTCGAGAGGGTAAAGTCGAAAATGTATATTTTGTTATTTTATACACTGCACTCCTCGTAAAAACTCTTGCTAAGAATATCCCCACAGATACTAGACAGAGAGTTCTGAAAGACAAAAAAAAAATTCGAAGTAAAAGACAACTGGCAAATTTTTAAACATGAATTTTTAGTATTAGTTTCGTTTAAATCCATAAGAATTAAGTTTAAATTTATAATTTTCATATAACTAATATATATTCCAATTTAGTTTATATATACATATATATAACCTTGCTTTAAATAGCTGCCAAAATAAAAAGAGAAAACTTCTTGTTGTTTATGTCACATCTGATGATTTAAACTGAAAACTTCGAAAATTGCTTTCATCGATGATGGTAATGATTTAAAAACGAACGACGTCTAGATCCTTACTATTATTATCCACATTTACAGTTCCTGTTAAACTATTTAATTAGCAAACACGAAATGTCTTTTACAGACTGAGAAACGAGATACAGAGTTCGTTACACACGCACAGTGGCTGCTGTTCGGTACACTTGGACCTAGACAGAAGTTAGATCTAACTTAATTAAGTCCAGTATTCAGCTAGCATGTCCTGAGTATAGTAAATTACATCAAACATAGATACAAAGCCTTTGAATGACCTAAGAATTTAATTACAATTACATTTATTTAATCACCAATTTGATTTTGCTTAATATTAGAATTAAGTCTAACTTTTTTATTGACTCTAGTCTACTTGATCAACTTTAATCGATATCAAATAACTATCATACAATAGACTATCTCGTGGTTTATCATTTCATTCCCATTGTTGGGACTTCGCCTTCCCACCAAAGGAGAAAATCAAGGACATTCCATCACGACAGCCAAATGCGAATTGTTATGAGTTAATAAGTTGGATGATCAAAGTTGTTATTGAATAAGTTTTTATAATATCCTCTCCCTCTGTTTCTTCTAACCACCTAAACAGCCTCCAGAACGAGTAGTCTATTACCAGTGAAAGTACTAATATAAATCCATTACTACGAACAAGTAACAAAGCAGTTGTAATGTATTCCGTTGTTACGATAAGGACGACAACGTTCTCCATTTTGTCTACAGATTTCAACATCGCGTAAGAGAACATTTCGCAAGCGTCCAATGAAATTTTTAAACAGATTATAAAATGATTTATACCAGGATATTATAATGCGGCTATAAAATATGCGTTTGCTTTGTAAAAGGTGATCACTATCGTTTCCAAACAATACCTTTGTTAGGTAAATTGATAATGAATTTCTCGCTTGTTTGCAAATGCGTTAAGCGTATCACATTTTAGCTTGGCCAAGAACAATGTGTTATTTATTATACTTCGAACCGGAGACCTTTGAGTTACAAGACTACCGGTTAGCCGTTGAGTCATAGAGGTGATAAGACGGAGGCAATTGTGATATTGTTACTGTTGCCTAAACTGTATATTTAGCTAACACCTCAAAACTAATGTGCTAATATTACTGTGCTCCAGTTTGAAGAGCGCTGTAAACTAGTAAAATTACTGGGGTAATGAGACTTAACTTATATCTCAAAGCCACGAGCGTAATGTGGTACAGTGTACCTTAACCAGCGCACGTCTCGTCGCTACGTAAAATAAATAAAATTACTGTGTTCCAGTTTGAAAGATTGCTAGTGAAATTACTTAGGTATCGAGAAGCGATATGTGATGTAGTGTATATAATCTAACTAGCACCGCATAGTTATGAGTTGAACTACTTCACAATTCAAATTTTATCACAGTTAACGTATTTTTTAATAAACATTTAATATTTATGTTTTTAACTATTGATTACATTGATCAAATATCCATTAGTTAATTGTGAACAGATAAAACATAAATAGTAACGCGTTAACAATATGAGAATACACTGAAAATAAACATCCGTTGTTAAAAAAACTGCAGCACCGCCATCGCGGCGGTTGCAATTTTGTTTTGTGGATTTCCGCCAATTTTTTTTTCGCTCCGGGGTTACTGTACGACGCGCCCGCTTCCTTCAGCGACTGAACGGCTGAGGAATTGACTTATGAATACACAACCTTCGTATATACACATCGTCTCTACATTCTTCGTATTTTTACACGAATAATTATGTAATGTGAAAATTTGTTTTCAATGAAGATACTGTACTATATATTCAGGAGCAGCGGTGAGATGTGGTTAAAAGGCTTCGAATAGTTACGTGATATTTATTTCACAAAATGTAACGCCGCCGTCTATAATTTAGATGTAGCAAATTTTCATTTACCCGCAGTTTTGAGTTATGAATTTTTAATGAGATCGCGAGAGAGATTAAGAGTCAGAAAGTCATTTCCCGGTAAAGGAGAGGGGCATGAAAAAAAAAAGGATTGCTCCAGTCGTTGCGTTTGTTGGAGTGGGGCCAGGGAGAGTACCAAGGCGCGGGTGCGCGTCATTTGTCTGCGATTTTAATTTTGTTCGGTGCGAGTTTGTTTGGTTTTGTTACATCGCCGGTTTCCTGGCCCCGTTGTCCGGGCTGTACCTATCTCTCGAGGGCAATCCACATCGTTTCGGTTTCGGGTGGTGTGCCGCTTAACCAAATTCTATTTTTTTTTCCCCCCAACTCTTTTTTCAGTGTGTTTTTTGTTATTATTTGGGTTCTCGTTATGATTTCAGCGGGCGGGACGTCTGTGCCAGCTCGAGCGTTGTTATAGTTCTGATTGCGATAGAAAATTGCATGTAGTGCAGGCGTTTCTCTTTTTTTTTGCTTGTTTTTCAGCTCTTTGTGTGCTGAAATAAAACGTGAGCCGGTATGATTCCATTTTTCACGATTTAATGACAAAATTGTTTTTTCATGGTTTCTTTTTTTCGGTAATGATAGTTTCGTCTCCTCCACTACATATTTTCAGCAATTTTTTTTTTACGTTGCATTGGCCGCGTTGTTTTGAGTGTTTTCGTGGAATTGCTTTCAGTTGTTTGCATAAATAAATCGTGCATTTATAACATAGTGATTGTTTTTTATATATGCAGATAAAGTAAAGATGAATGGTCTTGCGTTTTTGTATACGTTAAGTGATATGGACTCCATTGCGGCCCAACTCGAACCAAAGAGTACAAATCTCTTAAAAACAATGTGCTGCTGTGTACACATCCTAACTGAAAATACATCTCAGGCGTGGTTAATCAGCAATTAAAGATTGTGCTTCTTTTATCGCTTTGTTACAAAAAAAATGTATATTAAGTTCTTAGTTCGTTGGAGACCCGTAAACGGTTCTGCGAGTCCGCGACCACGCCAGGACATGAGGTAATCCGAGCAAAGCGGGGCGCGTCCACCGGCGTGGGCGTGGGCGCGTGTCCCACACCGCGCCGCCGGAGATTAAGTGCGTAAACCGTTTATAAATTAGAGCCTAACCCACGTCCATGTGTTGCGGTGCTAGGATTTACTTGTTTGCTAAATTACGATTTATACGTCGAACGCTCCGCTCAAGGAGGTTGCTTTAATGCCGCCATTAAGCAAATATTGTTGCCAGGTTACGCGGTTTTATATGACGAAATAAGCTTTCGATGTATGCTTATTAAAACTAAATTTTACAGATTTTATCGCGTTTATTTAATATATTTATTTAATCCTGACGTTTCGACCTCTTCGCAGCGGTCATGGTCAC